>JBBEEQ010000015.1:3750553-4375553 GCA_037950945.1 Hypolimnas misippus | reverse complement strand
AATAGAAACAAGATTTACACTAAGTAAAGTAACAGCCTGTAAATGTCCAAATGCTGGGCAAAGACAACCTTTCCCATTCAGGAGGTTTGTAAAGTTAATTCACCACACTGCTCAGGGTTGACGGGTTTACACTATAACAACATACAATGAACTTATAACCCTTTGTGTGGAAGTCCTACTCACGCTTGACCGATTTTTATTATTTTTCGATCTAGCAGCCATATAAAAAATAGGAAAGAAACTCACCGGAATTTATATTTTATAAGAAATTTAATATTTATTTTTAAAGTTTATTGTTTCATGTTTAAAAACTTTAAATCTTATTGTTATATTCAGTGTTGCAATCATTTAGTCACTAATAAAATCTTTACAAAGTTTTTATGTATTAAAGTAATATTGCAAGTGTATTAAGAGAAACTGTATAATTATTTAATTAAGACTTGCTTAAATAAATGTCAAACGTTACAAATGACTCTAAGCATAATTATCACACATTGTAAAAAAGACGGATATGGATAATTGTCATTAAATACAAAGTAACACAGTATTATTATTTGTCATAACTAATCAAAATGTAAAAACTGGAATTAATTTAACACACACAAAAAAAATCTTACTGTTGTTATCTTTACACAAACATTACACATTCATGTCTTTTCAAATTTAATTTATAAATAAAGAGAAAGAAACAGACTAAATTTATCTATATTTGTAATGACAGACACATCTAGGAGGTCTTTAATAATAGTAAAAACAGTTAAAAAGCACTTTTAATTTGCCCAATACGGATAATTTCTAACTAAACAAGAATATTTGATAGAAAACTTTCTAATCATAACTAGAAATATTGTCAATAATATGACCCTTAACAGTCAGTTATCCTAATAGCAGAGAAAATACTTGCACAGTAAGTGAAAGTTAGCCTGAACAAGAATAACTTGCAAATTACATATTTATTCATTTCAATTTGACATTAACATTAAACTATCCTAATGGTATTTGATTGTTAATGCAGTATAACGGATTGAAAATTTATTAATTTATGTTGTATTAGCTTCTTTATTTTCAACCAACTTCTAATAAGGGTGAGGTTCTAATTCGTAATGTATGTTTTTTTTTTTAATATTTGTTATTTCAGAAGTCATTTATTGACCGATTTTAAAATATTTTATTCAAAAGGGTATACTTTCAGATTGAATAAAATTTTCATCAAAATTGGTTTGGTTTTTAAATCAAAATAAAAGGAATAAATATATCATCCAAGTATAATTGCGTATTTTCATTTTGAAGTTGATTCTTTTTATAAAGTCTTAGCAAATAATGTTTATACTGCTGATAATAAAACTGCAGTATTAACATAGTTTTAAAGTTAACATTTATATAGAACTAGCTGTGCCCGCGACTTCGTTCGCGTGGATAACAGAATGCTGGCATGTCTCCTGCAAAGCAAAGTTATAATAGCCTGTGGTCAAGAAAAGAGCCTTTTACTTTGGATTTGGAAACTTTCTGGTTGTATTTATAAGCAGATACTAACTCAGATACGGTATTCCTCCACGGTGTTCACAATAAATGTTGAAGAAAAGTGTTTTGTGCTAGTCTTTTTAAAATTTCGATTGTAAAACAGTATGTTCCCGGAGAGATTCTCCTTACATTATATATCGGGTGAATTTTTTAACTGAGCTTGATAGGCCAAATCCGGAACTATAAGGAATCGCGAAAAATACTTAAAGGAGTCTCGTGTCCGATTTTGAGAAATTTAAAACTGCATCATAACTTTTTTTGATTTCATGATTTTCTTGGTTAGGAATAGAACCCACTAATTTTGAAAAAAAAAACATTATTGCACCATCTAATAGTGTCACCTGTAAGAATCAACTTTAGGAAAGTAATAGTAAGCGAAAAATAAAAGAAAAAGGTTTATTTTTATACAAAATAACATTAAATCTATACATGAATTAGAAGTTAAGTAATCGATTCTACACAGACATAATCAAATATGTGGGTTAAGTCATGGGTCCCGGTAAGTTTAGAAAAAAGTAAGCATTACTTCGAACGATTTGTTTATAGGTTGCATCAAAATGCTAGTCACCTACTAAAAGTAAGGAAGGAGAGTGTGACAATCGAAAATATATAAAATGAATAACTCACAGTAACTTCTTTTGTGTTGTCTATTTATTCTATGTGAGCTATACAAATGATAGAATGTGACGTTTGTTTTGGTCCCCGTCACCTAGGTAGGTTTAGATAGTTCTTAAAAAGGTTAATCAATTTATTGAAAATCTACATTTCACTTCACTCGGCTATTGTACTCACCCACTATTAGCGTAACAACATCCCGTTATATTTTAATATTTAACTTTTGGGTATGATCGTTTTTTTTTTTTTGAAGAATTACTAAAGATTTAATTAATGTATGAATTTGATAGAATTTTGTAAAAAAATAGTCTTTTCTTTTTATTGCATTTAACTGTATACTATTACCTCAATAAAGTTGATCCTTATAATATGTCACAGTATCAGGTGATGCAATAATACAGAATGTTAATTTTTGCAAAATCATCGTGTTCGTTTCTGGCTAGGAATACTTATTTTTCAAAAAATTAATGATATAGTTCTAGTTTTTATCTAAATCGGCTCTGTGACTCCTTTAATTATTATTTTTTGCTATTGCTTATAGTTTCGGATTTGGTCTATCATATCCAGTAAAAAAATACCCAGTAAATATATTATATTTTAAAATTATTATATTTATATAATATATATCTTCTATATTTGAATTAGATGTTGTTCACAACTTCATTGGTTTCAATTTTGTTCCTTATAACATTGGCTTTCTGCTATTGAATAGTAGTCAGTTTCGTCAAAATCGGTCCAGCTGTTTCAGATATTAGCCGAAACAAACTGAGTGACAAATAGACAAAAATTTTAAAATTGGTAATTTTGTTGTTAGTACACTTACAGTATAGTATACTTTCATATGCATTAATTTAAATTTTCAAACAGACATATCAATTTCGGAATCGGAAATTGTTCGATATTTTATTGGTTTCTACAATATTTTGTTATCGCGTAATTCTCTGTTTTACTTATTCATTAAAATAAATACAATATTTTTAATAAAAGTAGCCCAAGTTAATTTTTATAATATTAGCTGTCCATTAAATACGTAATGTTTTAAAGAACTTTTTAGACTTTGTGATATTTCGTGATTTTTTCTTCCATCTCCTCTTCCTCCTTTGGGCCTTATTAATATGGGTTTAAAATATGGGATTAATGGACATCCCCTAACTGCGATCGAAAGTCCCATCAAACTTGATTCAGCTGTTTCAGAGATTAGTCGTAAGAAACAGACTGATAGACAAAAATTTTAAAAATGGATTTTTTTCTACGTAAGTACTGTATATACTTTCATGCATTTCGTGAAAAGTCCAAAATAATGTTCGAGGTCAACCCTAAAATTGATAACTTTTTTATTTATGAACCGATTTAAATGAAACAAACACTACATGTTAAGTGAAGCTTACTGCATTATATTAATGACCACACATCTAAATCGGATAAGCCGTTTTTGAGATAACGCACAGATAAACAAACTGACAAAAATTCTAACAGTTATTGCTTTGGGTTCTATTGCGTAGGTAAAAGGCCTCCAATTTTTTTTTTCATATATCTTTCATGTACAGACAGTGACCCGTTAGAATTTTTTTTATATGTATAGATTAAAAAATATCTATACTAATAATAATCTATACTAATCTTAAATAAAAGTAAGCCTAAGTCACTCCTTATAACATTTGCTAAGTGCGAGTAAAAGTACCATCAAAATCGGCTCAGCCGTTTCAGAGATTAGTCGGAAATAACAGATAGACAGACAGACTGACAGACAAAAAATTAATAAATGTGTTTTTTGATGTAAGTACTGTATACAGTAAGTATATATACTTTCATGCATTTAGTGATAAGCACTGAAAAATGTTCCACGGGATTCCTTAAATTGACATAACTTTTTTATTTATGGACCGATTGACATGAAACAAAGCCTAAATGTTAAGTGAAGCTTACTTCAATATATTAGTGAAAACCGCATCTAAATCGGATGAGCCGTTTCTGAGATTAGCGTGCACAAACGCACAGATAAACAGACAAACAGACAAACAGACAAACAGATAAGAATTCTAAAAATCATTGTTTTGGGTTCTACTGCGTTGATAAAGGCCCCCTATAATATTTTTTTTCATATATCTTCCATGTACAGACAGCGACCCGCTAGAATTTTATTATTAGTATAGATATAGATAGATTTTAGTTAGAGGCATGATTCATACAAACTTCATTCGAAAGCAACTCTGACTATTTGTCTGTAGCTGTATTTGTTTCATATGTTTTCCCAATTAAACTGCTAAATAAGTTTTAATGAATTTTCTTTTATTAACGAATGTATAGGAGATTGGACCTTGAAGGACACTACTTACTGTCGTTTTTGTCGCCAAAATAACGTGAAGAGGGTAAACAGTAGTAGTAAACACAAATGAATATAAATACGTAATAGAAATAAAACTATTTAAATAAGTAGTTTTCATCTATTGAATATATTTTTTATGTCAAAGTGTTACTATAAACCCAAGATATTGGTTATTCAAGTGTTTCCTTCACGTGTTACAAAAATTTACATCACAATAATATGACTAAACGACGTAGTGCGTGCGAATTTTCTATCGTTGTTTTCTATACCCATATAACTTTATCTAATTTGTACGAAAAAAAATAATGTGTTATTTGTTCATTTATATGTTATGCAATACAAATTTTACTAACTTGTGTTTGCAAATAACTTCTAGTAGGTGACGCGCTTGTTGTACCGATCAGACAAAAAATAAATCTTAGACGGGCGTCCGGCAAAACAAAGTACATTAACTCAAGTAAGGTTGTGGGCAAAAGCTAGTAGGATATAAACATGATATTAGATTTACAGTCTGCGCAGTTAAAGAAAATACATATTGTAATGTCATTAGTTCTAAGCACTGTCATATTATAATAAATGAAATAAAACCATGTTCAACAAGTGTCTAGCTAAACTTAAAAATTAATCGATGCTTAAAGTCTAGTCTAAATTGTGTATAGACGAATAAAATCATGAAAAACTTATTCATATATGTCACACGTTACATTTGACAGCTAAAATAGGTTTAAGACACCTATTAAACTCACTTAAGCATTGTAATTAAAGTATATCTAAGGCATGTTTAAATTAAAAAATATCGTTAGACGCGGATTTGAAGTACGGAATTTTTTTGACTCGCATTTATCGTATGTTTAAATCTTTTGTAGCAAGGCAGTTAAGTATTAGTGATGTACCGAATATCAGTAGGATAAGAAAGATCCGTTTCTGTAACTTTTTTGGCGGGATTTTTACCGTATCAATTTTTAATACATAGATGAAATTTTTTCTTAAGCGAATAGCAATCCAATATTATTAAATTCCATTCAGATTAGTTTTTGTTCCTTAAAATCAAATATTAAGCATCTTTGTCTTACAAACATTTATCGTCGTGAGTATTGTTATGGAAATAAAACATAACTCAATCATACTAAATCAACTAATTTTATAATGAGATCAATCATAAATCTTCGTCATAAGCTTATTATAATAATGATATATTTACACATTTATTATAGGAAGTTTTCCATGCGTCAAGTGGCGTCAACTGTCGTTTCACAGTGGCGCGCACCGTTGATCATCTAACAGAAACTTAATTTTCTTAGATTTAGTTTATATTAAGAATTAACTCATGTTACTTGAACTAGTAAACTTCTCCAATATTTAATGATGATAGTCTATCGAATTTACTCCAAACTTCAGTGTTTTGAAAACTAATTGGCAATTCCTGTTGCAGCAGAACAAACTTGGAGGATGAAATAAGACGTGATATTTTTTGACATAATAGTACTTCTATACTATTATTATTCTATACTAATTAGAGGCAAAAGTTGTTTATATGTTTATGAAAAGAGTTTGTATGTAAAACTTACTATACATATTCTGAGTAATGAAATGAAGAACACAAAATGTAGTATTTTATCAGTGTGTTAATCGCTTCCAATATAAAAGCTGGTGAAGCCGCGAGAAACTGCTACTTCTGTATGAAATGGCAGGAACGACCTGGTATAATATAAAATAAATAAGAGGTACACATACGTCCTGGGCCTCTTCCTAGCGGGCAAGGAGCAGGTGCCCGACGGGCCCGGCTCGTGGTAGGCGGGCGGCGACTTGCGGCGCAGGTCGTATGGGCTGTGGTGGCCGGCCGTGGTGGCGGCGGCCGCGGCCGGGACGGGAGGGGAGCCCCCGCCGCCGCTGCCGCTCGGACCGGCGCAGGCTGTGGCCGCCATAGCGCTGCCTGTCACGTTGTTCGGACACGGCACCGATTCACATGGCTCGCCTGAAAATTTCATGTAAATTTAATATATAAGAGTTAATAGGGAGATCGTATAAACAAGATTTTATTTTGGCAAAGACCAGTAGCCTATTGATGAAAGCACTCATAGAATTTTTTCGTAAAGTAGTACAACTGCGTTTTCATCTTAAATCCTCCAATGCCTATCCTTTCCACTATTTCCTATTCTTTCTCACCCTTTTCACATTCCCTTTTAACCCAGCAATTCATTTGTTTCTTAGTGATTAATTAACATTAGATGACTCTCATAGTGAATTGTTGGATATTATTATAAAAGACAGATAGATCAACAGCAAAGTTTGAAAAGAAAGATCAAGAGAAAATATATGTTGCCAGAAGCGAATTAGACTTCTGGCTCTCTTACTCACAGTAGGAAATACAGTTATATTAGTTAATTATTTTTTCGTACAATTATATTTGAAATCAAACCGATTAGATATAAAAATTATAATTAGAAAACGTAAAAAAAAATCTAGTTGTTACTATCTGTTGACTGCTTATCTTTATTATATATTGTTGTTTCAAATGTGAGTAAAGATAAATTCAAAACAAATATGTAAATAAATTTTTTAACATTTGCACTTAATTGTACTAAAGATAGCATTAATATGCGAAGAAACCTGTTATGCTTACAGAGTACCAATAAAATATATATCCTCCTTGTATAAAGGTAGATTGTTTTGAATATAATGGACAACTCAACCATAAAACTTTTCAATAATATAAATTTATAATACAAAAAAATAGTAAAAGTATTAATAAAATTAAACTTGAATATTGTATGTAAACATTAAAACTTCTTTTCTTTACTCAAGGAAAAAAAAAGTATTTTTTATTATTATACATTTAAGTGCATTACAAACATTTGAAATGGTCTAAATTACAGCTCATTAAATATTGAGTAACATAAAAATAAATCAAGTTGCAGTGTTTTTTTTATTCTTTTATTACAAAGGACTGGCTGACAAACGGGCAGCTAAATCCTGTGTAAAATATTAGACTGTGGTTCTTTACATAGTGTAGTTTAGCTCTGAGAATTTTTTTTTGAAAACTCATACTTTAAGTTTATTGTTTTATATTGATATTTATAGCTTGATATTGTATTATATCTATGGTGAAAATAATGTATAACAACTGTAAGTTTTACTCTTGAGAGCTATATAAAAAACATTTGTAACCTAGTAAAAGATATATCGTAAGTTGTTACAAAATCTATGAATTTTTATGGATATCTGAGAGCAATATTTGTAAGTGTAATTCTTGCCTATAGAATATTAAAAGATTAAAGTATGCACATTATAATTATATAACATTCATTATATATATGTTATATTTATACACTAGTAGTACCCCGCTGCTTCAGTACCTAACATATTTTCAACCCTCTTTTTAACCTCATAGGGAATGGATATTCAAAAATCATTTATAAGTGCACACTTACAACATTTAAGGAATGTTTATGCAAATTTTTATATTTCTAGACCCATAAGCAGTAAGTGAATATGACAACCAATTTGTTTTGATTTTTATATATATATATATTGATAGTATAAAAAGATATAGTAATATTACATAAATTGCGCATATTTTCACATTTCATAAAATCAGAAATATCTATTCATAACAAAAATAGTGAAGTGCTTTCTTTGTTCCAATAACACATGATTTCTAAATGGCAATGACAATACATAGCACTAATATCATACTGTTGGTGACATATTTATTTTTTGATAATAAACACAAACCTAAATCTTATCTTAGCCAAAACTTTGATTGGCTGCCAAAGACCTGACCTATATTATATACTTTGTTTCTGTTCAATGATCTGATTAAAAAATAAGTAACAGATTTCTATCAAACTCATTATTTAACTAACTTTAAAGATAACAAAATATGAAACTATTTTCAGTTATATTTTTTTAGTATCAAGTTACTTCTTTAAAACAAAGAAAGTTTTCAGTTTTTGTAAATATTTTGCTATGAAAATTTAAAATGTAATAATGGTAACTAATGATTCTCATATTGGTTAATGTATTTTTATAATATAATTAGTTGGTATGAAAATTAAATATCACAAATAAGAAAAAATATATATGGAACAGTGGAGGTGAAAAGTTTGAAAACTTACTTTATCTTGTATATAGGGCAAATCATGACATTAAAGTTACTGTATAAATTAATTCAAAATGTGTTTCCTTTTTTTTAATGTTTGATAACTCATAATCCAATCAATTGTTGAAAGGATTTGCATTCAAATTGATCCCATATAAAGTTCATCAAAATTGATTTTGTCAATTGATTTTAAAACTAAAATAACTAGTATAAGTGTGACTGAGTTGTATATTAATAATTAAATGCACTATAGTTTGAAAAACCAAATGAGAATGAGTCAACCTATATTACAGGTTTTCTACTTAAAGCTTAAGAGAAAAATTTTCTTAATACAACTTCTTTGCTGTTTCTGTTGTGTTCATTATATAAATAAACAAATTTATCAGCTGCATATGTGTTACAGCAACATAAAGGTACATTTAACCTACCTCGCCTGGCTTGCAAACTAAAATTTACAGTAATTTACAAATATATTTATATAAAATGATTATATTTTTATTTTTATGAAATATATTTTTAAGCAAATATTCATTTACAGCCCAAAAAAAATTTGTTATATTATGAAAACTCAAATTAATCGCAATCATATAAATCCTTATTGTCATACTTAAATGAAATGCAAAATTTTGAATTATATAGGTTATTGACCCTCTATTGACTTTTTAAGTTCAATGAGATTTCATATTATTTTTTATAATTTAGTATATGTATATATTTTTATGAAGTGTGTCTTAAATGATTTTCTTGACAATTTTGACTTTTATCCACATATTAAAGACAAATATTAAAACATTTAATAAACATCTACTTTATTAATTTATATTTCTGGATACTTAATAATGTCGTCCAAATTTGTTATTATTTTGATTTATGTTAATATCTTTTGTTTACAAAAAGATTGACTAATTCAAAAACATTAAATAAGTAGATAAATATCGTCCGTACAATTTGCTACATATTAAAAGAATGTTTAAATTATTTGTATTCTAAGTAAATGCATTCAAATAAAGCCCATCGTTTCCGAACAGCTGTTTCGTCATGCTGTATAAAATTAGTCTTCATCTACCAAATCAATACTCATATTGCGCAAAATGTCACTGAAATGCGCTATACAATAATATCGATGAGTAAGAATTGAAATTTTATAAAGAATATGTATGCCGATCGACGTCAAGTGAAATAACGATTAACGATATATAATTCGTTAGTAAGTTCGAATGATCTTTACCGAATTAATACTGAAATCATAAATGCTTACGATTTTTGCAATGTTATCCGTGGGTAAAGTTGCCACAAATATAATAGCATGCATTAATAACGTTGCACATCTATGGAAATGTCGATAATGAGCCATTTGTAATACTTGGAGCGACATCAAACGACCCGGATAACTTACTCGACTGTGTTCTGGAAGGCAACGGTATTCGATGTCCACCTTTTCTTCGCGATCTACGGACGTAAGAACGCGAAGAGGAAAACGAGGCACTAGGCATTATTTCTTTTGCTTCTTATTTTCACTAAAATCCAGTCTAAACAAAGGAGACACCCGCACCAACACCGTCGGCCATTTTCTGTTTAGAATAGATTGGGGAACCGAAACAGGAAATCAAGATTATACCACATCAGTCACTGTTAGACAATAAATTAAATATTTCACAGATATTTCACTAATCACTGATATTAAATATAATAACTGTTAACTTATAAAAACATTATTTAACAAATTACACTAAAAATTAACACTACCCTAAAGAAAAGGGCGACTCTCTGTAAGAAAAATATGGCGGATTTCAGATTAACATGGCGGGGACGATACTAACGCCACCTAACACAAAAAAAACAACGATCCTTTTTATTGCTCAATGCGTTCAAATTACAATGACAACTAGGTGAGTAGTAGGTAAAAAACTATATTGAAATTATATTAAAAAAAAATAATAAATTAAAATAGTTATTGTGAAAATAAAAAAGGATTTTTTATTAAATTTCTATTTTCAAATACTTATGCATTTATTATATTGTATTATATTATTTAGACAACAAAATACAACACCCTAATAATTATTTTAATGCTGATAATATTTAGTTACGTTTCTTAGTTTATTTATTAATAAAATTTTGAAATGAACGCTACCTTTTGTCAATATTGTTAAAAATTTTCACTGACTAATAATTAGAGTATCACCATCAAAAAAGATTATCCCTATATTTAGGTGAACATATTTAGTTATTATCACATTTTTAAAATAAAAATTCTTGTTTTTGGCATAAAATATTAAGGGGCTTAAAAAACACAAATTATACTAAAAGTTTAATATCTATAAATTGAAATTATTATGAAAGGTATGTAAATGTAAAAAAAATCGTTCAGGCTTTAATTACTACATATTTTATATATTCGCATAAACTTTTTTTTATAAAAAAAAATAAGATTTTTAGATTATGATGAAATACTTTATCTTTCAATTTTACTTTTTATTAAATTAAATGCCTTATATAGTGGCTTTTATCTTATAGGTTACTTATAGGGAAAATATTATTGAGGTGATGTCTTATGGAAAATATTTGTAGATGTTAGCAGCCCAATGAAATGTCAGTAAATGTTTGACATTAAATGACAAGAATGAAAAATTATTGAACACTGTCAAACATTTAGTTCTTTTGTAGTTAGTATTTCTTCTACTAAATAAAATTGGAATACTAAATAAAAAATTTCATAAAATATATAATAATTGACACAATCATGTCAATAGACTTTATTGAACAAAACATTTGTTTATTTTCCGGACTAGCATGTGTTTTTTTGACCTTTTCATATGTTGGTAGCTTGTATATTTGGAGGTCTAATTTGAGCAGGTAATATATTATAAAATGCGTAAATGTCCTATATTCAATATATAGTATAATGTGTGTACATAGAATAATATAATTGGTTACGGTATCATAATATTTTAAATTGTGTTTTAAAATGTTTTTTTTCTTATAGAGACCATCCTACTACAATTAAAAGAAGATTTCTTAGTGTATGCTGCATGATGTTGTTAGCTCCTGTGTTTACTCATACTCTATTAAAAGAAGAAATGCTACAAAAAGGAGACATTTATGAATACATGGGGTTCAGAATGTCTGGGATGCTACCGGCATTATTTATTCCCTTGCTCTTGACTGCCATATTATTTTTGGGACCATTAACAATGCATTTTATTGCTGGCACTTGGAAACTGTATACAGGTAAGAATACTGAATAAGCAATTTTAGGAATTTATTATAGTGTTATTTATCAGAAGCCATATTTTTATATTAAACTTGAAAAATCTTAAACAAATTATGTGACACATTTTAGAACCCATGTATTGGATGTCAAGCTGGCAAGATTTGGTTTGGCTACGTAACCACATTATGGCCCCACTGAGTGAGGAATGGGTTTACCGATCATGTATGATGCCTCTACTGTTGCAATGCCTTGAGCCACTCACTGCAGTTTTCACTGGACCATTCCTTTTTGGAATTGGTAAGTCTCTTAAATAAGATGTTGATTTTAATCAACTTTTAAATAGTTAAAAAAAAACTTAATTATATTTAAAAAATATATATATTATATACCTATTTTAACAATTTCCTTGTATCAATGTATTAGTTATGAATTTAATAATTTTAATAGTTAAAAATAAAAACTTATCCTTAATTTTAGCTCATTTTCATCATGTGCATGAGATGTTGGTAAATGGGCGTTCATTGAAGTCAGCCCTGTTTATTGCATGTAAGTATTAAATATTAAGAACAATTCAAGCAATTCCTTATAAAAATGATTCATAAAAATATAACAATAAAAACTCATAATACAACAAAATTTTATTAATTGCTAGGAACTTGTTATTGTTGAATCTGAAACATTTTTTTAATTAATATTAAAAGTGGCAAATAAATTTTATTAGTTATATTTTTGTGTTAATACAATACAAACTTTTTTATTTACAGTATTCCAGTTCTCATTTACAACCGTGTTTGGTGCTTATTCTGCATATCTGTTTTTAAGAACAGGTGAGTGATATATTTTTTTATGTTAATATCTGATTTAATTTCTCAGTTGTATAAAAGTTCTCTGACAAAATATATGAAAAAAATTATATAAATTTTCCATAAAGGTTGAATTTAAATCAGATTTTTTTTTATTATTACAATGTAAATGTATATATTTTCAGGTCATTTCTTCGCACCACTCGTCGCACACATATTTTGCAATCACCTTGGCTTTCCGAATTTCTTTGAGGTATTCCACTTTCCTATGATGCAGCGAATTCTTATAATATTCAACTTTTTCCTTGGTCTATTTTTGTGGTGTTATTTACTGATACCATTAACTAATCCTTATATCTATGATAACAAACTGCAATTGTTGACGTAAATTTTAAATAATTTGTGGATTATTACCTTCCAAATAGTATTTTATTCTACCAAACTTTTAGGTTGTATGAACATAATATTTTTAATTTACTCATAATTTATAGCACAGTTACAGATTAATGCATATTGGAATTGTTTATGTTTTGCAAGAAATTTATATTTATTTAAATTATGATATATGGTGCATATGTTAGCGGACTTAAGACTTGATAATTATTTCTATTTGCTCTACCTATGTTATATTCCGAGTGCTGTATATGGATGTTCAACTTTGGATCAGAGAGTTTATTATTTATCAGCTCATACTCAAACAATATAATCCATAAATATTTCTTAATGTCATAGCATAAAAAATCACAAAAATATAATTAATTTTAAAGTAAATTGTACAAGAATTCCATGCTCTGCGACGCTCAACTAATGTAATGCTCCTAAGAATAATTTTTCGCGCTTTATTAGATAAGTTAAAATACACTGTTGTATTGTTTGTAAGATTTTCATGTCTTATTTATATAGGTACATACTTAAAATTAATTAAATAAACTGAATGCTATTTCTTAATAATACTAAATAAATAAAATTATTTTATAAGTTTAATTGATGATAAATAAGGGTTAGGTATAAATACCTAAATATGAAGTAAACTTCTTGAATAAATTTTCAACAATAGAAAGTAACTATAATTTGATTAACATTTTCTTTTGTAATTATTTTTGGTGTCACTGTTTAAAACATTTATGTACCTCACTTTACTATGTGTATTAAATAATGTATGAGGAACTTGGTTTTATAAGAATTGGGAGAAAATATTCAACAGTATGACGATTAAGAGTGAAAATAAGATTATTAAGTCAATGTTTTCTAAATTCATTCACTCATTTGTCTCAATTATTAAACAGTTCATATTCATGGTATACCTTATATATGTGCAAGTTTCCTATGCATATGAATATAAGTATCCTACTACTCTTCATACGCATGTTTATGATGAAAAAAATAATATATACTTCTTATAAATAATTGAATTAATCCAAAAAAACTAAAATACGTAATGGCTAGAAATTATTAATGTTTTAATATTTTTTCGACTCCATTTTCTGAATTTATTTGGACTTTGAAAACTAATTGATGAAAGTTAAGACCAGCGGTCGGTAACGTTTTGGCAGGTAAAGGCCATTTAGTAAAGTAAAGGTGGGCTGCAAAGAATAATAATGCGAAAATAACTTGTTTAAATTATATTAATATGTATGATAAAAACAATGACGAAAAATGAGGTAAATTTAAACTACAAATTTAGAATATATAATTATACTTAATAAAAATATTAATGTCACTTTGATGCTATATTGAGTGGCTATTTATTGAATGAAACCTTTTGGATTTTTAGTTAAAATTCTTTGTATGGATCTACAATAGTCATGTGAGATGAGAAGTATTTTTATTTGATCGATAATTGGGCGTTAAAAAGTTTATTTGCATAAGTACATACTGCCAAAAGTTAGTTGCTGAGCAAATTTTGTCAATTAGTCAAAATTGGATGGCAATTTGCCACAAAATTTAGCAAGATCATTGATTTAAATTAAATTGTTTTAAGTGTGACATTACGTTGGAGATTAATCACGTTGATTTGTCAATGACTCGTTACATCCTCAATTTATATACTAATACCAGCTTTTGCTCGCGGCTTTTTTAGCGTTAATATTAAAATAATACGCATATACACATCAAATATAGTCTATAACCATCTAGAATAATGTACCTTTGAAATGGTACAATATTATTTTGGTTTCGAAGTTCACGTCGTACATAATAAAATTCGCTCTCTATTTATTTATGTACTATTATTATTACATTAACGTAAGCCAAGCCGCGAGCAACAGGTCATAAATAATACAAAATTTAAATTAAAAAAACGACAATCTATCAATTGAGACCATCAATTAAACAGATCATCAAAACATTATGTCTGAAGACCAAAGACGGTTACATCAGCATTTTAACCCAAAAAACCGCATTAAAATAGGTCCATTCGTTAGAGAGCTAGGATAGATAGAAATAGGTAAATTGGTTCACAACGCTGTTCGTAGAACGCACAATGACTGACTTTTTCGCCCTTTTTTTCCTTAGAGGTAAAAGGCAAAGCATATTACAACGTACAGCCAAGTCTTTTGAAATTTTTATTCATATTAAATTAAATTATAAGGCATAAAGCCATGTCTTCCGTTTAATGACGCTGTTGACTTTAAATGCACGCTTGTTTGAACTTCGCGCGTCTACAGCGTAAATATTTATTTAGGAATAAAAGACTAATTATTTACAAAATGGCCACCGTTTCCAGGGCCTCTCGATGCTGACCTCTGGTTTAGATTAATCTTCAATGTATATAATTATGCGTAGTGTTGTGTTATATGTTTTGTGCCATAAACATACAGATGAAATACCACATATCTGTATAGAAACCTAAGTCATGTTCTTTTGTACGAAATAAAAATAGTCATTAAGTATGCATGTAATGTACTTAAATAATTTTATAATCTATCATTAATTATTTACTAAGTAACGACTATTTTTAGTTGGTATTCGATTAATTCATATAAATTTTGTGATTTGTTATGTGTAAATAATTGAATATATATTTTATGAGGGTATTTGACTCTATTACATTTTGTAAAAGTTTTTTTTCTTAATGCTATGTAATTATTACGTATTATATATTCTAATTAAACAATAATATTACTATATAATTTATAATTGCGTAATATTTTAGTATATAGTTTAATAATAAAATTGTGTTTAAATAACTTTTTTTAAAATCAGATATACATTTTATCTAAAAATTACCGACTAACTGTAAATGTAAGTCATATTTTCTAAAAAAAAATGTAAACTTAAGTGTAACAACATTTTTCTGTAGCTACGTTTGTTCTATAATCGTGACTCCGATGCGCGCACACTATAAACAACAACAGTTCCTGAAAATCATCGTGTTTACCAACAACAAAGCAACGTTCTCTTAATTTTTTATTGCCGAAGTATTGGTGCTTAATTTTTGAACACCTGTTTTCGTTAAGAATTAAACTTGTATAGTCAAATACCCTAATTAATTTAGATCTTAAGCGTTTATAAGTTACAAATATTTAATATTACTATGACGCATGAAAGGTCTATTGCCTCGCTAGTCAATTAATGTCATTTTTATAAAAAATTGACTATAATGTAGGCGTATACTTTTTGGGTACTAAAATGTATTTCGAATCTACGAATTTACAGTCATTAAGATTATATTAGTGTATAAATAGCACATGAACGTAAATAGTATAAGTATGCAGTATTTTTTTCATGCAGGAATAGGAAAACCTGCTTGCTTGTGTATAAATTAATATAAAATCGACATTTCTTATAAAGGATCCTTCACCCGAGCTGCTTGTGAGACACATTCTTCAATTATTTACTTGTAAACTATAAGAAGTGAATTTCCGAAATGTTTAGATCTAAAGATTAACTTTTAAATATACGTATTTGTGTGTTTTAATCCTTAGTGAGATATTTTATGTTTTAAATTTTTTTTTTATGATTATTAATAATACAGAACTCAAAAAATACCTCTTTTTTTATAATTTGTACCTTCATTTTGTAATGACTAACAATTATTATTATGTAAGACTTGAAATATTAAATGTTTGTATAACTGTATAGTACTATTATTTATACAAAATTGATCCCTAGATAAACACTTATTAATTTAAATAACTGGTCAAGTGCGAGTAGGACTCGCGCACCGAGGGTTCCGTACAAACTTATAGAAATCTATATAAGACTAACCCATCTACGCCATTTGTGGTCTTCATCATCAGTTCCAACATAAGTTACTATCAAAAATACCTAAATCGGTATACGCTTGCCTATAATATTTGAGGAGTTCCCTCAATTTCTCCAGGATCCCATCATCTGATCCTGACCTGAAGACAATGGGACCACCTTGGAAGTATACTTTTTCAAACAAAAAAAAAATTTGAAAATCGGTACCCAAATGGCGGCGTAATCAGCGAACAAACAAAAAAAAAATAAATACAAGGTCGAATTGAAAACACTCCTTTTTAGAAGTCGCTTAAATATAATCAAATATTATGTAAATATGGATCACGTCCCAAAAACTATTTTGAAACTACTTTGGAGCACTTTAATTATAACACGGTCATGGATGGAATCCATGGAAACACAAAATTTTATTTTAAGTACTAATACACCTTATACTTCCAAAAAAAAAAAGTTATAGCGCGATTCAGGATACACCTAGCGCCATCTCTTGACAATTTCAATGAACTAACTTATTGACTTTGACATTAACAACATAATTATATTATATTTTATTTTATTATCGTTTTATTTTTATTTATATTCTACTACACTCCACTACCCCTGCACTACGTTCGTAAAATATTTAGATTTACATTATCAATCAAAATATCGAAATATATATTAGTGTTGCCAAGACGAAAATAATTAGTCCTTAATTCGAACAAAACTAATTGTTTATTTATAAATAACTAATTATATTACTAATAACCAGAAGACTTATATGTGTAGATAAATAAGTAAATTAAATAACTCGATCTGTTTGAATTTAATTTTAAAATTTTCGTACTAAGTCAATACGAGTACTTAAGTCAAATCGCGTGAAGCTCTTATATTGAATGTTAATTACGTAATGACGTTATATCTCGACGATAAAACTTTTAAATGAATAGTTAATTTTATAATTTTTAGCGCGTTTTAATAATAATTAAAATAAAAATTTATATTAATCGAGCAGAATTATATCACAGTTAATGTCATAATGTTGTAATAGATGGCATTAGCTGTACGCTGCATCGCGCTATCATTTTGTTAGCTGCGATATATAGATTGCATTGCGTTGTTTATAAAGGTTTGCTGCTTTTTAATGTTTTCGTATTGATACAAATTTCTTCTCAGTGTTTGTAAAATTGTTTTTTTGACCATGGTCAACTTCTATGTTAATTTGTTACAAGTACATATAATTTTAATTCTAAGATTAATATATTTTCCGCTTGATCAATTTACAACTTGATACATTTACGCGTTCCTGAGAAAAAGGTTGAAAGACAGACGTACAGACTGACAGACACACGAACAGAAATTTACAGTTTTCGGATTTTTTCCTTTATGTATACTAAAGGACCTTGCTCCTGGCCAAATTTCATAATGCTTGGTCAATGGGAAGTACCCTATAGGTTTTGATTCCCTTGCGAAAACGTTAAAAACGCTATCATACTTAAAATATGTGATATAAATGACCGTATCTTTTGATTGCGTTAACTTAGAAGTTTGATTTTTTCACAGCTCTTAGTAATTACAACTCTGAGTACTTGACGTTGATAAAAATTTGTTAACTTCACGCGTTTCTGAGAAAAAGGTTGAAAGACAAACTCACATACAGACAAACATACATACAAAAATTTACAGTTTTCAGATTTTTTCCTTTATTTGTACCATAAGATCTTACTTCTTGCCAAATTTCATCGTGCTAGGTCAATGGGAAGTACCCTATAGGTTTTGATTCCCTTGCGAAAACGCTAAAATGGTCAAAATATACGACATATTTTCCATTATCTTTTGATTGCGTTGACTTAGAACTTTAATATTTTCACGGCCGCATGTCATCGTAGACTTGAGTATATGATATTAATTTCAACATGATACGTCCATGCATTTCTGAGAAAAAAGGGTTGACATCCCGACAGACAGACAGACAGACAGACAGACAGACAGACAGACAGACAGACAGACAGACAGACAGACAGACAGACAGACAGACAGACAGACAGACAGACAGACAGACAGACAGACAGACAGACAGACAGACAGACAGACAGACAGACAGACAGACAGACAGACAGACAGACAGACAGACAGACAGACAGACAGACAGACAGACAGACAGACAGACAGACAGACAGACAGACAGACAGACAGACAGACAGACAGACAGACAGACAGACAGACAGACAGACAGACAGACAGACAGACAGACAGACAGACAGACAGACAGACAGACAGACAGACAGACAGACAGACAGACAGACAGACAGACAGACAGACAGACAGACAGACAGACAGACAGACAGACAGACAGACAGACAGACAGACAGACAGACAGACAGACAGACAGACAGACAGACAGACAGACAGACAGACAGACAGACAGACAGACAGACAGACAGACAGACAGACAGACAGACAGACAGACAGACAGACAGACAGACAGACAGACAGACAGACAGACAGACAGACAGACAGACAGACAGACAGACAGACAGACAGACAGACAGACAGACAGACAGACAGACAGACAGACAGACAGACAGACAGACAGACAGACAGACAGACAGACAGACAGACAGACAGACAGACAGACAGACAGACAGACAGACAGACAGACAGACAGACAGACAGACAGACAGACAGACAGACAGACAGACAGACAGACAGACAGACAGACAGACAGACAGACAGACAGACAGACAGACAGACAGACAGACAGACAGACAGACAGACAGACAGACAGACAGACAGACAGACAGACAGACAGACAGACAGACAGACAGACAGACAGACAGACAGACAGACAGACAGACAGACAGACAGACAGACAGACAGACAGACAGACAGACAGACAGACAGACAGACAGACAGACAGACAGACAGACAGACAGACAGACAGACAGACAGACAGACAGACAGACAGACAGACAGACAGACAGACAGACAGACAGACAGACAGACAGACAGACAGACAGACAGACAGACAGACAGACAGACAGACAGACAGACAGACAGACAGACAGACAGACAGACAGACAGACAGACAGACAGACAGACAGACAGACAGACAGACAGACAGACAGACAGACAGACAGACAGACAGACAGACAGACAGACAGACAGACAGACAGACAGACAGACAGACAGACAGACAGACAGACAGACAGACAGACAGACAGACAGACAGACAGACAGACAGACAGACAGACAGACAGACAGACAGACAGACAGACAGACAGACAGACAGACAGACAGACAGACAGACAGACAGACAGACAGACAGACAGACAGACAGACAGACAGACAGACAGACAGACAGACAGACAGACAGACAGACAGACAGACAGACAGACAGACAGACAGACAGACAGACAGACAGACAGACAGACAGACAGACAGACAGACAGACAGACAGACAGACAGACAGACAGACAGACAGACAGACAGACAGACAGACAGACAGACAGACAGACAGACAGACAGACAGACAGACAGACAGACAGACAGACAGACAGACAGACAGACAGACAGACAGACAGACAGACAGACAGACAGACAGACAGACAGACAGACAGACAGACAGACAGACAGACAGACAGACAGACAGACAGACAGACAGACAGACAGACAGACAGACAGACAGACAGACAGACAGACAGACAGACAGACAGACAGACAGACAGACAGACAGACAGACAGACAGACAGACAGACAGACAGACAGACAGACAGACAGACAGACAGACAGACAGACAGACAGACAGACAGACAGACAGACAGACAGACAGACAGACAGACAGACAGACAGACAGACAGACAGACAGACAGACAGACAGACAGACAGACAGACAGACAGACAGACAGACAGACAGACAGACAGACAGACAGACAGACAGACAGACAGACAGACAGACAGACAGACAGACAGACAGACAGACAGACAGACAGACAGACAGACAGACAGACAGACAGACAGACAGACAGACAGACAGACAGACAGACAGACAGACAGACAGACAGACAGACAGACAGACAGACAGACAGACAGACAGACAGACAGACAGACAGACAGACAGACAGACAGACAGACAGACAGACAGACAGACAGACAGACAGACAGACAGACAGACAGACAGACAGACAGACAGACAGACAGACAGACAGACAGACAGACAGACAGACAGACAGACAGACAGACAGACAGACAGACAGACAGACAGACAGACAGACAGACAGACAGACAGACAGACAGACAGACAGACAGACAGACAGACAGACAGACAGACAGACAGACAGACAGACAGACAGACAGACAGACAGACAGACAGACAGACAGACAGACAGACAGACAGACAGACAGACAGACAGACAGACAGACAGACAGACAGACAGACAGACAGACAGACAGACAGACAGACAGACAGACAGACAGACAGACAGACAGACAGACAGACAGACAGACAGACAGACAGACAGACAGACAGACAGACAGACAGACAGACAGACAGACAGACAGACAGACAGACAGACAGACAGACAGACAGACAGACAGACAGACAGACAGACAGACAGACAGACAGACAGACAGACAGACAGACAGACAGACAGACAGACAGACAGACAGACAGACAGACAGACAGACAGACAGACAGACAGACAGACAGACAGACAGACAGACAGACAGACAGACAGACAGACAGACAGACAGACAGACAGACAGACAGACAGACAGACAGACAGACAGACAGACAGACAGACAGACAGACAGACAGACAGACAGACAGACAGACAGACAGACAGACAGACAGACAGACAGACAGACAGACAGACAGACAGACAGACAGACAGACAGACAGACAGACAGACAGACAGACAGACAGACAGACAGACAGACAGACAGACAGACAGACAGACAGACAGACAGACAGACAGACAGACAGACAGACAGACAGACAGACAGACAGACAGACAGACAGACAGACAGACAGACAGACACAGACAGACAGACAGACAGACAGACAGACAGACAGACAGACAGACAGACAGACAGACAGACAGACAGACAGACAGACAGACACAGACAGACAGACAGACAGACAGACAGACAGACAGACAGACAGACAGACAGACAGACAGACAGACAGACAGACAGACAGACAGACAGACAGACAGACAGACAGACAGACAGACAGACAGACAGACAGACAGACAGACAGACAGACAGACAGACAGACAGACAGACAGACAGACAGACAGACAGACAGACAGACAGACAGACAGACAGACAGACAGACAGACAGACAGACAGACAGACAGACAGACAGACAGACACAGACAGACAGACAGACAGACAGACAGACAGACAGACAGACAGACAGACAGACAGACAGACAGACAGACAGACAGACAGACAGACAGACAGACAGACAGACAGACAGACAGACAGACAGACAGACAGACAGACAGACAGACAGACAGACAGACAGACAGACAGACAGACAGACAGACAGACAGACAGACAGACAGACAGACAGACAGACAGACAGACAGACAGACAGACAGACAGACAGACAGACAGACAGACAGACAGACAGACAGACAGACAGACAGACAGACAGACAGACAGACAGACAGACAGACAGACAGACAGACAGACAGACAGACAGACAGACAGACAGACAGACAGACAGACAGACAGACAGACAGACAGACAGACAGACAGACAGACAGACAGACAGACAGACAGACAGACAGACAGACAGACAGACAGACAGACAGACAGACAGACAGACAGACAGACAGACAGACAGACAGACAGACAGACAGACAGACAGACAGACAGACAGACAGACAGACAGACAGACAGACAGACAGACAGACAGACAGACAGACAGACAGACAGACAGACAGACAGACAGACAGACAGACAGACAGACAGACAGACAGACAGACAGACAGACAGACAGACAGACAGACAGACAGACAGACAGACAGACAGACAGACAGACAGACAGACAGACAGACAGACAGACAGACAGACAGACAGACAGACAGACAGACAGACAGACAGACAGACAGACAGACAGACAGACAGACAGACAGACAGACAGACAGACAGACAGACAGACAGACAGACAGACAGACAGACAGACAGACAGACAGACAGACAGACAGACAGACAGACAGACAGACAGACAGACAGACAGACAGACAGACAGACAGACAGACAGACAGACAGACAGACAGACAGACAGACAGACAGACAGACAGACAGACAGACAGACAGACAGACAGACAGACAGACAGACAGACAGACAGACAGACAGACAGACAGACAGACAGACAGACAGACAGACAGACAGACAGACAGACAGACAGACAGACAGACAGACAGACAGACAGACAGACAGACAGACAGACAGACAGACAGACAGACAGACAGACAGACAGACAGACAGACAGACAGACAGACAGACAGACAGACAGACAGACAGACAGACAGACAGACAGACAGACAGACAGACAGACAGACAGACAGACAGACAGACAGACAGACAGACAGACAGACAGACAGACAGACAGACAGACAGACAGACAGACAGACAGACAGACAGACAGACAGACAGACAGACAGACAGACAGACAGACAGACAGACAGACAGACAGACAGACAGACAGACAGACAGACAGACAGACAGACAGACAGACAGACAGACAGACAGACAGACAGACAGACAGACAGACAGACAGACAGACAGACAGACAGACAGACAGACAGACAGACAGACAGACAGACAGACAGACAGACAGACAGACAGACAGACAGACAGACAGACAGACAGACAGACAGACAGACAGACAGACAGACAGACAGACAGACAGACAGACAGACAGACAGACAGACAGACAGACAGACAGACAGACAGACAGACAGACAGACAGACAGACAGACAGACAGACAGACAGACAGACAGACAGACAGACAGACAGACAGACAGACAGACAGACAGACAGACAGACAGACAGACAGACAGACAGACAGACAGACAGACAGACAGACAGACAGACAGACAGACAGACAGACAGACAGACAGACAGACAGACAGACAGACAGACAGACAGACAGACAGACAGACAGACAGACAGACAGACAGACAGACAGACAGACAGACAGACAGACAGACAGACAGACAGACAGACAGACAGACAGACAGACAGACAGACAGACAGACAGACAGACAGACAGACAGACAGACAGACAGACAGACAGACAGACAGACAGACAGACAGACAGACAGACAGACAGACAGACAGACAGACAGACAGACAGACAGACAGACAGACAGACAGACAGACAGACAGACAGACAGACAGACAGACAGACAGACAGACAGACAGACAGACAGACAGACAGACAGACAGACAGACAGACAGACAGACAGACAGACAGACGGACGGACAACAAAGTGATCCTATAAGGGTTCCGTTTTTCCTTTTAAGGTACGGAACCCTAAAAATAAAAACGGAATATATTTTATGGGAAACAACCATTTCATTACTAACTTAAACGATTAAACGAAAGGATATTTTCGGAAACTCGTACAAGTGTTTATTCTGAACACTGCATTCGTTTTTCTGCTTTAAAAAAAACTGCAATAATTTTATGTCGTAAATATATATATATTTTTATTTTATGATTATAATATAAGACACAGATAGCTTACACTGCTAATCCCACAACAACTATTTAAATTCAAAGTATTGTTTAATAATCGCAACGTATATTTTACGCTATAAATACAGATATGTAACTATATAATATGATTTCAATTTTATTATGTATAACTTATTATTACACATTCGTTACGGTTCAAAAACATTTTTACACTGAATTTTTAATACATTGTTGACAACATCGATTTAAACAATTTATTATTTACTTTATTTAATCTTAATCTAAAATATTTTCAGTCAACTATGTATTTACATTTAAAAGATAATTTTCAAAATGAGTATTTCTTCAACTCTTGAGTTTTCGAACCAAATCAGTCTTATACAACATTAAAAAAAATAATAAATAAGTACTAAAAGTTAGATTCTAGCCTAGGAAAATTCGACTATCGACATGTAAAAAGAAGATTATCCTAAATCGAGGATTTACATTTATACATCATACATACATTTTTAATCCAATAAAATTAATCAGTTTTTTTTTAACTTTATAGAAATATATGTCTAATTTTCCTGGGCTATTCTTTATGATGTTTTTTTTTTAAATACAGATGCAACTCATTTTAGAATCTGAACACTTATTTTGATCCCGATATGTAATTTTATTAAAATCTGAATACTCATGTCATTCAGTTTCCTTAAATAATTAGAATCTATATAAACATATGAATGTTTAATTCACAATAATGAAAATGGATAACAATATCGAAGTATGTAAAGGTACTGTAGGTAGTGACATTTTATTGCAGTAATTCATATAGATCAATAAGCTCTAAGTTTTAATATCAAGTCATTTCAATACAATAAAGTAATAGATGAAAAAATTTATTGTTATTATATTTGATATTTCACAGTAGAAAGTTTTGAAAAGGAGAAAACTATATCGAATTCATATTAATAATTTAACAGGTGAGATTCGAATCATAGATAAAACGAATATAAATTTTAACAAGTCATATAATTTCCAGTTATTATCGAATCACTAGATAGGTACAGTGAAAATAAAATGTATCCAAAAACATTTATCATCACAATATCTTCAAAAAGATACTTTGGGCCTGACTGCACTACTTCATTAAATATGAAGCTGAATATGGATTCATCTGAATTCAGCTGAATATTACATGGGAATAATTTTAGCAATGACATGCAGATGTTACGATGATCGTGACATCCGATGACAATCTAGACTCCAAGACCGATAGATCAAACTCACTAAAACAATTAAATCACTCCCCTATCCCTTTTCTGACATCTTATTTTCTTTATCCCTCATTTCTTTTAAAGCTGACAACGCATTTGTGGCTATAACTGTAAATGTCAGCTCCTTAGCCCGCTAATTTTAATTAAAATACAACGTTCAATACAAGATTCAGATTATTAAGTCACGTCAATCAGTCGCTTTCAGTTGTGTTCAAATATATATTTCAGGCTCTTCAGCCACGTGAAACAACTAATTCGTTTGCGTCAGTGGTAACTGAAAATGCGAATAAGATTAGATCAGTCGTACTGAACGTACATTATCTGGTATCATACATGCTACAACATTAATATGATTTAAAAAAGAAGATCCGATTGTCCAAAAAGTTTTGTCAATCAGATCAAATCTAAAAGATAGGCGGCCATATTTAGACTTCTTAGATAACACTCGTATAGCTGCTCTTATTAGCAGGTTGAGCATGACGTAAAATGTATTCTAGAAGACAGAACAAGCAAACTAAAAATCCGAGTAGAGTGGCAGACCTTTGTTCACGATCCACCTCTTTAGAAATATTTTCCATTTGATCTTAATGCTCAAATTATAATATTTTTCATGACTTTCCAAATGTATATCAAAAGATATGTTCACTTTAAAACGAATATCCATTTCTGTTGGACGGTTATAATAAATAGGCTTGGATAGAACGAAATTCGTTTTTAATGTCGTTTGGTTTCAGTTAAACCGTTTGAAGATCTCTTTATAAGGCCAAATGGAAAGAGACAAGTACTCCGAATATTTCATAGACATACCGCTGGCTTACTTTTATGAAATACCTATAAGGATGTTGATGGACATTATTTCGAATAATCATTTTATATTTTTTATAATAAATGCTTGTTTTGAATGGATTCAGAGAAATATAATATTATAAAGGAAATTCTCTACTAAAATGAAATTTTGGAACTAGTCCTGTAGTTAGATTTTTCGCCTTTAAGCTTTAATTTCCAAAGGTGGCCAACCCTCGCACAATGGACGTAGTACGAACAGTACAAGATGTCCAAAAATACTCCACAGAAACTACGGCATATTGTTTTCATGGTCAACGTTTGATTGACGATTATAAAGTTGTCAATTAAAATGACGGCCATCGTAGGAAACTCGAGCTGTACACTTACGTCATCATCCAAGTGGTTAAAAAGTTTACAATTTAAATGTTTGTATTTTCATCATTTATTTTTAGTAAAAAATAAATCAATAATAAAATTTATATATAAAAATTTAGTTCCGCGAAACTCATTTTAAATAAAGGTTTCATTTTTATAGAAGAGTGTTTTATATAATTTTCAAACCGAATTTCCTATGGAAACGTACAGTTCGTAAAAGTAGAATAGGATCAATGGATCGCAACGATCATATTTTAAAAATGTTATCCGAGTTTACAAACTAATTGGTGATCCCTGGACTATACACAAATTTTAAAAATACGGGACTAATCTAACACCTTTTTAATAAAAGAGACTTTTGCCAATCTAGTAACAAATGTTAAAAAAAAATAACGAAAACAACGACTACGATTTTGAGAACCATCATTTTTAAAGTCGCTTAAAAAATGAAGATACTAGAGTACTAAATGAAATGAATGAATGCTTGAGTACTCAGGTGACGTCGTAGGTGCGCTAGGACGTTAGGACAGTGTGGGAGTGCATCAAGCGTAGAGGCACATTTTTTAAAAGTCAGTTAAATAATGAAAATTTATACTTGAGCACTCGGGCGACGTACGTGGACACTAGGAGAGTGGTCGATGTCAGGCGTATATCGTGTGTGAACTAAGGCACAAGAAGAGTGTTTGGTGTCTGGCGTTTGTCGTGTGTGAACTAGTGCACTAGGAGAGTGGTTGGTGACGGTCGTAGGTCGTGTGTGGACTAAGACACTAGAAGAGTGTGGTTGGTATCAGGCGTAGGTCATGTGTGAATAGGGCACTAGAAGAGTATGGTTGGTGCCAGGCGTAGGTCGAGTGTGGACTAGAGCACTAGGTGTGGGCGGTCAGACGCAGAGGCACAGGCAGGCGCAGGCGCGGGATCAGGGCGCGGGGCGGTGCGGCGAGTGCGGCAGCGCGGGCGCGGCGTCCAGGTCGCACGCCGACAGCAGCCGCACCAGCTCGTCCGCCGTCGGCCCGCCCTCCGCCGCCGGGGACTCCTCGCCCTCCGCCGCTGGAACGAGACTTATATCATCAGCGCCGTTTGTCGCATCCGGCCATTACACATCAAGCCTTAGTGATTGCCTGCTACGATTGTGTTTTATAAATAACTAGTCCGCCATCTTGTATATTCGGCCATGATGTATAATTTTCATTGATTTTACGTCAATTATTTTTGTCAGGTGTTTTTATCAACTCATTTTTCGTATGTGTTTGATTCGATGAGATTATAAAAGCGATGTAAAAAAATTTGTTAGGTCAGTTCGGAGTAACTTTTCATCCAGTGATGTTTACGTAGTTGCTACAGTAACACTATATTGTAGACATTGTAGTATGGTACCGATATCGTATAGTGTGTATCCATACTGTAACATTGACTTGAAATATAGAGTGATTTATCAATTTTATGTGTTTTATTTTTAATCCCGTCAATGATACTACCTTGAAATCTCCAACACAGCCATGTATATCTCGTTTCACATAACTGTGTAAGTCTGAACACAAGGCGAGTCCGAACTCGCGCATGATACAATCGAGTAAACAAGACATTCAAACATTGAACGTATACGATATGAATGTATATTGTTATAATATTATTGATTTTTTTGGGCCGGTATATGATATTTATATTTGTTTTTACTTGACTTATTTAGAATAAATATGCTGATTCAGTTCAAGTATAGAGTATAGAGTTTACACATTTGATGCGATTTGAACTAAAAACTGTTAAAAAATAATAAAATAATGATTTAAATTCATTAATTTGACACATACAATTATATACGAAGTATTTAATAATTAAAATCAAAAAAATATCTGTATATATAATATATCGCACTGCTTCAAGATAAACATGTAAATGTGCAGACAGACCTCCGTTCCCGGCGACGGCGGGCGCGGGGCGCGCGGCGCGGTCGATGGGCGCCGTGAGGTCCCACATCTGCGCGGCGCCCGAGCGGTGTCCGCACAGCAGCAGGCGGCGCGGCCGCAGCGCGCCCTCGCACTCCGCCACCACGAAGCACGACACCGCCGAGCCGTCCACCGAGCGGATCGTGCACACCCTGGGCGTGGGCGATTATACAGACTTGGTTTTGTGAGGCTCGATCGGAGACTAGAAAATCGCTATGAAGTAGCTTATATAGGTTCGTACGCTGAGTAGGCCAAAAGCCATAAATAGGGGATTAATTTTATATAAAAAAAATAATATATAAACGCATCAAACTCAGAGAACCCCTATCTCACGATCTTGTGGCGGGGCTCCGGCAACACAATACAAACGCCCGAACCTCGACAAACATCTGTATAGCCAATACAGACGAACCAGCCACCGTTAGTGTTTCAGTTAATTGCAGTGACTGCCAATGAGCAGACGAGACACTTGATATTAAGTGATCACCGCCGTATAGCTTCAGTCACAAATACCTTGCCAGCTTAAAAAGGAATAAGGGTCTAGGAAGTAAGGAAAAGAATGGAGGAGAGGTTTGATCTACTTACTCCTACTACCGACTCTCTCACTCGCCGGACGAAACGTAGCTATATTAGCTACTTCCCGCCGAATTTCTGTGAGATGGAACATCTATATCCAATTTTAGAGTATCCAACTATGGTAGACTGTACCTTGTGGGCAGTAGTAGTAGCCCATAAGCAATAGTAGTAAACCCCACGACAACCCTCTCACGCGGTTATCACTATTGCATGTGAATACTATGGTGACATAATGTTAAGTATGAGCTTAAAGCCCCACAATAAGAGTGTCATACAATACCGTAATGTATGTCTAGTGTCTAATCTGTTAAAATTTATATTTTATCTTAAGATTTATCATATTAGCATTCGAACACTTACCTTTTACCATTTGAAGCTAGTCGAACGTACAATGTGTCAGTATCAGGTACAACTTTTTGTATAAATATTTGTTCTTCGTCCTGCTCACCGTATGGTCCTGGAAGCAAATAAGGTTTTATAATATCTTCTATATATGTACGATCAAGTCCAGTAATCAGAAATAGTTATATTTGACTATGATCAGATGTCTGTAGGTTTTATTCTTAAGCTTTGTTATCTTAATAGTTATGAGTCATGGCTATACCGTTGTCTAAATATCTAAATTGGTAATAGATTTTAGATTAAGTATTGATAATACTCCAATCATATACAGTATATTACTGCAGCGGCCTGCGAGAGGCATGGATGGACGAACGTGTGAATGTGAGCCGAAGCTTGTATAGTACTTGTCTTAAAAAATGCACTGAAATTAAATTAAGTGATACAATTCAGAAATTTAATTTGAAAAAGAAATTAAAACGAATGACGAAGTTGACGAACATCTAATAACAATCGTTTTTTTCGCGCCAAATTATTTTTTTTTTCACTAAACAGCTCTCTATATGAAAGCCAGTTCGAAATTTAAATTAAACCTTTGATAAGTTACCTTTTCGGTCACCATGTTGCGGAGGAGAAGATCGTTCCATTTTTAAATTACACGACAAATATGATTTTACATAAAAATTTATGTGGCCGCTTAAAACGACAGATATGGATTTTAATACAACTATTACCGGCCACTGCTCGACCAGTACAGCAAGTTCGATTTATCTCGAAGAAGGTTGTCAAAATAATGCTCAAATTTCCAAGCATGTTTGAGAAAAAGACATTATTCTCAACTTACCACAGTCATTATGAGGCTGGGCTGTAGGTGCTTCCAGAGCCAGAACCTTAAAGGCTGCTTTAGGAGTTGTTCCGGGTTGAGTTGAGATCATTCCTCTAAACCGAGTGACGCGCCAAGACCTCACATGGTTGTATTCACTGCATACCGATATCAAGTAGTTTTCTGACAGGGATACCTAAAATATTAGGCGGTGTTTAATAAATTTGGAAAGAAAATTCATGAAAAGAATAGCGTAATTGACTTTTGTCTATCAACGGCATTTTAAAACGCTGTTACGTTACTTTAGTATGGAGTAGAATTTTTTTTCATAAACACGGAATTTTTTTTATTTCATTCATGAGATAAGTTTTAAAAAGTTTAGTCACAGTTACTTAAAAAAGTCGTTTAAAAAAACTTTTCTTTGTCATTAGCGATTTAAATTATCAGTGCCAATTAAATGGCCTATTTATTTGCTAACTTTTAAACTTACCTTAGTGATAGGGCTTTGATGAACAGTGAAGGTTTGGAACAATTGTGGTCCATGGCCAACTGTTTCTGGATGTTGTACGATCACGCGCACAGACCCGTATCTAGTACCATAGGCGATCTCTATCCAGTTACCACATAAATCTGAAAGATAATTAGTAAACATTTAATAAGAACTGAGTAGTTTACAGTATATTAATAGATATAAAATAAAGAGGCCACACGGCCTTGTAAAATTTTAAGATCATTAAAAATTCTGAAAATTAGCCAAAAATATACTAGAAATTCGTTATTCAACAGAAAGTCCATTATTAAATATGTTACTTACTAGTTTTTGGCGTTAAGTACACAGAAATAGCTGTGATTGGTTCTTGATTGGGATCTTTGTAAAGTTGTGTCACTAGGAGATCATTATCTTTCATTCTCAATGGAAACTTCTGCATATCTAGAAAAAAAGTAGAAAAAGAAATAACAGTTTATCATAGTTATTATACTCAACAAATTGAACATTGTTTGCATATTACAAAATAATTTATAAAATACAAACAATAAATTTTTTGTCTTTAGGTTTAAAGAAGTTTATTTCCAAAAAGAACAAAGTTCGCTTACAAAGGAAATTTTAAAATTATAACTTAAAATATTACAAATAATAAACAGTAGTGATATTAAACAAGATCAGTGAAATCATCTAATATATGGGTTCTTAATCGTTTTTTAAATATATTTAGAGATTTTGAATTTACAACACTTAGAGGTACAGAGTTATACAGCTGTGCTCCTTCAAATGAAATATTTTTAATGCCATACTTGGTTCGGGTTTTAGGTGTTTCTAGTTTATATCTGTTCCTTGTGTGGTAAGAATATGTTTTGGTTTTAAAGGTAATTTGAGAATGAGTAAGGTTTGTTAATATTTTTCGAATAAGTATACATAATTTATATTTATACATTTGTTTAATAGATAAAATTTTAGTGGTTTTATATAAATCTTTAGTAAGTGTATAATAATCCATATGAAATAAGACCTTGATCAGTTTATTTTGAGAGATCTGCAAATGTTTTATATGTGTTTTAGCCGCGTTGCCCCATATTTCTATAAGGTATTCTAATACTGGTTTTACTAAAGTATTGTAAATAATGTTTCGTACTCTTGGAGGAATACAACGTGCAGATTTACGTAAAGCTCCAGTAAGCAAAGTTATTTTGGAATGTATAGATTCTATATGAGGTTTCCAAGTTAAATTTTTATCTAAAATTAATCCCAAGTATTTTTCATTATTTGACTGTTTGATAGTTTGATTGTTAAGTTTCAATTCATTATGGGAAGGAATAGATTTATTTTTGGCCGAAAAAATCATATATGAGGTTTTTGAGACGTTTAATGTAAGTAAATTGTACTGTAACCATTCGTTTAGGATATTTAAATCGTTTTGAGCTGTTTCAATAATACTGTGAATGGATTTTCCAAAATAAAATAAACAAGTGTCGTCCGCGTACAATGATATTTCTCCACGTAGTGGCAATTGATCCATATCATTAATAAACATCAAAAAGAGTAAGGGCCCGAGTATGGAACCTTGTGGTATTCCACATGTGATTGGAGCTGGATTACTTTTGAAATTATCTATTTTTACAATTTGCTGACGATTGCTAAGATAAGATGAAATAGTATCGTAATCGGTCCCAACTATTCCAGCTCTTCTAATTTTTTGTAATAATATAGAATGTGAAACCGTGTCAAACGCTTTTTTTAAATCAATGAATGTCTTTATCCAATTAATATAATAATTATATATATGCTATGCCAGAAACCAAAGTTGCAGGCACAGCAACTGATTCTTGTAATATCTTAAATTTAATAAAAACTTAAACATCATTCTCAACTACTAAGAAAAAAACATCAACAATAACAACTCAACTTTACCTTCTGTTAATAAAATAATTACTCATATAATTAATAGTGCCAATAGTGGGAAAGATACGGCTGTGTTATCTACAGTGAGATGTAGCTCACCTTGTGTCTACCAGTGCTGAATGATAGTAGCTGCGGATCCATGAACAGCGCATTCCCTAGGTTTAACGTACTAATTGTATTATATGACTTACCTATATAGTTAATAGCCCCAGTAGCTGTCCCCAGTAGTAAGAATGATCCGGCTGTGTCATATGTAGTTAGATGCGCGACATCTTGTGTCTGCCAGTGCTGTGTGCTGGTGTGCCACACGCCGGCTTTGCTCCTACTGCCCGCCCCACTGAGAGCTACTAGCTGCGGACCAACGAACAACAGGTGCTCCACACGCACTCCTAGATTGAATGTACCTATTGGAATAATATGGAAGTTTACTAGATGACTCGGTGATAATCTTACCACCTAAAATTGGCAGAACCGTCGCAAATGTCATCCATTGAAAGCAAATTAAAGTAACAGTGGGTCTGTTAGATAGAAATGACCAATCTCGATTTTTTCTTAATTTCCTTTTTCTTAAACCTGGGGTTATATTGAAATCAAAACAAAAAAGATGTTAAAATTTTTAAATCATTGTATAACAAATACCTTTACTTTTAAGTCCTTGTAGAGTTTTATATATGGACGCTTATAAGCAATACTGTGTCAAGCCACATAGACTTCATTTTGAGAAAATGGTGTCTAAAGATGTCGTACCTATTCTTAACAAATATGTTTAAAGTAGTATACATCCATCTTTTCTTTTATGTCTGAATAAAAGGTATAATGAATTAAAATAAGATTGATATATTTGATATATTATCTAATAAAAAGTTTTCCAAATATTTGAGATTATTGTAAAAATTGCAAAATATTGAACACACTTGGAATTCGAAACAATTAAGAGATTCTTTTCCGTACTAATTTAGTGTATATGACTTGTTTTTTTTTTCAATAATATTAAATATGCGATGCAGTATCAAAATACATCAAGATCTCCGAATTTGACTTTTTGTGAGTTGACACATTATTGCTTATTAGCATCCATATATACTAGCATTTTATTAAAAAGTAACTTTCTTAACAAACATAACAGATTAAAAATAACAATTTAAAATATATACAACAATTATTAGTTTCCCCTCTTACCTATTAATGTCCTTCGAACTGGCTCAGTATGTGTGGAAAATGCCCATAACCTAACAAGTGGCCCACTTGCTATACCAAGCATCACATCAGTTCCAGAAGAATTGTTTCCACTTGAAGTTGCACCACCACCTGTTTTTGCATTAAGTGCTATTCGTTCTATTACAGAATCCTGAACAGGAGATTGGAAAATTATGTACCATCCACATGAGTCTGTCAATCTGCAAAAAGGCATATAAATTGATATCTACTTTGCTAATGATTCTCATAACTGATGCTTACATTACAAAATTCATTCAAATAAGCTCCCATCAGGATAGAATACTATACTGAGACTACATAAAACATCGGAATGTCGTATTTTCTATAAACGGGAATTGAACTTACAACCAACTCTACAACAAGATACAATGATGAGAAAATTTTACTAATACGAAGTAATAAGCACACAACAATATCTATATTCTACACAGTATTTAGTAAATTGTAGTTTTATGAAAAAAATCAATTAAAATATCAAAATACAGACTATTTTACCTGTATCCCGTAACAAAGTGAGTGTATGCAACAGCAATCCAGTTGTGATGAGCTTTTATTATTTGTACTTTCATATTTTCTTGCCAAGTATTTACTGGAAAAAATATCAAAAATAAATATTTTAATCTAAAAAAATATAGTATAAACAATATGACCATGTGTTTAAGAGTTTAATTCAAATAATCTAACTGTATAAAAGAGAGACCAAGGCTATCAAATCAAATCAACCAAGCTAGGATAAGCACTGTAGAGACTGATATGAAAATGATGTGCATATGCCTAGACACAATACAAAACAGACACAAGTGGTCTAAGTAGATAAGAAGTTATGAAGACACAACTGCAAATGAAATGGGACAAAGGCTAAGATATTAATGACTATAAAAAAAATGTAATAGCATATTAGATCTTACTTTCTGGTGGACGTAATCCCTTATGACTATCAGTGTTGCCAAGTGAAGCTGCTCTTGAGTGACCTCTACCACACCGGCTATAAAAAAATATTTAATTTTTAATAAATAAACAACAACTTTAATATTAATAATATATAAAACCTCCCATATTAAAACTTTTATTGCAAATTTGTTTTGATGATTGTCTTATAAAATTTTAATTTGTTCCTGTTATTTAAGTAAAATTAACAACCTCAATTGGTCTTGTGACGGTATTCTTCCAACAGTACGCAGATCCAAGGAGGAGTTTCTTGAATGTGTTCTATTAGCTGCCACATCAGTACTGGATGCTGTGGAATTCTTTCTTGATACATTGTTACCATTTCTACTATTACTACTATTTGGTAGAGATGTATTCACTAAAATAATAATAAATGACTGATTTAATTTTGTACTTACTCAGAATCATATATATTTTAAATTAATTTCAACTTACAAGGTGGTGGAAGATATCCATAAAACAGTACATCTCCACAAGACGAATGGTTCATCTCATCACAGAGTGCAAGTCGTCTGCTAAGTGGAGTTATACCGAAGTAGTCACATTCATGTCTCAGTGCTCTTATGTTTATGTTATTTAGATCTATATCTCTAGTCCTTAAAAAATTTAAAATTAATCCAAACAGATTTGGATCTCTATCTATAAATATAGCTCCAGTCTCATCCCGCACCGTGGGTATCCGACCACTGAGGAGAGCCGTGAAAAATGTATCCGGTACCCAAGTTAGAGTGTGCCATGATGTCGCAAATCTAAAATTACACGTTTGGTTTGTTTATTTGATTATTAGAAACTTTAATCGATTATTTACATAAATATACATTGTTATCTTTGTGAAAGGTAAACAGTCTACGGAGAATAAAGAAATTAATTTGCGGCATACCTTGTACCTCCTATGTTTAAATTTACGATTTCCTGATAGTTAGACATTTAAATCGAATAGGGAGTTGAAGATAACTACAGGATACACAATTTAGTTACACACAACAAATTTAATTAATTACTTTCTAATTTCCAAAATATTTCTTCGCGAGTTTGACACTCTTCGTAATCAAATCAACTGTCAAATGTCAATCGCAAATAACAAACTCAGTCAGCTGTCGAGAAATTTAAATTAAAATACAATTTACTTGATATTAAGGAAATTAAATTAAAATTTTTCTAATAAATGATAAGTAAACAAAAATATGTAAAAAAAAGAATATCACATTTGAATGTGCAATCAAAGAAACCAAAGTTATATTATTTATTAAAAAGTTAAAAAAAAAATATTACTATTTAAAAAGAATTGCAATTAGATTTTAATTAATTTATAATTATACAAATAATAGATTAATGTGTATGTATAATTGTTTAGTTATGCATTATGAACAATAATGTTTCATCTTTTAAAGTTTTACTGTTAGTAAAATTTTGAAATATAAAATATTCTGTTAAATGAAACTACTGTTATTGACGTTGTCATTTGTCAAACTAAAATTCGTCAATAGCAGTTAGCATTGTTTAGCACTCGTATCATGTTAATAAATAATCAAGAATAAGAAAATGTAATATAATACATCTTATCGTTTACTTAACTTCGCTAAATAGTTCCGAAATTAAAACTACATCCTTCTACTTTTTTACATTTTCGATATTTTACAACGCCAAAATATTTCTTAAAAGAAAATGATCGAACTCTCAGCAAAACTCACAACTGGGACAGTTTATTTAGCTGGCGAAGCTTTAGAATGTGCTATAACGTTTTCCCACACAGCCCAACCCGAGCATAGGAATTCGCAAAGCCACAGGTATACATTTATACTAAATTGTATTGTTTAACTAGCATAAGTTTATCAAAACTGATATGTATTAACTTTTTAGTGACATCTTAGAAAACCTAGCATGGGCCTCAGCTCAGATACACTGCTTTTATTCAACATCTAAAAATTCAGGAGATAAAACTCCAGTAATTGAAAAGACAACAGCTTTGGAAGTGACTTCTTGTGATATTGGTGATGTTATCTTTCACACAAAACCGAAAATATTATTTTGTGATTTGACAATACCATTGGGAGAAACCAAAACATGTAAGTTCTATTCTTAAGTAAATTATCATAATTTCTACAACTGAAACAACACATGGTAAAAAAATAAAACAAATTATTTTAATATGAAACATTGTTTTGAATTAACTTTATAGATTACATTTTCACAATTATTTATCATATGACTTAGTCAAATATAGTATTAAAAAACCATGATGCAATGTTCTACTGTCAAGACTGTATTTGTGAACTAAATGTGTATTATAGAATAAAAATAAGATGTTTTTTTTAGTTTGGTATAGAGAATCCCTACCGATCGAAGCTCCACCTTCATACAGGGGGACAGCAGTAAAATATTCCTATAAGATAACAATAGCAACACAGAAAGTTGGTTCTCACATTAAAATGGTCAGAATACCATTTAGAGTTCTGCCAATTAGTCCTATTATGAACATGCAAGACTTAGCAGCTCTTTGCGGCAATGAGACAACAGAGGAACTTCAACCTACTAATCCATTTTCTGAGGAAAGAAAAGTAGAAACTCCTCTCACTATGGCTCTGCAGGTTTTACAGGTATATTTGCCTATTATTTTTATAACAATAATAATAATAGATGCACCACACTTAACGGCCACCGTTATGTCTTCCTGATCTTGAGATCCTGTGTTACCCAACACAACACAAACACTGGAAACACCCACATTTCAAACTCCCAGACCTCACCAATCATCCGTATGGCCAATACAGATATTTGCTGTGAGGGATAAAACCCACAATTGTTAATTCTTCAGTCAAATGCTATCTGTATTATTAATTTCTTCTTTTTGCCCTGTTCCCACTTTCATGTGAGGTTAGCACAATGTGTACTTCTGTTCCAGTCTCATCTATCAGCCATTATCTCTGCAATTATTCCTTTCTTATTCATACATTCCTAAATAATGAAGCATTCAATGTTTTATGGCTTTTAGAATCTTACAGCAAGAAGAAGTCCCAATTCATACATGATTACAAATGCAAGAGGGAAAGTTGGTAGATTCTGTTTATTTAAGTCAGCCTATAAATTAGGAGAAGATATTGTTGGTACATTTGACTTCTCCGTTGGTACTGTCACTTGTATGCAGGTTTGACAATCTACATTTTTATTAATTGAATTATAAATAATAAAACTTGTGTAAAGTGCCAAAATTTTAAATTATATGCTTAAATTTTATCATGAATAATATGACACAAGTGTAAAATTATCCTAACTATAACATGGAACTCTGGTAAATTATAAAATTTAAGGATATTAAAAAAATAAAATTCATTGTATAAAGTTCATATAATTTCATTAATTTTTACCTTAGGTATCAGTGTCTTTGCAACCAGAGGAAGTTGCAAAAAATAAAACTCCTATAAAAAATATTAACAAAGAGAACTCTAGTAGGTCAATGACAGTGGCCAGATGCCATGAGGTTACAGTGGGCCTTACACATTCCCAGCTCATTCTGCCTATACCATTGCATATTACACCTGCTTTTGAGGGGGAACAAGGTAAAGATTATTTTTGATAATGTGATCTCATACTTTATTTATGCCTTTCTATATGTTACTTTTTCCACATAGAATTTTGTTTTATTGTGGTATTGTTTACATGGCATTCTTCAAGGGACCATGTATTTTTTGTGATTAAAAGTGGTCTAAGTTCTTTCAAAGGATGTAAACTACATCCATGTAATTTTATACCAATTAGTTCAGTAGTTTTTGAGTTTATTCATTACAAAAATAGATCAGAAATATCATTTTTTTCTCCTTATAATATTAGTATAGAATACATGGAAATTTAAAAAAAGATATATACTATTTTAAATAATTATTGTATGAATTTTTTAGTGTCACTGAGTTGGCGTCTACACTTTGAATTTGTAACAAGTAGTGAGAAGCTGTTTCCAAGTACCGATGACAAAGATTGGAATGCACCCCTTAATGTTCCAATAGAAACAATGGTGTGGAATCTGCCTGTAAAGATTTACTCCACCCTACCTAAGCAGATATCCCAACAAACGACAGGAAGTGATGCTTACACATTGTATATAAAATAATTATAAATTTTAAATAAAACTATAAATTATTATGAAATAGTTTATTCTTCAACTTCTTTATCCCAATCCTTCATTTTTGCACCCATCATAAAGTCATCTCTGAAAACACAAATATTTAATTTTTTTAATACTGTTATGATCTGAATATTTTTTTAAAGTTTTTTTTTAAATGAAACCATAATCAAGAAAGCCCATAATTTTAGCACAAGCTGTAAAATACTATAGATTAAAAAAAATATTTTTAATTTTATATTAAATGTATTAAAATTTAATAAGGTAATAAATAAAACTGTATACCTTAATGCATTCCACCTAGGCTTTTCTTCTGCTTTTACTTCATCTTTCATAGATTTCGTGTTATCATCAATAACTATAGACTTTGATTGGCCCATAAGTGTGTCTAAGAAAGCTCTTTTATCAAATTTCTTTAGTATCTTTTCTTTCTTTCCCTCTGGAATATCTTTACTTAATTCGGTTTCAAAAGTTTTTTGTTGATTTCTGACTGCATTAAATAACTGTACAACACCTTTTGTTGCTATTTTGGCTAATAACCTCTCTCTGTCTTTTTCAAGTATGTTTGGTTTTATCCTTACTGTTGATTTTTCAGTTTTCTGTAATATTATTATGAGCTTTTTAAACATTTAAAACATTATATTATGTTAACAATTTTAGCTGATAAAGACTGCGCAAGTGTTATTATATATATATATATATATATTGTCGTAACCCCAAAATTACAATTTTACAGTAGAGCACTTTTAATGCATTTTAGTTTGAAAGTTACAACAAAATACACCTTTTTTCAGGCGTATTTTGTTGTATCTTTCCTTGAAAAAAAAAAGTTTTTTGGTATTTTTTCACTTTGAATGCATTAAGCAATGCAAATTCGTGTAGTATTCAGTAAAAACGCTAACGGCAATTTTATGGCTTACAATAACTTACGTGGGAGGTATCGATATATATTAATATTATACCGAACCTTAATGTGAAATACTGAATGAAAAACTACTAATTCATTACCTTTTTTTTAGTAGGTGGCTCTAAGGTGGCATCTTTTTCTTTTGCCTCTGGTTTTTTTTCTACAGTTTCCTCTCCAACAATTTCAAAAGCTGGCTTTTCCTCTTTTTCCTTTTTTACAACATCTGCAAGTTTCTTAGCTCTTGACAGAACTAACGTCTTTTTATTTTTAGGTTTATTCGTTCCAAGAATCTTAGCGATAGAATCCGCCCAGCCTTCATTTTTTAATATGCGGTCATCATCGCTTTCATGATTGTTTTCTGTGCTTTCATTTTCTGCGTCTGAAACTTCTGCCTCATATTCCGAGTCTTCAGCCTCTTCACTAGATGATTCATTATCGGACACTGAAATAAGGTTTTTATATAGCTTAGAATTTATAGTTGTTGTCGATAAATTCATCGAATGTTATTGAAACATAACTTTACCTGATACTTTAAGTGATGGTTTACTCATTTCGTCAGCTACTACCATAATTTTATATATATTAAAAACTTGCTTTATAACTATTTACTACTAATTTATCAAGTAATAATTTCAAAATTTGAATATTATTGAAGGTTTATTTTCGATCCTTTACCGCACGTGTGTAAAGCACTTTTTCATTTATTTGACAGTGACATACTTCAAACTTCAGTTGTGAAATAACGTTCAAATCAAACTAAGATTTTAAATAATTATTTACTATATTTAAATAAAATTTGTATTATTTGTCGTTTAAAATATGTTTAATTTAACATTTTAAGCAATAAATTGAATTTCAATAATTTGTCTACGAAGGGTAATCTTTTCAAATATTTTATACTTTATAGGTCTGATGCAGTTTGGTTTTTCCGTGTATAGGAACATAAGATGTTTTTAAAAATAAAATACAGCTGATCGTCAAGTAGAGTGAAGTTTGTTGCATTCAATGGAAAATGGTGGTTTTGCTTTAAACATGGCGAATGTAGCAAATCCTTTACCTTATATTACTAAAAGAGAATATGGACTTTTACATAATCTTAAATCGCAATTATTTAATAAACGTCTCAATGCGGCTAAAAATTTATACCGCCGTGATTTAGTGTGCCATTTTGGATGTGTAAATGCAATTGAATTTTCTAGCAATGGCGAATTATTCGTATCAGGTAATTTAGGTTTTATATATTTTTGTGTTAACATTCATAAGCACTGTTTTTAATGTTAAGTTTGGGGCTGTACTTTTTAGAACATTATTATTATTGGATTAAACATTTGTATTTTTCTTATCGACGTAGATAACAACTAGTGGGTGTGTGAAGTAAAACAGTCGCCAGTATTTATTTCAGTATAAATATACATATCATACATATAACACATTCAGTTAATATATAATAGTTTAAACTTTTTTATGTATTTTCAAAGTTTAAGGCATTGAATAAGCTGATAAGATTTACATAAATTGGTTCAATCTTATTTTTTTCTGAAATAAATTTATTCATTTTTATTAATACTATTAATTTCTGCTGACATATATTTTCCATGTTATACATGTAAAGTTCATTGTTAAATATTCAAAACGGTGATGCACTGAAATAAACTCAGATGTGTAGAAGTAAAAAACAAATTCACAGATTTTTAAAGTAATTAACTTTCACAATCATAATAATCTATCATTCCTTAAAAATTTATGTTTCGAAAAATTTTAATCTAATTTTAACCCTAATAATAATATTTAATAAAAAAAAAACAATAATATGATGTCTCTTAATTCAGTATGGTTTTTGGTTTTGGATTTCTACTATGAATACTTTTCATTGAATTCTGCTATTTTCAACAATTGTCCTAAAATGACCATTCAATTAAATTAAACAAATTTTAGTCTTCCAGTATTCTAGTTGGAAGTGTTTGTTTTTAATCCCTGACCCAAAAAGTTAAAAGTTTGACATGTGTATCCATGTCTTTCTGTCTGGAGCATCATAACACCCTATTGAATAGACAATTTTGATCCATTTTTTTTTTGTTTCAAAACTGTGTATGTATGAAGTTATAACTTATGAAGATTTGTCTAGACATTTCAAGCTTATCAACTTTTTCTAATTGTTGAAAGGATCTGAATAACTTCAGTAGAACTACTGACAGTTTATTATACTGTTAACACAATTAAAAAATCAGCAGAAAACATAACTCCTTACCCACTTAGAGTAGATGTATTGTGTTGGTGCTTATTGAAATGGTCTCAATAAATAGATTATTCAAGGTTTTTTTAATTTTCAATTTATCTCACCGCCATTCAGCAAACCTTTCCACCCTACCTTAGTCGAGGATATCAAATCAATTCTAAAGGCCTTCACGGCATAAAGACCCCTGGTCTCGACCAAATGACTAATAAAACACTTAAAAGGTCATCTCACCAACCCTAGTAATGCTAATATTTAACAGCCTTTGAGCCAATCGTTCCTTTCGTGATAAGTATTAACAAACCTTGAAAACTTTACACATAAAACTCACTAGACTCAGATCAATTGTTGAGACCTACATTATTTTCATAGAAAAGCTGTTCAGCCTTCGAGACGGAGACTCTTGCATCAACCAAGTGCTTTGCATAACGGAGCACCTGCGAGTGGCCCGAAAATCTAATAACACTATAAGTGCCCTTTTTCTCGATCTTGTAAGAGTATTCGATGATGTCCAACCGAAAGTGGTTTTTAAGACCGAAACCGAATTTCGGCAACAGTTTCAGTTTCGGCCGTAACAGAAACTTCCTTACAAGGATAATATTTTAAGAGAAATATAAAGAAAACGTTAATATATCAGTCAATCTTTTTTATCTTTCAATTATGATATACAGCTATAGCAGTCTCCGACAGTTTTATTTCTTGATGATCAACATAACATCATCCATCATTTACAAATCGCGAGAATTCTCGAATTCAGTTTTGGTTTCGGCAGGTTTGCCGCCAAAACCGAAACTAAACTGAAACCTATTATTTTGCCGAAACTCGACCGAAACCGAAACCGAACTTTCGGTCGTACACTAGTATTCAACAATGTCTGGCATAACGGCTTAATCTACAAACTATAGCAACGCGAACGGTCAGACAGTTTCGTACACTTCCTACGAGACTACCTCTCGAATCGTACTTTTAGTTATCGAGTAGATGACACTCTTATCCTCCCCACGCCCCATCTCAGCCGGTGTCCCTTAAGATTTCACGCTGGCGTCCCTTCTCTACTCATTATTTATAGACGAACGGTAAAATCAGCAAACTTTTCCTTCAGTCGCAGACGATACTGCAATTTTCACTACAAGGACATGACAATATGAACTTTCAATGTTATGTACGTAACGTCCCATCCACCTCTTGATTGATTAAACCGGACGATTAAAGTGTATTTTTTATTTTCCTCCTTCACCTTACCGACGACATCCTCAGCAAAGGTGCGATCTCACGGATGACACCTTTAGGATGAATGTTCAGTCTGAGCCCCAACTGGGGCTTTCATTTCATGGCTGAGTCTCAGAAGTAAAATCTATACAAGTTACGTTTAAGTTAAGAAACTGTTAAAATAAATATTGTTTTCGTTAAGAAACTTTATTGAATGAAATGAATTGAAACTTTATCCTCTGACCATTGTTAGGCCACGTTTTACAGTCAACATATTTTAAATATGTTATGAGAATTGCAATTGTTGAGACATTTTAATAAATGTTCCAATTATTCAGCGTTTCTATTGCTAAATAATTCTTCAGTAATCAAGCCTCGTAACAAAAATGGAAAGATTATGATAGCTCTTGTATGAGATATAATATATTTTTCCTTTGTAATTTTCGTTTACTATGTTTCTGACTTTGACTACTACTATCTTTCTGGTTTTATTTATTTTCACTGTCCTAATTGTAATCGCTCTTTTTTTTAATATTTCATAACATTGCTGCTTTAAGAAAGTCATGTTTGGTGTGAATGTTCTTTTTTAGCAATTGTATTTTTTTCCTGCAATGTTGTGGTGGTACAAATGGTCTAAATTTTTCAATCTGATTAATTTCATTTTTGTCAACTTTACTTTCAAATTTGGTAGTCTTTTCTGTATCTCAATACTTACTTTAAGATTTGACTTTATAATTATTCATTTTCCTGTATTATAATTGAAATTTAGGATTGTCTTATAACTTTTTAATAATAATAATTGCTTTCTATCACTATATTTATTGATTTTAATAATTTTTTTTCATCAGGCGGAGATGACAGGAGGGTAATGTTATGGCAATTTGGACAAGCTGTCCTGGAACATGGAAAACCCGAACCCATGAAAGCCTTGCATCAATCAAACATATTTTGTTTGGGAGTCACATCGGACAATCAGAAGATATATTCAGGAGGAAATGATGATATTGTAAGTTTTATTTTTACTTTAAAGTTTATCTTTTTTGATGACAATAGGTAGAAATTTACATATGTATAATGAATATAGCAGATTTTTTAAACCTTTTTGAAAATTACATTTTATACACTCTCAACGGGTAGTAGCATTATTTTTTTAAAATGGCAATTTAAAAGTGCTATTAAAACCTATTCGAATCAAGTATATATTGAAATTGAATTTAGGCACAGGTACTCAAATTCTTATCTATTTTCCATTTTTAATGCCAAATCATGTATGTATGTGCGAATTTTAATGATTATGTTCAGTTTATCAGCGACGTGTTTTTTACTAGTTTTCATTTCTTACATATCTTATAAATTATTTTATAGGTAATAGTGCATGACATAGAAAGCAAACGTCCGCTAGAGATACTGCAGCATCAGCGGGCTGTATGCAGTCTCAGCATTGATCCCTTTAATGAGCGCGTCGTCACTACCGCTGGCAACGATGGAAGATTACTGCTGTTTGACACCAGGCAGTCTGTGCATGGTATATAATTTTTCTTTATTTCGTATATAATTTATGTTTATTCATCTTCAAAAGATTAACAAAACTAAGTGTTTTGATTTAATATAATATGACCAATGTAGTTTTGTTCAATATGGCTTATTTCAATGACGTTATTCTTCTCTTATGAAAACGTTAAACGCAAAACACCAAGTTTTCGACTTTACGAAATAAATATTTCTGGGGCAAGGTATTCAGTGTATAGATTTAAATCATATGTTATAAAGTCTCTAATAACTAAAGTATATTACACGATAGAAAATTGTAGCCACATAATTATAAAAGGAGTAATTATTGATTTTCTAAATTCCAAACCAGTGGTAGCTTCTTTATTAATGTATATTTTTTTTGTTTTGTTTTGACGATTCAAGTACTTGTGGGAGCCTACTTGAATAAAGCATATGTTGTTTTAATTGTCGTTTCTAAATTAAATGGACGGACGAATTAAATATTGGTTAAATAATTGATAACGTTTGGTCATTTTTACATATTGGTATTTCGTTTGGTTACTGGCTTAAGAACGGGCGGCGAGAAACGTGAATTGCTATAGAACCTAAATGACATACAAAAAAATCAAAATAAATTCCAATGTTTACCACCTTGCAGTTTGTCTTAATATTGTTATCAACTGAATAAATGTTTCCAGAATCATTAGTAATATCACGAAGCCGGAAACCGTTTCACGGGGTGATGTTTCACCCGCAGCAAATTGGCATGCTAGTATCCGCCAATGCAAGGGATGGCGTCGCACTTTGGGACTTAAGATCTCCTAAACAGTGAGTAATTTGTAATAATTTAGGGATATTTAAATCACATAGTTTTGAGAAGCACAGTTTTTACTCTTTTAACAATATTTATTTTTATTTAAAAAATACAATAACAATGTAATAAAAGTATTATTATAACTAACAGAATTAAACTCGCGACTTCGTTTTAGTGGAATTCGGTTATATCGCGCTTCCGTCTATACCGCGTTCCCGCATCCGTTCAGGGACCGTTTATTTTTTCGGGATACTTTGACCTTTCAAAGAATGTAAATTACAGTCCTGAAAAATGTTATTGCAGTCGGTCCAGTAGTTTTTGAGTTTATTCGTTACGTACATACAAAAACACGAATCTTTCCTTTTTATAATCTTACTAGCTGCACCTTGCAGTATCACTCGCGTTTATGGTTACTGCTTCGCTCATGTAAGTAGTCGCGTGTATAACCTTCATCAATAAACAGAGAGAACCTGTCCAACAAAAAATTATTTTTTCAAATAGGATCAGTAGTTTCAGAAATTACCCGTTACACACAAACTAACAAATTAACAAACCAACCTCATTATAATATTAGTGTCGATATTATAATAAAAAAATTAAACTTTCGTTTGGATTTTTGCATAACAATTCATTTATGTAGCACATATCAATACTAAGTTTTATTTTATGAAGTACCTATTAAAGAAAAAAACTGTTTCCCAGTCCGGTAATCCGCTACGTGGGTAACAATGGGTCTAGCCAGAACAGCATGAGCGTTCGTTTCAACCAGACCGGCACCCACATTCTCGCTTTGCGGCGTCGTCTGGCGCCCGTACTGTACGCGGTGCAATCTCCCGAGCCAGCTGCCGAATTCTACCACCAGGACTATTACAATTCCTGCACGATGAAGAGTTGCTGCTTCGCCGGGAAGACTGATCAGTTCGTGCTGTCGGGATCGGATGATTTCAATCTCTATATGTGGAAAATACCAGATACAGGTGGTGGTAATGGTGAGCGTTTAATTTTTGTTTGTGTGTTTATCTCAGTTGTAAATAATTCTCATGTTTAATAACGACTTTAGTAGTTCAGTCATCTGGTAGTTTTATTTATTTTTTATTATTTATTTCCAGTTTTATGTACACAATCCAAGGTATAAATGTATAAATTTTAACATGACATTTATACCGAAATTTTGAAAATTTGTGATCTTATAAATATTGACATGCGTTTTCTGAATTTCAACTTTGTCACTTCGTATCTTTCACTTATGCGCCGCCGTATAGAAAAATGGCGCCCTAAAACAGTTTTTGGCAATATCTGCTTTACGATTCATTTTTCGATTAAAACAGATATGTAATAAATTAAACAAGAGAAAATTTCCTGTCATTTAGATTAAGCGTTTTTTACGAAAATTATTAGTTTTAATATACAAGCACTAAGCGAAGGAATTAGGAAAAATCTTTCTAGAAAACCTCTACTAATTGAGCACCAAATGACTGTACTATTATGGTGTGCTATTTAAAGAGCAATTATAACAAATTTTGTTTGATTTTTACAGTTTTATATTGTTCTATAAATATATATAGAATATTTTGTCCTATAAATACAATGGTTTGAATCACAAATACTTTGATTTTAACTTTTTTTTATTCTCAAGTTAAGAAAAACAACTGTGTATGCCAAATGGCTAATTTTATATCTTTAACAACATGTTTACTAATACTTTTCATCGCTCATTTAATAAATAAAAAAATAATTTTATTAAGTACACTTTATAATATAAAAATATAAAATATGATGATTTTAATTTTATTAAAAGTCTATATAATTATATATTGTATTTGCAATTCGAATTTAGTTCTATTTCCATAATTGCCTTTACCAGATATGGTGGTAGAGCCGCCGCACATAGTTTTATACGGGCATCGGTCTATTGTGAACCAAGTGCGCTACAACTCACATTACTGTCTCATCGCGTCGTCGGGAGTGGAAAAAATAATCAAGGTACTAAGCATTTCATTTTCCTTAGTAGTGTAATTTCGAAATGAAATATGACTAAAAGAAAGGGTTACAAAAATACGTAATTTCGTTCCTTGAATGATTATAAATAAATAAATAAATAATAAATAAATAAACGCAGCACACTCAACGATTACTAATTTCAGATAGTTTGATTCTAAACTACTGATGAACTCCAAACTACTGACCCGATTTTGATGTAAACTATGGGATCATTGGGGCAGTATACTTTAAAACAAAAAAATAATCGGCGAACGTAAATTTCCCCAAGGAATTTAGAACTTCCTTTTTTGGAAGCTAGTCAAAAAAACGTCAATATTACAAATTATGTACAATACTTGAGTTTGTCATTAGTTCCTAGAAGCTGATGCCCATTGATAGTACTATCAGATGGTGCAGTTATATTTTTTTTCAAAATAAATAGGCCTGATTCCTGGCTAGGAAAATCAATGTATCCAAAAATAATTTTCATTCATGTTCACTTTCATAAATATAGTAAAGATTTTTGCAATTTTAGGTTTTATCAAAATCGGCGCCGACACTCCTTAACTATTATTTCCTATAGTTTCGGATTTGACTATCCATTCCGAATTAAAAATTTCTTCCTGTATGCACGGCCTAAGTGTCGCCCTGCGGCATAGTGAAAAGTGCCGCTCTTTTACCTATTTTTATTATTATTTTTCATTACTTTTGTAAGTTTAGTAGTAGAAAAAGCACTTTTTCTAAATAAAAAAAATTAGTAGAGTATTTATATTATAGTAGACAATTTTCATTGAAAATTAAAAAAAAAATCTCTTACACCACGGTTTTTGCCGCTCTAGAATTCTTGCCTCTAGTGCCCCTATAGCAAATCCAGCGCTACCTGTATAAAATGTTATTCAAACATACATAACTAAGAAACTAAACAAAAAAAATAATAATTTGCAATCACTGGTGTCTATTTTACAGATATGGTCGGCTCTGGAGTACCCTCAGATGCGCGGCGCGCTGCTGGAGGAGGCGCAGGGCTCCGACAACCCGCGCGAGATCTACAGCCACGAGGACTACGTGACGCTCGTGCACCACAGCGGACAGGTCTGCCACAGGCTAAATATAAATCTTAATAACTTTTATGTTAAATTATCAACCAATGGACATGAATATTTTAAACACAGATGCGTTATGGACAATAAGAAATGAATCAGAATAGGGAGTACTGGAAAGGATGGTGGAGGGGTTAAAATGGTATAAATTTTTATACCGAAATCTGGCGGCTCTTAATAGGGGTGTTTTCGAATAACTGTGGTCCCAGGACCTCAAACACTACCAAAGTGATATTTCTAGAAGTTTGTAGTCATATAAATGACTATAGATTTTGTCCTATAAAATTTTATGAGTAGAGGACAAATAAATCATATGGTATGACAAAATAAGATTATGTATATGTTGTGTATATTCAAAGACAATTTAACACTCTACAAAAAATATCTCTTATGATTATTCAATAGTTTTTCAAGTTGACTTTGACTTGACTTTTGTCAAAGTTTATATCGGTATACAGTGGATTTCTGAGATGGGAAAGTAAATTTAGCCAGTTATATCATTACAACTGCAAGAAAACATGAATAAGAGACTGTATCTAAATTTGGGGCATATTTTTGTCTGCATTTACAGATTTTCGAAAAATATATGTTTAGCAAGAAAATATTAAACAATCATATCAAGTTGAGCTCGAAAATTTTTAACTCATAAGACAATAAAAAATCATAAGAGATCTCGTTTCTTTTTACATAAAACTGTATTTTATATGCTTCTCTCAATTGTGAAACCGTAAAAAGTATCGTCCCAAATATTGACGAGTTTTAATGGGTTACAAAAATGCAGACCTTGTTTTCATTATATATTTTTTTATTATATATAAACCCTTCTTATTACAGTATGTAATATATTTGACAGTATCTATCACATAACTACGCTGAGCAATCGACGAGCGAGGATCCGCGCATGATGGCTTTCTTCGATTCATTGGTTCAACGTGAGCTGGAGTGTCTCGCCGAGGAGACGGATTCCTTGGACGGCTCCAGTTCTGGTTCAGTTCACGGAAATGTTTCCGACTCGAGTGACAGCGATCATATTGTTGTGGATTTCCTGCCCTTACCACCCAAGAGAGGTTGGTATTTACCTGAGTTCATCTTATTCAATTACATGATTACCTATTTTAAACTCAGTTTTTGTCAGACTCGTTGATGCAGAGGATTACTTGATTCCTAGGATTTCTAGTATAATATTTTAGCATGTTACTTTCCTCATAAATGGACTACCGGCTTAATAATAAAGAGAATTATTATTTCCTACCATAAATTTTTATTATCAGCCTTCACATGAAGTACTGTTTAATATTAGAACCAAAATTTTCAATAAGCTACAAATAAAAAAATGGTTATATATAAATAGTTAGATTTAGATGCTTTAAAATTTTAAGGAAAAATATTTTTTCAGTAACTCCAAATGGGAGTCGAAGTCAACGGTGTCCAAATAGACTGGCGCGACTTGTCGCATCAAGATATCCAAAGAGCGTCCGATCTCAAAAACGGGGTTCCCTTAGGTGATGAAATTTTATCGCTATATCTTTTTTGTATACTAATTTTTATATTATTCATACTAATGTTGTTTGATGTCATATTGACTCGAAAACACGAAATGTTGTTGTTAATTTTAGCAAATTATAGCACGGTGCATCCAGATGTGACAATAGTGCCGCTCGTGAATTGCCTGGACGTTGCACGCGTGCAATTAATGTAATCGTTTTGTGCGCCTCTTTAGCGCAACTCTCGCAAGCGTGTTCTTTTCGCTATATGCCCAGACCGCGCCAAATGCCCTGCCTGTTAATTTATTGATAAATATATTTATTCTCAGAAGAAGCAAGCAATCGCGGTCGTGCGTGAGCAAATCGAGCAAGTGTGCAGGCAGCACCAGCGTCAAGGGCAAGCGAGCCGCGCCGCGTCGAGCGCGCGGACCGCGTCGCCCCGCCTCCCGCTGCGTGGCGCTGCCGCCCGCGCGCCGCTCCGCGCCCTCCAGCGAGCGCACCGACTCCGACGAGCCCGCGCACTGCCTCTACAGGAACTCCGGCAGGGTAACTGTCACGCTCCTCCCGCCCCGCCCGCGCGCCGCTCCGCGCCCTCCAGCGAGCGCACCGACTCCGACGAGCCCGCGCACTGCCTCTACAGGAACTCCGGCAGGGTAACTGTCACGCTCCTCCCGCCCCGCCCGCGCGCCGCTCCGCGCCCTCCAGCGAGCGCACCGACTCCGACGAGCCCGCGCACTGCCTCTACAGGAACTCCGGCAGGGTAACTGTCACGCTCCTCCCGCCCCGCCCGCGCCCTCCAGCGAGCGCACCGACTCCGACGAGCCCGCGCACTGCCTCTACAGGAACTCCGGCAGGGTAACTGTCACGCTCCTCCCGCCCCGCCCGCGCCCTCCAGCGAGCGCACCGACTCCGACGAGCCCGCGCACTGCCTCTACAGGAACTCCGGCAGGGTAACTGTCACGCTCCTCCCGCCCCGCCCGCGCCCTCCAGCGAGCGCACCGACTCCGACGAGCCCGCGCACTGCCTCTACAGGAACTCCGGCAGGGTAACTGTCACGCTCCTCCCGCCCCGCCCGCGCCCTCCAGCGAGCGCACCGACTCCGACGAGCCCGCGCACTGCCTCTACAGGAACTCCGGCAGGGTAACTGTCACGCTCCTCCCGCCCCGCCCGCGCCCTCCAGCGAGCGCACCGACTCCGACGAGCCCGCGCACTGCCTCTACAGGAACTCCGGCAGGGTAACTGTCACGCTCCTCCCGCCCCGCCCGCGCCCTCCAGCGAGCGCACCGACTCCGACGAGCCCGCGCACTGCCTCTACAGGAACTCCGGCAGGGTAACTGTCACGCTCCTCCCGCCCCGCCCGCGCCCTCCAGCGAGCGCACCGACTCCGACGAGCCCGCGCACTGCCTCTACAGGAACTCCGGCAGGGTAACTGTCACGCTCCTCCCGCCCCGCCCGCGCCCTCCAGCGAGCGCACCGACTCCGACGAGCCCGCGCACTGCCTCTACAGGAACTCCGGCAGGGTAACTGTCACGCTCCTCCCGCCCCGCCCGCGCCCTCCAGCGAGCGCACCGACTCCGACGAGCCCGCGCACTGCCTCTACAGGAACTCCGGCAGGGTAACTGTCACGCTCCTCCCGCCCCGCCCGCGCCCTCCAGCGAGCGCACCGACTCCGACGAGCCCGCGCACTGCCTCTACAGGAACTCCGGCAGGGTAACTGTCACGCTCCTCCCGCCCCGCCCGCGCCCTCCAGCGAGCGCACCGACTCCGACGAGCCCGCGCACTGCCTCTACAGGAACTCCGGCAGGGTAACTGTCACGCTCCTCCCGCCCCGCCCGCGCCCTCCAGCGAGAGCACCGACTCCGACGAGCCCGCGCACTGCCTCTACAGGAACTCCGGCAGGGTAACTGTCACGCTCCTCCCGCCCCGCCCGCGCCCTCCAGCGAGCGCACCGACTCCGACGAGCCCGCGCACTGCCTCTACAGGAACTCCGGCAGGGTAACTGTCACGCTCCTCCCGCCCCGCCCGCGCCCTCCAGCGAGCGCACCGACTCCGACGAGCCCGCGCACTGCCTCTACAGGAACTCCGGCAGGGTAACTGTCACGCTCCTCCCGCCCCGCCCGCGCCCTCCAGCGAGCGCACCGACTCCGACGAGCCCGCGCACTGCCTCTACAGGAACTCCGGCAGGGTAACTGTCACGCTCCTCCCGCCCCGCCCGCGCGCCGCTCCGCGCCCTCCAGCGAGCGCACCGACTCCGACGAGCCCGCGCACTGCCTCTACAGGAACTCCGGCAGGGTAACTGTCACGCTCCTCCCGCCCCGCCCGCGCCCTCCAGCGAGCGCACCGACTCCGACGAGCCCGCGCACTGCCTCTACAGGAACTCCGGCAGGGTAACTGTCACGCTCCTCCCGCCCCGCCCGCGCCCTCCAGCGAGCGCACCGACTCCGACGAGCCCGCGCACTGCCTCTACAGGAACTCCGGCAGGGTAACGCCCCCGCTTCTATCTAAGGCGACGAAATATTGCAGATATCTAAGGCGATAGTAACCGCTTAAATTCAGATGGAACTGTCTACTCATTTGTCCCTTTTAAATATTAAAAAAAAAAAAAAAAACAAACAAAAATTATTCATAGCATTTCATATTTTCAGGTCATCCGACCACTCAGAAGGAGAATGAACATCACAAGGAGTACCAAAAGAAAAAACAAAGTCACTAGTTATAGGAAAGTTATGAATTTGAGGAGTAATGGTAAGAATATAATTCTTTAATTAAATTAGCTAATAAAATTTTATACCATTTCTAAAACTCTAATTGTTTCAGGTAATGCAATGGCTCAAGACAGTAGTGATAATAACAATTTTTCCAACTTCGACAATTATGAAGATAATTTAGCTTTACCTAGCACGAGTACAGGTAATATTTTGAAATAACATATAATACTATAATTATTTTTGTTATTAATTTTAAAAAATAAAACAATTAAAAAAAATACTTGTTACTGTATTTTCATAGGATACAGGGGTCAAAGCAATTCAGCGTTATTTCGGATAGCCGAAGTAGACTCAGACGACGACCAATCAGTGGGTAGTCGGCCGATCTCGCCCAGAAATCAAAATGGGAACCAGAGCATTCCCAGTAATTTAGTTAGCATCGTACCGACACCTATAAACGGCTCGCGAGATTCCCTAAGCGATTCTTTAAGAGTTGAACCCCCAGAATCCGAGAGCAATAATTCGTCTCCGCCACCTGAGAGTCGATTGCGAATGAATTTAAGGAGAGTCAGAAGAAATGGTAGGCTCACCATCCAACATTCAGATTCAAGTGAATCGCCCCCACCGAAACAGATGGCACAGAGAGTTCACACATACACAGTAACGGAAAACTCATCCCCAAAAGTTGGTTACAACAGGACAGTAGCGAGGCTCATGAATGAGACAAATGAAAGTGAATTGGAAAGCAGTTGCAGTACTGAGAGCAGTTGGTGGCTGACACCAAATGTTGTAGGAACTCCTGATAGTGGAGTTGGTACTGTTGCCGGCAGCAGTACCAGGAACCAGCCGCCTGCTGATGATGTGTCAGATGATCCCGAATATCAAGCGCACAAATTTAGACAACGCGTGAAAAAGGCTCGACGAAATTACAGAAATCACATGGATTCAGATTCGAATTGATCTAAATATATTATACATATATTCCATTTCATTACAATTTGAACAAAAAGTAAACGATTAAAAACAATACATGTCCGAAAAATTTGATCAGATTTTTATTTGTATTTTAGATTTTTCATGAAAACTATAAATGACTAATATCTTGTGTTGGATTAAATATTTAGCTTGTATTAAATACCGAAATTAGGTAATTTAATGTTTTTTTTTTTGTTTACATTTTGTACAACTTTTAATTAAATGGTTCTTAACTTTTTCAAATTGTGTTCCATGATATTTTAGTTGTTCTACTTTAAGTGGCGACTACCAACGACTGTAAATTTATGTTGTGATTGTTAAGGGAATCTAACTTTAAAGTTTTATTATATGTACATAAGTGTAAGGCCTCCGCAATTAGATATATATTCTTAAATGTCAATAATACCTACTTTAGAGGATGGGTGTCCATAATATGTATGGATTATTTTTCCTCGGAACGAATGAAATGTTAATAATTTTACAGCACCATGCTTAAATCGATTACTTTTAAGGGCATTATATAGAAGACAGAAACCGAATTTCATCACAATTCACAAGTAACAATTCGGTCAATTATACTAGATCTTATTTTACTGTAAGAAATTTTCAAATATTTTAAAAGGTTGAGAAAGTCGTAAAGAATAATGTGTTTAGTGTATTGAATAAACAGATAGAGCAGTCATTTCTCTTAACATTATATGCTAAATTGGAGTTTTTTTAAGTGTAAATGTCTTGACCGTTTCGCATTTTCGTCGATAGAGACGATAATTCTTGGATGGAATACACGCGAGTTGTTAACTTGTTTTACAGTGATTTTTCCGTTTTGTGTCAAAATTCAGTTTGTCACTCAGAACGTATATATTAAGCTAAATATTTAATGTTCATAGCATTTTTGAATGAAGTATATTATGGCTACCCATCGCTTTTGCCAATTGCCATTGCGTGTATGTTCGTTTATGGTTGAAATCTTTTCTAATTACAATATTTAATAAACGCCTCAACTTGATGTAAAATATGTACAAGTAAATTTTCTATCAAATGATTCTTATAACATTTTGTATTTTGCTTTAAATGCGCTTCTAGTTTTTTATGCTCTCAGTATAGTGTGCAAAAACGAGATCTGAATTTGTAATACAAAAACAAAAAAGGTACAACGAGCAGAGTTATATACACTGTGCTTTATAAAAATTATCGTATAAATTTGATTTCATTAATACGCGCATAAAGGCGGTGCCTAAAGCTGTATCTATTACAATACCTTAATCTTGTTATTCAAAACTTATACCTTTCGAGTACTCCGAGAGGCCTTTGGTTGCTTTTTGTATAGTTTATATTAAAAATATATGTGATCTATTATTATTAAATTAATTATTTAGGTTTAAGATATATTGATGTTCCCTTAAATGGTTGTTAGCATATATGTGCTGATAAAATACATTGACATCAATTTTCGTTTCGTTTTATTCGTTTTATTTTAAGCTAATAACGTTCTTAGCATTTGCGGAAGAATGTAGCAGGCGTGATTCTTATTTCGATATACCATAATCAGACTAGAAACAATAATCAATAATAGTTCAAAATAAATTACAGAAATAGATAAGGAGCGGTCTCATTTATAAGAAAGCTCCATGTGCATACATCTGAAGGCCCACGACTTTCTCAGAGCGGCTATAATTACTCATGGAGGTTTTAGCAATAATGTTATATGACTATAGATACTTTATAAGTTCATAGATTTTGGCACCCCGAATGTCGAAATGGTCGGCTTTCTGGGTACCAAAATCCATGAACTACGTGAAGCAACCAGCTAGCGATTGAGTATTCCAGGCAAGAGTATATTTAGGCCAACAAGACAATTGACGAGCTTGTCAAAATTAGAAGTTGTTACTGAATTTTAACGACAAATAGGATTCATGTAACATATCTATAATTATAACATGTCATCGGGTTTTAGAAGCTAAAAATGACGGGAACAGTTTCAGGACCGTTCTAAGTGGTCGGAATTCTCGTGTGAAAATATATAAGCAGATACTTAACTAGCAGCTAGCACCAGCTTACATTTAGCTTTAGAATCCTATTTTACCCTCTGTAGTAGTGTAAGATTTCAAGTTTGTAGCCTCAGAAAGAGAAAAAGACTTGAAAGATAAAGATGAAAAAAATCAGTATAAAAATATTTATTCTACACATTAAATCACTTGAAAGATGGTATTTTACCAGTATTCTAAATCGCTTTTATCGAATGCCAAAATATACGCGGGCGAAGCTGCGAGGAGCTGCTAGTTATATCTTTAGTTGTGAGAAACATCTATATGTATGAGATTTAATTCAGATAAAGAAGAAAAAAAAAACCTTTTTTAATTTTTATTTATTATGATATTTGCTTTTTACATCAGATCTGTATTTTAGTAGTAGGTAAATACAATGGCATTTATTGAGGCTAAAAAGATATGAACTCAAGGCTACAAAAAGTTTAGAAAGATATGACATTTAATGAACGATTATTGTGTTCTGTGTTCACTGTCCATAGAAGAACTTTAAAATTACTAGAAATATTTTTATTTATTTATAAAAGAAAATGGATGGAATATCTAGTTACAATTCATTTATAGCAGCTCACACACCGCAACTTCTTTTATCCGGTGTCCCAGAACGTTTTTGGCCGACCTTGTGTAAAAAAATTAAAGATCAGATATTTGACTCCGGTTCAGTGTTTCAGTTAGTGAAAATTGATTATGATGAAGACGAGAGGGCACCGTATGAACCTGTCTGGAGTGTTATGGCTACCAGAGATATAGACCGAGAGAATACCAATCATATTTATCTTATTGATCACGCATGGACATTTAAGGCGAATAATGTTAAAAATCACCTTAGGAATGTACCGGCTCTTTTAGAAAGAATGTGTAATCTTATACAAGTTACCTCACACACAATGGAAGAAAAAATTGAAGAAGTTAGCCAGCGGATATGGAAATATGCACATTCATATGCTCTTGAAAGTGTAGAGGTTGTGGCCGAAGATAGGGTTCCAGTGTGGTATGTCATGGACGAATTGGGTTCAGGGGTCACACACTCAGATGATGCAAATTTTCGTATTCTTCCATTCTTATATATACCAGAACAACTAACATATTCATTGCTTTTTCCAATTACAAGTGTGGAAGAAGGAGATATTATCACAAGAAACTTTGTTGAAGGATTTTATTCTAGTTCACACCAAAGAGAAGCAATGCTTATTCCATGGAGACAGTATGAATATTTTGATGATGATTTTAACCAAGAAGAACCAGATGCTAATTATTTCTTAGATGGTCACATGGTTGAATCACTTCCCGACTTGGAAATATTAAATATTGAACGAAACACACTTTCCACATTAAAAGTGTTTTCTGAATATGAATTCATTAACCAATATCTGACTGCACCTGAATTTGAAATAGTGACTAGTGAAAATGTTGCTGATATTTTGTGGTATACTAGTCATTTTAAAACCTTTGAGGAGTTGAGTACTACTTCACCTCATAAATTTGTTAACCAATTTCCTTTTGAATATGTCATAACAATTAAAGATCTTTTAGCTATAATTGCAAGAAGAAGTCAGACACAGCCAAACGATGAAGGAGACAAACTTGAATGGGGACCTGCATGGCTTCCAATAACTTATAACATGAAAACAGAATTTCCGAAATTTGTAGCGTATTTCATGCAGAGGAGGAAGCTGGGTTTAGATAATCACTGGATATGTAAACCATATAACCTTGCTAGAGGATTAGACACTCATATTACAGACAATTTAGACTTTTTGTGTCGTCTGCCATTGTCTGGTCCTAAGATTGCTCAGAAGTATATAGAAAACCCAGTCTTGTTTGAAAGACCTGATGTTGGACAAGTTAAATTTGATATACGCTATGTTATTTTATTGAAATCAGTTAGTCCTACTGTACTTTATGTATATAATAACTTTTTCCTAAGGCTTTCGAACAAAAAATTTTCTCTTGATAATTTTGATGATTATGAGAAACATTTTACTGTTATGAATTACACTCCAGGTGTCCCACTGTTCAAGTTGTTGTGTGAGGATTTTAAAGAAAGTTGGTCAAGACAATACCCTAATTATAGCTGGAATGAAGTGGAAAAGTCAATATTCCAAATTTTTTCTGACCTATTAACTGCAGCAACATCAAAAGGTCCTCCATGCGGTATAGCAAAAAGCCCACAATCTAGAGCATTGTATGCGGCTGACATCATGCTTAGTTGGAGAGAAAAAAATGGAGATAAAATTATACAACCTAAATTATTAGAAGTAAATTGGATGCCAGATTGCCGTAGAGCTTGTGAATATTACCCTAATTTCTACAATGATATTTTTTCAGTAATGTTTTTGGATAAAGAAGTGAATACATGTACTAAGATTTTGTAAGAGGTTGATTTTAAGTTTGCTATACTATTTATTCCCCAAGATTATAGAAAGATGTGTAAATGTATGACATTTTATTAGTGATTGTACAGAAGACAACAATTACAATTGTATGACTAAGGATTGCTTGATTTCATAAATATAATATTATTAGCATTATTAAAATTAAATACATTTATCAATTTTTCTGTAATATCCTCCTGTCATCATCTTGAATTGAACCAAAAGGACTGTCAATATCAACGTCTCTATGGCTTAGGAGCAACAAAATGATAACTAGAGCTATCAGCACAAATAACATAATCCAATATCTTCTATAAATGCCTCCAGCTCTTCGCACACGAGATGATGGTAAAGAATTCCTGAAATTGAAGAAAATTATTTTTTATCTACATTATGTAGGAGCTTTTGTAATATTGTAATGAAATAAAACTTGATGTATGAATTAAACAGATAGCAGTTGTATATAAAATTTGTTTGACTTACTTCCACCACCTGCTAATCCATGCAAAGGTTGATTTCTGTTTGTATTTGTTTTCATCATGATCAAAATTAAGTAATGGTTTTGATTGATCTAGAAGTTTAAAACCTTTCCTCGAAGCTTGGCCTCCTACAAAAAAAAACTTATTGATGTATATAAACATATAAAATTGAATATTACATTATCATAGTTTTTTAATTCATTTTTTTTTTAATTTCTACATTTTGAATTGTTACCACCACCTTGGCTTTATATCTAAAAGACCAATTGTAGATGATTCAAGAGTTTTTTAAAAAACTACTTAAATAAAGTCTAATTTGAATTTGTTTTTGATATCATAAGCCAATGTAACACTAGTACAACCTAAAATTATCATCATGAGAAAATACTCTTCCTGACTACTATTTACTCTCCATGATTTCTAAAGAAGATTATCTTTATTTAGTGTAACATTATATCTGTAAGGTATCTGGTACCTTGTAAGCCATCATTTCTCTTGACAGAGGTGTTGTCATAAATATTGACAGGTTCATCAGGCATTTGAACAATGGAATGTGGTGTGCTGGCAGCTGATCTGTTTGTCGACTCATCATCACTTGCACCAACCGGTGTCCCTCTTTGATTATCAAGTGTTTGTGGAAAGAACTGATTTGGTGACTGGCTTCGTCGACCAGCTGCACCTTTTAAATCTTGGTCTTCTGAGAGCTATAAATATTTATTCCTTTTAAAAAGTTTCATATACACCCTAAAGCTAGTTAATAACATTTTTTATAACTTAGTTTAATCTACCTAATCCTACCTAAATATATATAAAACCAATAATTATTAATATATTTTTGATAATGACCAACCAAGCTATTATATTTTGAGCTGTATTTGAATAAAACATGAATCGGTAACATTTTTGTGACTTTGGAAGAATTGTCATTTTTACCTTAGTCAACTCTAATTATGGAGTATTTGATTAAATTAGTAATGAAATAATAAATGGAAAAGCCAGATTAAACTTGAAGAAATATATGCTAAATAGAACTTTTTTTTTTAAATAATTGTGTTTAAGTTTAGAATAACTTACTAGAGGTAATCCCAGACCGGCTCTAGCCCAATTGACACCAGCCAATTTTTCTCGAAGCACATCTGCTACAGGAGACACCAGATTGGGCGGAGGAAATACGGGCGTTGCACAAGAAGGACACTGGTATCCAGCCGGCGCTGTTGTGCGGGGTAATGCGCGATATCGTGACTCCGCGCATTCCCAGTGAAATACATCTAGATATTGTTATATATTAAAAAATAATTTATAAAAGATAGAATAGTAACGTATAATCACGACAAGTAGACACTTACGGTAACAAGTGAGTCGTATACACTCTCCTTCAGATAAAGTCTTTGTGCATATTTCACAAATTGGATTATAATCACTGTCTTGAAGCCACTGAAGATACGATTGTATAATGCACTGAAATGAAAATTTAGTTTATGATAAGTAATTGCATTTTTTTTAATTTGTTTTTCTAATAGTTTTACAAGTACCTTCGGGTGGTTCGTCACCATACAATATTCACAAACATTGACTCGATGTTCGAAGCAGAATTGATTTGTAACTCTTCGTTTTGGACACTTACAGAGACCCATTGTATCTCTTTTATCAATATTACATGAAGTAATATGTATATTAAATTTATTTACATTGATCCAAAGGTATCCGAAGACTGAATTCTGTATTGATAAATTGAAATCATCTATTGCAATCTGTCACTTTGTCAGCCACGTAAATCAAATGTCAACAGAAAGATCGAATATTCTCATTTATACTCAATGAAAATTATTAAGGGACTTGAAAATAGTATGTCGTAATTTTGTTTTATGTTTTCTTGTAGATATAATAAATTCTAAGGCGTTTAACTTCAAATATTTTAAATAAAGAAGTTAAATGTTTTATATAAATTGTTAAATTGTTTCCTCAAACCATTTATAGTCTAAGGTTATTTCTATTTAGAAGTTTTGGTTTGATATTTTATAAATCGTGTCGTTATTTCACGTATAAATTGACACGTGTAATTGATTAAGGATACTTACTCAGTAATTTCTTCCTTCGTGATTTTTACATCTTTAGTTTGTACATATGTAAGGTGGCGCTTATTTGTACCTTTTTCAAATTTTGTGTGGTACTCTTCTTAACTAAAGATTAAATAGCTTTATGAGATTGTTATGAAATTTATTATATATTTTGTTAATGGCAAATATAATTTTTTATATACAATATACCACGGAAGTATTTTGTATTAAACTTAAACTAATAAAATAGGTTTTAATATTTTCCGATATTTTAGTTGCATACTCTATTTTTCAGCGTTTATTTATATTATTTGCCACATACATGGTATTTACTGTAACGTTCTTGCTACTTTGAATTTGAATGAATGCTGAATAAAAAAATAAAACAACAACATTTTCTCCCATGGTAAAGTAGCCAGTATAGTGCTTCCACTCTGTTACATTTTTTATTCTATTACAAGTTCACATCCGTTAGGGAACAATTAACGGCGGCCTTGATGTCATTAAGTTCCAATCTGTCTGTCATCTGTCACAAGTCAAATAACTAGATGTCACAAATGGCTAGTGTGTTGTGAATACTTTATTAACTGTAGCAGAGATAACTATCTTCTGCTTTATATTTGAAAATGGCTACAAAAATATTAGCAATTAGGAATGTGGTTAATAAGCCTCTAAATTTTCTTATTAACAAAGTACCACAATATCAAACCACTGGGTATAACCTTAAAAACATTAGTACTACAACGATAGCTTGTGTAAATTTCTTTAATAAATGTACGTGTAGTAAATAAATTTATCGTGATAAATACATATAAAAGAGTTCTATTATTTAACAAAATGTTTTGGTGTTATTCCAGTACCAGCTGAGAAATTATGGAAATCTGTAACATCTGTAAGTAATGCTGGAGCTAAAAAAGGTCGTGGTAAAGGTGCAGGTCGCATTCGTATTCGAGATTTGAATCGTGGACAGATTATTGGTATTGGAAAAGTTAATATGCTGTGGCCAGGGCTATCAGCACCAGTAATAAGAGGAAGAGAATTGCTTAAGCAACAACGCTTGCCAGACGATCCAGAAAGGTAAGAAGCTCAAAATGTTAGATCGTAATCATTTTTTAAAATATTTATTTTATATTTTAAATGTGTATATTTTAAGAATGGAAAAGCTAATTAAGCTGAGAGATTCAATGACCAAATTTCGTCGTCTTAAACTGAGCCCCATTGAAAGAGGTTGGTCTGGTTCACGGATGCCAGGCCGAAGTATTGGACCTCCAGATGCAGTTGGTGATGGTAAAACAATTAATATATTAACCTGTTATTATTGGGTGTTCCAATACAATCCAGCATGATAGCCATTTTAATAAAAATTTGAACTCACTAAATGCTCTAGTTGTCATTATTATTATACATATTAAATTGGAAATTCAGAATAATTATCAAACCCACAAGCTTTTTGTTTAATTGATTAAAATTGATACTTTTATAGGTAACCTAGACCTAGCTCTTGCAAGTATGCGGATTGTATTTCAGAACAAACCCATTACAAATGATAATATTTGATCATATTTAATGTATATTTAAATTTTTAAATTAATAAAATAATACCTTTCCTATGTAGATGAGTTCACTGGATTTGACACAAAAGTACTGCAACTGAGGCCTCTTCTGATCATGAAAGGAAGTTTGGGTCGTACTAGAAATTACCAAGCTATGGTATGTCCTTTAAATTGAATTGAAAAAAAATTGCACCTTTTCTTCTTATATATTCTAGTATTGTAAATATAGTTTATTTAAAAATAGAATTATTTTTCTTACTACCTAATCAACTATGCATGTATACTAACTACTACTACTTGCCTTGACTTACTGATTCATCAAAACAGAGCCTAACTAACTGATGTAGCTACAGACTTGAAATTTTGGCAGTTGATACCTTTTATATTATAAGCATGCTCTAACCAAAACATCTTTGGACGTTTCATCTCTAAAAGATGAAGAAGTAGAGGGATGAATGGTTGTATGAAAGTCTGTCATTTTCAAAGTAAGAAACAGGAAATTTAATATGGTTACTTCAGATTAATTATTTTTTTATATTTTTAACTTCTGAGTGGGTGAATAAGGAGTGGTTGTAGATCTATATGTTAGGCTAAGGCTGGTAGTAGTTTGAATAATTGTATTCAATTTTAGGTTGTAACTGGCAATGGACAAGGTCTGGCTGGATTTGGTATAGGAAAGGCAAAAGAAGCACCCGCTGCATTAAGAAAGGCTAGGAACAGGGCTGGCAAGAAATTGATGAACTTTGAAATATACAATGGCCATACAGGTACTATTGTATTTATTTTGCAAAAACAAAACTATCATTGTCTACATAAAAACAATACTAACTTTATTATTAAAAAGACGATATTTTGCATTTTTGTTATGATTTTCATGAGAGAGCTATTACAAATTGGGCCCACTATTGAGGTTTCCATATAGACCAAATTATAATTAAAGTCTTTTTTGTTCACAGTTTTCCACGATTTCTTCACAGCATTTGGTAAAACTAAAATATATGTACAAAAGAAGAATGAAGGATATGGCTTGAAATGCCATCGAGCCATCAAGGAGATTTGTCAAGCCATTGGCATTAAGGATCTCCGAGCTAAGCTAGAGGGCTCTAATAATTTACAACACATAGTAAAGGCATTTTTTATTGGACTTCTACAACAGGTAAATAGGAAAAAAAATGGTTTTTATCTCTTTTTGGAAATATTTATTTAAAATTGTCTTAATTTGAGCTTCATTTGAAGTTTTGATCAAGTTATAATTTAATAAAGTACTGGCTCATCGTTCCTTTATTTCATTTTAAATATTTCAATTCCTAGAGAACACATCAACAACTCGCTGAAGAAAAGAAATTGCACTTAGTGGAATTTAGAGCCGAGAATGAGAATTATCCAATTGTAGTTGCCAGTCCATCACAGGTTCGAACTAAGGAAGAAATCCCGAAAGATGAGACATTAGATTTCACTCAATATGTCATGAACGATAGAGTTATATTTAGGAGAAAGAAGTTCCCACGTTTCTACGAAAAGATGCCACATTACAAGATATATCTAAAGAAATATGAAAAATTCAGAAATCATGAAAAAATTCGACTGAATCTTAAAACTGAATATGGTGAAATAAAAAGTTTCCTTAATGACAAGTACCCGGAAGAAAAAGAAGTGAAAGAGGCATAGGTTAATTAAAATTTTAGTTTAGATGTAGAATTACAAGTGTAAAATATTTAAATAAATCATTTAAAAATTTGTTGTTATTGTGTTTCAATAAAACTCCTGTAATCAGACAGCAATGATTTATTATATTTATATTTTTATCATAAAAGGAATACAATTTTTATTTATAATAATAATTTTCCAACATTTTACTTCACTAGCCTATAAAATATCACTCACAAAAGTACTTTGCTAGTTTGATATAAATAAAAAATAATATCATACATAGGTATTCAAAGTAACTGACAACACTTCTCACATTTGGTTACATTAAATGTAATGGAAAAAATAATATTTTTAATATTACTTTTACGTTTTGTCATGGCACCCATCAATCATCCCAATTCTAATTAAAATTATTTAAAAAATATTTACACCTATTTAATACCTAGGAAATATAAGCAACTAAATGCTCCAAAATGCTAGTCCGATCTATACAATCAAGCACCATACTTATGTACTACTAAACAAGCTTTGTAAGCAAAATGAAGCAGTATGCTTATTTGAGAATGATATGGTTTCAATTTTTGACGTAGAATTGTTATATAACCGTAGATATAAAATACTAGCGTCAATTATTTTTTTCATTTGTTTTATATGTGTTTTTTTATTGAAAAGTAGTCTTTTATTTTTAATTATTTACTGAAAACTATTAACTTATGTTTGTAATTAAACATGGAGATATTTGAAGAGGTCCTTAATCTGTTGTGTCTGGAACAAAACAATTTATTAATAAGTTTTTGGTGTAAAAGCTATTTTTGTAGTGGCATTTTTTGTTATTGTAACGACTCTTAACTAAATCGTTCGTTGATTTGACAATAGTGTTAGTTTGTACTTTATAGATTATACTTTTTTTATAAATTTTAATCAAATATATATACCTGATTGAGAAAATTTTTATTTGGCCTTGATTTTCTCAAAAACTACCGATCCAATTTGGATAGAGTTGGATGTTTGGATGTCTTACGATCGTTTATCTTTGTATACGTATAACAAAAGTTTCGCTTTCAAAAGACATTTCGGCACAATCCCGATCATCTGGCAGCCCTAATAGCAAACTTACCGGTGTCAGGGCGGCGCCACTTGTCGGCGTGGTCGCGGCGCAGGTGCGGCGCGAGGTGCGCGCGCACGCCGCCCAGCACGTCGGCGGCGCCGGCGGCGGCCAGCGCCAGCGGCGTGACAGCCGCGCCCGGCAGGTGGCGCAGCACGCCCGCGCCGTGCCCGCGCCGCGCCGCCACCGCCATCGTGGCCGCCGTCTCCGCGAAACCCTTGGAGATTGTTAACAGTTACAGCTTGTTTATATACAGGATGATTTTCAATTCAAAATTCAAAATTCACCCCCTGTATAACTTGAAATGACAAAGTTTTGTTGCTATGAAAATTACCTCTTTAACGGTGTTGTAAGCACTGGCCACTCCCTCTCGGATATCGGCGGGCTGCCGCGCGGGGTCGCGGCGCCGGCGCCGCGAGCGCCGCTCGTGCGCCTCGCTCAGCGGCAGCGCGGGGCTCGGCGTCAACATGTCGCACGCCGTCTCCGCCGTGGCCTGCAGAATGTTATCATATCGATAATGGAATTCGATACATAATTTGACCCCATATTATGTAGTAAGAGCGGCTATAAATGATATTTTTAATATAATAATTTTAATAATTATGAATAAGTTGGTAATAATAATAAATAATAATAAACGCATCACACTCAACGGCCCCCATTAAGGTCTTGTGACTTTGTGTCGGGGATCCGGAAACATACACAACACTAACACAAACACCCAGACCACGACAAATATCCGTATGGCCAATACAGACATTTGCCGTGAGCGGGGATCGAACCCGCGACTGTTAGCGCTACAGTCAGTTGCAGTGACCACTGCGCCAACGTGTCTGTCTACTAACTGTAGTTGGTACATTTGCAAGTTTTAGGTATATTCAAATATTGCGAAATGTTAAATATCACCCGTAATATTTCATTACAATATAATGGCCAGGTTCTAATTATGGTGAAGAAGGCGGCGCCGCGGTACAGTACAGTGCAGTGCAGTGCAGTGTACCTGTATGAGGTGCAGCAGGCGCGCCGTGATGTCGAGCGCGGCGACGGCGGTGCGCGCCGTGAAGGAGGCGGCGCCGCGGTACTGTACAGTACAGTGCAGTGCAGTGCAGTGTACCTGTATGAGGTGCAGCAGGCGCGCCGTGATGTCGAGCGCGGCGACGGCGGTGCGCGCCGTGAAGGAGGCGGCGCCGCGGTACTGTACAGTACAGTGCAGTGCAGTGCAGTGTACCTGTATGAGGTGCAGCAGGCGCGCCGTGATGTCGAGCGCGGCGACGGCGGTGCGCGCCGTGAAGGAGGCGGCGCCGCGGTACTGTACAGTACAGTGCAGTGCAGTGCAGTGTACCTGTATGAGGTGCAGCAGGCGCGCCGTGATGTCGAGCGCGGCGACGGCGGTGCGCGCCGTGAAGGAGGCGGCGCCGCGGTACTGTACAGTACAGTGCAGTGCAGTGCAGTGTACCTGTATGAGGTGCAGCAGGCGCGCCGTGATGTCGAGCGCGGCGACGGCGGTGCGCGCCGTGAAGGAGGCGGCGCCGCGGTACTGTACAGTACAGTGCAGTGCAGTGCAGTGTACCTGTATGAGGTGCAGCAGGCGCGCCGTGATGTCGAGCGCGGCGACGGCGGTGCGCGCCGTGAAGGAGGCGGCGCCGCGGTACTGTACAGTACAGTGCAGTGCAGTGCAGTGTACCTGTATGAGGTGCAGCAGGCGCGCCGTGATGTCGAGCGCGGCGACGGCGGTGCGCGCCGTGAAGGAGGCGGCGCCGCGGTACTGTACAGTACAGTGCAGTGCAGTGCAGTGTACCTGTATGAGGTGCAGCAGGCGCGCCGTGATGTCGAGCGCGGCGACGGCGGTGCGCGCCGTGAAGGAGGCGGCGCCGCGGTACTGTACAGTACAGTGCAGTGCAGTGCAGTGTACCTGTATGAGGTGCAGCAGGCGCGCCGTGATGTCGAGCGCGGCGACGGCGGTGCGCGCCGTGAAGGAGGCGGCGCCGCGGTACTGTACAGTACAGTGCAGTGCAGTGCAGTGTACCTGTATGAGGTGCAGCAGGCGCGCCGTGATGTCGAGCGCGGCGACGGCGGTGCGCGCCGTGAAGGAGGCGGCGCCGCGGTACTGTACAGTACAGTGCAGTGCAGTGCAGTGTACCTGTATGAGGTGCAGCAGGCGCGCCGTGATGTCGAGCGCGGCGACGGCGGTGCGCGCCGTGAAGGAGGCGGCGCCGCGGTACTGTACAGTACAGTGCAGTGCAGTGCAGTGTACCTGTATGAGGTGCAGCAGGCGCGCCGTGATGTCGAGCGCGGCGACGGCGGTGCGCGCCGTGAAGGAGGCGGCGCCGCGGTACTGTACAGTACAGTGCAGTGCAGTGCAGTGTACCTGTATGAGGTGCAGCAGGCGCGCCGTGATGTCGAGCGCGGCGACGGCGGTGCGCGCCGTGAAGGAGGCGGCGCCGCGGTACTGTACAGTACAGTGCAGTGCAGTGCAGTGTACCTGTATGAGGTGCAGCAGGCGCGCCGTGATGTCGAGCGCGGCGACGGCGGTGCGCGCCGTGAAGGAGGCGGCGCCGCGGTACTGTACAGTACAGTGCAGTGCAGTGCAGTGTACCTGTATGAGGTGCAGCAGGCGCGCCGTGATGTCGAGCGCGGCGACGGCGGTGCGCGCCGTGAAGGAGGCGGCGCCGCGGTACTGTACAGTACAGTGCAGTGCAGTGCAGTGTACCTGTATGAGGTGCAGCAGGCGCGCCGTGATGTCGAGCGCGGCGACGGCGGTGCGCGCCGTGAAGGAGGCGGCGCCGCGGTACTGTACAGTACAGTGCAGTGCAGTGCAGTGTACCTGTATGAGGTGCAGCAGGCGCGCCGTGATGTCGAGCGCGGCGACGGCGGTGCGCGCCGTGAAGGAGGCGGCGCCGCGGCGCAGGCCGTGCACGAGGCGGCCGTCGCGCCGCCACTGCTCCACCGGCAGCCACACCAGGTCGCGGATGCCCGTTACTGGAACGAAGTTTAACTTGTTAAGTCTATAATATAAAAGCCGGTTCAACGTGTACACGTGCACGAAGCGTACGTTTTGTGTGCGTGCTCCGCGTCTCGAATGAAGACACGACGTGCCATATTAAAAACGCGCGCACGGTGCGTACTGATAAGCTGTGTTTTAGGAACATAGAATTATGGACCCGAAATGCACTTTGTGTCCGCAAGCGGACACCTTATAAAAGGTTCTCTTAATAAAAAAAAATAAGGAGAGAAACCTTAGCTTAAATGATAATTTAAAATTTAAACTAGTCAGAATAAGGCGGTATCAATTTATTGTTTGACCAAAACAAATGAGTAACTCCCGGAATGTTTTAAAAAACTGTTAATATTTGAGATAACTTACTTATCTGCAGAAGTGAGTGCATGGGTCCGATGCCACTGAGCAAGCCGGGCAACTGGTGTCGCTTGATATCAGACAGCCATTCATGTAACGCCCACTGGACCAATTTTTCAAGGCCCAGTAAACCTAACCTAGAATGGAATAGTTCATTCGTAAATTGAAAATGATGTAGGTAATATTTACTTTAAAAGAATAAGTCATTGTAGAATTAAGAAATAAATATAAAATATAAACATAAATATGTTACACTTAGGATTAAATTTTTCATGATCTTGTGTTAGCTGTCTAGATATACACAAAATATAGACATAAATCCCCCAACCCATTATATACATCCGTATAGTCTACACAGGCTGATATTTAACAATGCTACAGCACAAGAAATGTATAATGAAAAATTGTATAATATGACTTCGATTTAATAATGTAAAATTGTTTGTGGAATTTTATTATAGATGCTAGTCCTAAAAATATACAGGATTTCGTTCTCTTTTGTGTTGTAGAAGAATGAATAAGCAAGTGGAGCTATTTACACGACAGACAAAGCCAATTAGAAATCAAAATGGAGACCGTATCTTGAGGTAACTTACTTATAGTCAAGCCTTTTCAAGGTCAGCTCTGAACAGTTAAGATGACCGAGACCCATAAGCAGACCAGCAACCGGTCCAGCTGAGAGATCCACACGTTTTCCGACGTAGTCCAACCGGATTGGTACTTCAGGAGAAAACACGACTCGACTGTAGAGAGAATATCGATTTAACTTATATATCATGCATAAAATAATTCTTACAAAAATATTCACTTGTTCTGACTGACTGACTGACCGATTCATTAACGCAGAGTCTAAACCGCTGGGCTATAAATGTGATATTTTGGCAGTAGGTGCCTTTTGGATTGTTGGCATCCAATAAGAAAGTTTTTCGATATTCCGCCCCTAAAAGGGTGACAATACATAAAACTTTTGTATAGAAAATATTATTTCGTGGTTGTATTCAATTCACATACTTTTTGGTGCTAATAATGTTTATATATAGTAAAATATAAAACACAAAACGTAGACACATTTTTCTGGATCAATTCTATCAAATTTTAAAATATACGCCGGCGAAGACGCCTTATATAACAAGAAAAATACTTCCTTAATTTCAGTATCAATAACATATTGCTTGTATTAAATTTACTTACCGGAAATATATGGGCGAGTCGTCTACGGGCTCTGAATCTGGTACTTTAGTAGTGGGCTTTTCTTGATTAATACCCAAACGCTGAAAGTCTTCCTCTAGTTGAATTAAGTTTTCAGACACCAAGCGTTCTGCTTCATAGGTTTCCATCAATGGTTCATCATCACGTATCACTGTAAGAGCATATTATTGAAATTATAGTGAATAACGAAAAGTACTTAAAGGAATCACAGAGCTAATTTTGATGTAAACTGAAATTACAACATTAATAAAGAAAATTTGCTTGTGATTAATTAAACTGATTTTCAAAAGAAACACGTTGTATTATTGTACAATCTGATAATATTTGCATAAAAATCAAATTCTGGGAGGTAACAGAATACGGCAAATTAAATAAAAGCGCCTTTTTTTATTTGCAAAGATTCGGACCAAATAACAAATTGACATGAAATTTAAAAAGTTTCCAATTTAGAAAATGGTACCCTAAACTTCTATGGCTATTACCAGTTTCGTTCAGCGAGAGGCAGTCGGCGTCTCCCAGTGAAGTGGGCGTCGGCGGAGGATCACGCAAATGGCTGCCGATGCTCATAACTGGCGGCCGGTGAGTGGGCGTGGTCTGTCGAGACCCACTCGACTCGGTTGATAAACCTCCCACGCTCTTCGTGTCTTCCTCTGCAGGCAAAATTTGAGGTATAAGGTTTCTTTGATCCGACGTTGGGAAAATGTTTTCAGTATCTTTTTTTTTTAAATATCAGAGGCGTAATTATTATTTAATTATAAATTTGTACCAACCTATGCCATGAAAATAAACCTTATCAGATATTTAACTAAAATACGCACAATATTATTAATAGTTTTGGGTAACTTTTTAAGTGATTCATTAAAATTAAGTTATAACGTGACGATTTTACTTGGAGGCCCCATCCAAAGAATTTGCCACGGGCCTCAGATAGTATAGTTACGCCTCTGATTAATATAATGGTTTTAGTAGCTGTAAATCGCAATGAGTAAAAATCTGCTAAAATGGTTTTAAATGTCGTTGAGATTATGTTTTGAATAATTTTTATTTTAATTTAAAAGCAATATTTGGAGATTTGAATCTGTTTTGATTATAAAATATGTGATGTTAGAAAAGGGAGAACATTTTCTAAAATCTTGACAAATAGTCTATTATCCTAAAACTGACCATTCATCTCATCCGTTCCGAGTTTGGAGAAGAACCCAACGAGAAATGCTAAAGTGTCCTGATCGAGGTTAAATCGCAGTGGAAGGAGCGAGACTTTGAGGCAGCACTCTTGAGCTGGCACTGCAGCATCAGCTCGGAGGTGGACGGCTTTTACTATTAACTGAGGACATATCAAAAATCATAATAAGGGACTATAACTAAAAACCGAGAATTTAGGAAAAAACTAAAAGGTCTCATTATAGATTTGTTAGTTTGACTAAGTCTTCATACCATGTGAGCATTCTTTCTCTCTGGCTCATCCTTAAGCTTGTACTGGCTAAGTAGTTTGTTGATGTCACTGCAGACCAATCTGTCTAAAACTTCGATCTTCGTGATGGCTAGTGTCTGCCTGGAGGCCTGCGTGCCCCCAGGTGGATAAACTTCGTGCTGGAATTTAAGCTGTGGACAAGAGCTCTAATTTAGAAGTTGAATTCATTTGTCTGCAGCTGGATCTAATTATCTCTATAATTTTCACAGGAATACTATTTATTAATATAAGATCCTTGTAATGTTTATTAGATCTAGTAAGTTGCTTTTAGCATTTCGCTTGTTTTTTGTACAATATTCATTTCTTGAGAAATAGAGTATTAAATAAATATATATGGGGACATTTTGTCGTCGAATGTTAGAGAATTACCATCTGCCTAACACTGTTAGAAAAAATATTTATCTTTATTTTTCACATCATTATTAAAAATAATAAATAGTATTATAATTTATTTATATTGAATTCGCAAAAACTAAATGTGTTTTAAGATTCAAATTATTAACTAGCTGTGGCTACAGTGTTTATGTAACTTAACTGTTAGAGCCACATCCGCGCTCAGTTGATGTGATTATGGTGGGAGGGAGGCAATAGATACACACACTTTATTGAGGCAAAGCTTACCGTACTTGTAATGATTTTACGGAGATTGAACCTAGCTGTAATCTACTGACTAGTGCTCATCTATGGCAGGCTCGTGGCAATACCACATTTCACAGAAGATCAGTGAAAAGTAGTTAACGTACCTGAGAGAGCCAGAAGCCCAATCCCATCCCTCATTCCATTATTACCTTCCTATTTTCTTACATCCCTTAATCCTTTTTTAATCTTGCAACGCATTTGTGGCTCTTCTAGTGCTGCCAATATTCACGGGTGGCGGTAATCACTTGACATCAGATGTCCCTCCTGCTCATTTACTATTTAAAAAAAAATCGCGCCGAAAACTATCTGCTGCGACCGCATCTGCGCTACTGGTGACACCACGCTGGCGTTAGGGCAGGAGTTCAGTACACGCACCTTGGTGAGGCAGAGCTTGACGCAGGTGTGGTGGTCGCGGTGCGCGCCGCCTCGGGAGCGCAGGTCACGCCGAGCGGTCTGCTGCGGCCGCACGCGCTCCGCGCCGGCACTCCAGCTGACGCCGCTCTGGCGGTAGGCCGCCGCCACGGCTCGACTTGTTTCGTACGGCTCGTACTCTTTGCTGCGTCTGTAATGTTGGTTAGTATGTATATTCGGAAGTGTATTATTAATGAAGATATTAAAATCAAATTCTTCCTGACTTTTTACCGTGTTTATTTAAATATATCCATATAAATACAAGGTATAATTATGTAAGAACAGTTCACAATAGTAACACAAGGTAAAGAAGAATAATAATATATAACTATTATCACTGAGGAATGACACTAAAGATCGCGCAAGTGAAGTCCGCGGTGCACGAAACAACTATTCGAATAGCTGGGTCCTAGGAATGTCGGCGTTCAAGTTAGATCTTGAGCTATTAGTTAATAGATGATGAGTATTTTAAATAGGTTGTCGAGTTTTTGCTTCGACGCAAACTCCTCTTGCGACATGCTAGACGCTCTCAGCACATATAGGGATTAGTTAAAATGTAATTGAAATGTGAAGTTAGTACGAAACAGAAACAATTTCAGAAAAAGTTGCCTCTGTTGATAGTAAATAAGGAAAAATTAAGTTAAAGGTAGATATTAAAAATTCAAGATGTGTACTTCTTTCGTATTATTTAGATAAAAAAACTTACTTGGAAATAATAGGTGAACCCTTTCGGGGATCGTCAATGGTGACTGTTTTTTTCGCAGATGTAATATCATTCGCCGGCCGAAAATCGCTTCCACCAAACATGTTCCACGTTAAACTCAGTTCACACAATGTATACCTAAAAGTGGAATTTATCTTCTAAACTCATCCAATCAGTATAAACAATTATTTACTATAAAAACACAGTGTACAAATTGCCTAGCTATTTTGCAAACTCGAACTGGCTGTTCTTGTATTGAATCCGCATTATTACATTTACGCCTGACCCCATGTATTTGTATGTATGAAGAAAGTAAAGGTATATACTAATTCAACATATTGTTGCTTTGGAACATGGTTTTAAGACCATGAATTAGTGATAGTGAAATAATAAATAGTTTCTTGATATAGCCTTATGATAGGAAGTAGAAACGCAAGTCTTATCGAAGCAGTTTCGTATTTTCCATTTTAACTTTAAAAATAAAACCTCACCGAAGAACTGGTAGAGGAAAGCTTTTGGGAGCTTTTAGTACATCAGATCTAGCCGCCGGTACGGTGAAATGGTTATCAACCATGTACACTGGCCCATTGATCCAGTTCACAACTGGTTCGTCCATTTCATTATCTTGACCATAGAGTTGTTCCTCCACTATGCAGTATTCATCGTCTGTGTTGCTTCCTTCTCCCGTAGATTTTATCTAGATATTATAATTTTAGATTATTCAAGTTTTATGTATAATAATATAAGAGAAGGCTGAAGGATCAGTTTGTTTGTTTGACTCAATAATATTTTTCATCTATAGATATGTTACATACTAATTGTCGTTAAAAAATTTGTACCCATTATACCTCGGTTCACGTAAGTGTTTTGGTCTGAACATGAGGCGAGTCCGAACTCGCGCATTATACAGTCGGGTAAACAAGACTTAAAACATTTCATGAATATGATATTTCTAAAATATCATTCAATATTAACTGTTTTAGACTTTTTATATAATTATAAAAAAAATCATAATGGAAAATATCTTTAATTGACTTATTTGGTAAATAAACACATAATAAAACGAAAATCATGATTTTCGAATAATAAAATTCTTTTTATTAAATTTTATGTTCTGCGCAGCGTAATGCGCATAGTCCACACCGACACACCTACGTTAATCGAGGTATACCAACTTTGATAAACAAGTCAATTGATTTGTCGGTCCAAAGATTATATAGCGTGTCATTTTAATCGCTAGCCGATGTCGTCTAAAGTAGATGATATTCTGGGTGCCAAAATCAATGAGTTTATAACATATCTATAGTGTGAAAGCAATTATTGCAGTAACTAATCGTCTGATGTATACTACAATGTTAATTTTTATCTTTAGTACTATAAAATTTTAACAATGAAAGATATGCAAGTCGGCAAAATACCTTAATTTTCAATAGAATTTTTATTGTAGTTTTAATAGTTTTAATCCAGAAAAACGTAAATAATATTTTAAATACATACTTTTTTTCGTTTGGATTTTCGTGGCGTTGATTTCGGAGTTGAACTCGGGTCTCCTAGATCCCTAGCCACTTGGGTGTTCGTTGGTTTAGCTTCTTGGGCTTCTTCAGTCTGTGGGTATTCTTCATATTCTAAAGACTTTGGTTCAGTTTCTGTGCTTAAGATCTCCGAAGGTTGCTTCTGTTTCATATTAGACTCGTCAGGGAAGAAGAACACTTCAACACCCTCTTTTTCCATTGAGCTGTTGAAGTCGTCTTCTTCCACTAAAATATGATTTTTTTTAAATTTTAATAAACGTTTAAAGACAATTTAAATTGACAATGCAATTATCAAGACAAGAAACAGGTTTTTCTGTTCTTAATCATATTAAAAGTAGAGTTAAAAGCTTAAGACTAATTTATATCTATATTGTTAAGGGAATGGGGATGAATTTTGGTAAGCTGTGTTATTAAAAATACTTACTCGTATTGTTCGGACTCTCTTTCATTGCCTCAGCCATTAAATCGTTCACTTGTTGTATTTCACTCGGCGATAATTCTCTAATATCTTCTATTGGTCGGTCTTCTAAACCTAATAGATACAAAAACTACCTTAAAAAAAACTTTAAGAAGTACTGATAATAAAAGAGGGAGGAATAACTCAATTACATTGAAAATTATTAGGATTATATGATTGACTTAAGGACTATTCTCGTATTGTGTATCAAAATTTAAGCAGAAAATAATATTAATCGAATAAACGAAATACTATTTCATACTAACCTACTAAAGGTTCTAAAGGCTGATCAGAGCATATGCTCGTATGCCGTGACCTATCGAAGGGCGGCTGTGAGTCCCCGTCAGAGGCGATGTAGGTGACCAGTCTACACAGAGCCGAGGCGGAGTCCCAGCATGTATACATATTGACCATGTTGTTGGATGCTGTGAGATCCACATGTGGTTGGTCGTTTGACTGGAGACAAAAAAGGCTTTTAGTGTTTTTATATTGTACATATTTCTAGGAAATTGAGATATCGTCGTCGACTTAATACTACATCAGTATGTACTACATACATATGTACTATATTTATTTAACATATTTTCTTTTTAATTTATATCTAACTAGTCAATGTTGGTTTAATCTTTAGGGTCAATTTAGTTTTTAAGGGAAAAAATGGCCGCTGATAAGCAATACTGGTTCAAGACGCCAAGATGGTGTCTAAACATGTCAAACCTGACCTTAATAAATTTGTTTGAAGACATACATATATATCCATTTTTTGTTTTCTATTATGATAAAAGATATAATTAATTAAAATTAGATTGGTATGATGAAAAGATGAATCTAATAATAAGTTTTTCAAATATTTGGGATTATTGTATAAATTGCAAATTATGGAACAGACTTAAAATTCGAAACATTAAATTAGGAAACCTTTTACGGTACTTAGTTACTTTATATATATACATATATATATTTTATATTGTTAAATACGTGGCACATTATCAAAATACATTAATATCTCCGAATTCGATTTTTGTGGGTTGACACATTATTGCTTATCAGCACCCATATATGGTCGGTACAATTATATATATAAGCACTTATTGCCAAATACTCACACCACTGTTTTTATCTTCCATCCGCAAAGACAGCTCAAACAATCCAACGTCGATAACGCAGACATAATCCTTATTAATATCGGGCGCTTTATCGTCGTCCTGAGGCACTGGAACGCTCGCTTTCGCCCCAGTAAGCTGTGACAGGAATAGCGTACATTCCTGCGCTAGGAAGCGAAGGTACGACGTATTCGTTTCTGGGATCAAGTTGCTGGAGACGCTGAAGTTGCCTAAGGTGAGTACTGTCCGTATTGGTAGGTACAAGGGCCTAGCACAAAGAAAATATTTTTTATTAGGCGAACATTAGATTTGCAAGTTTTACTTTCGTACGTGATTTATAACGACTCTGCAATATATGTAAAGGGCCATCCATTAATCACGTGATGGTTTTGTAGTGTCCCTCCCCACTCCCCATCAAAGTACACAAGGCGTATTTTTTTTGAACCTACGACCTAAGTGAGGATTTAAAAAAAAATGCTTAACTTTAAAAATAGATATAATCGCATTGAATTCTGAAAAATTATGCAACTGTATATACATATATAATTTACAAAAGTTTCGAAAATAACTACACGTGATATCTTACAAAACCTACCCCCCCTTGTGATATTTAGTAATTTTTTTTCAGCCCCCCCCCCCCCCCCCCCTACTCTTTGCCTTTTTAGGCCTCACGTGATAATGGACAGCCCCCAAAGTACCCTCACGAAAGTTGCGAGTCTGTCAAGTCAAAATAAGACATTGTAGCAGCGGCCACACGCACCGGTAGTCGACGGCGCAGTCCCACACGTGCACGTGCAGCTCGGACAGCACGGCGGAGGGCGAGTAGCCGGGCACGGGGTAGTCCAGCACGTCCAGCACGTCCATCAGCTGGCTGAGCCACGCGATGCCTTTGTCGCCGCGGTGGCGGAGAGTCGCCTGCTCTATGCCCAGGGCTATGCATATTGTCTGTGACAAAATACATTTCTTAATCAATAAAAAAAATCAAAATAAAAAAGTACTTTATTCAAGTAGGCTCTCACGAGCACTTTTGAATCGTCATACATGAAAAAACAAAAAAAAATACATAAATAATGAAGCTACCACCGGTTCGGAACATAGATTCTACCGAGAAGAACCGGCAAGAAACTCGATAGTTACTCTTTTAAAATGTTGTCAATCAACACAGTTTATGATTACAAATTGATTATTTACCCTGTACCAAATTCAGCATATACAAAGCCCACGCATCTTTATCGTCAACGTAATCTTATAGAGTAATCTGCTTTAGCTATTAGAGACTTTTTAACAAATGATTTAAATCTATTCACCGAAAACTGCAAACATTTCTGGGGGATTTTATTATTAAAACGAATACCTTGCCCCAGAAAGGAAACATTTACTTTGTGAAGTCGAAAACAAGGTGTTGTAAGTTTATCTTTCTTTCTCGTGTTAATATTATGTTTATCTCTATTTCTTTCAAAAGAGTGAATATTAATGTGGTGTGAAATGGTAAAAATGTACAATTTTACAAACGCGTCACGTTTAGCCACATTTCTTTACATGAGCGAAGAAAAATATACAACGTAGAAAGAGAACGACTTTTTTTTTTAAATTTACTTCGAGAACATAAGAAATTGAATATATAACTATGAATAATGTACACTTACCTTTAGATTCGGTGTATCAGAGTTAGGATCAGTCTTAAGCGCCATCGTGAACATATCTTTTTTTTGTAGCTGTTCTTTAATTGCGACTCCTTTGTTTGAAGGGTAGATAGTACTTTTTAAGTGTAGGGGCAATGTTGTACCATATAGCCGGAGACTTGGCTTCTCGGATGGTATTGTTAGAACAGCTGAGGATAAATGAAATTATGATTTTTACTCTACATGTAAAATAACGTTAAAATATACATAAATTTATATTGCTTATATTTTATAAGAATAACTAAACCAACTAGTAAAACAGAAAACAGTAAAAAAAGGTTAAAAAAAATGTGTTCTTCAACTTCATCAAATACACCAACATCATATAGGTTGAAGTGCTTATTGAAGTTACGTTATAAAAATATGATAGTGATAAACTAACGTTCATGGTACAGTGTACATTTGCCAGATCTAAGACACAGCTGGGCTGTTTTGGGTCGTCCATTTAGTCCGCTCACTTGACACATCGATAACTTGTGTGCTTCCAACACTAGTTCTCCCATTTGTCCCGGCACTACACGCTTGTTCGTATCCTTAAAAATATTATGGTATAAAAACTACACGTTCTTTTGAACTCTTATTGTCCAATGAAAAACAAATATTAAATTCAAATAAAACTATTTTAAACGCATTTAAATCGCGTATATTAACTATTTCTATCATCCCGACGTTTCGAGCACTTTACAGCGTTCGTGGTCACGAGTAGCGATTTAAATTCGTTTAAAATAGTTTTATTTCAATGAGTAATAATCGCGAAAATCTAAGACAGCGATATAAAATATGAAAATTTAGTAGCAAATCAGAAAAGTATGTGGAAAAACCTAGGTTTAAGAGTTGTAGGGTTTTCAATGGCAAATACAGTAATTATAAAATACGTAATTGCTCACTGCTACTTTAGCTAGAAATTTTTGAAAAAAAAAAAACGTATGTTCAAATTTAACTTACCCTGACAGGAGCATAAATTGTCATCAATCCTTTACCAACTTTAAAAGTAAGGCAGAAGTTATGGGTCTCGCTCTCTTTGTTTTCAGGCAAGGGTTTTGTATTTCCAATACCTTTTCGCAATTTGTTATCATAAGTCGAATAATAAAGATTTTCTTCTTCAGATGATGTGCTTTCGGAGTCTGAGTCTATAAAGAAACACTACGCGTTAAAGGTTCATGTCAATGAAAATATTCAGGTTGTTAACACAAATTTATAATTATTGAAAACAGTATCAAAACATGTTACTGTTGATTTCTACGTTTTATGCTAAAGCGTCAGTTGGCAGTTAAAGGAACTGCCAAAATATAAAGTATTTTTTGATATAAGCAGTTTTTAATATTAAGTCCTCCAATAATGCCCATTATGGATATTTTGCTAGTCCAAATAATTACTGCCTTACAGCCTAGAGTTTCGTAGATGAAAAATAACAAAGGCTCAGTGTAAAAATGTGTAATTGGCCAAATTTGGTACAGGACAATCAGCGTATTAACAAAAATAGGTCAAATCACAATAACTATGTGTAAAAATTAGTACCCTGTTGAATCTAGACTAAAATAATCAGCAGATCCTAATAAAAAGACCGAAAAATATCAAGTCAAGTATATTGAGTTAGAGAGAAGACTCACCATATCCCGTTCCCTTGCAGAGACCAAAAGCGGGGTAGATGGGCGCGCACATGTGCGGGCTGATGTCGAACTGCGGCGCCGCCGGCTCCCACAGCAGCAGGTCCGAGTTGATGCGGTTGTAGATGATCTCGTACAGCTGCTTTGATCTATGGACATACGTTTATTTGTTTACATTCTGTCCTTCAAAACGTGGTGCACTTGTGGCATTGTCTTGATGGCTGTCTGTCAGACGCTTTTGGAAAGGCGGAATTTAATATACGTAGCAATATTTTTTTTTTCTCTTGTGTACATATGTATTTGAGAGGATTTTCAAAGGGCATCATAGAACAGTCACGATGAATGAATTCATAGCGGTCATAGTCACATTTAAATAAAATTATTATTTTTTTAACTGAACACAGACGTGTTGGCTAGACGGCTATGACCATGATCGGTGTAAATTTTTCGAAACTTCTTAAAATTTTTAAATTTAAGTCTGTTTAAAATAGTTGTATTTCAACATTCATTATGTAATTATAAAAAGGTGCCATATAACTATAATTATCAACTCACTCAAGCTGCAGGCTGAGGATTGGCAAATTGAAATCAAGATGAACAGCAGAATGCTCGACTGAACTATTCGTAAACTCTTTCATCTCCTCATCAGTGCCAGGCACAATTATTTCTTCTTCTTGACCTATGAAAACATGATAAGAAATAAATTGACATATTTGAATCTAAAGTCCTCTAAATAATAGAGTTTTCTTCATTATGAGTGTATCAACCTCATCATTCGGGTATTATGAGGTAAGTAAATAAGTATATAATACCTTGGTGATTGTTCTCATGCTTGCTAATACTTTGATGGGCCATCTTCTTTCCGCTGAAAGGACTGGGTAAAGTGCTCCGGAGATTGTTCATAATGTACATAGACGTTGTCATGGGATTAGCTGCTTTGGGTTCGAAACCCATCTCATCATGTAAGGAGTCGAATGGGCTTTTGTGGGGTTCCCGAGGTTTAAATGTTATGGATATCCTGTAGAGAGACATGAATGTGTTTATAGTACAATAAGTGTACTTATGCTATTAAACTAATTTTTGTATTATTATTTCTCCATCTTAATTTTTCGTGTTTTCCTTTTTTAATTTAGAACAGCTTATCTTTTATTTTACCGAATGCAATGTTTTCTTATAACTATAGATATGTACATATGTACTATATGACGTTAAAAATCTGTACCTATTCGGAACTTTTACAAGCATCTCAATTGACTGAACCGAAAATAATCTCGCCTAATAGCAGGCGAGAACGTGGACTGAGTATATAGATACTCAGTCACAAGCTGGTTGCTAGGCAACGTGGTCCAAAGGGGTCAGCATTGTGGGTTTCAAAATTCATAAGCTATTTCTAGTTATAAAACATCATTGACCGTGCATTTTGATGTAAAAAATATCTCATGTTAAGACCACTAAGTTTTGAAAATCGAAATAAAAATTTTAACAATTTTAATACTAGCATTATTAATCTCTTCGATCATAATTGACAGACACGTTGGCACAGTGGTCACTCCAACTGACTGAAGCGCTAACAGTCGCGGGTTCGATCCCCGCTCGCGGCATAAGTCTGTATTGGCCATAAGGATGTTTGTCGTGGTCTGGGTGTGTGTGTCAGTGTTGTGTGTTTCCGGACCCCCGACACAAAGTCATGAGATCTTAATGGGGGCCGTTGAGTGTGATGCGTTTATTTATTTAAAAATTGTATAGTTTATATTAAACAAAATAATCTACTGCTTACATAGGTAAGGGAGTTATTGTGTTGCCTTTGAGGATATTTTCTTCCAGCGTTCTATCGTCCATGGAACTTTGCGCTATGTGCGTGGCGGGTAGATGTTCATTCTCCTTTATTTGAAACAAGCAATAAATGATATGAAATGTAAGAGAAATTCTTAACTTGTGGCAATTTTTTTATATTTATTAATAGTTAGTACAATAAGTTCAAATACGTGTAAAGATTAATTGATTAGTGTTTAGTGCCACTCATTTCTATTGCATCTATAGAGCCACTTGAGATAAAACAAGCTATTTAAAGCGCAAATAGTTTTTCAAACAGCACTGGTAACCTAATGTCTAATCTTATTTCTTATTCCCTTTATTTCCTTATTTCTTTTTAAGCTGGCAACATTTGTAACTCCTCTGGTAGCCATATGGTTTGCCTGTTAATAGAAAAAAAACATTAAGTGTATAGGTCCCTCACGTGATAGTATAGGTCGAGGGTGGTGGCTTTAACTGTAACTGTGGTTGGCAGTGGTCTGGCACTCGGCACTTGCTGCACGGCCAGTGTGGCGTTGTAGAACTGGAACACGAGGTAGTCGGGCCGGACGCGACGGAATTCACGACTTATACCGGGCCGGAGGTCTGCTATTGGGAACCTGTGGACAGAATCAGATATAACTCCAGTATTGTAGATGTTACGTCGTACTTAACCGGACGGACAAAATGAGTGACATAAATCATATTACTCTATACACGATTACGTTGACGATAAAGAATCGTGGGCTTAGTATATGCTGAATTTCGTACAGGATAAATAATCAATTTGTAATCAAAAGTAAAAACTGTGTTGTATTGACAATATTTTTAAAGAGTAACTAACGAGTTTCTTGCCGGTTCTTCTTGGTAGAATCTATGTTCTGAAGCGGGGGTAGCTTCATTATTGATGTATTTTTTTTTTGTTTTTTCATGTATGGCGATTTAAAAGTGCTCGTGAGAGCCTACTTGAATAAAGTATTCTTTGATTTTGATTGATTGAGTGGACCTCAAACTAAGTTATACATATTGAAAGTATGAAAACACTTTTAAAGCAAATAAATTTTTGTTTTATATCAACATAATGCAGTAATTAAGTTAATGATATACTGATGATTATAAAGATATAACGATGTAATTTTATATTAGATTCAAATTTAGCTTAAAGTTAACGTTATTTTTAACCGACTTTCAAAAAAGGAGGTGATTTTATATTCATCTGAGACTTATTATTATTTTTTGATATATTAATTCGTAATATACCTGAGAATAACGTTAAGATTGGCGCTCTGGAGAGAAAAGTTCACTTGATTCTGTTGCGGCGGTGCTGTAGACGTGGTCGACGTAGACGTACCTCCAAAGAACGTAGCGGACATACGTTCTATCAACGTGAGGTCTACGTCTATATAAAACGGCGTGCATTTTATCCTGATAACAAAAAAAAAAACACATAGCATGAGAGAAGCCACAAATAAGTTACCAATTTAAAAAGGAAAGAGGGGAGAAAGGGATTATAAGTAGGGGGCTTAGGTTTTCTGATCCGAATGTAAAGCTGTCATGCTAAATAGGTTTGCTGATATTCCATACTTTAATTTGAAGATACATATGGTCACTTATAAATCTACAGAAACCAAAAAGATATAATGTGTACATTTGAATATATGGATTAAGAATTCAAACTTTCAACCAATAGAAATTCTGTATCTTAGGATTTTATAGAAAACAGTTTTTAATATACTTACAGTACATCTGTTGTAGGATAGACTAATTTCTTCTCACCGGATATCCGCATATATTTCGATGTCTGTTTGAAGTTTATTTTTATATCAGGTTTCGATGATAGAATCGAGTTTTCGTCCTCATCTAAAAACATAAATTCGTATTATTTAATAACGCGTTTTTCTTTCAAATATCAATATATAATTATGTGAGTGCTCAGAACACATATAAATATGAAAATGACAAATAATATGGACATTGATAAACAATACCATGTCAAGCCAGACGCACTTCATTTTGAGAAAATGGCACCTAAAGATGTCATTTTTTCAAAGTATATAGATATAATTAATTAAAAGCAGATTGGTTTTTTACCAATAACAAAGTTTTATCTAAAAATATTTTTTTTGAATATATGAGATTATTGCATATTTCCAAATAAGAAACACACTTCAATATTCGAAACATTAAATCAACACTTTTTTCCGTACTTATTTACTTTAGATAATTTGAAATTTTTTGAATAACATATCGATACCTCCCACGTAAGTTATTGTAAGCCACAAAATGGCCGTTAGCGTTTTTACTGAATACTACACGAATTTGCATTGCTTAATGCATTCAAAGTGAAAAAATACAAAAAATCTTCTTTTTTTCAAGGAAAGTTACAACAAAATACGCCTGAAAAAAGGCGTATTTTGTTGTAACTTTCAAACTAAAACGGATTAAAAGTGCTCTACTGTAAAATTGTAATTTTGGGGTTACAACAACTTACGTGGGAGGTATCGATATATAGAAGCAATATTAAGTTAAAAGTAAACTCATTGGTAAGTTACATAATTTTATATTATACCTTTGTGCTCAAACCATATTAAGTCAAATTTCTGTGGTTTAAGATCCTCAGGGTCTTCTCCTTGGTTGTAGAGACACTCTCTAACAAGCATACTTTTTACCGCAGCCTCACACATTGTTTGACTTCCATGTGACGTTACCTTCTCACTGCCATCTAGACTTATTTCTGATGTTAGTAATCTGTAAAATAGTTTAATATTATTAAACACTCCACTGTTCTACTCTTATCTATACAATCCTACTATATAAAAAAAATGTAACTGGTAGAACTTTTTTCACATTACAGGCAAAAACCACTGCACAAAGTTGCGAACAGTTTTCACAATTGTATTGATCCTGGGCTAGAAGTTTAGTTATTTGTACATTTTACACAGAGTTTTACATCGAAATCGCGAGCTAAAACACTATATATAAAACTGAAGATATTGTTTGTTTATTAGTTAGAATACTCTTAATACTTAAACTAATGTAAAGTATCATATTTGAGTGTTTATGATCTTAGAAACCCATATTTTTTTAACCTTTTTTATTCTAAAGGGATTACTTTTTCACTACTAGATTGGGCCCATATAATTTTTATCAAAATCCGTTCGGTAGTTGCTTATAAATCAAAAGAACTGAAATTAAGTGTGTCATCCAAGCAAGCGAAATAGCATATTCTGTATTTAAAAATGGTTTATTAAATAAAAATAAAAGTCTTAATTATTTACTATAACAAGAATATTTCAAATACAAATATATATATTTTCAAATACTTTAATTTCACCTTAAGTGACCTCTTTCTGTAGCTCTATCCAATGCATCATTTATTGTATTCAAGTCTCTTTTCTCACTGAGTTTACCAAATGTTTCAATGGAGTTGAAAAATTCTGTTGAGATCTGTTGCAATTTTGTAGCAGATGCTGAGGAAATGTAGTGTGTACCCACTGGCGTAGGAATTAGGATATCCTGAAAAATTATTTAGTTTTATACATTAAAAATCTTGTAACTATTTTTTTTTGTAAAACGAATATCGATCAAAAATTGCATATTTTCTATGTTTTTTTAATATGATCTTCTCAATATTGCAAGTAATAGTAATTTTATTTAACATTACAGGAATGAGGATTTAGATAACATTTGCATTGAATACTTTTAACCAGTTTCAAAGATCTTTTAGAATTTACCTTGTGAAGAAGAACGCAAGAGAATGATGCTATTCTAAGGCTTATGTGTGAAACCTCAGCCGTTGGGTCACCATCAATGTGTGGAACTGTAGAAAATGAATTTATAATGAGTTGAACAGTCTTAAATAAGTACATATTTGATAACCTATATTCCAAATAGCTATTATAAGATAATGATTATTAAAAATCAGTCAAACATAAAAATAGCATATGAGACAGGTTCTTTTTAATTCCGAAACATAAAATGTTTTACGTTTGACATGTGTATCTGTCTAAATAATAGACCGATTTTGATGCATTTTTTCATTTAAAAGTTGATGTAATTGTGATGGATCTTAGCTATAATTTATGAAGATCTGTTCTAACATTTGACGGTTATCAGCTATTTTATGGTTGTTGAAAGGATCTGAGCAATTTGTATTGGTCTACTCAAATTGAAATTTACTGTGACTTTAGTGATACTAAAATACAATAGTTTCGTAATCTTAACCTGATGCTTCATAGAGCAGAAGGACCGTGTTGGGACGTGTTGAAATAGTATGAATGAATAGATGCCGACGCTTTTTTTTTTATTTTCAATTTTAGATTATAAGAAGCAAGTGAGACTTAAAATTGAGTACCTTTCTTGTTCCTTTTGATCCTCGGTTGAAATGTTGGTATATTGACACTGGATGTCATACTTGTACTCATGGAACTGACTGACGATGTGAAGCTCTTTGTCATCTCATTGCCTTGAGACGTCATAGGGAGGAATTTATCACTTTCGCCATCACTGTCATCTGTTAATAATTAAATTATGTAAGAAAGCATATATCAAGATTTGTCAGACTAACAAAAATAATTATTTAACAGCATGTAAATATCCTAAAGTTGAGCAAATATTTTTAATAGCTGTAGAATATGGTTTTGATTCCGCCACATTGGAACGAATTTTTGGCAACACATACAGGTTTCATCGTACTACCACTACCAGCCAATACCACCACCACTACTTACTTCTTATCTATACTAATATTATAAAGTTGAAGAATTTGTTTGTTTGTTTGAACGTGCTAATCTCAGGAACCACTAGTTCGAATTGAATAATTCTTTGTGTTAAATAATTTATTTATTGATTCATATGCAAAATACGCAATTTCGTTTAATTTGAATGACTTATTTATTGAAATTATTTCGGATTTTAAAACTAAAGTATTAAACCGAGTTTGCTTAAAATTCAATGAGACCGGCCTAGATATATACAGTACTAAAAAAAAAAAAGAAGCAACCATGCATAAAATGAAGCACAACGAAGTAATATACATAAGAAAGATTCCCCGATGAATTGAGAATATCCTCCTTTTTGGAAGGCGGAAAAGTAGCGGATATACGAGCAGCCGCGTCGCCTAATGAATAATGATCTCCGCCGCCCATAGATATTTGCAGTACCAGTAAGGCTACAAACGCATTGTCAGTATAAAAAATAATAAAGTTGAATCTGCACTAATATTACAAAGAGGAAAGATTTGTATTTTTGTATGTTTGTAATGATATAATTCAAAAACTACCAATTTCAAAAATTCTTTCACCATTGAAAAGCTACATTCACGGTAAGTAATATAGGCTGTATTTAATGCTAGAAAAAATTAGAGATCTTTACCATATTATAAAAATAAGACAACAAAAAAACATGAGAGTTAAAATGATTTCAAGAACTCTGTTCACCCGTGCGTAGCCGGGCGGGCGCTAGTAGGAAATAAAGAAAAGAATGGGGGAGGGGAATAGGCTTCCAGCTCTATCAGTTACCATACAATACATAGCTAAATTAGCTCTCAATTCTCTCTTAGAGTTTGGTACTGTCTTGATTGATGCTCGTGTATGAGGGAATAGGCTATAGCTAGGCTTTACTACAATAAAAATAATATCAAACAACTTAAACAGAGTGACATCTTGATGCCTTAAGATTAAGATGTTGTTGCAACTGATATAACCTACACCTCACACGCAAGTTTAAGACTGATTACAGATTTACTTATATGTAAAAAAATACTGTTACTATAAAATGTAAATGTTACATACCAAAACTTGGACCAGACCAGCCGTACATGCTTTGGGGCTTAGAGTGTTGTTTTTCTAAATTGCCGAGAAGCTGAGCTTCTATTAGTTGAAAATCAGTCTGCTTCATTTGTTTACATTGCATGTTTACACTTGGACGAATTGGTATGTTGCTGTAAATATAAAATTTAACAGTAATGTAATTGTGGCATTGATAGAAAGACAACTATTTGTACAATCATTTTTGACAAAGAATGTGTTTTGGCTTTTGAATAGATAATATTATTTCTCATAACAAAATTCCCAAGGGCCATAATCAAAATGAAATAAGACTTAAAACCTAACCTTGTATCTTCTAAATGTGGTTGATTCAATGCATCAACTAGCTCCAGTAAAGTGTGTAACTGTCTAGGAGTTATAAACAAAAGGAATGAGCCAAGTAAAATTTTAACTTCTACTTTTGGACCCTCCACTTCTTCTGAATGTTTCAATTTCAGTGATAATTCTTGCTGTCCAGTCAATTCAGCAAATAATATTGGGTCAGGTTGAGTTATTTTATCTTCTGGAGTAGCTTCTCTAGGTGTGTCGGTTTGTCGTTCCTCAACAATTTCCTTGATTGGGTCCGAATCAATTGTTGATATGACACTTCTTGTCTCATAGAACACATCTGACATTGTACTTTGATAGTTTGAATCTGGTGATTCCACAGAAGTGCCTTCTGACTTATCTGCTTGGGTGGATGCGGATTTTTCCATTATTAAGCTAGGTGCCATCGTACGCAGCTTGGAAGGGAACTCATCAATATAAAATGTGACACCATTGAATTTGATTTTTTTATTTGTGTATGTTGCAACTATGTATGTTTTTGTTTTTTCTGGATCTGTTGCTTCTGGTAAAGGTTCAGCTCCAGCTTCATCAAAGTAATCAATGCTGTAAGAAATAATAAGTTATTTTAATTCCTAAAAAAAAATGGAAAATTTAATTAATGAATATGTATACTTACTTCTTAATGTGAACTTCCAAAGCAATACCTCTATCACTATTTTTAGGAACATGCTCTATTCGTATTTTCGTATTGACGAATTTGACTTTTACTCGGCTTAAAACTGAAAAATTAAAAATATTAAATCATAATTAGAAGGTTATTAATGTTAAAAAAATAATATTTTTTAAGATAATATTATAAAGAGCAAAGTTTATTGATTGTATTAAATACATAAACAGTTTTTATTGATTTACAAATTAAAACAAAACTAATACTACCTTAGTTTTGTTTTAATTTGTAAATATTTTTATTCATAAATGGTACATAGGGTCAATGTATTATAATAATATTTTAAGGGAATATTTATAATATTTTAAGGAAGTTATAATTTGAATATTTATTACATTATGTAAATCTTGTTGACTTACTTGAATCTATGGCATGTGCAAACATTTCAATGCCTTCTACGGGGCTAGACTCTTGAGGGCCAGCATCTTCTTGTAAGCATTCAGCTGCTAGCTGCATGGACGATGACATGGAGGACCACATGGACTCCAGCATTGATGACACTAAATTTTTATATTACGATTTTGTTATTTGTTTTGTCTTATCAGTACTGAAATAGTACTGCTCTGGTGGTTTAAAATATAGAATATAGGTACCATTACATTGTTATAGTATTTTATAGAAGATTACATTATGAACATTTTAATGTAAAAAAATTATTTTAGATTTTTTTGTTGACATGTTCATGACTGGTTCTGACACTGCAAATTAAGTTATGAAATACTATCTTTTGATTGCAGCTTTGTGTTAATGTAGATGTTGTTTTAAAATAATACACATGTGTTACATAAAAAATAGTCTATGACCAATAAGAAAAATGCACCTTTCAAATTGTATAATTTGTTAATTACTTTCAGTCATTCTGGAGTTTAGTTGGCACTTACAAAATTTGCTTTGCCTTTACTATATTAGTATAGATAATGAATTAGTGCTATGTAGAAAAAAGAGATTATTTGGAATAAAAAGAAAAATATATAATAAAAAGAAATGTTATAATATTCACACTTAATTCCTATAGCAATTAAAATAGATTTAGATCACCTCTTATTGTATAAAATAATATTTTACCTGGTTCTGCTCGCACTTTTGGCTGCACAGTGAGTGAGAGGCCATTGATTTCCACAATAGAATCATCTTTAAGTATCGTTGACCAAGGAACAGTCACTGTGATCTCTTTCATATGCCCATCCACTATCTCTAGAGGCCAATTTTGTGAGTCTCCGAGCTCATTGAGAGCCTGAAATTATAAATATTGAATTGATGAATGAATGTAGCACTATATTAAGGAAAAACTTTTTGCTAGAAAACTAATAAAAACTAATACCTGTCTTTGATCTTCATGACTAACTGTCACACTATCATAAGCCATTTAATGATATTAATATAAACAATGATGATATAGAATAAAAAAAAACATTTCAGTAAACTATAATACCTACTTATACATTATCATATTAGACTACATTGTTATTCATGAATAAAGTAGTCTTTGCTATACTTGTATTTAAAAATAAATTATTTATAAGTGAGGATTGTTTGTCTAATTTAATTATTAGTGCATTAATTGCTTTGAAAGTATCCAAATCGCGAATTTCCAATGTTGGGTCAAGTAAGGTAGGGGAAGCATATGGAAAAACTTAGTAACATAGTTGTAAGCTTCTTTGTTTTAACTATTAAAGAACGCGTGCTGTTTTGCATAAAAGTTAAACGCACTATTCGTTGGCAAGGCCGCATACCATTCGAAACATATAGCCCACATAAAAATAATCTATAATAAAATAATATTTAAGATAAGTTTCAGCATTTTTTTAAATATAAAAATAATTACCTCGCAGTCAAGGCTAACGTCTGAAACAGTACCAGTTCCATTGTATAGATCGACACTTAGCTGAGCCAAAGTGAGTTTTTCTTCAAGAAAATTTCCTAGGTAGCGTTGAAGTAAGTATCTGCAGGCTCTTTTTTTAATACTTTCTGACCATGGCAGATACCACAACATTTTTAGAACTTTGTTATCATCACACTATGAATTTTTTTCTTTTGTGCGTAATGACTATTGTGATTTGCGTGTAATTGACTTGAGCACGTAAATAAACATAACGTTCCGTTTTACTCTGGTCTTCTTTCAAAACAACAGATGTTGTAAGAAATGACACTTGATGTTGCTGTCAAACATATGTTTTTATGATATGTGTATTTTATACTTTGTTTTTATTTTATAAATATTGTTATTTCTTAAATGCAGTGATTATAATTTATACAGATTGTATCCTAGATAACCTATAAAGTATTTTTACTTTCTTTATACCACAATTAAAATTGATTTTTATTATAAGATACAGACCGCAGAAAATTGCACACTAACGGACGTGAACTTATTACAGACTAGAAAATGTAACAGAGTGGTATGTAAAAACAGTACCATAGGAGAAAATATTATTGTTTTTTTTTTTATTAGAAAAGTAAAAATTTAGGTCTCCTCGAAAAAATCGTCGATATCCCACAAAAAAGCTTACATTTTAATCGCTTTACGAAAGAGGTCAAAATTGAGTAAAATTTGAGATCTATGAGTAACGAGAAAATAATTCTGTTTAATTAATTAGTTGGTTTATACTACAAATAGTAATAATTACCTCTTAATAAATTAATAATTAATAAATGAAATTGTTTAAAAGTATATTTTTATACCTTGTAGTAACTACATATGCGATAAAAATTATTATTTATTTAATTTATAATATTCCACTACAACATGTCACACAATTTCCTCATAGACGTAACAAACGTGATTAACTCTTGTAAATCCTATATGTCGTCCCTTAGCTTACAACACCGCTTAAGTCATTATTACCAACTTTACAGAGACAAAAAAACTGTCAATTTTAAAATATCTGTGGTTTTGTTCTATTGCTACTTAATACATATTCTAGTTAACGGTTAAGAAATAATTATTTATACTTATTTCTTCGATTTTTTTTTTAACTTTTATTTTATGACTTGAGCGGTGTTGACTGATATTTTATTAGATTTAGGCGGTGTTGTTTGTGGAAATGTTAGGGATTATGGTATTAAAAATGATTTGCAAATAAAAGCATTTATTGAGAAATATTTTAAGAAAATTAACGTTCTTTATAACACAGGTATCTAAAACTTAAATCTTAAGAATCACATTGTTGAGATCAATTGCTTGAAGTTATTTGGTAACACACACCTCTAGTTAGAACGTAAATAAAATAATATTTTTTTTTACGTAAATATTTTAAATGTTAATCCAAAAGAAATAAGATATAATAGTATTAATAAAAAATATAAATAATAAAGAATACTCGATATCTCTAGTCTTTAGTTTAGTTGCAGTCTTTAGTGATTGCTGTCAAAATCAAAAAATACTTTATTCAAGTAGGCTCTCACGAGCACTTCTGAGTCGTCAGTACACGAAAAAATAAAAAAAATTACATCAATAATGACAGCTACATAATAATAAAAGAATGAATATTTTTGTGAATGTAAACTATAATGTTATAAATGTACTGTGACGCAACAGTAAGTATACCTACTTTACTAAAAATATCCCGAAGGGAGTCTCGAGCTCCTAGATTATAAATACCACGAACAGCTCTTTTTTGTAAGATAAACACAGTATTAATATCTGTAGCACTACCCCATAGCATCAATCCATAAGACATGATACTATGAAAATAACCAAAATATACTAATCGAGCTGTATCAACATCGTTTAGTTGACGAACTTTTCTAACGGCGTACGATGCGAAGCTGAGTCTTCCCGTAAGAGATAACAAATGGGAGTTCCACTGAAGTTTCATATCCAAACGTTGTACGGAAGGTTATCATAAAAAGAATGGCAATTAATGTTATGTTATATAATACCATTCGGGTAGTATAATATAACATATTATATTGCAAATCAAAGAAGTCGTTACCAACTTTTTCTACAACTTGTAAATTGTGAATGTTAATGTTTTCAATATTATCCAAGTCTATGTTCTGGTCGAATATTGTGTTCACATTATCCTGGCTACTTATAATACTTTTTATGAACTCCCCGAAGTTTTGATCATTTATTGGTGTTGCAATAGTTTCATATTTAGTAGGAAAACTGCATGCTTTGGTGTCAGAAGAACTAGTGTTATCTTTTTGATTCAATCACAAATCTAAAACAAATAGTAGGAATTATTGCATTTAAAACATAAATATCAAAAAAAAAAAATAAATGCGGACCTCAAAACAAACCCATACTACTAACCTAGTTTAATTCTTTTTTTATCTTCTTTGCGACTTTGTTTACGCCGTTTATGTTTTGACATCAGTCCTAAACACCGCCTAAGTAAGTGAAGATATTCTTGTATCATTTATTTCTAAATTAATACGCGTGAATCAATGAACATTACTATATTCTATAGCTTACCTATTAATCTTCTATTAAAACTTCTTGCATAGACCTTTCAGTGATAAAATTCACATAAAAATGGAATAATCACGGAGTGCGAAGTTTTTTCGCGCGAAAAGTATGACAAACTAACGACTTGTGCGGTGTTGCGACGCCAACCGACTTGAGCGCTGTTACTATTTTTTGAATTACAGCTTCTGATTTATTGAAATCTATTTCATGAGACCAATGGTTCGACGCGCAATACGCAGCTTTATCCAATGGCATTCAAATGTAAAAACAGCCAATTTTCGACTTGAGCGGTGTTGTTAGCTAAGGGACGATGTGCAATGTGATTATATGGGATATAACAGTATTTAGCAAAATTTATGTCCATATACTTCAAATATATAAACCTTAAAAATACTAACTAATACTACTAATTTCATTACTTAAAAATCGCCTTTGGAATATGTACAAAACTAAAAAATGATGAAACGGTATAGTCACTGACTTTTACTTTTTCCAACAAAACTATGTTAACTATCAGACTTATAACGTTTATTATTCAGAGATAGAAACTTTATATATAAGTAACGTATTGCTAATCCTTTATATGCGAAAACTGCGATACTATAAAATTAAAACATTGTAATAAAACCCATTTTATTGGTTTTACCAAAACAAAATACTTCCGTGATGTGATAATATATAAAAAAATATAAAATAATATTTACGAAAAATATATAATAATATTTATGATTAACAAAATATAAAAAAAAAAACATTGTAACCCCTAAAAAGCTGTTTAATCTTTATTTAAAAATAATACTACGCAAATTTGAAAAAGGTACATTTGAGCTCGATCTGTATTATAACCATTCATTAGTGAGTAAATGACTTATTTACTTTATAATTTAATTTTGAATAATATTGTAAAGAAACAGTCTTATCTGTTTAAGTTATTTTTCATTATTAATATTAGATGCTTTAAATTGTGTTCAATTGGTATAAACGAGCTAATTTAGAACAAAGCTTTCGTCATTAGAATTAATTTTGTTTAAATTATGATTACATGTGTAAATTGTCAAAGTATAAAACACAACAGCCATATTGGTCGCTAAAAATATTGTAGCTGAAAATTTTGGATGCCCAACGCCTGAATTAGAATATCCTGAACAGTTTGTGTCATTGATAACTAATTTTACTTCCACGCTTGACACCGTATATTCACCTGTAAAATATCAATATATTAATATAATATATTATCCTAAGTAATAATTTTAAATGTAAACATGACTATGTTTGTTATGCCTTTACGCCTTAACTATTCAACTGATCATCATGAAATTTTCCATATACATTATCAGGTATACAGAAAAGGACATGGAAAATCTTTCGTTGAAAAAAAAAACTGTTTTTGACGGATATAAGAATAACGTTTAGACGGTTGTTCAGGTAACCCAAATTTACAATAACGTGAGCAAAGCCGCGGTTAAATGATAGTTTTTGGTAATATTTAAGTTTTATACATTGTAATTATGAAAATTAGAGGACTCGTGTTCGTTTTGACTCACAGGTATCCGACCTGCGAGTCAAAGGGTTTTTGGAATTTTTAAGATGATTTGCTATTTTCATTACATACGTAACAAACTATAAAAAGACGTAAAGACTATCTGCGTGTCACGAGTCGGGTTATCATTCCCGTACATAAAAGGCTCTCTCGGGAACCACACCATCGTATTTTAAAAGACAATGTTTAAAAGATGTCATTTGACACTTCTATGCGTTTGCTACAAAACGGCACTGCTATCCTCAGAAACTAGTGCTTAATAAATTATGGTGATTACTAAACACTCGAGTCGTATCAAGAACTTAGCAGTAGCAGTAACCACAGTGCGACAACAGGGCAGATAACATTAGACTTACCAACAGGTACTTACTAATTTCACTTTTGTAATATATATCCATGATTCTATTCATACGGGCGATCGGCCACGCCTTATGTTCAGAGAAGAGTATATTTTCTACAAAAATTTACCATTTTTTAGTTTTTATTATTTGTTGATATATTCATCTATTTATGTAACTTTTCACAGAATATATTAGGTGCACTATGACATATTATGTGAAAAAATTTAAAAGGCTATTATAGTTTACAAGATACAGCCTTTTAAAAGTAGGTCAAACAGACGGACAGACGACATACATATATATAGGAATGTAGAATTTTCTAATTAACCTCCTTTTTCTGGATCTAAAGTTCTAAACTAATTCCCAAAAGTTTCCATCGATCCGTGTGTCATTAAAAATAGTACCCGAGATCAATGGTCACAAACAACACTTTTTTGTTAGTAGTCACTATTATTGAAAAATAGTGGTTATCAAAGTAGCTTAGAATCAAATTTATTATTTTATTTAGTATAACAAAAAATAGTTTTCCTTTTTTGTAAGATTATTGATTTGCAAAATAATTAGATTTTTTTAGTAAAATGATTCTGATTTTGTTGCCTAACTTCTGCTGATTTATTATTCTACTGGAATTGAAAACACTTATTTTTATAAAAATAAGAAAGGGCCTACCTTGACAAGTTCCTAGTTTTAAAGATATTTTATAATAGGGTATTGCAATAGCTTCGATGGTTCGAATAAATTTTTCTCCTATCACATGTCCAATTAGTGTTAAAAAAATTGTGAAAACTTTTATATAGAAATGTTTCATTATAGATTACCAACAGGAAGGTTTGTTTAAGACTAGATAGAGATAATGAATACGTCGTTGAACAGTCCTTGTTTTCATTGAACTGTTAAAGGAAGTTCATTGTAGTGATAATTTCTCATTGTCTGTCTAATGTCTGTCATCATTGTGGTCTTAGGTAGTTCGTGGCTTGATTTAATTTAAGTTGTATTAAATTGAGTTTAAAAAAAAGTTATAGTTGGTTGCCATATTTTATACAAGTGAGTTGTCACAGTAGGATCTCGTGGGGTAATTGGTAGGCAAAATCGTATTATAATGAGATGAGAGTTGTTTACCGGTTCAAGTAAGAGAAGTAAATTTTTATAAAATGTAAATCTAAGGCGATTAATTTTCTGCTAGATGTTCCTTTTGCTTACTTAAATATTAAGCGAGAATTACACTTAAAAGTTTTGCTTTGAGACTTTCATAAAGATTTACATAAGTTGTTTACCATTGCTTTACACTTATTTAACTGTTACCAGGATGAAGAGTTGTTTTATAGATATCACTTATGTGACTTACAAATAAAATTCTCGCTTTAAAGTGCGTTCCGTAGGCTTTGTTAACTTATTTATTTACTACAATTTAACTTGTAAGTTTCTAAAATCACTGTCAGATGATTCCTTGATAACCTAGCGGCTTTTTTATTAGATGTAACTTATATTAAAATAATATAATGCAGCCGTAAAACTAAGTCAATATTTGTAGACTTCTAAATTGTATTAGTAATTTTTATTGAAAGCTAAGTTAATTTTTAAAATAAATGTTAAAAGAGTTGTGAAAAAGAGTTGGGGATTGTAAAGAAATCTATATAGCTGTGTCATTTTTATTTTATTTTATAAACATAAAAAAAAACATTAAGAGTACAGTATAGTATTATTTTTATTTATAAAAAAATGGAACTATCTGATTAAAATAGATTCAAAATGTAGTGAGCACCTACTGCAATGCCCACCCAAGTTTCATTCACAATCTGTTTGATGTAGGTTGGTGGTACGACGAAATTATATTCATAACCGGGCAGTTCCAAGGTATAGGTGAAAGGGATGCCGACACTGCGCGTCCAGTCTCGAGAAGTACCACTAGTGAAATACAGTACTTGTGCAGCGTTACCAACTATGTAAGGTAGGGCTTTTTCTAGTTTGACTTTGTCAATAGCTTGTGCCATTAAAACACCAGCGTAGTGAAGGGCTAATCCGTTTGATGGAAGGGTAGCTGTAAAATAAAATAAAATATATCATATGATAATTTTATATATGAAATATGTCATTCCATAAAAAAATGTATTACGCATTAGTATTATATTATATAGTGTATATATATTTCTCTTTTGGGGACAAAATAGATTGTATTGTACAAATCATTTCATGAAATACTAAAAAAAAATAATATTTTTTTTTTATATAAATATTTTTATAACGATTTGTGAAGGGCTCGACTGATTCGACTGTTTTCAAAGCAGGGTTCATTATAAAAACAAGATTTATATGAAATATGGAACTATTAGAAAAATTTTGCGAAAAATAACTGTCACTTTTTTAAAAATTTGGGTTAAAAATCTTTTATACAAAAAGTGAGAAAATCTTATAATTCACTCGTTTAAGGGGCCCACTCTAGCTAGTACAAATATCAAATACCCACCATTGTTACCCCACGCATATAAAAACATGTTTCCGTAGCTGTGGAGGGAAATATAAAGAGCTGTACGCGGTAAATTTGATAACACAGCATCTCTTATCACACGGGTTTCTGGTTCAGAGAAAGCCGAAGGTCCTTCATAGATAATACTGCAAGGATCTGAAGAACCAGGTCTGGTGCCCCAATAGAAATCGAAGTTACGGTTGCCATCGACACCAGGACATTTATCAGCACCTTCATGAGATTTAGATCGAGTTTTTCGCCAGAGACGGTCCTGTTGGAAAGAACTTACCATTATTTTACGAAACGAAATGTTTTAAATTAAATGAGGCACGTGTAAAAAGAAAATCAATATGAATCAATTGTTGTATTAAATAAAATTGAATATTTTTAAAAACTTCTGAGATAAAGCCTAGTATTGAGGTATAGCTTAGCTAAAGCTCTTAACGGATAAGTTCGACCTGGGCTGCACCTCCCTCTCACCTCAGTGACAGTGAGAAGGCCTGATCCACTTGCTTATTCCTTTTCCTACTTTCTACTCCCTTTCATTTAAAATAAAAGAATTTTTTTTAAGCCAAAAATAATATTCCTTTTCTTTTAATAACAGTAAAAATATTCGGTCATAGCTTCTTTTTAACATTTACATAGAGCACTATGTGTGCATAAACGAGTAGTAAGTCACGTAAATAATGAGCAATTTCGATAATCTGTGAAGGCTATCAGCTATGTTTACCTCATTAATGGAGTATTCATAACCATCAGGGTTGGCCAATGGAATTATGATCCAGTCGATTTTATCTAACAGGTCTTTATCTGCGCCAGTAACAAGTTGATTAATCAGGTACAGGGCTACTGGTGACGTAACCCATTCACGGGCGTGTACTCCTGCATCAATTACTATGACAGGTTTGCGGTGGTCTTCGAAGCGGGTTGTGGAAATTCTCACATATTTAATTTGACGACCTTCATAACTGAGACCCGCATTGATAACTGTGACTATTTCAGGATATTTCTCACCGATTTCGTCAATATATTTAAATATCTGAAATTTAAATATATATTAATTTTATACTTATCTTTAAAGCAAGACAAGGAGATAATAGTTCTGATCAAAACACCATAACATCATACCCGTTCGGAGTTATAGTATGCATCCCAAGTAATTGTGCTGTTACTATCTGCTTCTTCGCTCGCTCTGGCGATTTGGGATTCTTCTGCACGGAGAATTCTATAATACGAAAGAAAAATAAGAGGAATTTTCTTTTTCTAGAAACATATTTTAAGTAAATTTGTGATAATACTTACTTTGCTAGATTATCAGAGATCAACTTGTAGTTCATACCGTTCCAGTTGAAGTATGACAGCCATTGTTCTTTTTCTTCTGGAGAAAGCCTGATCAAGGCTTCTAGATATCCAGTTGAGGACACAGCAGCAGGTGTGGCAGACAAAATGTCTAATCTACCATCCAGCATACCGATTTGTTGTGTAGGCCCCCATACGCGATACAGTAAGTGGCTAGAACAAATTAAAGAATTTTTTAAAATTTGGTTTTTCCATTAATCTTTTACTAGTAACATGCTTTTATTTGTAAAAATATTATTAATAAATATGGTACATACCCTTCATATTGTTCATGGCGGGCGTAAACTACGCCGAGCAGGATCAGACAGGCGATCAAACGAGTCATTTTCACAACTAACCAATTATTTCATAACGTGGGCTTTTAGCTTCTACTGCTGTTTATCCGTTTTCGTCATTATCGATCTTATCTTAATCTTATTATTTACCTGATTAAATTAAATTTTAATAATCATAATATATTTAAACATTTATCACCGAATTATTGACATTTGACTTAATGGTTATTTATTATTTCGTTGGTTAGGTATTTAACTGCTTGGTTACAAGAAAATCGTGAAAGTCATGATGGGAGTTTTCGATAAAAATTTTTACTTTGATGATCGGAGGTGCCCGTCCGCTAGTATTACTGAATTTACAAGTGCTAAAGTGCATAAAATTCTTCTTGTCATTAGAGGTGAAACGTTTCGAAGCAACAAGCAAAAAAATAGATTATTGTACATGAATTAAATACATCCAAGTAGATGAATGGTATTTGGCGTTCAGGAAGCGATGTTTACCAGACAATCTTAGGCGTAAGATCCAATGTAGTAAAAAGCTGTTAGTAAACCTGTAAATGTGTAACTTTTAATACAAATTCTACCCTAATGGATGCATAAATAAATAATGTTTGGCAAATATTGTATTTATTTCGAGAAACTCAATGAGTATACAATGTTGCGATCGGATTTATCCATCGGTTCTCCATTATATTTAATGCTTTAACTTAAATTAGGTATATTGAAGATATAAACTAAAGAGATATTTATTATGGTAAAATTGGTCTATTCGTTAGGCAACTACGATTCCACAGCCGCCTAGGTTTATGTGATACACTCGTCTAACTTATAACACTTCTTTTTTTTGGGGTTAAAACCACCAAACTTATTAACAGTTATCTGGGTAACCTTACGAAACTTGTAAGTGTCAAAAATAAAGTACTGACGGTAAATTCTATCAGATGTAAAGCAATGATAAACAACTTATGTAGACATTATGAACGTCTGAGACCAAAATTTACAAATGCATTTTCGTCTTAGACCTATGTAGGTGGGAAGACCTTGCAGGGAATAAAGTTAGTTTAATATTGTCTGATACCCTACTCATATAAGGATTGATGGCCTATCGCATCCTGTCAGTAACATTATTAGTTTGCACTTAATTACCATATTTGAAATAACTTGGCATGCACGCTTAGCTTAAGTTGTTACATTACACAATCTCGAAAGAAAGAGCTGGAAACCTCTGTTATTACAGCATTAAGATCATTATCGTCGTAGGGTAGATTAGTTGATTTTTCTTTTGAACGCACATTTTATCAATTTATTATATTATGGATTTCATTGATAAGATATCTAAAGCAATATTTCCTGCTAGCAGCTTTTGGTGGTGTTTTCGAATGACTACAAAATAAATAAATTAAATAATTCACTCAGTTAGCAGTGGCTAAGGAGGTGGTGGCAGAAATTGTATATATTTCGGGTTTAATATTCACCAATAAAGTAGTAGAGATACTAAAAATATTAAACGGCAAAAATTTGTCACCGATTTACTCTTTAATACCTATGTTTTTGATTTCAAATTAAGAAAAACATCACGGTTTGCGGGGTTTTCGAAGCGTATTGTGGAAATTTTCACAAATTTAATCATTACTATCTTCATAACTATGACCAGATTTGTGACTGTGACTATATTAGGATATTTGGCACCAATTTCAACAATGTTTCTCAATAAACTACTTATGTCATCTGACTTCAATTGTAATTTTTGTAAACTTAACAATTGGTATTTATTTTCCTTAAAACACGTAAAATTTAATTTAAAGTAAAGTTTATTGACATAATGTAATAAAGTTATGTTTGTACATACCCTTCATATTTTTCGTGGCGTGCGTAAACTCGATCAAGAAGGATCAGACAGGCGATCAAACGAGCCAATTTACCAACTAAGCTAGTTCATGGTTCTTGACTTTTAGCTTTTGAGTATGGTAACATTATTATGACACCATCAACCTTATTTTAATATTAATTGTATATAAATTGTTGCTCTTCCAATTTTAGTGTTATATTCCTATATGTATACCATATAAATGTTTCTGTCATGCAACATTTTATCATTTCCTCTAGATATCTCTAAATTGAAATACGGTAATATTAAAAGAAACTAATGAATATAATTTTATAAATAGTTTAATTTTAATTATTACACATAGTTAATATACAAGGCTAGTATAATTGTTCATTCGTTTTAAAAAGGCCAATTATCACATGTAAGATATATTAGTAAAAACCACAAACTCATCAATGTTATAAACTTTCTACAAATGCATAAATATGATCTCCCATATTTTGTAAGTTATGTCTTTTAACAAGACACATACATATATATAGCGCATATGCTATTCGTGTATTATATGTATATATCGTGACTACTTAAATGATGAAATCTTGCATCGCTAGAATAACTTTGCTCACATGATATCCCAAATCCCGTGATTTAAATAAAATCTCTAAGTAAAGACCTTGTTTGCGTAGTACCATTACCACAATCCGTAATTAAATTCTGACCAGGCGCTGTCCGAAGAGGGTGTCACACGGGACATGACCTCCATATCCAAATCGTCCAAGCTAAGTAGTAGAAAAATTTTCAAAAAAATTATGAAAATGAAAAAAAAAATCAATTTTCTGACCCTAGCTATATTAATTTTATTCTGGAAATTAAGTCAACCTTTCTTTTAAGGGGTTCGATGTTAGAGAAATTATTTTCTACGTAAAAATTTAGTTGAGAGCAAGTAATTAAGTCTAATTTACTCTTTATATTTTATTGTTAGATAATTCAGATAGGATGACCTAAAACTACGCTAAAGAATATAAAACAAATTCATTTATCATCTGGACGTCTGAATTGTCACCAAAGGGGGCATACATTCAACATTTGTAGAGGTTGTATAAACTTGGTGAGTTTGTGTCTCTTTTAAAATATTTTTCTTTTGCACATGTAATACTTTTGAAAATACATATACCATTTTCAAAATGTATAAAGTAATAACTAAACATAGTCGTTACTTTATATATTATGTTAATTTTTGTAGAATTAAATTAAGTTCGATAGTGAACCTATGAAATTAGTTTTAAGTATTGGATTTTTCTATTTTTGATACAGTTATGGTATGGTATTTTAATTGAATTTATTACTAACATACAAATTTATAAATATTAGTATATAATTATAGGGCAATTACACAATTTTAAAAGAAATAACTAGAAAATGATATAATTTTAATATTATGATCATTTTTATCAAGTAGATTATTTATTTTATACAGGCTATTGAATGCGTTTATATCATTATATTATGAGGATTTCGCTGATACGATAATTGTCCACACAAGATACAAATATTTTCTTCATTTTGTAAATGCTAAATAGTGTTAGGAACGGTCACAGCAGTTCATCATTGAATGGTATTTTCTTTGGGCGAAAAATAATCTTACCATCATCATATTTGACGAGAAAACAAATGTTTTAAATATTTTATAAATTAAAATAGTTAAAAGTGCAAAGAGAGCTGATATAATATTGATACTTTAAAAAAACTATCTCACGCTGTCTTTTCGAAAAAAACGTTGTAAATATCTGCGAAAATATGTTCTGATCGATCTTTGAAACCCTTTATGCCACCAAGCGTAAATCAAAGGATTCAGAATACTATTTAGAAATGCCAAGGTTGCTACCGGTCCGGTGAGCATCATTCCTAAATGCATACACTTGGGATTTGTCAGTTTTTCTTGACAAAAGACAAAAAATATGACTGTTATAAAGAAAGGCATCCATGTGAATATAAAACTGCCAGAAGTTAACATCACGATAATTATGGCGCGCCATTTATTGGGTTGTTTCACCTTTGGTTTGTGTTTCTGCTTTCCATTTTCAAGATTTCTCGTATCTGTTTTATGTGAAGCTGATTTGTTAGTGATAACACTTTGCTCTGTTACACACGAATTAATGGATTGAATACTGAAATTATATTCGTAATTTTTTGGATCATCGTTCTCTATTGAAAATGTTACAGAGTTATGTGTTACCTTCCTATCATTAAGATCATCGATGCTTTTTGATTTATAGTCTAATTTATTTAATTTATTTATTTGTTTAAAATTGCTATTTGAGCTACCGTTGAATGATGCGCTTCTTGTTAATTTGGGACTTTTAAATGTATGAGATAATTTAACAGATTGAGTTGTATTTTTTAAATTTACGTTTCCTCTGTTAATCCTCATTTCGGGCAAATTGTTTTTTTTGGAGTCCACAATTTTAACTGAAGCTTTGATTTCTTTGACATTTTTTAGAGCTTTTACTAAGATGATGGAGTAAAGGACGGCGACGAGTATGATGGGGACTATACTAAGAAGGGAATTGAGTAGTATTAATGCACCAGGAAAAAGAGCGACGTAGTAACAGCGTGAATGTCTTAGTTCAGTGTTGACCCAGCCGGTAGCAGGTAAAAATCCTAGTGTAATACCTGCAAAAAACATTCACGTAAATTTTGATTACTTCTGTTAATAACTTTTTTACACATTTTATGTAATATTGTTCGAAGGACTTGTAGTACCTAAATATTCATTTTATGTTTGGCTGGTTCGTTCGTCCAATATTTGTTTTTTAACACTACCACTACGGGAGCCTAAAAACCGTTCTAATTTCAAGTGCGTTATGAGATCTTGCACATCCCTTAACGTACGCTATTTTATTCTGCGTTACAGGTATTTTCACACCAGTAAGCAAAAAAGTGTGTCCAACACTTTTTTGCTCCTGCATTGAACGATATGGTACGGGGCTAAAATAACCTAAAATATCTTAAAATTCAATCCTACTTTAGGTCAATTAATAAATTTTGGAAACGCAAGCACTAATTAGCATGAAATAACTTATTTGCTTACCGATTAACCAAATGCAAAGGATTCCGATCCTAACTTTGGTGGTATTGAACCATCTTTGATAATAAAGTCCATGAAGGATGTATATGTAGCGATCGACGGCGATAAATCCGACACTGAATATGGACACCATTGCTGGTGAGACGAGCATACCTAAAATATAAACGGTATATTTTAATTTTCACTCAAACTTAGTAATTCTTATTTATTACATAACAATACAATAATAATATTTGAATACAATTTACTTATTTGCGTACCGATAAAATAAAATTTAAATAATGGTAAATTGTATTCACTATTATTTTTAATAGTTTAAGGGCCAAAGAAAAAGGCTACGAAAATTCTAGATATGATGTTTTTAAAAATTTATTTTAAAAATACAATCTTTAATTCCAATTGGGCGATAAGGCCGACTTATTATTGTATGTACAATAAAAATAAATCAATATGTATCTTGTCTATTGATATCTCTATTTATAGATTAAATGCTAAAAAATTAAGCGTTGCTTACGACGGTGGTGAGGTACAAAAGGATAGCAAGTGTGGAAGGTTGTTATAAATTAAAAGACGAGAATTAGACTTATAAGTTTTGCTTGCAGACTTTAAGAAATATTGACATAAGTTGTTTCTCTATGTTTTACACCTGAAAGAATTTACTGGCAGTGCCTTATTTTTGACATTCTCGGGTTCCGTAACTACTACGTATCTGTTACGAGGTGACACAGTTCTTTTATATCGCTCTCGAGAGTAAAATTTACAAATAAAATTAACCTAATACTTAGCTTAAAATATGTTTTACCGATTTGAAATGTGCACAATGGATGAGCAGTCATCAGAGGATCCAAGCTTATTCCACAGATCATGGATAACCCGATGATGGTGTCTGCCAAGGAGACATTGCCAAGCAACAAGTATGTACTCTTGGGTTGTTGACCTAAAAGGAAAATATAAGGAATAAGGGATAATTTTTTTATAGCATACGTCATTATTATAAAAATACTAAAAATGTAAAAATCAATAAAGTATATATTGGGATGAAAGGTAGTTAAGTCGATATTATATTTATAACTTATAGTACGGTCGTTATTAGAATGTGATACTGCCGTCAGTATGCCTTTTAGATTATGCCTCTTTGGATAGATTAATGTTTCGAAAAATAATTGAAATATAGTCTGTATATACTTTTTTTAATATCTTAAGATCAAGACGGAGTGCAATGGTGAAATAAGTACCTATACATAAAACATTCACACATCAAGTCTATATTAACACATATTCTATGTAGAGAGTGGCTGATTCGTCTATAGGTATACACATACAACCTATACCCAAGAATGTTTTAGATATAACGTTGATTTTTCAATTTTATATCGAAAATGTTTAGTTCTCTTTTCCAACGTCCATTATCGGAAGAAATAATTAAAAAAAAACGATATTTCACTTACTAACTAAGCGAACTACTTATATAAAATAATAGTTATTATTATAAATATTAAAAATATTGTGTAGATTTTTTCATTAGTAAAACAAATAAGAGCTTTAAAAGTAAATTACAAGATAAACAAGCACCGTAATGGGCTAAGGAAGTCGTATATTTGAACATATTATTAACGCGGATACACATACACACACACAAACGTGTAGTTGAACCGTTCTTAAGAAATAAGCGAGATTTATTTATCGTAATGTTGTAATATTGCTTATTCATTATTTTGAATTAATCCTTACGCGGATAAAAAACACTATTGGAAATCGTATTAAATTAATATAAAATTATTTATTCTATGTACAATGGTATCTAATAAAAGAAATAATTAAAATTCGAAAAATTATAAAAAGATAAGTAACCTGTGTTATTGAAATAAAACTATTTTAAACGGATTTAAATCCCGTATATTAATTATTTAAATCCGTTTAAAATAGTTTTATTTCAATGAATAATAATCTCGAAAATCTAAGACAACGAAACCTGTGTTATTATTTGTTTTATACAAATAATTCGGAATGTTATGTGGATATTTGCGATAACTCTCGACTTTTGTAAAATAAGTATAATCAATAAGTATGATTGTCGTTTATGTGTTCCGAAATCATTTATCAGTTTGGAATGAAACTTTGGTGTTTAAATTATGCCTACGAGGGTTCCTTGCCCAAAAAATCTACTTTAGGTGGCACTGTAGCGCATGCCGGGTACCGTTACTTGAATATAAAAATATTATAAAAACTAAACACTTTTACCTAAACAAATTGAATAAATATTAGACTACTAACCTTTCTTTAAAATTAGCCCACTCGAAATAACAACGGTCAAATTGCTTAGAAAAATAATTATTCCAAATACATATGCAACAATTTTGTAATGGGCGAGTTGTTCAATCTCCTTTTCTCTATAAAGTTGGAATAAATCAAATATTTCTGCAGTCACATCACTTATATTAGACACGTTAGCAACACTTGTATTTCGTTTGGAATGTAACAGTGCCATGCTTATTAAATAAATACACTTCACTATGGTTTTTAGATCGATGTAAAATTATTTTTCGATGTTTGTTAATAACTGAACTGATCTGTTCGCACATTTCAATGCCTATGGTACTCAGTAAAGAATGTAAGAAAGACAAATATTACGCGCCACGAGGATAAAGTCAACTTAAGTTTTGTTTATTATAATGAGAAGATTTACATTTTATGGATCCTTGAGTGTCTCGTAGAAACCATTTTAAATTACCTTTGTAATAGTAAACAATTGCATATATCAGGTGTTTTATTTGCAATTTTAGAATCTTATTAATCATTGTGTAATTTCTGCTTGGTTAGCCTTAGCGATCTAAAGCAAAAATGGTACATAAAATATAACTAGATCGTTTTTATTTAAAGACTAGTTAGCGCAATAGGCATTGAAACTAATAGAAATGCTAATGGTAATGAATTCGGTCTTACCTCATGAAAAATATGCAAAAAAGCTAATATGAGCGATGTTTCCAGGCCTTCAAACACTAGATCTTATCCTATCCTTAACGATCCCATCGTTTGAGTGTGAGGCATTTTTTTTCATTACGATTTTTTACTCGAAGGGAGCATTTAGGATCCTTTTCTACGTTAAAAGAAATGCAGCCCTCATTCTTTTAATGGTATTTCAAAATATGTAAAAATAATCGAAAGTATTATCATATGTATAACAAGAATAATAATAAAAATTGGTAAAGTATGGGAATGGCAAGAAATCTGTAAGTCTGTTTAAGTATACAAATCATAATAAACATGTGAAAATTAAAACCCAACTACGATACTATAATAAACGATATAAATATCATAATCATTGAATGAATACGGAAAAGGTCAGAAACAAATGCTAGAAATGTACATATTTTTGTACTGTAAAAGTAATGCCCTTTCCAATGATACCAAACACGTTATATTAATATCATTTAAATTTTTTTAAAAGTACTGTTTGTCCGCTAGAGGGAACACATTAAATTTACAGGCACATCATGGCGTGGCGTAGGTATACACGCTTATAATCAGCAGACGATTAAGACGCTTTTAGAGATATGTCATTTGTACCTCATTTAGGAGCTATGAGCGAACAGATGAACATATACATACATAATTACATACATAGTCTATCATAATAATAATCCTGCTTTGGCTTTGCCGTAGTCGGTTAAAAAGAATACGATATAATCTTTGACATTTAACTAAAGTCGCACTTAACCTTATTTTGATGAACTCCACGTAATTGCTTTGTTACATAGATACAACGTTCCACTGTGAATACAGATGTGATTTTGTCGTGATGAATAAGCCAGAATACATAACTAGTAAACATATAATGGTCAATCATTATATTCGGTATATTGCGTTATTATGTTATGTGTCGTAACGTGGACTTCCCCTTAATAATTTATCGCTGAGGTTTTAATGTCTTATTAACGTATTATGGATATATTTATGTGATCTATATCAATATTACCCTTTGGTCGCGATTTCGCTCGTGTTAATGTGGATTTCGTTTTAAAATAATCCGAATATTTATATTAAATATAGCCTATGATTATCTAAAGAGAATAAATTACTTTTAGTTTTTACCCAAGATATTATTTTATTGCTAGTGTTTAACTCTTTATAATTGAGTACATTACTACAGATGTAGATACGGCTTGTCAGAGCAAGAACCATAATCTCACATAAAGTGCGTGCACCCTATCATTTATATCTACCTGCGGTTTGTAGGGTTAGTTTGACAGGTTTGAGAGGTCTAGTAGAGATCTAAAACTAGACCGAGCATTAACTTCGAGAAATTCTATCATATACAAAGAGATAGCTTCCGCATGCTTTTCTTATTCAATCTTATTCTTTTATTCTTTTTGTGACACTGATGTGATGCCTATGTTTTTTTAACTTTTTTTCGACCAATCGGAATCAAGGAAAGAGAGACTACTTTACTTCTTACGTTGTTATCGTTTACACTTTGGCTTTACTAGTCTACTTTTTAACCGACTTCAAAAAGAAGGAGGTTCTCAATTCGACCCGTATGTTTTTTTGGGTAGAGTCTTCCGCACATTCTCGACCAATATTAGTTTTGTCAGCTTGCTTTGGAAGGCTTGATCTAGTTCAGTATGTTTATGCTTCTACTTTTCATCCTTTCTTATTTGTGTTACAAACTCGTTTGCAACCAAAACGTGGCGCTTCAGGTTATCTTGATAAGCAGTGTTATATACACTTATTATGTTTGTTAGTTTAGTGTTTTTTCCTATAACAAAAAGTGATTAAACTTTCAAGGTTTGATGTCCAGGGTATATTTCATTATTACAGCGTAGTTTGGAACGCAGCCATGAGCTACATTTAAATTGTCAACATCAAAAATCTCAATTGTCAACTTCTCAAGTGTCAAATTGTCGAATTTTGACGTTTACATTATTTATAATTTAATGAATGAATTTGGATTATTTTCAAAAGGGGTTAAAACGTAAAGCAATAAATTAGATTTAAAAATAATTAAACGCAAAATGTTAAATATTTTAAGACAATTTTCAAGGTAAAAATACTTGATCGAAAATAACCTTAAATGAGATATTATGAATCTAATTATTTTGTTATATTTCTAGATTAAGCGTAACGTCTGTCACCAAAATCCCAGTTAATACCAGAAATATTTCGACCTCAGCAGTTGTGCAGTTTAAGATAACGGATCAGTTATGGTAAGGTTACAATTATTGCTTACACAAGAAATATAAATTACTGTACATTTCTTATATTTACCCAGATTATTAGCATGTTTATTGAAAGTAAATTATCATACTGACATAGAATGGTAGAAAAAATGCACTGGCATTTACTTTTTGAATCATTATTTTCACATGAAACCTCGAATGTGTCTGACAAATTCTACATTGACATGTAAAACGTGTTATGATAGTTTCTGCGTAAAATAATACTAATATAAATAATGTTAAAATAAATTGACAGTCTTGGTATTGTATTACAGGGCAGAACCTTTAAAGAAAAAGAAAAAGATAGATCCGGCAATTGTTAAAGCTCGTGAAGAGAGACGGCGTAAAAGATTAGAAAAACAAATTAGAAGATTAGAAAAAAATGCTAGACAACTAAAACCTATTGATGAATTAGAACCTCCCTTGCATCTCTTTGATGAAATGGGGTATGAATGTTACTGTATATATTTTTTTATAAAATATAATATAAGATGACTACAGCTTTATTACAGTTATGATGATTGTATTCAGAAGCACACAATTTTGCCAAAGTTTTTCAACATTAAAAAGTTAGATTTATGAAAAATTGTAGTTTCATATATATATATATATTTTTATTAATTTCTTTTTTGGTTTTCAAAACAGACAATAAATACAATACATTTTACACTCATTTATATAATTTAAGCCCTAACTTATATTATATAAAAAAATTTGAAAAATTATATAAAAAAATTATAGATATGTAATTCCTGCAGATGTACATTTAAAAAAATACATCACAATTAACCTCATCGAATTAAAAAATGAAATAAATAAATTATACTTATATATCAGTGACAAATTAATTAATGGTGAAATTTACTTATCATTATATTTTCCAGAAAACGTAAGAGGCCAGTTGTAAAGTTAACAGAGGAAGAAATAGAGGCACGTGCATTACTCCTTAAGGATTGGGCTCGGTACAAAAAGCAAGAATACATATCTAATGTTAATCAGATCGACAGAATCATGACAGCACAGCGTCGAGCATTAGACATGTTATATGAAGAGTCAGAAGAGTTGTATAATGAAGCTATCATGGTAATTAATAGCTTAAATTTATTTATAAATAATAATATTTATTTAAAAACAACTATATTTGTATATTGTGAGCCTCTAATAGAATTATTTAAAATTCCACTATTAAATTTGAAAGGAGTAAAAATTTATCTATGTAAAGTCTTATTCCAGGGTAATGTTTACTTAAAATTTAACAAAAATATTTTTAAACACTAATAATGAAATGAAAAATGCAAAACGAATAGATATCATCCCCTTTTGGGGTGCAATGGGGTTGTAAAGTTCATATGGAGAAAAAATATTTATTTAACTAATAAAATTTAAATGTAAATAGTATAAATATACCTTAGGGTGGACAAATAACCATTTTTTTTTATTAAGGGATCTGCCAAGTTCATGGCAGTACACGTAACGAAGTTAAAAAGAAAACTATTAAAGCTAAGTAGCGTTTACAATTAACAGTAATATACATTACATGCAAATAAGATAACTTACATATGTATTAAATTTACGAATCTTGTACATTTATGTAAATTGAACATCCTCTTCAGACAGGGGTTTTATAATTTTTTTTTAAATCGTGGCTCTAAAATTCTAAACTTTACGCGTATGAAGCCGTGGGATAATGCTAGTATATAATAAAACATAAATAAGTGTTTTGTAATTAGAAAAAAACGAATATTATACAACAAGTTGCTCAAAATTAATTCCATGAGAAGTCGAGGCCGGTCACTAGTTAAGAATAAAAGGAATTTTTTAATAAGTATGAATGTCTATAACTTAAAATAAATCCCTCTAAATATGAGCACATGAAGGAGTAGCTAACGTGACTTTAAACAGAAATTTTGAGAATGCAACAGTTTGCTTGTTTGTTAAACTATATAAAACTTTGTATAGGTGGTTGTTCTCCTATGTGGATGTTTTTCTTATTAGACATATTGCTAATTAGACTTCTTGCGATATTAGGAGATCTGACTGTTTTTCTGAATTTAGATGTATTGGTCTTGAAGCAGATTTTTTAATGTAGCTTCAACAAAGTGTCTCCCTATGATGACAAAATATCTCCTTGTTTAGTTTGTAATCATTTATATTTTATGAGATTCTATATATTTTGATGGGACTTCATAAAAATATATTACAGACTGCTATTTATTATGAAAATATTGAAAAGTCTAAGTCAAGAGTCAAACAATTTCAATCCACATATCTCACGTCGGTAAGGAGAAAATAAGTGAAAATCATTTTTTATACTCTTTAAACCAAAAAAGCGTCACAAACTCAACACTTAACGATTTTTAAATAACTTTAAGTAACATAATAAATTATGTAAAAATTCTATTTAAAATACAAGAGCCCATTTAAAAAGCATTAAGTTACTATTTTACTAGTATTTAAGATTGTATTGAAAAACCTAAAATTTCTTTAAAATGAAACACGAAATTGGTATTTAAATTCAGTGACATCAAAATTTTGAATATTTACAGCCCGATCTACAGCTGATCCCATACAGCATCAGCGGGACATACTCTACGCCGCCCATTAAGAACTACAACTCTCCGGACGGTGAATACATCGACGTGTCTAAGAAATGGGGACACAAATAACAATAAATACATTTTATATCACTAAATTAGAGTAAAATTTGTTAATAGTTTTAATAAATATGTAATTGTAAAAAATGTATTTAATTTCAAACTCACGAGAAAGGAGCAGTAAACTAAAATATAAATGACCTAGAATCTGATGAGAAAAAACTTAACTAAATTGAATTTGCAAGGCAATTTTACATGGGAATAATTTTTTTACGAATTTTAAAAAACATATGAGCGGTTACTGTAGTCATTGAAAAAAACTAAAATTTTTTAGGTGGTAAAAAAGGATTCAGTGATTAAAGTAGCAGTGGAAAAAACCTTATAAGCTTTGTTTTCACTTGTCTGTCTATTAGTGTTTTTGTAAATCTGAAGGCGCGCACCCCACGAAGCAGCCTCCACCTGCCGTAACAAACAGCGGGCTCACTGTGAGTTAATTATCGATGTCGATTTGCCACGTAAAAAAGTATAGAACCACCCATTCACGATGCCAATTCGTATTTGATAACTGCCCATTTAAGCCGCTTACCGGCGCGATATAATATAGTTTTTTTACGCGCCATCCACAATTTTACTGACCAGTATACATACATACTTTTATATTATTTTATAAAGTACATAAAAACCAACTATAAATACAAAAAAGTGTAATTTAAAAACCTACATTTTACCTAGCCTATCTCACACAGTTTAATATATAAAAACCCACTTAAAGTGGGTATATAAAGTTAACAATTATAATAAAGTACATATTAAGTACTTATTATCAACTTATGTTAATATTTGAAAACAGTATTGCAATCAGAGCCGAGAGAGAGATGTGATTCCTTCGGCGCCCCTTTAACAGACTTTTAAAAAGGAGGAGGTTTTCAATTCGTCGGGTACTCGAAAAGGGCTAACTACTCGAATACTCGAAAAAGAATATACTCTCCGATGGGACCTCCCATAGAAATTTAGTCGAAATGTAACTTTGCGCCGCGCAGTCGGGGAAAAAGACGAAAGATGTTAAAATTATAAAAATAATCAACACAAATAAATTTTCGTAAATAAAAAAGAAACGACTTCAAAAACTAATTTGAATTGTACAAATGAATATTAATAATAATGAGAATGTTTTGAAACTATTAAACTGCATGATATTTATAGATATAAATAATTGTTACTATTTTCTATAGTGTCGGTATGTCAATGTGTGAGAATTTTAAATGTCATAAAATTGTCGTTTTTTTTTATAATTTTTTGTAAATTATTAGTCAGGTGACATGAAATACCTGGGCCTCGTCTTCGCTGTCTTTACGCCGATATCGTGCGATTGTTGGCCTTCTATGCACCGCGTGGTCTTCGACTTGTTGAGCCAGGTGTCTTTGTAGATTTACCCTTTTCATAATATAGGAGGAGGAGAGCCCTTCCTCCTCCTCTTATGGGGTCCGGACCCCTCAATCCTTGTCCACGACTTACTTACACTTAGTACATTGGACGAATGGCAATGGTTTATATAATTTCTAAATAACTGAGAGTGGCATTTAGAATCATACCTTCTTACTGCGTGATCTAGTTTATCCCAGTCTCCGGATTCTTTCCTTGGTCGGACCCCTCCCATGTGAAAGCTATACCTACGCTCATGGTCATTAACGTGGTTTACAACACTCGTAATAATGATTAATCACGTCGTTGTGGTACATAGTAACAATCCATGTATTACCGAAATCATAAATAAAAAACGGATATTTACGAATTAAAATAAAAATTTTCATATAATTCTACAGTTCTAATATGAACAGTAATAAAAATATGTCTTTATTCTATTGGTAGACATTAATGAAAACATATTTCAGATTTAAAATTCGAATCACTTAATTTTTATACATCCGATGTCTTTTCTCATTCTTTGTACCTGCGTAGAATTTTAGATATTGGAAACCGTTTTACGTCTCCCACCTACACTATTTACTTATTATGTTATACGAGTAGGATATCTGGGGCCTTCCTGGCTTTGTATGGGTGCAATTATGGTAATATCGATACATAATGGTAAACTAAAACCTTATGGAAATAACTTATCTTTAGTGAACACCGAATTTATCCATTTTTAGAGGTCCGTCGTGGAAACCACCGAAAAATTTGTTTGCCTCTCAATTTTATTGTCGTTTGCGTTTATTTTAGATAAAAATAATCATAATTTCTTTTATTATCATTAAAATAAAAAAAATATGTACGTCACGACTCGATTCGTCGTGACGATTTAATTTTATGATTAAGATATTTTTTTTCTTGTACGAAGCAAATTAAATATTACGATCCCGATAAACTAGGTTTACGTAGAAATAAAACTAATTTAAACGGATTTAAATCGCGTATATTAATTATTTTTATCATCCCGACGTTTCGAGCACTTTGCAGCGCTCGTGGTCACGGGTCTGCCCGTCCAAACACGTCCGACCACGAACGCTAAAATAGTTTTATTTCAATGAATAATAATCGCGAAAATCTAAGACAACGATATAGGTTTACATATTTCAACAGAGTTTTTCATAGCCACGACCTAAATCAATTTTTCGACTTCCTACTTGTTTATATGTATGTGACGTAACTGTATATTTTCCGTTATTTCATTTTCATTTTTGATTACAATCAATTGAACCTAAAAGAAAATGTATTTGAAGTGTCTTTCTAGTAACTTTAACTCATCAGATATTTTACTCGTTCTGCTAGTTAACTGAGAACTTTTTTATGTTTATCATTTCTTTTTATTGTGTAGAACCCATGATGCAGGGTCTATCTCTTGGTTTTATACTAAGTCGCATGTGACAAAGACTGGGCTCGATAATGTCAGCTCATTGAAACGAAGGTGTGGAAGTAAAGCCATATTCACCTTTGACATTTGGCGTTCTCATGCATACTTAGTAGGGAAATAAAATATTCAAGAGTGCTCTTAACTGGGAAAGACTTGTTCACGTACACTTGTTATTCAGCGTGCTAAAGATTTAAAATATAATTTTATTAATAAAGAGATTGATAAATTATCGATTTGTTTAATAATATTTTAGTACTCTAAGGACATGTAGGTAAGTATACCGATAAAGAAAAAAATTATCATTTATCAATATAAATATTTGGATTGCCTATATCAGTTAGTTACAAGTCGTGATTTTTCATAATTACGAACTATGTAAAATCATTTCAAAAGCAAAATACCTAATTTAACTTGTTTGAATGACATACTTATATCAATTATTTGAAAGCCAAACTGCTGAACCGATTTTTAACTTCAGTTCTGAGGTAATAAACATAAAAAATAAGTTGATTAAAAAAACATTCCGCTATATTTTGTAAACAAAACATAGAGCTAACTATTATATCAAACATTATTGGTTTTTGTTTATATACTTATAACTTTTTACAAATGCCCTAAATTAATGTTCCGTACATGGCTTTAGATTTCATTACAACATAAATTACGAATTTATATTAAAAATTGATGACGTATACATGTAATTTTTTTCTTATCTTCGTTAGTTATAATAGTCATAAAGTCATCCGACGGTAAAAACAATTTTACGCTTGATTTGTTATATTACAAGTAATAACTACCAAGTAGTCTGAATTTTGGATTTTTCTGTTTTTCTTGCATATTGCTTGATCTTTTTGAAATGTAATATTTTAGCGAGAGAGTTTGATCTCGCTCAGAATAGAAAAAGAAATTATGAACCCAAATATTTCAAAGCGTAATGAAAGTTTTATCGACTATCTCAATTTGCAAGTAAGTTATTATGTGGATTGCAAATTTTTAAAAATAATTTTCATTTTACTAAAAAAAAAATGTATTTTACAGTGCTTCTAATACCGTTATTAATATGTACTATGACTCTTTTTAACTGCGTGTTATCTGGAAAGTGGTTTGATTCAAACAAAGATGATATGGCATACGTGGATAATCCTGTAGAATCAGGCTTCCCTGGTCATTGGTTGCCAGTGAATTTGATTAAACGCATAATGGAAATGAGGGTACGAACAACGAATGAAGCTGATATTTCCTACATTAAGCCTATATTTAAAAATAACGATGTGTCGCGACAACCTCTTTCTCTTCTTAAACGAGTAACAAAGATGAAGGAGAAACCCCTTACAGTGACTGTTAAAGTGTCTACAGTACCAAGTTCAGTGAAACATGTTGTGGACACTGTAAATATATTACACAAAGATATAAATGCACTACCAGCTGTTTTAAAATCAAATTCAAGTAGCCCTACTTTAGCTCGATCTGAGGAAGACATAACAACGCCCAAAACGAAACCATCATCACAGGAAAGAAGTCTTAAGACTATACATAACGCAGTTTTTACGACTACAGAAATGAATACAAAAATTGCGACAATTTCAAAACTGCTCACTTTGACAACAGCGATAGCTCCGACAATACCTTTATCCACATCCACTATTGATCAAACGAAAGAATCAGTACAGCGTGATACATCTACTGTTATAATTCCATTACTATCTACATTAAATCCAAAAATAACAAAATTAACGACAAAAGATATAACAACAACGACAGAATTGACAATAAATACAGATACGACAATATATACAAGAGCTACGACAAAAACTACAACGGAAATGCCAACGACTACATCAGAGATGTCATCGACTTCATCAGAAATGATCACGACTACATCAGAAGTGCCAACGACTACATCAGAGATGCCGACGACTACATTAGAGATGTTAACAACTACATCAGAGATGCCAACGACTGTATCACAGATGCCAACGAATGCATCGGAAATAACATTAACCACGACTTCACCTCAAATGACAACAACGCCATTGACATCAAGAGAACCTACGACGGACACGGGAAATCCTTTTTATTGAGATTTACAGTATCAATTTTGCATATTTTGTTACTTATACACACAGCAATTAACAACTCTTAATAACATGCTTTTCTCACGTAACATAGTGTTAGATATTTAAATACAAATAATATGTCTTGCACTTATCTAATTGATACAATATATATTATTTATATTTACCGATTAATATTTTCTACACTATATTACGTAAAATTAGAAAACGATAAGAGTTATTCATTGTATTATAATATCATCCAATATATGTAAACACTGCTGTTGTTATTATTAAACTTAAAGCTTAATTTAAATAAAATATGTTTATATCTTTAAGGTTATAACTTGGGTTCTAGTCTCTAATTTACTTAATATTATTAATATATTTATAAAAACGAGGAAGACTAATCTATCCTAGAGAGAGGGTGGCTGCGTACTGGCAATATATATGTATATAGTAACTAACTGATCAACGACTTCCATCCATAAAATTCAGTATATATAAAGAGTCCATGAAAAAGGAATGATTTAAAAAAATATTAGTAAGAAAAAAGCAATTTTTTGGCTTCAAAGTCGGTATTTCATTTTAATTTATTTTCTTTGATACACATATTGAGAAAAGTCATACTATAAAATAAATGTATTCTTTAACGTTACTTAAAAAATTTGTTAGTTTTATATTTTACTAATTATTGCAAAAAGTCTGAAACTTCCAGAACTTTCTGTTTCTTGTGATGGGCGAACAGATATAAATTGAACAGTTACAGCGGAATACGAAGGTTTATCCCAATTCTGATTAATATATAAAAATAATACACCAATAAACCAATAGATGGCAGTAAATGGTCGTGGAATCTTCATATTTGTTTTTGTGATATATTACTAAGATGTATATAAATCGAAAAATAATAGTGGTAGTCGTAAAACTCTTGAGCTATCCAAGCATAATTATTTACCTAAGGAAATCATATTTCCATTATTCTACTAATGATATATAACTACTTCAGTTTTTACTCGTTGTCTATAATGATAAAACAACGGCGCCTCAAACACATAGTTTAACCGACAGTTGTGTTTATGTTTATATTTGACAAGAATATTTGCTCGGTTAATTATGTTTGAGTTGCCATGAGTACTTATGTAAGGTTAGCATTACGAGGAAAACAAAGTGTATTACGAATTTACTTCCAACATTTTGTGTTAATGTTCGAATATCCTATCAAGAAAACTTTATCGAATTATTTTCTTCTGATATTAAATTGATTTTTTAAGCAATTTGTAGATAAAATAATGTGACAAACAAATATGACACTTTATTTACTAGAAGTTACAATAGTGAGTTTTGTGATTTTTGTTAGATTTATATTTCAATACTAGCTTTTGCCTGCGACTTCGTCCGCGTTTTCGTCGTTTTTCGAAAAAAAGTAGCGTATGTCCTTCCTCAGGGTTCAGTGATTTTGATGTGACAGACAGATTAACTATCGTAATTTAATAGGGAAATATAATATGTCAATCCACAATACTTGATTTCTATGATTTTTTTTTATTTTATAGGTAATAATGTTAACTTTTTATAAATTAGTGATGAGTGAGAGTATTATAAACGTAAGAGTAAACAAATATAATCAGAATTCTCCGAACTGCTAACCTATCAGGAGTTACACGTGTTATTGTGAGTCAACCATAAAAGATAGACATATGCTGTTGTGGGATATTTTTTAGGAAATTTTATGTAGAATATTTCCGTCATACATGATTTCTATGTAACTTTAACCGTTAAGGCTGCATAGGCGACGGAAGCTTAAAAATTGGAGTAAAGTCTCCCGTTTTCCCTTTATTACTCTGCTCCTATTGATTGTAACGTGATGAAAAGTATACTATAACCTGCCCAGGAGCATGAAGAATAATTGTACTAAGTTTCGTTAAAATCCGTCCAGTAGTTTTTGTTTCTATAAGGAACATACATACAGACAGACAGACAGACAGACAGACAGACAGACAGACAAAAATTTTACTGATTGCCTTTTTGGCATCAGTATCGATCACTAATCACCCCCTGATAGTTATTTTGAAAATATATTTCATGTACAGAATTGACCTCTCTACAGATTTATTATAAGTATAGATTTCTTTTCGTTATAGTCAGCGTGCCACGATAACAAATCTAACTATACCTCCTTGTTTGAACAAGTTGTTGTTCTGACACCGTTTCTCGTAACGAATAACGATGTCTACGCATTGAGTTTAAAAAAGCTGTGAATTTCTTTAAAAAGATGCAACTGAATATCCGTGGAGAGTGCTTCAGTAAATGAAATACCGTTATAATTATACTTGAATGTTAAAAACTTTTCACGTTCCGCGGATGCTGGAGACCCTACCCATCCGCAATTATCGCGCTGGGAATGATTGCATCATGATTTCCTTCAAAAGAGCGTCGAATGTCCGTGCTCTCATTCTGGCGATACACCTATCGCACAAAGCTATATGACTTTTGAAAATCGCCTTTACTCGATTTTGCGTTTCACTATCAACCCCTAAAGTCTAAGTTCCCTTGAGTTTTGTTTAGATTTGTTGCTTGCTGGAACTAGCGGGACCAGTCGGAACATTGCGGCGATTTTAAAAAGATGTAGCAACGACTCTGCCAGCAGGCGTTTCATGAAATTTTTAAAGCATAAGCTTTTGAGGCGGCAGCTGCTTTAAACGGGGAATGTTGTCCGTGGCTTACTGGGTCGAGTGTGGTCTATTGACGGCAATGGAGATGGGTCATGTGCCCGGCTTTAAGGCAGATGTCTTATGAAATCTGGGGTAGCGTGTCTTGAAGTCACCGTAAATGGAACACGGATACTTAAAATAAGTAAGGCACTGAGTTCACACATGCTTTAGAATTAATAAGATATACGAATTGGAATTTAGTGAGATGAAATTCATTCGTAGACTTGCATATTTTATTGAATATCACCTAATTATAAGCAGAAGCAAAAATTATTAAGGTGTGTGGAAATCGTAGATTCGAAAACTTTTCTTTAGGTCTTTTAATTTAGCCCATATTTAAGCATAAGATATAAACAATGAATATTCCAAATTACCGCGTTACCGCGTGAAGGTGTTACAAACATAATAATAAACATGCTCATAAATTCTTACTTTCAGAGGCGTTTTTTTAAAATAGCAGGCGGGACACCTGTTGTCAATTGATCCTCACCATCCATGGACATTTGCAGCACCAGACGAGCCACAAATGCGTTGCCTGCTTAAAAGGCAATAAGGAATGAAGGGGAATAGGGAGTAAGGACAGAAATGGAGGAGATGATTAGTCTTTTTTCTCTCTTACTCGCCGTGCGAAACACAACTAGCTCCTTTACGCTAATTTTCTATAAAAGCGTGGTACTATCCTGGTCGAGCTAACATGTATACAAGTTATAATCAGTACGCTATACTAAGGCACTGCTTCAGTAAACGCTTATAACAATAATTTGATGACGGGTTCTGTTACAATAATGGAGATAACTTGATTGTTTAAAAGGGTTGATTATCTTATATTTAATGTATTTGTTTAGGTAAGATGCTATTGCAGTTATATTATTGTTAGAATTTTTAAAAGTAATAAATGTATCAACAGCATCATGTATATATTTAAAATTGTAAGTAACAATATTTGTATATATGTAAGTTAACCTGTAGTGTATGAATATTAAGAATATTTAAAAGAAATAATACATGTATAATAGTTTCATTCATTCCTGAACTTTGCAACGGCAAATAAATCTCTAATTTTATGCTTTCCATTCTGAAATATAGGTGAATTCAATTTTCTTGAAGCAATAAGGAAATTGCGGCGAACAACGATGAATACTTGGGAATTTTCTTAATGAAATAATATGTTTTGCTTAAAAGTAATTTTTATTGAATTGCGCGACAGCAAATCTTGTTTAAAAGGAAATCTTATTTTAGGAACATCGAAATAAAACTAAGCTTTTCATAATGAAATAGTTGAAATATTTAATTAATATAATTAATATTGAAGTACCTATATTAAAATTTGTAAAGTTTGTTTGTATTTAAAAATTCATTTTTTTAAATTCTTAGCAAATAATTCGACTTATAATAACAACTATAATACAACAAATAATACAACTAATTTCGATTTATAATAACTAAAAAGTTGTAGTTATTTTTAACCGACTTCAATAAAAGGAGGTTCTCAATTCGATTTGCAAGGATTGCGAAAATTAAAAGAGGTTTGCTTTCGTCGATGAGGTCTGCTCTTAATCTCATGCGAATTTCATCGCATCTTGATTTTTTGTATAAGGTTAACCTATCTAATGAAAAATAAAAAAAATGGCAAAGATATTGCGAAATGTACATATGATCATATACCGTTAAATTGGAAACCTTTTTGTTTCGTAATCAGTTACAAAGAAATCATTCATTGTTAACAATATATTATGATATATTTATGTGAAAAGAATATTTATTATATACGTTAATGCTTCATCGAAATAGATCGAAACACGCGCACTCACACACGCTCACTCATAGCATAGCATCTAAAAATATTATGTTTTTTTTTTAAATAAATTCTAGCACAAAATCAGGATAATTTACGCTGTCATTATTTTTAGTGCATCGCTATCAGAAAACGTTCAAGTTACGAAAGAAAGGTTTAACAAAAGCGAGAAACAACCGCTTAATCCCACTTATACAGACAAAGATAATTAATTAGCTTTTTGTAAGCTGAGATAAAGCAAAGTGCTAACTTTGCAAAACTGCAACGAGCCTAGGACAGTTCGGACTTGGCAATTAGGCCAATTCGCATGCGGACAGCTAAATCCTCCGAATATCCTGGCGCAGTTGCTTTAAATTCGTCCTTTATAGTTTACAAATAGAGTCCAGTTTTCTCTACACTTGTTAGGGGGGTGATTTAACATGCTAATATCAGTAAGCCTGACACTAGGATGTATTAGTTTTTGCCGCAGTCCGTTTTTGCTCATTATAATGTTTATCAGCACAGATTATAATCTAACCCCGTGGTTTAAGCTCGGACTGTTTTCATCATCAGTTTTACTGTCCTTTTGTAAAAGGTTTGTGCGTACACGTTATATTCATAATTAATTACTTATATTCTCTATTAAAATATATATTAAAAGAAGACATATAAACCGAATATGTTTATCTGTGACCATATAATGTGTTATTAATATATAAAACTAATATTTTCTCATTTATTGATCTAAAATAATAATTAATGTTAAGTTATGAAATACTTAATGACGTATTATATGCTGATAGAGACGTTACTCATACAAAGTTCATATGCATTAAATTTAACTGATGTTAAATGATGTCACGGACGTTCTATTTATTGGTTTCAGGAAGACAAACAGGGCTGTCATTACATGATAAAATGTACATTATCTTATATATAAAAATTATACTGTTATAATAATAATGAGTCTTTATTACAAATAATTATTATAGTTTATAATATGGTTATTTACATTACACAGATTACTAAAAATTTTAAATATATATTTAAAATTAAAAATGATGTAGAAAAACATATTTCATTATAACTTAACTCACATAAAATTACTGGGATTTTATGTAAGTTAAGTTATAATGTATATATAATCGGGCAAAGGAGCCTCTAACGTATTCCATTGCTTTCTATCCTTTGCAAATCCAGATCAAACCTGCTATGGTAACGATTCCTACCTGCAGCACGGGTGGTAGTCGCCAATATTCGTTCACTCCAATAAATCGCGTGTCCGTGCGACATGTCCCGCTCAGCGCCATTTTAATTTGTAAGTGTAGTGTAGTTGCATCAGTAAGTTGATTTAGTTTACGTATATTTTTATGCCTTATCTTGTATTTCAGACGATCACGTAACAAGCTTCACTCAGTAGTAAGTTGTGGCAGATTGGAGATAGACACTTGCGGAAGATTATAGATATAGTACAATTAATTTCTAGTAGGTGGCGCACTGGCCAAACAAAAAAATAAGCCCATAAATTAAATTTGGGGAGTGCATAAATTAAATTTTGATTGGAGGTAGTTTAGTACGGTAATGTTAAAAATTGATTGTTATATTATTATATAGCAAGGGAATAGTCTTGGTAGCGGAGCGCCTTTAAATAATGATTTCTCACAAGACTTTAAAAAAGAAGAACGGACTTCAAAGCACAATACGTAATTTCGTTTACATCAATGTCATACTTAATCCAGTTATTTTAATTTCAAAAACAAATTACCAAACCGATTTTGAGGAAAATAATATGGGGCCGATAGAAAAGTAGCCTTTCAACCGAAAACAAAAACCAAATCAAATATAAAAAAGTCTCAGACGAATTGAGAATTCATTCTTTTTTGGACGTTAGTTAAAAAGTGATAACCCTTGATAATTGAAACGCTGACGTAACAAAACTGACACATGATCTATTTATATTTACACGTTGCTGGTAGCTAATCAGTTTTACGCGCTGTTTTAAGAAATCACCATTCTCTGAATGTTTACAACTGTTAATTTAAGACGACTTTTTCATTAGCTACATTTTTCTTTAGGTATATTCACTTAACAATTCATTAGATAGTTTGTAGGATGATTCTAGTATTTTATACATATTTTTTACAGTAATAAATATCTAGTAATTTTTTTAACGAGATGAAATATCTTAATAATAACCTCAATATTAACAATATAACAAAATTTTTACCAAATTTAATCCTTTCAGATCAACCATGAATTTTAAAAAGATTTATGCACAAGATTAATTATGGCGAATGCACATCGACAACAAAGCAATATTTTAAAATTTATGCACGGAAAGTATGGTGCGTGAAGGGTGATGGGTAATTACGTTTTTTTACAAACTCATAAGAGATTATCGAAGCATGATTTTGATTTTTTCCACCACCTAAATTAGTTTCGCAAAAGAATATAGAATGACTCGCATAACTTATAGACGATCGTTCGTCTAACGCAAAGGTAATTGGTAGGTTGAGGCGTTTATATGCATTTTACTTATCAGTCTATAGCACAGAATAAAGAACTTTATAGACAGAATACTTTTTAGCTGACTCTCAGCTCGTGACCACGGCGAATGTAACTTCGTCGAATCGTCGGGCAATAAAAAGGTATTACTACTATTAGTTATCGCGATAAGACCCGTTATATTAAATATGAATAGTATAAATCGCGAAAGTTTAAAATATAGAATACTTTTTCTTTATTCCTTTAATATAGCTATTAAATTTTATACTTAAAGTTTTTTATAACAGTTTTCTATACGAGTTTTTTTGAGGGAATTAATTTATACAGTTTCTGACTTCTGAAATATGAAAACCTTATTATACAATATTATATGATATTTAAAATATCAAAGTAGTAAGTATAATGAAATTGTTACGGATTCTGTCAGTGAATGAAGTTTTCGAAAATTACTAAAGGACATTATTATAATGATGGTAAAAAATAATGATCAGGATTGCATTCTCTTGAAAAAAATTGTGTAATTTATAATGTTAAAAATAAATTTTTCGAGTTGGTTAGCGATTAAGATGTACGGGTATTTAAACAACAAAAAAATCATTTTTATACAGAGGTGTCACAATAATGATAATTTTATTAAAAATTTCTGTCTGTGCGTATTACGGAAATTACTTCTGGATTGAATTGATTTTTTTTTCCAGGAAATAATTTAAAAAACACCGTGTCTTCATTACATGTGATCACGCGAACAAATTCACGCATGTGTACTGCAGATGTTTTTTTAATAAAAAAATTGAAATCTATATTTATAGTTTTCCTCGGTTGACGTTTTGCTTAATCTAGATATAAGATACTACCTTTAACGAACGGCTTAATTCGCGTAACTAAATCTTAGTTTTGAATAATACGCCCGTATACGTAAAGTATAGGCTATGACCATCTTGAGTAATTTTTAAATGTTATGTTCCATAATTTTTTAAAATAAGTTTAGTGGTTACAGAATTTATTTAACACATACAAAAATCACTTTATTGATTATCAGCTGTCCTTCGCAGTTTCCTATGGTCGTCGTTTGATGAAATATAGCCTATAACATTTCATTGTACAAGGCCTATCCAACGCAAAAATATTTTTTCAAATCAGTTGTTTCAGAGAATACTTCCTACATACAAACTTACAAATGAATATCTCTTTATTAGTATATAAATACAGATACTACTAGAAATAGAAATAGAAAGTACTAGATAGATAGATAGATAGATAAGCACTTTATTGCACACACAAGACAAAAGATACAATAAATAAGAACATACTAGATATATTACTAGAAATGATCGGTCTCTAAGGTGACGCTGTTAAAGTACTCGTATGTTTAAAATTAATTTAAAATTACTGAGCATTATATTCTAAGATATAGTTAGCTAATACACGTCGAGTAAATATTTTAACTGGAATCTAGGTACTGGATTTATGCGGTAGGCAAAGAGACAGAGTGAGAAGCATAAATTATTTTAAACAGCGCAGATGAAACTAGTTATGGAAATTATGATTTTGACATTAAAATTAGTGTATGTTTTAAAATACGTCTCTAGCTAAAATTTGTAAATTAAAATTTGCAGATTTAAATTGAAATGACTTTAATTATCTATAGTAATATTATAAAGCTGAGGAGTTTAGAGAACTACTGGTTAAAGCTATAGGCTATTTTAAATTTAATAACTTTGTGCTTACTACATCTTCTATTGTCCCAACATTTACACTTGGCTGGCCGCGCTCCTGCATTCCCTGTGTTCCTTTGTGCGTTCTGCTTTGCAGTTATGGTTAATTTAATTTTTTTCGAGATACAAAAAGTATGGTGAAGATTGACCCTTATCTGTAAAATATATCAAGGACAAATTCTCGTAAAATAATGTTTTAGATTACGCAGCATTTTTACATAATACATTTTTAATTAAAAATTAAATATTGTTTGGCTTTCTTAGATTATCTATGGAATACATCTAATATACAATTTTTTTGTCTGTATATCATGCACTACAACACTGTAGGTCCGATTGCGATAAATCTTTGTCAACTTATTATATTTAAATATTATATTATATAATATTTATAACTTATTCGCACTTGCGAGAAGGTTGCATACATAATGCAATGACGAGTAACTTTTAGCACGTATTAAAAAGGCCAGATATATAATTAAGATTTTAAAAAAAGCAATCAACTTCAAAAGAACAAAATACTAAACTGATTTTGATTAAAAACTCTGTGATCAATCTGAAAATAAAAACTAAAATAAAAGCTTGTACAAATATACGCTACGAATATGCTACGAGTAGGAATTTCTTCCTATTTTGAAAATAGTTAAAAAATAAGTTTTACACGGTCGTCCTGCATAACAAAATCTACATACGAGTATATAAATAAAATAACTTATTTATTCACTGTGTAAAATGGTATATAAAAACATTCAAAGAAACTATTAAGCATATAGAAATTGAACTTTTCTTAAAGTTAGCAGCACTCACGACCTGGAATAATCGAATTAGACTTTAGTAAACCCAAGCACGCTTACGATTCGCCTATTACCGACAAGTATCTGAATATTGCACTAAGAGTGAATGAAACTCATTTTACACTGGCTATTAGTATTTTGGCCTTTATGTCTTTTTACTCAAAGTGTTAACATTGTTTTGAATTTAGGTATCTCATTTACAAGTTTAAATTTAATTTTAAATGTATTTTTAGTTGGATTTAAGTAAACATTATCCATGACGATTCAAAACTGTTATTCAAATATTAATTGGCTATCAAATTAATTTGCATTGATTGATTTGAGGTAGAATCTAGCTAGTCTATTGACTGCAGACCGTAAACGAACTGACTCGACTAGGTAGTATCTTACTTTCACAGAATATCGTGCGTGCGTGAAGTAGCTAATGTAGCTACTTTTCCTCCGTTGAATGAAAGAGCCGGAAGCCTTATGCTCTCCTCAATTCCTTTCCTTCTACCCCTTTCTTCCCCCTTCACCCTTTATTCCTTTTTAAGCTGGCTACGCATTTCTGGTTCTTCTAGGCTGCAGATATCCACGGGCGGCAGTGACTTCACTCCACGTCACTTAACTCGTTGGCTAGCTGTATTTTATAAAATAAAAAATTAACGATAGCGAGGCCATGATAGTAGGTAGTTGGAATAAATGAAAAAAACTATGGCCATTAAAAACCAGTCCTTCTGAAGACTAATAATGGTAACTAATTTATTAAATTCAAACATATTCGACTAGATGTCCCTTGCGGTTTCACTCGCGTTTATGGTTACTGCTACGTTCCTATGAGTCGCAGCGTAATGTAATATAGCCTATAATTTTCCTCAATAAATAAACTATCTAACACGAAAATAACTTTTCAACTCAAACCAGTAGTTCCTGTGATTAGCGCGTTCAAACAAAATAACAAACAAACTCTTCAGCTTTATAATATTAGTAGATTCGCTGTTCCTATAAAAAAACATTTTCATTCTTTACAAAAGTAACGATTGCTAAATTTTATTATGATCGAAATTTTTATATTGGTGATATTCAGGTAAGTTGGTATTAATGTTGGACATTGGTTCGCGTCGCTCGGTGCGTGACCCGCTTACAGAGAATTTCCGCTGAAACATCGGGCAATTCATTTTGTCGGAGGTGACAATGCATTCCTTTTGTTTCAGCATTACAGGAAACACCCAAAAGTAGTACAGTGCTTCCTGCACCAAGTAAATATGGCAATGTGAAGTGAATTTTTTAAATGTTACTATATGAAACTTTAGTAATACATTATAAAATATGATTAAGATGTTTAAGACGATAGTAAAAATAATTATTCAGGTAATCGAGGTGTGGTTTGTTGTTTTACATGCTTTATACTTTAAAGCTGTGAATACTTTTCCAGGACATGTTCTTGTTTTTGGAGTGTCTTAGTGTATCCTGGATAGTTTATAAACAGCTTCCTGGGCTTTTAAATCGCCCGGATAAACTGAAGGATTTTAAAATTTGCGCCCGCATTACGATTACTTTTATTTGAAACATGATTATTCCCAGGTCAAATAAGAATATTGTCATTTTGGCCTGGTCTGGTCTGGCGGTGTTCAGTTTTCTGACAAGTATCAGGTACATGCCTTGTTTATGGTTATTGTTCCGCACCTTTTAGTGCGACGTTTTGTAATCATCAAGCTTTAGATCGCGGCTACGTTTACGTTTATATAGATTTTAGTACGCAGGATGACCCTTCAAAACCTCTATTTCTGCATGGCCGGTACGACATGCGCTCCACCAACTGCAACTTAACTGTACTATGTCTATAACATCTTGTAAGTGTAAAAATTAAATTGACAAAGTTTTATCGCAATCTGATAAACGTTCCGCAATGCATAGGACACGAACAAAGCAACCACTAGCATTTGTAAGTATTAGTATTCTTAGTAACGAAGAAAACATATGAGTTCATAATTAATCGTGTAATAAGTCTACGTACTTTGATTCGAACTGATATTGTTATACATAATAGCAACATACCCACTTAATTCACTTTATTTACTAACAGAGGAACTAAAGGCCATCAACCAAAGAATTGAATTGAATTACTAACCGAGTAAAAAAGTAACCCAAATATTTTTAGAAAAAAACATTGTACATAACAATTAGATAACACTCCTTAATGAACGGGCTACCTAACCCAAGAAGATTATTAAATCATACATGTAAATAAATAAATAAACGACGTCACATCGTCACGGTCGACGTCATGTAGTTCCTGACGGTGGAATAATCAAACTCGTCAGAAGGTGAATTGAAAATTGAATTGAATGAAAATTTCCTTTAAAATGTAACTCTGAAGTACTATCTTTTAGAAGGTTATCAGGTAAGGTGGTAATAGTGTCGGACATTGGTGCACGTCGCTTGCGCGTGATGTGATTACAAACAGTCCTCAGAAACAAAGCTCATTGTCACCTTTGAAAGCTTGATAAAATTGCTGAACACACAGTAGTAAAAAGAAAGTAAATACGGAATTGTTATGTAATTCAACAGTTCAATTGCACCTTACATACTTCATTGAAAATTGGAATTTATATGTAGATTAGATAATAACGTTATAATAATTTAGACACGATATCATGTTAATATTTTCTGCTTTTTTGATTTAATTGAAATTTATAATGTCTAGTAGTTCATATGGGTAAATAAAAAAAATATATTTTGTCTTTTTTCATAAATTGAAAGCGAACACGAAAAATTTGCCGAGATGGGATGGAGATGGATGGTTAGGACTCGTCAATATCAACCGATGATCGCGGGTTCAAGGTGAAGGAAAACATCGTGAGGAAACCTGCATGTGCCGGGAGAAATTATGACATATATATCCGCCAATCCGCAAAAGAGCAGCGTAGTGGATTAAGCTCTAAACCTTTTCCTTAATAGGAGAGGAGGCCTTTGTCCAGTAGTGGGACATTTAAAGGCTGTTACTTAATATTTTTTTCAAAAAATTTTACAGCTTCCTTAGTTAATATAACAAAAACCGCGAAGACACTTATTTCTTCAAAGTATCCTTTCTTTTTTCCTTTTTTGGGGGTAACCCCCCACCCAAAAAGAAGGATGTTATAAGTTTCACATTTGTATGAGTGTGTCTGTGTATGACATCGTTGCTCCCTTACGAATGGAGCTTTTTTTGATGATTTATAGGATTTTTTTATTTGAGGCTATTTTCTATAATATGTACGAAAGATAACGTAACAAATGTATTCTTCATTCTTTCTTTAAAATAGTTGCAGTGCTAACTATTTTTAAGTTACCTGTAATATCTTAACGGTGTTCTTATTTTCCATTATAAGTTGTTCGTGTTTTATATATAGAAATAAGTAAAAATCATGACGGTCGAATGTTTTAAATAAAATTATTGAATCGTTATTTTTTGTCTTAATATTGATCAATTAATAAAAGGAATCTCATGCGGATGATTTTGTGTAATTCGTTTTCGATAACAGAACAGGGGAAGCACCTTTATTTGCACTGAAAATTAATAGTGTACGATATTTTTTCTCGTCCATTGTATAAATAACAGAATCCATAACAGTATTCAATTGTTAGTAGGATATTTAAGAGTTGGAGGCGGGGAAGATAACGAGGTTCCGAAGTGCGGGGGCGTTGGTTCTATAGTCCTGTGGAATATTTATCGGGAACCGGTAATTACATCACATTATCTCGACTCAAGACCCCGACAGCACGTGACTGGAAATCTGATAATTTTCCAATTTCTGACTACAACCCTGATATTGGAACAAACGGTTTGTTGTCGTTTTATTTAATAAAACGAATAATAAAACAATGGAAATTAATTAGATATAAAATCTCCGTATTTTGATCCCCTTAATCAGGACGCGATTGTGTGTGTCAGGAATCACGGTTCAGAGGTTCCGCATAAAGTGTGTGGAAGTGTACCTACATTGCTGCGTTCACTCGAAACTTTTGTTCGTTTGTGCCATTAAAACGTGTATACTTTCAGACGTGCTAGAAACGAGAATTTCAGTACATTCGCAGTTTCGAAAACTAAAATGAATTCTTTATATTTTGTTCAGTTTGTACAAAATGTACGCTGGTAAAATACTTTAGTTAATAAGAATTGAAAGAAATGCGAATTTAATCCTTTATAAACGGAGTTGTGTTGGTTAAATCAGCTTAAGGCAAGAATTACGCTTGTAAGTTATGATCTCGATTTTGAGGAGACACAATTTTGTAACCTGAAAACACTCATATAACAAAAGTTGCGAATGTAATAAATAAGGCTGTAAATTCATACTGGTTTAAAAGAGATGATAAATAATTTATGTAAATATCTCACTGAGGTAGAGTTTAGCTGCAGCCTCTGTAGCTCGTACACTGTTTGGCTCGACCTAGGCATATCTCAGTTTCTAGTGTTGCAGCGTTTCGTTGGGTGAGTGAGAGAGCGGAAAGTGTATATCCTTTCTAAATTCGTTTCCTTACTTCATATTATCTTTCATTTCTTATTCCTGTTTAGTGCGGCGAAGTAATTGTGGCTCGCTTGGTACTGCAAATGTCCATGGGTGGAATGATCACATAACATCAGATAGCCTGCTCGGTTGTCATATATTTAAAAAATAACTTTTCAATGGCATATCAATATATAGAAAATCGCTTGGGATTAATATAATGACTATAAAAAGTACACCTTTTATGAAGCATTAACACGCGACGTTCGAGCCGTTGGTTATATTTTTAAGTAAAAAACCTATGCCTACACAACATTATTTATGTATTGAAATAAATGCTATTCAATCTTCATTATATCATAGAAATATTACAAAAAAATAAAAGATTTCTATATACCCAATTAACGGCCGTTGAGAATATTTTTTGTCGGAACATTTTTTGCCAATTGTTATCTACATCAGTAACAAAATCTTGAACGATTCCTAATTGTACTTATTCGTTATTTTTTTATATTATTATATTTTATTATTTAAGAAAATTGATTATTCATTTTATCTTTTACATAAATTAAGGTAGGTAATTAATATTAAAAAATAAATAATTTTATTTATAATAGTGATACAACATTTTAAGTATATGAGTAATAACCTTAAGTTAGAATTACATTTTTAAGTTTTTCTTTCATTAATTTTATAAAACGACCAGGATATCAGTTAACCTTTTGAAATTTGTAAACATCAAAAATGGTACTGACTGTAAATTGTGTAAGATGTAAAGCAATCATAAACAATTACATGTGTCTAATTGGCACAACTAAAAGCCATTAACCAAAGAATTGAATTGAATTGATCATAAACAATTTATGTAAGTCTTAAAATTTACAAGTGTAATTCTTGCTTAAAGTCAAATTGAAATTATGAAACTAGTGTCGTGGATAAAAAAAAAAAATATAAATTTAATTGTAGTACCTGAAATCATATCGTTAATGGCGCTGAGATTATACTTGCAATACAAAAATCCTTTTGCGGATCTATCGTTGTCGCGATTACACTGTGAAATAAGTTGCATGACATAAAGTTGATTATAACTTGATATAACTTTATATTTGAAGAAAATATTGAGCATAGCGTGAAACTATTCCAGTGTCATGAAGTTAAAATGTTTGTTGTAAAATTTGATAAACATCAACACGACATGTGGTGTTTTACCTTTCAGTTTAGTAACTAGATGTGCCCCGCGGATTTACTTGCGTTCGTACGTACCCATGTTTTGACGGTTACATTGTTTCCGCTCTATGGAATAATATTAAGATGTTATAGACCCTACAACTTTCTCAATCAAAGTAGTATTGAACGTCAAAATATTTTTCAAGGCTTTGCGTTAATGTAAATTTTGTTTATCTAGAATAAAATACTTTTCAGATGATGCCATAATTTTTATAACTGAGACTTAATAAAAGTGACCTTAATCGCAAAAAACACGATTTTTGTGTGTTTAAATAACATATTAATTAGTTATTTTGATTTAAAAACAAAACTTCTGAACCGTTCTTAATAAATCTTTTATGAAAGTAATTTGAAAGTATATACTTTCGAATTAAGAAAGAATTTTTAGAATCGATTAAGAAATTACGGAGTTCTAACAAATATTAAAAAAAATACGCTACGAATTGAAGTTAATTAATAAAAAGTTCAGTGTTTCTAGAGTTTATTTTGTACATGCAAAATTTGCTCCTTCATTGTTATATTACTATAGATAAATATACGGAGATTTTAAGGCAGTGTTTTTTTTTACAATTTTCACTTGTATAAAATGTAAGAGTTTTTTACTTTGAAATTTATACATTCAAGTTATATTCGTTTCATTTTTAGATATTAGTAACTATGCGAATAAGTTCTAAGTCATTCCTTCTGCCTCTAAGTCAATGAACTCGTGATCACGGTTGGGCTCAGATAGCGACAAAAAATACGACAGTAAATCAATTCTTTTGCTAAGTACTTGAAGGAACGTTCATTTACGCTTCTCTGCTTCTTTTTGTATAATTTTTTTTTCTGAGCTTTTTTGGTAATGGTAAATCAATTATTATGTATAAATAAAACAACAATACATTCAAAACTTTGCACGTGGCTAATTGGTACTGGAAGAGCGTAGCGAAATGTTTTTTATTTATTTTATTAACATTTATTTCATCTGTCAATTTTTTGGTCAACTTTTTGATTGGTATTAGAATAAAAACTCGATTATTCGGACTTCAATTATATAGATTCGGGATTACCCGGTTTACCAACGGATAGAAAATATCTTTACATTCTAGTCCGTGCCCATACAGACATGTTGTACCGTCCACTATAGTCACACTTAATAAACAACAATATTGCTTGTTTTTGTTATTTAAAAAAAATACCTTCCTTTATGCAATAACCTTAGGCGAGAATTACACATATAAGTTTTGCTCTCAGACTATTATTCCATTCAATTCTTATTTTGATGGATTTTAGGAGTGCCATGAGCATAGATTATTTCGCCAATTTCGCCATCACGTGGTATGGAGACAGAAGACACGAAGGTAATTGTTCGGTACGGTCGAGAATACAGCCACTATTAAATTTGGTAGACTATAAAAATAGTAGACATTTTTTGTTAGACCTTCACTGCCTTACTACAAAAGATTTAAACAGACGTTAAACGCGTGTTTAAAAAAATCCATACTACAAATCCGCGTCTAAGCACAGTTTTGAGTTAAACATGCTTTAGATATAGATTAACATACGTTTAAGTGAGTTTATTAAACTCTATGTCTAAAATCTATTTCAGCTGTCAAATGTAACGTCTTTAAATTTTTCTATGTGTTTATTCGCTGTCAAGCAATTTAGATAATATTTTAAGCAATGTTTAATTTTTTAAAACACTGTTTAGCATCTTACAAAAGATGAGTATGACAGTCAGACTTTTGTAAAGATTTGCATAAACTGTTTGTCATTGCTTTACACCTGAAGTAATTTACTGTCCGAGCTTTTGTTTTTGACAGTAATATTTTTCCTTGGTAATATTACCAACTTGTTTTATATCAATTAGATGTGATTCTCCTTTAGATAGAATTACATGATAACATACCCAAACGCGAGTGACATAGATTTGATGATATATAAATGATATTTAAGTAAATTATTCGAAATTTTGACCCGAAGGACTTACGTTAACAATTAGTTCGGTTAATCGAGTTTCTACTGTAACTTGGCTTTCTACCGTGTTAAAATATTCAAGAATTGTTTTGGTTTTAATACTTGAATTTAAGTTAGTTATAATTCTTAGTTAATTTATAGGTATAGTTACCTATAGGTACATGAACAACAACACGTTTTTACTTAAGGATAATTATATGTAAAGTATAATTATTATTCTGAATAATTGAGGGAACTAGATATTATTAGCTATAAGCTTAGATACAATGTGGAATTATTTTTCTATCATATTAAAAAATTTAACTTTTAGACGATCGACTGGCATAACCTGAATTGATTGACTGATTTTGACAAATCTATATTAATACGGCAAAGCCGCGGGAAAAACCTAATCTGTTATATGTAAAAGTCATTGCGTGTAGTATTTTTTTAAACTAGCGACTTAAACCGGTTTCGCACGAGTTATATCGAGGTTATTTTTAAAAACAAATAAAAACTAAAAAAACTAAATAGATATAACACTAAGCAATCTTCAATTCAATTCAATTATTTACAACCAAGCAATCTTTTCGCCCGTACACCAACCCACTCGTACTCAGTACCTTACCAAGCCACCTGACTTATTTATATATGCCTTATGATTTTTTTTAACTTTTTGAAAAGATTGATATACATTATTTTGTACGTTATTTTAACTATGTACGCAGCGCACGCTTTGGAAGTCAAGTAGCAATACTTTTTCCAACTTAGACGAGAAATATCATAATTTTTATAATAATATCTACACATTATTATAGATAGTCTGTAAGTATATAAAATATAGTTTGTAGAATTAAAATTATGTAAAGTACATTACCAATCAAATGATACATTAAATTTTAAAATAATTTCAATGGTTTCGGAATTTACTTTCCACCTAGATACAAACTCATAAAATAATATTATGTTAGTATACATATTCTATATACATTTGTCGAGATTCTATCAAAATATAACGTAACATTTTATAAGAAACGTTCAGCGTATAAAGTAGGTATATAAAATTCGGAGGAGGCTTTACCAATTTTCTTCGAGTTTTGGATAACATCTGAATTATAACAAGAGTATGGCAGGTTTTACTAACTTGTTCTCTTAGAGTACCCGCAGAATATAGACTATTCATTTGCTGACAGTATAATTAGCAATGTAGATAATAAGACACGTCGATAAATACTATAATGAAAATGTATAACCATAGGTGGACGCTGATAGGCAAAACTATATCATGCCACATGGATTATTTTGAGCAATGGCATTTAAAGATATAGAAACCTATTCTTAATAAATTAGTTTTTGAGTAGTATATTGGATATATATTTTCTTTTCTATTTCGATAAAAGTATAATAAATTAAAAGAAGATTGATATAATATATATTTTTTTATTATTTAATAATAAGTTTTTAAAATATATTATATTATTGCATATTGCAAAAAATGGATCAGACTTCAATATTCGAAATATTAAATTAAAAAACTTTTTAGCGTACTTATTTAGTTTAGATGACTTAAACAATTTTCGAAGAATGTTATATTTCTATCATTATCAGAATATATATCTCCGAATGTGGGTTGACACATTATTGCTAATCAGCATCCAGATATAGTACATTCATACGATCATTTGACGTTAAATATATGTACCCGTCGAAGAATATACAATTACTAGCATCCGTGTTCAACTTTGACAAAATCGTCAATTGTCTTGTTGGCCCAAGACATTCGCCTATCATACAAAATCGTTAGCTGGTTGCTAGGTTACGTCGGCCAAAGTGGCCAACAAACTGGACAAAATCCATGAGCTGATAACATATCTATATATATATATATTTATATAATATAATTGAGGTAATTTACTTGACATTGGCGCGTTTGTAATCGCTTACCTTGTCCTTGTGTAATTGTGCTAACTCTTTTATCCTACATCATACAATAACATAAAATATTCATACTTGGCGGCTATTATTTGATGACCGTGAGAGTTCACACACACAGCCAAAATACCACAACGATTCAAATTTTCTTTATAGGTAATGGTTTGTTAACCGTTAAAAATAAAAAGTGCGAGTCAGATTCGGAAACGAAGGGTTACCATGGTACAAGAGATAACTTATAAAACTATGTAGTTATTAAATATTTTCGTAAATGAAACAGCAGAGCTGTATAACAATATATCGTTGGGGATAGGGAAAAACCTCGATACTAGCTTTTGCAATAAGGTCCATCTTTAAATCAACACATTTATTTTTGGTACATCTTCTTCCTAATAATGGAATTATTAATAAAAAACTATATAATCGACAATCGTGAAATTAATACAGGGCGTGTCGCTAGTAATTTAAAATAAATAACCATTCCAGTCCGGGTACGACTCGCACTTGACTGATTTTTATTATTTCTTGACGTCAGACGTTTAAAAATATAAGACCAATTTTTGCAAGCAAGTTTTTTATACATGCTTTTCTATCTACGGGAATTTTTATATTAACTAATACTTATTTCAATATATTTTGCGTTATATAGATTAAAGAAGGCTATAAAATATACTACTTAAAGTAGCAAAGTGCAGAGGCAGCGAGTGTATTCTCGTATTTATTTCAAGAATTCAGTGGTTTATTTTAAGTTTTTCTTAGGTCCTTTTGTTATTATTCTATGAAATAGAATCTGTGTAATGACATTATCATAACTATCACTATTTCAGTATAACGTGAAAGCTAAATCTTGTTAATAATACTAGTTTCACGAGTCCTATATTGTATCACACGTCATGTCGTTTGTTACCTAATACCTAAAGGTAATTTCAAACACAATTGCATACGCGGTGCGGTATTGTCTTGAGTGGTTTATATTAGTTAGGGACTTGATATTACCTCATTGAATATGTAAATGGAAGGCGAAATATATCGAAATCAGTGTATTTGAATTTTGATGCATGAATTATGATTTCAAGATGGCGGATTCTACTTCGTTAGTGATTTTATCATCGGCTTTCTATTTTCTAGTGGCTATATTCAGCGTCTATTCAATAGAACTTCTTTGATTATTTTCTAATTTTAGATAGATTGTACTACATAAATGAAATATTGATTTTAAAATGTCCATTGCATAATTAAACAGATCAAAGTGACTTTGATATATCTTTTGAAGTAATGGACGACATTATTAGAATAATAAATAATTAATTTTTCAAATTTATACCTAGTTCTTAAAATCCTAATGAATTATCCTTTATACATTATAATATTAAAACAGTTACAAAAAATACATTACAATGTAAGTCCGTTTGTAAATTATTAGATTACCTTTTATTTTTATAGGTGAGAAAGAGTGAGTAATATTTAAAAATAAAAAAATATATATCTATAAGTTAAAGTTTATAAAAAGAAAAATGAAAACACAAGTGGTGTCTCAAAGAATAACATTATTAATATTAATTTTAGTCTGCAAGTATTCTTTCAGAAAGGAAAAAAGCTTTTTATCACTTTCTTAGAATAGGTTACGGTTAACGTAATTATATAAATTGCCCAATATAGAAGTAATACTCTATACCTATTAATAACAATTCTTATAAATAGGTAATTCTCTGTTAATTTGTCTTGATTCGTTGAATAGATTTTGATTAAATATAATAATGGACAAATATTATCCTGAGTAAATACATTGTGTTAATTTAAAACTACTCTAGTTCTCGTTTTGTTTTTGTTGTATAGTCTTTAAATAGGACTTTAAATAAATAAACCAAGGCAAAATACGCAATTTCGTCAGATGATTTCTTTGATGAGATACTAATTCCAATTATTTTGATTTAAAAACCAAAATTCTGAACCGACTTTGATAATAATTTTATGGGACCAATCTGAAAGTAGATCCTTTTAAATAAAAAGGAAAAATCGGTTAACAAATCCCGGAGTTCTGAGGTAATAAGCATAATAAAAAAATATATGCTATGAATTGAGAAACTCCTCCTTTATTGCAGCTGGTTGAAAATGCCATGTTTATGAAGCTGAAACATTTTATTTATAGGGTTACGTTCTTATAGGGTAGCATCGGAACTCTGTTAAGTCTACGTAATCTGTCTGTTCATTCATCCGATCTTTGAAAATTTGTGTCTAATTATATATTGAATAATGATAGGTAGTAAGTAACAGCCTGTAAATGTCCCACTGCTGGGCGAATTCCTATTCTCCAATTTAAAAAAAGTTAAGAGCTTAATTCACCACGCTGCCCCACTGCGGTGCGGATATAAAGGTGTCAGAATTTCTCCAGGTACATGTAAGTTTCCTCACGATGTTTTCCTTTACTGCCTAGCACGAGATAAAGTTAAACACAAATTTAGCACTTGACAACTCAGCGGTGATAGTCGGGGATTAAGCCCGAAATCATTGGTTGAGATCGACGTGTTCTAACTACTAGACCACCTTGGCTCCCATAATAATAATTTTGTTCTGTTTGTTTTCCCATAAAATACTCGTTATTGAGTAGTTCTAGTGCCCATCTGTGGTCTTCATCATCAGCTTCACCTCATCGAATGTGGCTTTTCGTAAAAAAATGCACATGCTACTGTCAAAAATACCTAAATTGGTATAGGTGTGTCTATAATATTTGAAGAGTTCCCTCGGTTTCTCCAGGATCCCATTCTCAGGTCCTGATTTCACGACAATGAGACCACAATGAGAGTATACCCTTTTAAACAAAAACGCCGGAAAAATCGATAAACAAACATAAAAAATATACATACAGCCGAACAAAGAACCTCCTTTTTCGAAGTCGGTTAAAATTGTATCAATATCGTCCCGTATTGGGGTTGTAGAGTTAGTATGGTGATGATGTATTTTTTTGGCCGATTATCCTTAACCTTAGCATAAATATTACTGAGGGTGAATAACTAAATAAATGTATATATACCAGAATTTAACCGAAAAAAATTCGCTGGTAGATCTATTTGGCAAAAATTTTGATACCGTATATCTGTAACGACATAGGGATAAATTAAAAAAGAGTTTTTCAATATTTCATATCGAAACGGGTGCAAAGGGGGTCAAGACATTTGTATGCAAAATGTTATTCTGTGGTCATATTTAGTTAAAATTAATACACATACTGCTTGATGCTAATAATGAAATATAAAACACCAAACGTATATATTAACCCCTATAGAACTGCAATAGGGAAGTTTAGATTAATGGAGAAAAATATTTTTTTGGAAGATAAAGGTGAAAATCATTTTGGTATAAATTGCATATTCATTTTAATTATATAGTAGTTAAATGCCTTAAGGACGGTATTTTAACATTTTTCTGAAAAATATACGCGGTTGAAGTCATGAGAACTTACTAGTAAAATAAAGATTTCTTTTTGGACATTTTCCATTCGCAGTGTATTCGTAGTGTCACCGACAATATATGAAAATTTATTTATGTTAAGTATTAATTTTACAAATATCGATTATATAATTATTAGCTAGTTATTTTTTTATCAATATTTAAAAAACACTTAATTCAAAGATGGAACTCATTGCAAAAGCTAGTTACACAGTTTTGCACAATCCCCGACGATATGTTACATATGTATTTGGACGGATACATGACGTTAACCAATTACTTAACTGGTAAAATGTTAGATGGTACCTTGGATTTCCCATTTGGGAATAGGCGATGTGGTTTGATGAATTAGCTATGTGGTTCCTGTGTCCACCCGGCCATGAGAAGGTGAATGGTGATGGTAATTAGTGATTGAAAATTTTCGTATTTTATTATGAAACAGATTGCATACGCGAAAAGAAATCTACTATTTGCTGTTTCTTAAAGTTCAGTTATGTATCACTTTTTATTTTCTTAAATAATAAGTTAAATGTATAATAGTAATAATTATTTTCGTAAAAAAGAATAACTACAAACATAATTGTTATATATATATATATATATATATATATATATATATCGATACTTAAGAATAAAAATACTAGCTTAAGAAAAGAAGCCTTTCAATTATCAGCCTACTTTTTTTACTATACAGCGCCGTTCGTAAAAATTTGTAAAATTTTAATATATTAATTTTAATACAATAGATTGAACATTATCCAACTAATCCTACTAATATTATAAATGTAAAAATACTGAACCGATTTGGCTGAAATTTGAAATGAAGATGGCTTATATCTTGGATTTACATTTACTATTCCACGCGGACGAAGTCGTGGGTGAAAGCTAGTTTTCTATAAAAATAAGTATTTTACGCAGCTGAGTATTTATCTAATCTTAATATACAAAGAACTTATGAGGGAATATGAAACAAATGAAGCTGAGAAGGCGATCGATCGTAATTCAAAGTAAATTATTTTCTTGACAATAATTAATAAGAATGATTTAAGTGAAGCGTAAATTATAGTATAATAATTGAGAGATAATTATATAATAATAAATATGTTACGTATAATGTGTCCAATTAAATTCCCTCGCCTCGTATAACATAAATGTAAAATAATTCTTTTGTTTTTCTCAAATAAATAAATAATTAAAGATATTTAAATTTAGCTTATAATAATCCTGCTTAACGGCAGAAAAATTTTTCCTTACGGAGGAAAAAAATATTTTCCCTACACTTAACTGTTGTTTTTGTTCCTTAATTTTTGTAGCTACATAATTCATTTCATTTGCATTTACTTTTAATAAAAACACAGTCACTAAATAAGAACTAGGTGGTCCCCGCGACGTCGTCTGTGTAGAAAATTTCGTAACCAATTCACTCTTTAACTTCACCAAAGTCTAATCTATCTCTATTCCAAAATTCGTCAAAACCTTTTCAGCGGTTTAAGCATGAAACGTACTGTCTTATTTATAATCGTAATATTATCTATTCAATATAACCATATTGTTAAAATTATATAAATATTTGAAAATTTCATTTACACAATCTATTTCAGTTTTGTTTGTATGTATTTATGGTAATTCTATATATGATGGAATAGGTACTATTTCCGTACAGAATTATATTTTTAAAATACCTTTTTTACAAATAGAAATTGCTTTTTAAAACATATTATGGCTTAAAATAAAAACGCTAAAAAGCAAAAACCTGATAAGAGTTACATGGACATATTATAAACTTATAACAATTAATGTATTTAAGTCTTACCAAACAAAAACAACGTACAAAAAAAAACCGTTTAAGTAAAGAAAAAGGCTTTATTTGTGAAATATCGACGTCCTGCAAGCTAAGTGACTTTGAATAATCGCTGAGTAAAACATCAATTACTCGACAACAGATTAATCTTTTTAACAAGGCTTTTAAGGTTTGGATCAGTTTGCTCCGTCGCGTCGGCTCGTAGTTTGATGGAAAAATTTAATCAATTAAACATTTAAAAAAAACCTCCTTTAATTTTGAGCTCATTGAAGTGATGACTAGTGTTATCGTAATAAATATTTTGATATTTAAATTTAATATAGGATATTTGATTAGCTGTTAAATAGAGTTGAAACTCTGAAAAAATATCCGCTTATCCGAGTAACGGACATTTTTAAAAACAAAAATAAACAAAATAGGCTCGTTTGTTTTATTTTTACGCGTACTTTTTATAAAAAATCATAATAAGGGTCTGAAGATGGATTAGAAAGGTTGCTACTGGAACTGTCTATTGAAGATTACTAGTAAATTCTAGTGTTAGGAAATCTTTTATACATTGTTAATCTTGCTTTTATAATCTAAATTTCTTAGTACGAAAACCGATATTAAAATATATATTAATTAGATTTAATTTAAAAGTAAAACTATTTTTGGCTGTATGAATTGTTCCCTTTGCTTTTTGGCACTGCTAGAGGAAAAGCTAATGGCGCCAAAACTAAGAAGGAAATGTCAATCTGAAAAAAAACATAAAAAAATTTATCGCTAAGAAAATTTATCGAGTTAAGTACAATAATAAATATCTTGATTAAAACAGATTGCAGAAGTGGGCCTAGGTTTGTGTTATTTTTATTTCTTTACTATAAATCATACTAAGCTAAGGAGCATAATGTTTTAAATGGTAATATGATCGTGGTGAGATGACGTTGTAATGAATATTAATAATTGAATTGATTTTCACAGAATTACTGTCGAGTTTCTTGCCGGTTCTTCTCGGTAAAGATTATATTCCGAACCGATGGTAGCATCATATAAACATTAAATTTTGATTTCTAACTTGATTCCAAAGTGAATAAACTAATTATTCAGTGACTAATTGTTTTATTCATCTTAAACTTAATGTCCCTAATACTAATAACAGATATTTCCTTAATACCTACACGAGTTATATGGGTTTCTTGTTAATCAGTTATTCAATACCAAAATAATATGATGTGCATTTCTTTATTCTATACGCATGTTCAATCATATGAATGATCGCGGTTAAGATACTCTCTGATTTTTTCAAGTGGTTGAGTTTTTTTTACAATTCATTTGATGTTCTGAAGTGAATAAACATTGCGAAGGAAATTGCATGTGTTGGAAGAAATTTTGAGACGGTATTTCAATCACTTACACTTATTGTAATGGTCTAGAAATAAAATTAACTGAAACAAATAAACGAGATTATAGCTATAGCCTTTAACTACAGCTCGTATACGGACTGGCTCGACCGGGGCAGTGCTACACTCTTACAGTAAATCGGCGTGAAGTAGCTAATACAGCTGCGTTTCATACGATGACTGAACGAGCTGGTAGCCTAACTCCTTCCCGCATTCTTTTGCTTACTTCCTATTTATTATCTTGCATCCCTTATTAAGCTGGCAAAACCTTTGTGGCTCCTTTAGTCCTTCGTAAAACAAGTTAAAAAAAATAAATCCTTTAGTCCTACAAGTGTCTATGAGCAGGCAGGACACTAATAAACATCTGTAGCATCGGAAGAGCTACAAATGCTTTGATGGGTTGAAAAGGAATAACGGATAAAGGAAGAGGTAAAAATAAGTAGGAAGGTACACCGAATGATATGAAGTTATGCTAACTACTTTACGTCGATTACTTGAAAGTGTGGCACTGCCCTGGCGAGAATAGCTCGTATACTTAGGTAGTCAATGGACTACAGTTACTACTATAAATGTTGTCTGTACTTACAATCCTATAAGCTGTTAAAGGCTTTTTAATATCGATTATTCAAATTCAAAATATTCTTTATTCAAAAAGGCTTTTTAAAGCACTTTCGAATCGTCAAGTTATAGGTCCATTGGTTATAGATTTTTTTTTTATTACGAAATATTTAACAAAAAAAAACTGCTTTCATATAAATACATGTCCATTCGAATTAAGTTTCGGGCATAGGGTGGATAAATACAAAATACAATTTTCTGGGGAAAGATCGTTGAATAACAAGAATTACCAAGTCAAATGTCTTGTCATAATTTAATGTTATTATTAAACATTTCCTTGTTCCTACAAAAGTAATTTTTAATTTAAAACCTTTTAAATCCATATTTAATAAAATATACAGTTAAATATAATAATCTAAGTTAAATAAATATACTTTTTTTTTATAATATATTTTGACGTAAAAACGATTTCGCAAATTTTATTTTAAACGAAAAATTTTTTTGCAGCGTATAATCGACCATAATTTTGCGTTAGCTTATGCATGAGGAAGCGCTCCGGCTTTCTGAGATTCGATTATCGAAAATACCTTCTTGTATATCGAGTGTCTTGGTCGAGGTGTTCAAGTCAAAAGAAAAGCCTTACTAGGGTTGAAAGTGTTCTTTACCCTTTGGCCGTTAAGATAGCTCTGTGGGATTCAGCTTCAGTACCCCGGCATCCGCCGTCGTTGTAGGACGTGTATTCTATGTCTCTCGGTTGTGCACGCGAGTGAAATAATTACGATGTTCAGTGCTGCATCTATTCCTAAGTGTGAATTGTGAGTGATTAGTGGATAGTTTTAGAACCGGTTTGCCATCTTTGCCAGTCAGCAAAATGTGAGTTACATTTGGAATTTTATATATTTTTTTAGATTTTCATATTTTGTTTTTTACAGACTTCCTTTTGGTTTTTACGCAAGTAGGACTTGTAAAATAAGAAGTAATCGTATGGACTGTTTACACATTATGAAAAATTTTCAAATGAATAATACTTATGTAATTATTTTTATTTTAGTCGTCCATTTTTTCAAGCAATTTTACCGTTCTTAATCAAATTAATCGAAAATGTATAATTTACGTGTGTCGTTTTTTATAAGTTGTTGGCGGTTATTTATATGTGTATTAGCGTGTAAATTTTAAATATAAAATGATAATTAAATAATTCCAATAATAACACAATCGTATCGGACAAGTTCATAAATAATACAAAAATTTAAAAATGTAGATTACAATAAAAATGTAAATAGTTTTCGTTTTAATAACAAAATTGTTTGACGTGTTTTTATAAAATATCTTAACATACCTATTAACAATTAAAACAACGCATAATAACATCGACAACATGATTGTTAAAAGGAAATCAGTCGGTCCGATGCGGACCTTGAAACACAAACAATATTGCAGTTTAATGCAATTTGTAAATATTCAGAATTTTTATTAGACTTTCGATCAAACTGTAACAGGATCACATAATATATAAGCTGTTTTATTATTTCTCATGGTTTCTTTCGATCATAACATCTTAGTCTGGTTGTAAGAATTCAATTCATCGAGATGAAATACCCTCACCATGTATGGCATCTTTTATGCGAATCGCTTTGGCATTTTAAGTATGAATGCGACTCAAGCAAATAATTGCACATTTAAAATGTATTAGTATTCAAAAGATTATAAATACAAAAAAATACTACGATCTAGTTTTTTGTAAATTTAATAACAATGTGAGTAATCACATTATTGCATTATTTGCTTTGTTAAAATAACTACTACAAAAGTATCAATATATGTATATCTAATCATACAACAAAGGGAGCGAATATATATATATATATATATATATATATATATATATATAAGTTTATTTTCGTTTCAATAAATCCAATGTACACAAAAAGTGACAACGAAAGAATATATTTACTTTTATACTTATTCATATGTATTTAGCATACATTTAAATTATCGATGATTGTCATTACATGACTGGTTATTTTTATAACCGGGGGCGATGGACAGACGTATCAATTTTGTTTATTTTTATATCGAATCGTGACCTGTTCGAGATTGTATGTTTAACGCAAGGATTTACTGTAACATTGAGGGTCACGCTTCAACGGGTTAGGGACTTGTTTTTGGTCTTCGTCGATTCAAGGTCATCTATAACAAGTAACAATTCAAGTAGGATTTCACAAGCTTCAAAAAAAATTTTGATGACAAGCGACTGCTATCGTACTCGTTCGAAATATATTACTACCAAGAAGGAATGGACACAAAATCGATAGTGACTTAACATTTCGTCAATTTATTTATAAATTATAAATTTATTTTTCACGCCTATTAAATTCAGCGTAAATATTATTCTTAATCCATGCGTCTTAATCTAAATATATCTTTTACTAAAAAATATTTAGCTGAGCAATTTCAATTAAATTTATTCATTGCAAAAATTTCTTCGGGATTTATACAATATTCTAAAAATCAATTTGTATTGGAAGTCAGCTACTACAGGATAATTAGGGTCTCTTATTCTTTTACAAATGCTGTTTTATATTTAAAAGGATCTTTGTTGGATATCTTTGTAAGCAGCAACCTTTTTACGCCCACGCCGCCCCTAAACATCGTACCCTAAATATCGTAGTGTAATAAGCCTTTGAAACGGAATTATACACAAGCTACAATAATAAATGTAATCGAAATTTGTTTGACCATTATATAATAACGATTAGTATATACAGTAGAACGTGAGTGGTTATCTTACATAGGTCGCAGAAAGAGAAGGATCGGTACTACGGTTAAAGAAAATAAGGTACGCTAAGTATTAAAGTGAACGATTTTAAAAATTAACATTTTTGGTCACAAAACGCAAGACATGTGTTACATTTGGCAATTCGGCAATTTATTTAGACTTGAATGTTGATGGAATTTTTTTTATCACAGATTATCAAGCACAGAATTATGTGAAACTAAATTTTAATTACAACTTGACTAACTCATGTCAAAAAGATTTTACTCGTAAATTCTGTTATATTGCTTAGCGTGTGATATAGGAGATGTTAAAACCAGACGTTTCTCGTTTTAAAGTTTATCAACAAGCTCAGGATAAATTTAAAATCGTACGAACTCTAATAGATAAGATAGTTGGAGGCTTTCTAACAACTGACATTAAAAATTTAAAAAACCCAAACCACTTGCAAGAACTAAGGATACCGTTATTGCCTTCTGCGTGCATCCGGAACTTTATTCTAGAATAAACTAATAAATCTTTGACGGTAGCTGAAAATAATCTTAATACTTGAACGACAAATTTTAACATAGTCTATACGTAATCACGATAACTGTAGTGTTCAAACGCTTTTTCCCGCGTTAATTTACGGAAAACTTATATTATACTTTCTTTTCGCGTAGCCTTCTTTTTTTATTTATTAACTAGCTGTGTCCGCGACTTCGTTCGCGTGGACAATACGGGATGCTTAGTATATCTCATACAAAGCAAGGCTGTACTTTGTGGCGCTTCTCAAGAGAGGAGTACTTAACTTGCATAAATATTTGCATTAGTATTTCTTAAAATTTTGCCTTTTCTTTATTTTGCCATATACTATTACTTCCCAGAAGAAATAGTATAACTTATACGTGACACTATTAAATGGTGCAATAGTACAGAATGTGTTATTTTTATCAAAATTAGCGGTTCTAAAATAAGAGTTAACTATGTTACTCCTTATAACATTAGCTATCTGTTAGTCAAAGTCCCGTCAAATTGGTCCACCCGTGTCAGAGTTTAGCCGGTACAGACAGACAGACAGACAAAAATTGAAAAAAACTGGTTTTAATCTACATACCGTGTATACTTTCATATGCATTTAGTTGAAAGTCGTTAATTTGAAATTACAAATTGACACTTCAATTTTATTTATTTGCATACATTTAAATATTTTAAATAGTTTTATTTCTTTACCAGTTGTCCCTTGTGGTTTCAATCGAATTTATGGTTACTACCTCGCTCCTATGAGTCGTACCGTGATGTAATATAGCCTATAGCCTTCCTCAATAAATAAACCATCTGACACAAAAACAATTTTTCGATTCGAACCAGTAGTCCCTAAGATTAGCGCGTTCAAACAAACAAACAAACTCTTCAGCTTTATAATATTAGTATAAACCTTAAAATGCTAAGTCTGTCCAACAATTCAAAATAATTGTGGACTACCTACAACTTTATCATTTTACAGTTTCATTCATTATTTATATACCGCTAAATAGTAGTTTTATGTGGCATGCGATGATCGTTAAAGTAAACACGCTTTTCAACGTGCGTCGTAAATGTCTGTTCATTGATATTATTAGTACGACGACCTACTGCGCTCGCGATTTTATTGTCTTGGACTTTGGTTATGGAAACAAAGTTATTGGATTCTCTTTCAGGATGAAATTTTGATTCGAGTCAAAAACTGATTGTGACGAGCTTCTTTAAGATGATTTACGCATCATGATGGATAAATAGACGAGCTAATTAAAAGCGTTTTGGCAGCAATGTGGATTAAAATATCTGTACATATGTTTATATATACTCCCCACATATATTATACATATAAAAAACATACGAATCGTATATGTGCGCGCATCACGCATAAACAACTGAAGATTTCAAGATACGACTTTTTTATATTTCTCCGCGGGAGGTCTCTTATCATTTTAAGCTATATTTAATGACAATGTTAGCGTGGGACATAATATAAATATAGAGTTAAAGACAAATTTTCCCTTTACAGTTCGAATATGTCATTGTACATAAGTATTTAACTTTCCTGTAACATAATTGTCAAATATTAAAAAAAAAAATAAAATAAGTGTAGCTGCTTTTAAGCATTGCGTTTATTTACATTCGACAGTTGATTTCTATTTATACACATACAAGATTGTATATACTGTGAGCAATGCAATTCATAAAAATTAGTTATACTCAGTTGACAGGTTCAAAAAGATGTCCAGAAACATTCTCAAATTATTGTTTACTAGCTTTTCCACCCAGCTTCGCTCGCGTTTATGTAGTTTTTTTTTACTTTTTTATTTTTAAATAATACACATAAATATGTAAACTTATTTACTAATATAATTATAATCTATAACACAGTTTTAGTGGTTGCAGAGATTACTTCGCACGTACTAAATTCGCTCTCTATTGTGTTTATATAGATTATATATTGACATAGATTATACATAAACGATGCTAAACAGATATATCGATGTTTTCTGGTGTTGTGTTCAGTTGTGTGCTCTTTAGCTGGAAATTTTTACACGTATTATACTAATAACAGCTGAGAGTAGAGACAAAGTAGAAAAAAAAATGAATAAGTATAGGTTACACAGAAAGCTCCACGTCATTGCGTGCACAATCCTCTTATACTTTTGTCATTGTGCTTAGTCTACACTGAACGTACGTTTATTTTATTAATTTTCATTTTCAAATTATTATACATCTCATATTAAAATAAATTTTTAAAATTTCGAAAAGATCTTCTTCTTAAGAATAAGACGTTATTGCCTCCACTGGTGACAGGAGGGCTGGCGTATTTTTTGTCCTGAGAATCGAAATTGCGATTCAAGACGAAATGTTGCCAGCATTTATGCTACCGTTCCGCGGATATAATTTTTACAGACATTATTATGATTTCCAAATATTTAAATTTCTCTTTTATATATTATATTGTAATAATCTTTATTTTATTTATTACTTGAAAATATTTTGGAATTGATTAACAACGTATTTATATTGGGTCTATATTTTTTCAATCCACTGTTAAAAAGAGATAAAGGTTCTTCATTTGTAGTGTATTTTTTTCTACTTTTATTTGAATAAATGTATTATTTAATATTGTTCCTATTAAATCATCGAAATCCTTTTAGCTTTGTTTTTAAATTAAAATTATTTCTATAAGTACCTAACTGACTTATGTATTTTACTTTCCTGTCGTTTGCTTTTTAGTTTACATATAAATATATATATCTATCAAATTTGTTTGAAGGCGATTTAAAAAATCTTGTTGGCATTATTTTAAATATTAACTGTTTTGTATATACTATTTAAAATTAAAAATTCATGGTTAAACGAGTTCATGTGATAAAGAAATATAACAGATAGTTATTTGTCTGGACAGGATGCCAAATATCCAGGGTGGCTTTTTTAGCTGAAAGGCACGAATATTTTGCATATTTTGCAAGCAACGGCTAGCCACTTCGGCCTGGATACAAATGTGACCGGCAGCGAGAACATTTTGATTTAATTTGTTAATAATGGACATATGAGGGCATTTAGTTCGCGGGATTTTGTCTATCACAAATAAAGTTTTATATCGGGTGCTTTTTTACGTATTTTCAATCTCGTAGGCGTTATGCGATACAGTTTAAAACGTTCTATTTCGACAGACAAAAAGCACGCCCCGTGTGTGCAGGCTTTAAATGATTCAATAATTTAATACATACGTATAATTAATCCTCAAAATGTTCATTTACGTGATATTAATATGTAAGGATATTGCAGGTAACATCAACAGAATTAATCATTAATTAACTTTAATACTTAATTAAAAATATATATGTAAATTTTGCAACAGTGCAGTTTTATTTGCGAAACTAGCTATACTTCACAGTTTCAGTCGCGTTTATGGAATTTTGCTTTTATAAACCGTAATGGATGTTATATAGCCTAGCCCTTAAACGAGTTGTTTAACACAAAAATAATTTTTCATATCGGAATGGTAGATCTTGTTATTGGCTCGTTCAAACAAACAAACAAATCCTTTAGCTTTCCATGTGTAGTATGGTTCTCCTTGACGGTTAATTGGTAGTTAGTATTCGACCGGAAACTAGATATCAATAAATGTTCGGAGGTAAACGGATATCCGTTATATACAGTTAATGAAATTGCTCCTTAAATACAAGACAGTGAAATGCTACTTAAAGAAAATTTAATATACGTACATTAGGCAAAAGAAATATGATTCCAAAGTTCTCAAAGGATACTTAAGATGCTCCGAAATGTCAAATTACGTAAATACTTTGAATTCTCATTTGGTCCAGTCTTTCATATCATAGGGTCAAAATAGATTAACTACATAAACAATCATTTGATAGAAAATGGACTACCTTTTTATTACAATGTTTTACTTTTTATAAGTACTTTTATGCGTATTAAGTAACGCATAATAGGGAAGTACAGAAAGTCTTGTAGTATATTATCTAGTTGGTACTAAAGGTGATTCTTCAGCTTCCTATTGGACTATTGAGTTATCGTGGTAAAGCTTTTTTCTGTTAGCTATTCCTATTGAGGCCGAAAACGTATTTGTGGCTCCTCTAGTGCTGCAAATAGTTTTGGGCGGAGGCGAACACCCTATATCCGGTAAACAGCCTGCTCGTTTGCCTGCTGTTCTCAATGTGTAGCGACTTTTTTCAATGTTTTTTACCTCAGAACTTCGGCAATTTCTTCACCGATTTTGAAATTATTTTTTTTAATTATCAAAATCGATTTTGTAGTTTGGTTTTTAAATCAAAACAATTTGAATTTGTATGTTATCAAAGCAAATGAAATTGCGTATTTTGCTTTTGATGTTGGTTTATTTTTTTTATCTAAATTATTATATTAAATGATTATAGGTATAACATCATCTGTACCTTCCCTTATTTTGCTCTCATTTATTAATTTGTTTTTTCAATCATTCGTTTTTATTTATCTTAAAATAATAATTGGGACGTTTGTGTACACAGACGTTTAAATTAAGAATATTACTTTTGTTCGATTAATGATTAGAGGAAGTGGGAAATGGAAATTAATTTTCTTTAAAAGAAAATTATAATAAAATCATTATTCTCCTTTTATGGTTTGTAAAAAATGTATGTTATTAAAATAAATAATGAAGACATGAATGGATAATAGTGATACGTCGCAAAATTTCTTATTTAAGAGAGAACTGATTTCAAGGTTTTTCTTAAACATTGAAAACGTATTAATTGTGTTTATCGATAGGTAGTATATTACTTAAATAGCCTCAAATGCTTTTATTATATTAATCACCTCTCAGAATGTATGTTTTGACAGCGACAGTTTTATACCTTTAGCCCCCACGGTGTATATGTGAAGTTACAGCAAAAATATGAACACTTTTAGTTCCAATAAAAATTAGCCGTGCGCGGCCGCATGGCGATCTTTTGTATACTCAGCACTTGAAATGAACACTTCGCAGCATGGAAATAATCACTTACACAAATTTGAAAAGAATCGCCTTTACTACAACGTATTTAGTTCTAGATATGAAGTTATTTGAATGGTTTGTTTGTTTCTAAGTATAGTGCTTTAGACTGCGAATATGTGTGCTATTCACACGAATATTATAAATGTATAAGACACGCCAGACAAACAGATGGTAAGTCTGTTCGTCTGGCTATTTGTTTGGTACATTTTCACACCTAAACCAATTTTGATAAATGTTGGTATTGACATTGGACCGTGGAGAAGAACATTGATTGTTTTGTGTCGCGTAAAAACAACGTGAGCTAAAAGTGGACAGATAAAATCTCGGACATCAATAGGAACATTATATATTTTTTTTAATATTGTTGTCTATACTGACATTTAGAAGTATGTAATTTTTTTTATATGTTTGTGTATATGAGGTAATCTCTGAAACTATTGAAAACTAACTGTTTGAAAAAAAAATTGCGTTGGATAGCTCGTTATAGGCTATGTTGCATCAAGCTACGACTCATAGGAGCGAAGCAGTAACCATAAACGTAAGTAAAATCGCGAGGGTCAGCTTGTTCATTATAATATTGCTTTGAATGTTTTATAAAACAATAGTATGTTCATTGTACAAGGTTTATGACCTTTTTCATATTTAAAAACTTAAGAAGTACACTTGAAAACAAAAAAAAGCACTTTTTCCTATAAATACATACTTCGACACAGCAAAACTTTTATCGAAACAAAAACCACATATATTTTTTTACATTTTTTCCTAATACTTTGCAATTTTAATACTGAACATACTAATTAAAAAATCCCCTGAACTTAGACCTTAGATTCAGTGAAAAAAAAACTCGCTTCGTAAACCGTATAGTGAGGTTGAGTGTGTACTCAGCACTTCAAGTGTACACTCAGACAACACTAGGATAATTAAAACACACCGCACCGTAATGCAAGACACGTAGCCATCTTGGGGAAAGGATTTTAATCACGTCGTATAGATCTAATGCATTGTACATATCTGCGTTTGTTGTCATTAGCTTTAACTATCATTTTCATAGTATGTTATTCCTTAATTTGGCAAAGTATAAAATGCAGTAAAAAGCGTTTTTTTGTTGTAATTGTTATTGATACACATAAAATTATCATAAAAAAATTCTCACACACAGTCTCGACTGATCATTGTGTTATGTACAAACACATTTTTACTGGATCGTATTCGTATATTAATTTTATTTCTATTATTCCTCTCGATTATATATATTGTACAGTCAATAACACGATTAATGTAATTTTTTATTTCTGTAATATGATATCGTTTACTATATTTAACGGTATTCTAATAAAGTATATAAAATATGTTTAGGTGTAACCTGGGGCGGGCGAAGAGCAATCGGGAGCAATAATGGATAACCGGAATCATCCGTACAATTCATAATATGTCATAGACAGATAACCATCAACGAAGATGGATATGTATATGGCAAAATTATAAGGGGCTAAGTATTTCAATGCTTAGCTATGAAATTCTAAAAAGGTAATTGCAAGTAGTAGAAATTACTTCACCCCGAGGGCCTATAACAAACTCTAGGAGCACTAAAGGAGCGAAGTACATCATTAACGTACTAATTATTAGTAATTCCGCTTAATTACTGTTTATAAATATCGTGTATTCGCATATATTTTAATTATACGTATGTATAGGCTGTCTAAATACTTAATTTACAATTATGTGCCATGTTATATTTACATAAGTATGATAACTTCGTACTATAAATAATTTCTTTAAAATAAAGTCATGTACTCCATTTAATCATTATCATATTACAAAACTTATATTCGTTTTGGTTGAACGAGCCTTTTAATTTCCTTATGAATATATCTTTTTGATCTTCTTACTATTTCTAAAGTGTATCTGTATTATATTATTGCCTTAATAAAATTCCTATTTTCTAAACATTACTTTTTAATAATCTCCCTTCTGTTAGCAAATTTAGTTGCATAATCGTAAAACATATATTACGCATGTTAATTGAAGCCAATTAAAATATTTACTGCAATTATTATACGACACCTTTACCCGTCTTATTACAAGTTACATTGAAACCGGTCCTAAAGATTTATTGTAGCGTATAGAATGATAACGCGAGTGGGCGATGCTAAAGTAAACACTGGATGTCCTTAGTGCATACATAATAAGGACTATTATAAACAAACTCATTGATATATCACTTGTTCAGATCACGTACCCACGTCAGAGGCCGGTAACCTATCTCGTATGGTTTTGAATCTCCACCAAGGTCATATTGTCTGGTCGTTGTTTACTAGCGGCTCGTTCCGATTCGCACGATTATTTAAGGATGACAAAGGTTTTTAATTGACTTCAAAATGGATTCTTTTCCCTTTTTAAGTTTATTTTAACTGAGACTGATCTGTTAACTGATTTTGAAAATTATTTACTTATTTGAAAGAATATGTATACTTTATCAATATATTTAACCTATAAAAATATTATCAAAATCGTTTTAGTATTTTGGTTCTTAAATCGAAATAGCTGGTATAAGTCGTCCATGTAATCGATATTGCGTATTTTGAATTAGGATTCTTTTTTTTAAGTCTTACTTAGATATTATTAGCCATATTATTTTACAATAAATCCATACTACTCCCGTGCCAAGCTCCTCGACCTAGCCGGCTCTAGCTCTTCCGATGTAATTACGGCATACCTGGCCAATTTACTTGGATATTATTTTCAAAGGTTATTTAATATCATTATTTTTTTCTGCCTTTTTAAATTGACACCTGCTCTGATTCGTAAAATATAAATATGAATAGATATATTGTAGCTGTATTTATACACTTTTTTTAACCGACTTCCAAAAAAGGGGGAGGCTCTCAATTCGTCGGAGACTATTTTTTATGGATGTTCACCGATTACTCCGCCGTTTGTGGACCGATTCTCAATTTTTTTTGTTTGAAAGAGTATACTTCCCAGGTGGTCCCATTGTCTTCAGGTCAGGATCGTCCCCATCGGTGAAGTTGTCAATGCCACTAGGGCAAAAGCATTACACATTTAGAAAAAAAAGATCCATAAATATATTTTTTAATTTTGGTAAGTGGTTTTGTGTATAAGTAGGGTTTCAGTGTGTCAGAGGTTGTATTGCTTGATTATGCGTGAGCTACCGCTATAACAACGCGATACATTTTGACAGTTGAGTTGTGATTTTTGTACTGAAACGAAACAAATCAACTATCAAAATATATCGCATTGCGAAAGCGGTAGCTAGTAAGTACCCTCCTGATTAACATTTTGTAACTGTACACCAAATTAAACAAAAATAATATTGTTGTAAATTTTTTTGCATTTTTGTGGTTACCAAAATGCAATATGAATCATCCATGATTTACCATAAACAAATAAGTTTTCTTTTGTCATGTTTGATCTGCCGTTGTCTTCTGTAAAATGCAAAGAAAAAATGAATATACATATCAAAGAGAGCTTATTAAGTACAAAAAATAACGAGAAATAATTTTGTTTTATATCAAATTACTCATCAAAAACAATTATTAAAATAAAAAAAATACGTAAATTCATACAAATTTTTTTAAACATTTTAAACACTGGTTGCAGCTTTCGCAGTGTTACGTAAACACGAAAACTGAAAAAACTTAAATATATTGTATTATTTTTTGTATAAATTAAAGAAATTTGTTTTGCTTAAAAATAACGTTAAATGTATTTATAGGATACGACATCATAATTATATTATTGGTTAAAGTAATCGATGTCAACAGTCTTCCAACGGGATGACATTGTGTTGAAAATTAAGGTATATCTTTAAAACAAAATTGTTCTAAATGTAGTTTTATCATAAACCTTAAATTGTCATTGTAATTGTGTTAATGCGATTGAAAGAATAACGGAATAACATGTTTAATTTGTATTTTTTTTAAATCTTAAGATGACATAAACGGAAACGCTTAATCATGGCGCTACGAAACAGAATAAACAAAATAAAGAGCATGAAAACAAGATAAAATGTACGTAGTTTATAGTAATATTATTATGTACATATTGTTTGTAAAGATGTGTATGTTATACTTACATATGTGTAGTTTAAATTCATCTCGAGCTCGGCGATGAAGAAAACATTGTGATGAAACCTGCATGTGCCGTAAGAAATTCTGTCACTTGCATATTTGCCAACCCACAGTTAGGCAGCGTTGTGGATTAAACTCTAAACCTTCTCCTTAATAGGCTTTTGCCCAACTGTGGGACATTTAGAGGCTACTTTTCTTTTACTTTAATGTGTAGTAACATTTCCCGGATGCCTCAAAAGTTCACGATTAACTTGAAGCCTCCTAGACTAGGATATAACTGGCCAAATGACAAGAAATTGTTTTAATATAAAGTCTCTTGGTGTCAGGGTTACAGGCCCTTTTGTGAAAAGTATGAAAAATTATCATCAGTGATTTAAGTCGATTTTTTAAATGCCACGGCTACAAATTTTGATCCTTCTATTTTTACTGCTTCTTATAGCTGAATAGCTTCGTAATCTAATAAGTAAAGGTCTAAATTTCGAAATTTTACATGTCATTAATAAAAATCCCCTGAATTTTAATTAATAATTTTTTGTTCCTTGCATCTCCTTTGACGACTTATACTGTAAAAAAACGTACACCACAAAATTCGCAACCGCATGATATAGTAAAAAAAAAGACAAAATCATTTATGCTTAATCTAGCCCAGCGTGGTAATTTGCGAAAACTAACGCCATTAAAATATGCAGCATTTAGCAAATTTTACATGCCGTCTTTTAATGCCAAAATATTTCATATTTTTATTTCGATAGTGTTCAACAAATTGAGCACAAATAACTAAAATAAGACATAAAATTAACTTAACACAAAATGTCGGAGCTATAAGACCAATAGACTTGTTTGGTAGGTATTCCTTTTGTGATGCAAGGATCAGCCAAGAACGAGTTTTGCGAAAGGAAATTCCGAAAGCGGGTTGTGGGCCCGTATAAACGTACCTGTACGAAATCTGGATGGTTATTCAGTAAAAAAATTTGAAGTCTGTTTTGGTTTGATGATGATCATTAGCTGAATTATTTAGTTTTGTAAGAAATGTATTGGTAATTTTTTTCATTATCTTTGTAGGTCTTGTTATTGCCTTATTATCTTATAGCGTTATTTACATACATATTTTGTAATATAATTATGTATGTATAAAATAAACATAAACGCATCATGCTCTGTTGAGCATATTAAGATTTCGTGATCCTGTGTCGGGGGTCCGAAAACACACAACATAAACACAAACACTCAGACCACAACAAGCATCCGTATGGCCAATACAGACGTTTGCGGTGAGCTGCGATCGAATCCGCGACCATTAGGGCTTCAGTTAGTTGCAGTGACCACTCCGTCAAACAGTCTCTATAAAGTTGTTATCATTCTTAATCTATTCATGCATTGTTTTCAAACGATAGCTCTAGAATTGAATGCAATTTCACTTTGAAAGCCGTTGTAGTTTCCTTCCGTATAAGGCTAATTTATACCCTCTAAAAGTGGAATCAAATAGAAGTTTCTTGAGTTCCTTTTCGCAACTAGCCTTAGAAGGCTTTAAACCCTTAAACGGATAAATTATTCTTTCCTCCATCATTAATAAATAAGACCATAGAACCAGTATGGATCAGTGGATAGAACAAACCTATCTTTACCGAACGTCGCACATTCAGGGTAGCAACTTTGATGTTTTATGTATCGTATGTATGTTTGTATGCTCCACCTTAATATCTTAATACTGAGCTAATTTTAATGAATTAGGTGTTAGTAGATTCGTAATAATAGCCTGGGGTAGTCAGTCTATACAAATGTTATAAAAAGTATTATGTCATTAGAATATATAAGTAGTCGGTTTATATTAAACGTGATGTCTTGTTAAGTGCTAAAATAATAATGCTCGGTGGTGGAATAAGCAAGATGAAATTTATGTGTTGGAAAGAATTCTGAAGTGTTTTACAAATCAGCAATAATAGCGTGGGACGTAAAGGTTTATATCTTACAGGTTCCTCTTAGGCGAGAATATAACATTTGTAAGTTTTACTCTGCTAATTGATGTAAAACACCACTGTAGCTTGGTAACAGTTACCTAATTAACCTTAAAAAAGTTATTAATACCAAAAATAAGGGGCTAACAGCAAGTTCTTTCAAGTCTAAAACGATGACAAACAACTTATGTATGTGAATCTTTATGAAAATCTGAGAACAAAGCTTATAAGTGTAATTCTTACCTTATAGCATTCATAAGTGTGTAACTTTACTTAAAGTAACTTAATATTTAAGTACGTATTTCTTATCTAAATAAATATATAATCCTGAAAAATAAAGATATACCAATTTATTATGTTCAGAAACGTAAAAATTACGGAATAGGTATCTTTTTATATCATGCGCTAAAACGTTTAAGACCTCAGATTTTTACCCGGCCCTTTTAATAATGGGTGCCTAAAACTTCGCTCTTGCTAGGTAATTTCTCATAGTACCCGGATCTTTCGTGTTGCTCCAAACTTTCCAAACTTCCCAGTTATTTGTTGGGTCATGAATCTCGAGACTTGGGTTTACCTCCCACGATGTCGGGACGTAGAATGAATATAAATAACATTTTCAGCCTTTTATCTTAACTTTTTTTTAAATGCTACGTTTTGTCGTTAATGTAAATTTCTGTATCTACACTGTATACTAATATATGGACGCTAATAAGCAATCTATGTCAAGCCGTATGGACTTTATTTTGGAAAAATGTTGTCTAAATATGTCAAACCTATTCTTAATGAAGTTGTTTGATGTTTTTAGGGTTCCGTACCTTAAAAGGAAAAACGGAACCCTTATAGGATCACTTTGTTGTCCGTCTGTCTGTCTGTCTGTCTGTCTGTCTGTCTGTCTGTCTGTCGGGATGTCAACCCGTTTTTCTCAGAAATGCATAGACGTATCATGTTGAAATTAATATCATATACTCAAGTCTACGATGACATGCGGCCGTGAAAATATTAAAGTTCTAAGTCAACGCAATCAAAAGATAATGGAAAATATGTCGTATATTTTGACCATTTTAGCGTTTTCGCAAGAGAATCAAAACCTATAGGGTACTTTCCATTGACCTAGCACGATGAAATTTGGCAAAAAGTAAGATCTTATGGTACAAATAAAGGAAAAAATCTGAAAACTGTAAATTTTTGTATGTATGTTTGTCTGTTTGTAAGTTTCTCTTTCAACCTTTTTCTCAGAAACGCGTGAAGGTAACAAATTTTTATCAACGTCAAGTACTCAGAGTTATAATTACTAAGAGCTGTGAAAAAATCAAACTTCTAAGTTAACGCAATCAAAAGATACGGTCATTTATATCACATATTTTAAGTATGATAGCGTTTTTAACGTTTTCGCAAGGGAATCAAAACCTATAGGGTACTTCCCATTGACCAAGCATTATGAAATTTGGCCAGGAGCAAGGTCCTTTAGTATACATAAAGGAAAAAATCCGAAAACTGTAAATTTCTGTTCGTGTGTCTGTCAGTCTGTACGTCTGTCTTTCAACCTTTTTCTCAGGAACGCGTAAATGTATCAAGTTGTAAATTGATCAAGCGGAAAATATATTAATCTTAGAATTAAAATTATATGTACTTGTAACAAATTAACATAAAAGTTGACCATGGTCAAAAAAACAATTTTACAAACACTGAGAAGAAATTTGTATCAATACGAAAACATTAAAAAGCAGCAAATCTTTATAAACAACGCAATGCAATCTATATATCGCAGCTAACAAAATGATAGCGCGATGCAGCGTACAGCTAATGCCATCTATTACAACATTATGACATTAACTGTGATATAATTCTGCTCGATTAAAAAAAAAAAATATTTTAATTATTATTTAAACGCGCTAAAAATTATAAAATAAACTTTTCATTTAAAAGTTTTATCGTCGATTTATAACGTCATTACGTAATTAATATTCAATATAAGAGCTTCACGCGATTTGATTTAAGTACTCGTATTGACTTAGTACGAAAATTTTAAAATTAAATTCAAACAGATCGAGTTATTTAATTTACTTATTTATCTACACATATAAGTCTTCTGGTTATCTATACTTATAATAAATCTGTAGAGAGGTCAATTCTGTACATGAAATATATTTTCAAAATAACTATCAGGGGGTGATTAGTGATCGATACTAATGCCAAAAATGCAATCAGTAAAATTTTTGTCTGTCTGTCTGTCTGTCTGTCTGTATGTATGTTCCTTATAGAAACAAAAACTACTCGACGGATTTTAACGAAACTTAGTACAATTATTCTTCATACTCCTGGGCAGGTTATAGTATACTTTTCATCACGTTACAATCAATAGAAGCAGAGTAGTAAAGGGAAATTTTGGGAAAACGGGAGACGTTACTCCAATTTTTAAGCTTTCGTCGCGTATGCAGCCTTAATGGTTAAAATTACATAGAAATCATGTATGACGGAAATATTCTACATAAAATTTCCTAAAAAATATACCGCAACAGCATACGTCTATCTTTTATGTTTGACTCACAATAACACGTGTAACTCCTGATAGGTTAGCAGTTCGAAGAATTCTGATTATATTTGTTTACTCTTATTTAAAAAAAGTTAACACTATTACCTATTTAATAAAAAAAAATCATAGAAATCAAGTATTGTGGATTGACATATTATATTTCCCTATTAAATTACGATAGTTAATCTGTCTGTCGCATCAAAACCACTGAACCCTGAGGAAGGAAATACGCTACATTTTTTTTCTAAAAACGACGAAAACGCGGACGAAGTCGCAGGCAAAAGCTAGTTAGTAATATAATTAGTTATTTATAAATAAACAATTAGTTTTGTTCGAATTAAGGACTAATTATTTTCGTCTTGGCAACACTAATATATATTTCGATATTTTGATTGATAATGTAAATCTAAATATTTTACGAACGTAGTGCAGGGGTAGTGGAGTGTAGTAGAATATAAATAAAAATAAAACGAGAATAAAATATACTATAATTATGTTGTTAATATCAAAGTCAACAAGTTAGTTCATTGAAATTGTCAAGAGATGGCGCTAGGTGTATCCTGAATCGCGCTATAACTTTTTTTTGTTGAAAGTATAAGGTGTATTAGTACTTAAAATAAAATTTTGTGTTTCCATGTTTTGCATCCATGATCGTGTTTTAAATTAAAGTGCTTCTAAGTAGTTTCAAAATAGTTTTTGGAACGTGATCCATATTTACATAATATTTGATTATATTTAAGCGACTTCTAAAAAGGAGTGTTTTCAATTCGACCTTGTATTTAATTTTTTTTTATGTTTGTTCGCCGATTACGCCGCCATTTGGGTACCGACTTTCAAAAATTTTTTTTTTGTTTGAAAAGGTGTACTTCCAAGGTGGTCCCATTGTCTTCAGGTCAGGATCAGATGATGGGATCCTGGAGAAATTGAGGGAACTCCTCAAATATTATAGGCAAGCGTATACCGATTTAGGTATTTTTGATAGTAACTCATGTTGGAACTGATGATGAAGACCACAAATGGCGTAGATGGGTTAGACTTATATAGATTTCTATAAGTTTGTACGGAACCCTCGGTGCGCGAGTCCTACTCGCACTTGACCAGTTATTTTCTTTGATTTTGATAAAAGGTTAATGAATTATATAATAAAAAGTTTTTTAAATGATGAAATTATTCCATATCGATAAATATTGGATTCGAAATATTTAATTTAGAAACTTTTTTTCATACTTTAATAGTTTAGATGACTTGAACGTTTTTGAATTATCTAAATCACATGACGGATTTGACTTTTTGTAGATAGACATTATTGCTTATCAGCATCCATATAAGTGTTTCTTTGAACGTGCTATTCTGTCTGATCTTATGTACAAAAATCAATATTTGTTTTTTCGTAACCTATGCGCTGTCATAACGTTTACCCCATTGCAATAAAACTTTTTCAACAAATGATTTGCATATGAGAAAAGTTTATAAGCAATTAACATAGCGACAGAAAAATTATATTATATACCAAAGTCTACATTGAAGCCGCGAACAAAAGCTCTTATCTTCTTCTTATTTTAGATGGTTTATCAATGAAGGTTACTATATAAAATACTAGCTGCCTCAGTTTTATTCGTGTTTGTTGTTACTGGCTGCTACTATGGGTCGTAACGTGACGCAATATAGCTTACAACGTTCCTCAATAAACGGGATGTTCAATTCAAAAACATTTTTTCAAATCGGTAGATTCAGAGATTACTCCATATATACAAACTAACAAACAATTTTTTGTTCTTTATATATTGAGATTTGAAGGAAAAACTATTTACTTTTTGCGAAAATTGCGCAGACGGAAGAGTATGAAATTTCGCATACTTATAGTTTATAACGAGAAGGGGAGTGGAATATAATTTTTTTAATATTGCATAATGATAGATTAAGTCAATAAAAAATAATTACATGTACTGTCTTGTATTTGATGCACGCATATATACTCATTTGTTTATTGTTAAAGTCTGTGTTCAAATTGAGAATAGATTATCTGTGGTTAATCTTGAAATCTGTTGAAAATTTAATGAAATATGTGTATATTTTACGCTATTAATTTATCATGAATAGTACATCATTCTATTACAATCGCGACCAGATATCGTAATCTCATACCGTCCGTAAATTAATATTAAACATAAATAGGATCGTTAAAGAGTTATGGTTTCCTATGTCGTTAAACGCGACGGATGACGAAGTGTATGAGCTTTTAAATAACGTGATCTAAAAACTAACCGAGTTATCCGATAAGGAGTCGGTCAGCATTCTCGGTCACCTACAGGCGAAGAGTCCATTAAAAATCTTTTAATGGCGTCTGTATTTATAAGCTATGTTGGACTTTTAACGATATAAAATAAAATAACGAAATAACGTTATGTCATTACATGTCGGTTTGATATAATTTTACTTAAGAACTATTAAGAGCATGAAAATTTACTATATAAAATTACTCTTATAATACATTTTTTTCATTGCTGGGCAAAGGCCTCCTCTCCTATTAAGGAGAAGGTATAGAGCTTAATCCGCCACGTTACTCTACTGCGGGTTGGCGGAAATACATAAATCAGAATTTCTTCCGTGACATGTAGATTTCCTCACGATGTTTTTTTTAAACCGCTGAGCTCGAAATGAATTTAAACACAAATTTAGCATTTGAAAACTCGGCGGTTGCTAGTCGGGGTTTGAACCCGCAAAGAATTTTCAAGACTGTGTAATATTTGAAATCAGTAAGTGGCTATGAAATAACATCTATGTATAGGTATAAATATAGAATTGATTTAAACTTAGCTCAAAAGCTATATCTTTTAATAAAAAAGAAGCGAACACTTTAAAAGATTTCCATCGAAAAAAAACAGCAACATTTTCGCGTGGATTCTTGAATAAGTCTTGCAAATGCACCGCTGAAGTTTTCGTAAGGACACTTGGAAGTTTGCGGAGGGAATATTTTCCAACGTTAAGTAAAACCCTTTCTTTAAAATATTCTACCGCTTAATAAATTGTTGTTGTTGACTGTATAAAATACATTTATTGAAAATAAAATTAAAAATGTATACAACAAGTACTTATTGATAAAATCCGACTGTGTAACAAGACCACCTGCAGTCAGCAATACCGTACAAATATCAGTTTAATAAACAACGCCGGTAAATGTACTGGGCGAAGGCACCACTCGTGACGGAAGGACCTGCATGAGTGATTTGCTGTACCACCACAAGTAAATAATATAGAAAATCAAAAACCCGATGCGTAAGAGGACCTTCAGTTCCGTATTCTGTCTAAAAGTCTATAAGTGAGAATCGTTACTAACCAAATTTAAATCTTTATACATCCTAAACGGTAATTCTGATAGAAAAACTATGTATTACGATTAAAAGTTGTAAGTCTGACTGCAAATGATCTTCGGGTGTTTGATTTAAGATTACTTATAGAAACATATTGCTGTATAACACATATTGCGTATATCGAATTTGTATTTGTTAATGAATTTTGCACTAAAATTTTTAATATTTGTATTTTAGTTAATTTGTTAACACATTTAAAATACACTGTGTATTTAATACGGATTTTTGGCTGTTAAATATTGAATTAAAAAATGCATGTTTAATTTAAACAACAAGTGTAATTAGAAGTGTTAAATTAGAAGGTAATAGGGGTGAAATTGAATAGCAAAATAATTGGCGTGAACGGACGAAAACAGATGTGACCAAAATACTATAAAAGGATTAAATATACTAATTTCACGCAAATTAAATTAAATGTGTACAATTCACCGTCTTTCTGGGGTGGTACAAATATTGTAAATGAAACATTTTTATTATTAAAAGTTTGCTCTTAATATTGATATAAGCGTTACGCATTATTAAATCTAAATGTATTTTATATAAAGTATTGAGTAACGACGCAGGAATTCAATAGAATAGCTCAGCTATTATTGTCATTCAGTGAGCGACATTGCTTTATCCTATGCTTTAAATGCGCAATTCTAGTTAGTTCTTAGTTTCTCGGAAACGACTCTAACGATGAGGATTAAATTATGTGTTTAGAGTTTTTTCTTTGCAATTTTATGAAGACAGATGTCATCCCGAATTAAAAAAAAAAGGACAAACCAGCAAACCTCCGTCGCTTAAGTAGGTACTAGAAGTTTATCGTTATTTACGAGGAGATTGTAACTCAGAATCAAATTGCTCGCAGCCAGCTTAAAAAGTTTCTGATTTGATTTCTTTTTAATAAGCGTAAGTTGTATTTACGAAGCGAATTCTTTTGATAGCTCCATTGTTTTTTATGATTTAAATGTTATATATTGTTATATTATAGTAGCGACCCGCTTGCAAAAAAAACTTGAGTTTTTAGATTAGCCAGATTATAATTGCCTAAAATTGCTCATATATATATATATATGCATACAATAATAATATATATAATATAAACAGTTAAACTGATATAAATAAAAAAGTGGCATTCACTTTCGACCACGAATGCTCGGGCAATAAAGATAGAATAAAATGCCATTATGGTCACTAGATATGTCTACGATACAACATTTCAACTGTCGATTTTATTTATAGCTAGCCTGACTACTGAAATGTTGACAAAAGTATAAGCCACATTACTGTAAAGTTTCAATAAAATCTATTCAGTATTTTTATTTAGTGTAAAAGATCGACAAACATCCATCAGTCCAACGATCAATTCATCCCAAACAAACTTGCATTTGTAATAGACGTAAAATTGCGCTAGACACAAAGATATTTTGCATCGAGGACAGTCGAATCATGTTTTAGTTAATACATTTTGATTGTTAAGTGTTTCGATAAAGTATTCAATATTTTATCTTTTAACCGACTGCGCGATGCAAAATAGTGTAATATTGTTTAGTAAAAATTTACAAAATGGCACCACAAAGTGAAAAAGAAAAAATTAATATCGACGAACTATGTCAAGTAGGTTATCGTTGAATAGGTATTTAAAAATCATTTTTAGGTTTGTTATATCGTTTTTCAATCAGAATTCCCGTTTAGGATTTATAACAATTGAAAGTTGGTTGGTAACGATTCTCACTTATAGCCTATAAGTGAGAATTTAGACGGAACTGATATTGATACAGTCCTACGGATTGCAGTTGGTTTAGTCACGCATTCCGATTTTTGATTTTTTAAATTGATTATTACATTTGTTAATTTTTAACCTTAATTTGTATACTTTTTGATTTTTGATTTGCTGGAGCCAAATTATATAATCTTCTCTATCGAGCTATGACTTCTATCAGACCATGTGCTTGTCGCAAAGTGAATGGGCACTTAAAGCACAAGCACGGAGCGAAGTAAAAGTAGAAAAACACGTAGAATAGCACTCTATTCCTTTCAGCCAATAGTCCCACCTTCCACTCCATCAATATATAATTGAATTTCAAGAACATATTCCTAAAATAGGATTTTTTTCTGCTGAGCTGTGACTAAATGAAAATACCTTTACGTGGCACGTGTTACGATATTTGATTAGATCTATAAAAAGTAAGTTAAACGATTTTGTTATTATAATAGTCCTAAGCACCTTTATATTAAAAACAAAATCTTTCTTAGTATTTCGTACTCAAAACGTTTATGTGCTGTAAAATTATGAGTAGTATTACGTCATTAATCGAAAAAATTATCATTGTCGCCTAAGTAACTCAAAATTAGCAAATTTACAGAAGGATAAAAATACTGTATAATTTTACAAGAACATAATGAATGAATAATTTAATATAATTTTTTTAATTGGTATATCATGTATTTACCATGGGGTCTTAATTAATTCGATTTTTTATTGGTTTATAATGTTGTTTATCTAAAATTTTCAGTTTTTTCAGGAAAAAGTTTTGTTTTACGTTGTGTTAGAACTTAAGATATGGTATGGTATTACATACATAGTATCTGAAGTTTACATTCACATGTATTTAAATAATCAGAAGCTTCATAACCACGTCATAAAATGTTTATTTTGTTGTATTTTGAATAATGTTACAAAGTACTTAAAACTAGTACGCAAACGTCATGATATTGAGAAGGACAGCCATTCGGCATTGCACGGATTTACAAATTAAGACTTTCTTTTTTATGTTATGGAGATTTTATAACTCAAATTTCGGAATTTTCCGTGCGATTTTTTTAAACATTTTTTATCATACAAACAGTTTGTCTTGGCAGTTACAAATGCAAAAAAAAAAAAACAAAATAGGTCGTCCTGTGACACACTTACATACGCTTGCCAATTGATTTTTATTTATATAACCTGCAGTATTATAATTTAACGTAATTTATTCAGTACGGATACATAAAACAGCTTTGTTTTTACACTTCGACAAGAGTTTCCTTTTATTTTGCTATTTCGTCGTCACCGCAGGCCCTTTTAATCTTTTGTTGAGACGAGTATTTGGTCAAACTTTTTCAACGCTGAGTAAAAAAGTTCCCTAATGTGTTTTTTATAAAGTAAATTGTTTCGAAATTGCTTTTAGATATTGGTCGCGCGAAATTGTTATTCAAATTGTTTCATCGAAATAGTAACGTGAGTTTTTTATCTTTATGAATATCATTGGAAGCGTTTTGTTTCTTCAGTTAAAGTTAAATTTATTATGCAAAAAAAAAATTACATAATTTTTAAGTAATTACCAATTGGTTATAGTTCAATGCGCTATTTTTTAAATAAATTTTGAAATTCGTAGGATGTGTTATCTATAATAAAATTAATAAGTGTATTATTATTTACATACATTATTTATATTTTAATTTTAAAGTCGTTTTTTTTTTGTTTTACTTTATACAGTAAGTGTTTATATATATTTTTTTGATTTAGGTAGGGTAATTGCAGTTAGTGTGAATAACGTTTCAATATATAAATTCAGGTCCTCAATTTAAAATTCCATTGTACAAGCAAAGGTAAATAACATAAATATATTTATGTACTCGGCTGACTTATATTCTAGAAAAACGCATAGAGTGAATATGGTCTGGAAAATTTTAAATAACACCAAAGAACTTGCAACCAATTGTTAATCTATAGAAAAGTAGTGACCTGGTCTTGTTCTCTTATAAAAAAAAAAACAAATAATTATTTTTTTTACCCGACCGACACAAAATTTCAGAAGATGAAACTTATGGCTAATGTTGCCTAAATATTTTCATCAAAATCTTTGTGAAGGCTATATATAACGCATATAGAGAGCATACATGAATACAGGAAATATTATGTATACTTTATGTATTATGTATACATACACAAATTGTTAATTTTATAAAGTAATATTAAGCTTTGAAGTCTATTTTTCGACTGAAGATCAAAAAGTAACAAGTAGGTACACTTTTAAATCATATATATATATATATATATATATATATATATATATATATATATATATATATATATATATATATATATATAAATAATCGTACATATTGTTAATTATCTATACTAATACTATAAAGAGGTAAAATTTGTTTGCTTGTAGTAAGGTGGTAATCTCTGAAGCTACTGAACCGATTTCGATATTCTTTTTGCGTTACGAAGCAGTCACCATAAATAAAAGTGAAAGTTAAGGGGCGGCTATTTTTAAATATTTTTTCAAAAATTGTGTTTCAATTATTGATACTTCGAAGGTGTTCCTTTTTTAAAAAAAAAAACCGAAACAAAAAGGATTTTTTTTTGTATTAATTAAGATGTAAATAGTTTAATATATAATCTTTTATTTGTTATTTTAAGTAATATTAATATTATTTTAAATACCAACACTAAATATTTTATATTATATTAGAATTAATATAATTAGTAAGAATTAAAATGTAAGAAAATTTGATGCATTTAAACTTAATTAAACAAAAGGAAAGATATCGAACTGAAACGGAAATTAACGAAAAACGACATACAGATTCGATAATTTAATTAATTTAGATTCGATATTTCTTTCTCAACCATAATTATGTAACCATCGAATTCACAATCGAACTAGTCACAGTAAAATCACAGTCCGTACGACAGCTCAACGTGAAAGACACCTTTTAGATTACAGGAACCCATTTAAAGCATCGAAAAACTAGAACATTGTGCCGTAAAAATCTACAGGCGACTGAATCTGAATTCCGAAAAACCTACTGTAACTAAGCCTCAAGGCTTACAATGTATGCGGCTCTCGATTCAAAAACAAACTAACGCACGATTTGTTGAGGCATATTTATAACACAACCGTTGTAACGGCTAGATCACTGTTTAACGAGAATTGCACTAATAACTTTTGGCGTTCAGACTTTTATATAAATAAGTTGTTTGTCATTGCTTTACATCTGAAATATTTTACTGTCAATGCTGTTTTTACAGCACAAGCTTTGGTGAGGTTATCTAGATGACTTTCACAGGTTGCGGACTTGTTTTATCCCAATAACGAGACGAAAACTTACAAATGTAATAAATCAATAAACGCATCGCACTCAACGGCCCCCATTAAGATCTTGTGATCTTGTGTCGGGGGTCCGGAAACATACACAACACTCACAAACACCCAGATCACGACAAACATCCGTATGCCAATACAGACATTTGCCGTGAGCGGGGATCGAACCCGCGACCGGTAGCGCTAAAGTCAGTTACAGTGACCACTGCGCCGACGTGTCTGTCAATTCTCACCTTAGGCGAAAAGTACTCTTGAAAGTTTACTCGTCGTAATTAATATTAACTGTCTAACGTGGTGGCAGTTACCCAGGTTATCTTACGGAAGTTTTGAAGAAAATAAAATTGAAATTAGACACTCACTGGTAAAAAATTTATGTAAATCTTTATGATAGTAAGTAAAGCTTACAAGTTTAATTACCGCCCTTAAAAGGACAGTCCGAGGAAACTTTTTAAAAATTAGAATCGACATCAAAAAAATTGTTATTTCGTTAACTTGGACGATTATTACTTTACTCAGTTATTTTTAATTTCAAACCAAACTACTGAACTGATTTTGATAAAAATTCTATAGGACCAATAGAAGAGTATAATTTTTCCATTAGGCTGATTCTTTTTCTTGTTGGATGCTTTGTCTAACAATAAAAGAATTTACCAAGTCGGTTCACATGTTTTCGGGTAATCGACGAACATACATAAAAACGTACCCGACGAATTGATTACTCCACACGTCCACCTTCTTTGGAAGTCTGTTTGGTAATGAGTGTTGTGTTATCGAACTGCACACATAATCAACTTAAGCTTAAATAAACTTCACCTAATTTTAAGTTGCCATTAAATGTGCTGTCTTTTTTCATCATGTAAAACGCTCATAAAATGGCGTTTAAACTGACAGCAAAGAACTTAAAGACTACTAAACATAAAGTCGTCTTTGATCATTAGTCCAGAAACTTTATGATATAGTTTAAATAAATAAATGGTATTCGAATGTTCCACTAACAGCTTCTTGAATAGTTTATTTTCTATTAAGCCGTAGGTAAATACTTAAGGAGATGAGCAAATAGCTTGAGTGTTGAGTGGGTGTTAATGATATGTGTATTTCATCTATTACGAGTACCTTCGCGTATTTTAGTTCGTTTCAATCTCGTTAGATGGCGTTTATAGTTCTTTTAACCCGCTGTCTATGCTTTTTACAGAATACTCTAATACAATTTTATTTTACCTATTATATTCAGTATGAATACAATAATATACGTATATAAGTGTTGGGAGCGGTGTTTTTCTTTACTTTCATTAAATGATTCTCTCTTAGGTCTCGATATTTGTGATTTGATCAGTAATATACTCGTATATTGTCGGTGTAGGCGTATCCATAAAGAAAGCATTCTTTACTGGTGGAAACCTTCCTTTATAGAAATCAGTCCAAATTTATGAACAATATTTATAATAAATATTTTGCTAGGAATTCCGTTGTTATGTACAATTGTGAAATTAATTTTGAAACTGTAGGTATTTAACATTATCTTTTATCTGACACTAGCTGTCTTTTGCAGTTTCACTCGCGTTTATGGATACTGATTCGCTACAATAAAGAAACCATCTAACACAAAAATAAATTTTTCAATTCATACCAGTAGTTCTTGAGATAAGGGCGTTCAAACAAATAAACAAACTCTTCAGATTTATAATACTCTTATCTATAATACATACCTAATAATACAACATATATTCTAGGGTGGCTCGAAATAGCCTTATACATATAAGATTATTTTATTATTTATATTATTTTCTAAAATAAAACTTCCTGGGTCACTTACCCAAATCAAATCTTGAATACGTTCATTATCAAATTCAGCAAGATATCTAGATATGTATCTGATTCCAAGAAATCTTGTTCATGTTGCGTTGTAAATGTAACAGATCGGCCCGTGGGCTATGCCTCTAGTGTAGTATATTAGCAGTGCTCCCATAAGACCTGACATTTAGAAGTTATTTGACAACTTCCGTTTTCCAATTTCAGGAAACATTGTTAGCTGTAGTGCTATATTATACGTGCTGCACAGTGAAATTGGATCAACATTTTATAAAATGCTAAATACGATATGAATTTCTGAGGCTACAATAACAACAAAAACCTTTGAATTTTCTTTTACAATATCGTATTTTTTTTTAATTGTCTATACAAAACATGGTGTTTGGTGTAAATTTTTATTACGTAGGCAGTGTTTTGCGAACTGTGTTATTATTCCCACAGCAGGAAAAAAGTGAATATTATTATAAGAAAAACATACAAAGTTGAACACGCAGTTGGATATATTATACAACTACGGTGACAATAAAGTTAGCATACCAACAAAACATTTTATATCTAAATCTTATAGTCAAGGAAGTTACATACTTTAAAAGCTTATAGATTTTGGCTCCCAGAATGCCGACCATTTTGGACGACGTTGCCTAGCAATCAGCTAGCGACTGATTGTGACAGGCGAAATAATGTGTTTTTGCACCAATAAGACATTTCATGACCATGTTCAATTGGTAATAGGTACAGTTTTTCATGTCAAATAGTATGAACTTATCTATAGTTATGAATTGTGGTTGTAATAGTTATTTATAAAACTAGCAGCCTTTTTGTCTAACATAACTTTTCTATCTTTTAGAATGTTTTCGATTTTGCCAGTGACAGTTTTTTGCAGGGTTCATGTATGTTTATTTCAAAACAGTATGATGACATCATGAAGTCAAAGAAATAGGTATAATTATGGGAAAATATACGTCTTGTTTGTGATGGGCATCACAATTATCATCACCTTGAGTACATAAAGATGATGTGTTTTTAAATTAAATTGTTTATGTTTTAAAAATGGGTACAGTCAAACTTCATTGCCAACCGTTTTACGATGGATGGCGCTGAATTTTGTTCATACTAAACCTTAAAATACAAACAATATAGTACACAGTTTGCAAACTCACAATCGACTCTGGTCTCTAGTAACGAAGTAACTGTAAATGCTTTAGGCTTAACCTAGCTGCCCTAGCCAAAACCGGTTCTTGTTTGTGAAAAGAAGGAAACTTAATCCAACACGACGATGCACTCCGCGATGGCAGATACACGCCTCAGAATATCTTCCGGCACATGCACGGTGTACTCGTCGCCGTCTTCGCATTTATAAATAAATCTGTATTAATATATAAAGTTGAATAATTAATTAATGCGTTTTCTAGAACTTATAACGATTTGGATATTTGTGTTGAGAGTATTGGGAGAGGTTATGGACTATATTATAAAGCATCGTGATACATTTGCGTAAAAGTAGGAGTGAAATCGCAATAAAATTCGTAAATATATCAAATGAAATAAATATAAAAAATATTATTTTTTGTTTCACTCTTTGTTCGTATCATATACGTTGCTATAACTTTTATCCGATTACGATTTGCCAACTTATTGTTTACATTCCCGGCAAGGATATAAGCATAAAATAATTAACTTTAATGTACTGTACATTTAACTAACAGTAGGTGGCGTGTGTGTCGTACTGGCCCACAAAAATGAATTTAAGATGATCGTCTGGCATAACGAACTCTTTATTAACGCAAGCGAAGCTAAGAGAAGCTAGTATAATATCTATATTAATAAATGAAGATAAAACTTTGTGCCGCTTTTTACGAAAATTTCGCGCACTTATGGTTCATATAGAGAAGGCGTGAAGATGGCAATTTGTTTTAAATTATGCATAAAAATAAATGATCTTTATATAAAAATACCTCTCATTACCATGTATTGAACACGTTTACGCTTATATACTCTTTTGTTTTTGTTCAAACTCACACTTTAAATTAATTGTGATCGAATATCGACCACTGGCCGACCACTAGTAAATGAAATTTGCAATATAATTCAATTCCCTTTTCAAAATTGAATGTGTTCTTAGAAGGCCCGTTTAAAAAGCGTATGTTTCGAATTCTATCTTCCCATCGTCGTTTGCAAAATACAATGGCGAACGAGCAACAATATACACGACATTCTCGATTCAGATAGCAGGATTTGTTTGTTTTTAGAACGCGATTACTATTTATAATTCGACAATACGACGCACAAGTCGCATGATGCAGGCCCATATTGATATATGTAGATATTATACATGAATCAGTCTTGTATGAGATCGTAACGCAAATAGAATTGCAAGTTAACGTTATGGCGCGTCCGTTCAGCGATTGAAGATTTTATTTCCTCTTGATAGGGTTTCGATTTTATACAAAGATACCAACCATATAAATGTGTAAGACGACTTTAATTGATTACGTCGTGCATTCACTCACACATGAATGTATGTGTGTACTGTGTATAGAAACTACATATGCTTTAATTTAAGACACACGTGTAAATGTAACGTAAATGTAAAATACTAGATATACATCATATTACAAATCTTTGAAATTATCAGCTTTTCTCTACTATAATGTGCATATATATATATATATATATATATATATATATATATATATATATATATATATATATATATATAAATACATAAACCTTCCTCTTGAATTACTCGGTTTATCAATGAAAAACATATTAAAATCCGTCGCGTAGTTTAAAAGATCTAAGCGTATAGACGACGGCAAGCGACTTTGCTTTATACTATGGTAAGATTTATACATATAAATAGTTAGGATTTATTTGGAATACTAATTGGTTTTCGCGACTTTGTCTGCGTAAATACTTTCATCCTATTTCGTTTTAAATTCGCGGCGAAAAGAACTTTTTACAAGGTCTAATCTAAATTTCTACCGAAATTTAACAAAATTGGTTCAGTAGTTAGGTGTGAAAAAAAAACAAACAGACAAATAAAGATACTTTTATATTTACAATATTTATATGGATTTGTAAAGACTTGATTATATGCAAGATTAAAAATAGCATAAAATATCGGACAAGTGCAACTTGTATAACCAGTAATGTATTAATCATTACGCTATTTAAATATTTGGTCACTGTTTTAATTATAGTATCAATATTGTAAACTAGTTTCCCCACGCGGTTTCACTCGCGTTTATGGTTACTGCTTCGCTCTATTGAGTCGTAGCTTGATGCAATATAGCCTATACTTTCCCCAATAAACGGGCTAGCCAACGCAAAAAGAATTTTTAAAATCGGATCAGTAGTTTCAGAGATTACCCTCTATATATAGGCTTATAAACTTACAAAGAAATTGTACTCTTTAAACCATTAGTATAAAACAGGCGATTGAAGAACATAGAAGGCATGTAATAATTAATATCTGTTAAAGCATGTTTGTTTGGCAACAACAAAAGATTTAATCTATTAACAAGGTAACCTAGATAATACTACGCCAAAAATAATGTAATACAGCAAAATATTTAGTGCATATACATATGTACTACTACTCTACTTCTACTAATATTTTAAAAAGGTAAAATTTGTTTGTACGTTTGTTAGGGTAATCTCTATTTACTTAACCGATTTAAAAAATTCTTTTTGCGTTAATTATTGAAGAAGGTTATAAGCTATACCATATCACGCTACGGATCATAGGAGCGCAGTAATAACCATCAATGCGAGTAAAACCACGAGGCACTAGCTTATTTATACGATTTACACATGATTTGGTCTCTATACATTCGATTCCAGATAGATAATTATTTTTGTTAAAAAAATAACCTTAGCTAAAAAAAATGGTGCATACTACACATTAACTTCTACAGTGGGTAATAAGGTCACGAGTATCGAATTTGACGCAGCAAAACACGTTTTCGTCATCAATGGGTTTTTAATCATGTTTCAATAAGCAGTGTGAATGCGATGTCACGATCCTCGAACGTGTGACGAAGATTTTTTGTGATTTCATCGTTAGTACGACTATTCGTTGAATATAGTTCAAAAAGATTTTACGCTGTTTCCAACCTCTATAGTCGTGTGTAATTTTTTTTTTGTCCTTGTTTTTTCGTTCATCCCATTTTATATACCAAAGATCAAAGCCTATACAGATTTTCCCGATTGTTTTTTTTTTTAGCTCTGAAAAGAGATTTTTTTTAATTTTACTAGTTTTTTTGGTTACGGTTCTTTTTTTTTCGTAAATACTCTTGGTTTAAACGGGAATACAATTTGTAGTTGTGAAATTCAGTAGGGATTCCTTTATGCAACAAACATATTGTTAAAAAAATTCAAATTCATTTTTGTTGAAAATATTTTACTAGGAAAACATGAGCTGAATCAGTGCGTAACAATGTAAATTATTGTTTAAAAATTTTCATACTACAAAAGCGAAAAGTTTCATATTATACACTTTTAATATGTTTTCCTTTGATATTTCGAAAATATAACATTTTAAAAATAAATTCAGTTTCGATTAAATAAACTTGTGATATAAGATTTACGTGCGTATCTCTGTATCTGTGTCTGTGGCGTCGTAGCTCCTCAATGAATGGATCGATGTTTATATATATATATATTATGATAAGATAAGATTTTTTTAAGATAAGTTTAAAACCTGATGTAATCGGGAAGGTTCTTGCTATAATTTTTTGTTTGAAACTTATTAGTCCTTTTATGATTATTAAAAGGATCTGAGCAATATTTTACGGGTCTGATTAAATTGATATTTACTATACTGTGACTTCAATGATTCTAAAATTATATATTTACGTCACTTTGACTTTGACATCATATAGAATCAACAAGATACACAACTCCTCACCAATATACAGCAAAAGTATCGTTTTGGGGCTTGTTGAAATGGTCTCAATAGATTGTTAGAGTTTTCTTAAAATTTGCGTATTTGGATTATATCTATAGTAATAAAACCGTGACTGGCTTAAATAGCCAGTTATTCCGTCAGCCGACTATTCCATTATTTTACTTAATGTAACGAACGGATTGAGTTGAAATCTGGCAAACAGATAATTATTTTAATGTGTGAATATTCAACATTTGAACAGTTTGACCAAAGTGGTTTAAAATTTGTATGGATAAATTAAAATCGGCGCAAATGTAGCCACGTGACTACTTTCTTTAAATCACTCTCTGCATGCTTTAAAGATCCCATTGAAATAAGAAAAGATAGCAATTTTAAGTATTTACTAGTAGAAATCTAGTTAGAAAGTCTAAATCTTTGACCAGAAAACTGACTTTTGTTCCGAAATTCTTGAAAAGTTTTACCGCTAACTTTTTTTTCCTTGCTCCGTAAAATAAAGAAAGGCCGGGAAAGTAATTCCATGTAAATAAGAAAAAACAATTGTCATTCGTAAACAGCGATTCTAATTAAAGAATTAATGGCCTACAACCGATGATTATTTTATTCTAAGGCTACTTTGGGATTATTTTCATTCCATTATTGTTGTTAATGCTAAATTCAATGTTCGTGGAAAATTTTTAAATGAAATCTACTTAATGAAATTCTAATTTCTGGCTGATAGAAAATGCAGTCTAAAGATGGATATAGAAGCATGAAATTTTGCACAGAAACTCTTTTAATATAATAACGGAGGTATATTGAAAAGATATTCGTGAAAGTCAGCCAAGGGATTTTGGGTTATAGTTTGACATTTTTTAAGATAATGTTAGGTTTCAATTAATTTAAATATAAATATTTTACTTTATTCTTATTATTGATATATTTTTTAAATATTTCGATAGTTTTACGTTTTATTTGAATAGTTATGAAGTAAATAATTTTAAAATTATAGTAACGAATGTAAGCATATATTGATTTTTCGGCGGGAATTAAAAAAAAAAGATGGTGGATAAGTATTTGATTAAAAAAATGTTGGGGGTAATTCATGTAAAATAAATAAAATATACTTATATAGTGATTACTTAAAATTAATAAGAATATTGTGTCGGTTTACGTATATGGACTATTTTTTGAACGCCAAATACTAATGATTATGTTTGACTTGGTCGGTAACAATATGTTACGAATCACTTTGGTATAAATAATAACAAATGATTAAAGTATAAAAGACTTCATTTGAACATAAGGTGGTTTTACTTCAATAAGAAATGTGGAATTTGGTTTATGTTTTCCAAACAAAATTTTAGAAGTGTCTGGTATATCATAGTTCGTCATAATTCACCCACTTCGGGAATAAAATGAGGAACGAAAGATTTATGAGAGGTAAGTCATTTTGGAAGTAAGAAACGTTAAAGTTGATATTCAAGCTCCTGACGAATTGCCGATGGGAAATCTCACTGAGGAAACGGCTAATAAAAATAAATTATTTAAACCGAGGATCCTTTATCACAACTAGGATAGCAACTGAAATAGTAGATACATTGTTTTACATAGCATAAATATAGAAGGAGTTTCTTCCAAACATTTCCATCGACATATGTATTTTAAATAAATTAATAAACGCAATACACTCAACGGCCCCACTAAAATCGCATGGCCTTGTGTTGGGGGTCCGGAAATACACACAACACTAACGCAAATCTAGACCACGATAAACATCCGCATGGCCAATACAGACCATTGCCGTAAGCGGGGATCGAACCCGCAACCGTTAGAGATTTAGTCACTTGTAGTGACTACAGCGCCATCGTGTCTGTCAAATAAAGCAATACCGTTTTAATGGATTATTTTCACGACTAAAATACTGGCATTTTAAAAGTTAATTACTACATAAGTCGTACCGCAATCATAATCTATTTTATAAAAATATGCAGATATAATTTTTTTTTTGCTATAATTAAAACAATGTGGTGTAAATACGGTAAACGGCAATATTAATTCGTTTCGGTAATGTATGTAATTGCTTTGCTGATATGTACGAAACATTTGAATAATAAATGGTCGACCACGCGTCACTATTGATGCGGCCGCGTAATGTCCATTTGTTGATTGCATTTCCAAATACATCCCTAATAACATATAAATAGTTCGGAAGTAATCTAGAAGTTTCGAGCCGTGTTTCTAGAGTGCATGTAGATTATGTAAGCAAATACTGCTTAATATTTCCATTTGAACAGTGCTATAGCGCGTGAAATGTTTGTTCACGATATTAATTTAGTCACCGTGGATATAATGATCATAGAAATATGTTGTAGTTTTAGTAAAAAACTTCTCTTATTATTATTTTTGTATCCAATGACTTCATTTCATTCTCTTTTCAAATTTAAGTGAATGTACTTCATAATTTCTTGACAGTTTTAAAAGATCTTATTAGCAAATTGGCGACAAATTTCTAATTATTTAAGTTTTATGACATTTTCTTCTCGCTTTTAAATGTCGTTTAGTCGCTGCTTAATTTAAACCGTACTTTGATATCTGAGTATGTATATCGATAACTCCCAGGTAAGTTGTTGTAACCCCAAAATTACAATTTTACAGTAGAGCACTTTTAATCCGTTTTAGTTTGAAAGTTACAACAAAATACGCCTTTTTTCAGGCGTATTTTGTTGTATTTTCCTTGAAAAAAAAAAAGATTATTGAAATTTTTTGACTTTGAATGCATTAAGCAATGCAAATTCGTGTAGTATTCAGTAAAAACGCTAACGGCAATTTTGTGGCTTACAATAACTTACGTGGGAGGTATCGATATGATGTTTACGATGATTATACTGTTTAATATTGTTCGAGTATTTACGTTTTTCTTTCACTATTATTCACAGCGAACTGAATCACTTAGTTGATTATATTAACATACGTAATTACAGCTTATGCTACAATAAAGAACGTATTAGATTTTGTTTTTCATGTACTAAATAGTCTAGATGTTTCGCACCATGATATGCATCTATTATTCCGATTCAGAAAGATAATATGTAAATTAACGGATAATTTACATCGCCTTGACTTTTTAGCTGTGTTATATTCCCATCGTAGAATGCCAGGGCTGCTTGACTCGACTGTTTGTTTTAAAGTACAGAGTCGATGTCGTTTAAAGAAAATTACAATGAGTCATTTGAATATTAATGAAGATATCCGTTGTCGTTCACACATTACCTATATATTCATAAGCAGGTACGAATGCATAATGTTTATTTACAAGCATTACGTATGTGTGCTTATGGTTGTGGAAGCTAATATTTATTTATATTTTTGTTGTATATTGCTATTGTTTTTTATTTGTATACTGGCTTGGAAAATAAATTTATAAAGAAGATACTGCCGTTAGATTTGCCTTAGATTAACTCATGGTTTTACTCGCGTAGGATTTTGGTACTCTCAGTAAGTTGTTAGATTGTTTGATGTTTATGATTATTGCTCTACAATAACGAATTATTATATTTCATCAATAACCGGATTATTTAATTTAAATAGGCCGCCATGGTGATTGCCGAGAGAAGTGAAAATTTAAAACTGTGAAATAGTATAGGAATAATAAGGATTTATAATCCTTAATCTTCAGCTTTCACACCTCTCTTAACCTTCGCATGACGTTACCGCGAATTCACAAAAATTTCCCCTATCAAATATTTTTGAACGCGTCAGAGGAACTTTCACAAAATTATTTTTTTAATCGAATAGTAGGTTCTTTCGATTAGTGGGCTTAAACAAAGAAATAATATTTAAATATTTTTGATTTGATCGTTATACAAATATATTGTATTAAATGGAATTCCGATTTTAGATCAAAGTCTATATTCTCCATCCTCGAAGATATGATATAATGCATAAAATCAAATATAGTCTGTATTTCAATCTGGAATGGATTATCCCAATGAAAATAACATTTAAATCCATTCGATACAACGTAGAAACGTTCTGTTCCATTATCTTGTTTGCTATTGTTTATCGACATTCTTGTTATAAAATCAGTGATAATACGCCATTACACAATTGTAGATGCTCCACTAAAGAGTTTTTATATTGGCAACATTTAAATAGGTCTTATCTGTGTTATATGAAAATGGCGGCTATTTTGTGGGTTGCATAAGCGAAATTGGTTTTGCGTTAAATGTTTATACATTATTAAATGGTTGCGTTTTAAATTATCGATATGTTAAATTCAATTATTTCAAAGTAATGTAAAATTTCTAAGTGAATACAAATTCTGTATAATTATTGTATGTTGCGTAACGAATATCACTTATAAGTAGGCGGAGACCTACTTATGCATAAGATATTCTGTTTGAGTCAAGTACAACCATCTTAAATATCAATATGCAAAGCTTGATGCGACCAGTTACCAGATTGCGATCAGTTCGCCTTTTCTTTACTAATGAATAAAGCTAACAGTTTGTTGGCAGTATTTTTGTTTGTATGCTAATATCAAGAACTAGTTATTGGATTTGAAAATTCTATTTGAATTCAATAGTTCGTTTATCGCGGTAGGCTATGAAAGATCACGCTACGATTTATAAGAGTTTAGTAGTAATCACAAACATAAAATTTAGAAAGTACCGAAATTTAACACAGAAAATAAAAAAAATAATAAAGAAATAATTTCGTTAAACTGGATGGCATACCTGTTCTGGTTTTTCTTTTTTTTATTCAAAAACAAAACTAAAGGACTGATTTTGATAACTATGGGACCTATCAACAAGGGTAAACAATACACACGCTACAAACCAAAAAGATAGAAACAAACCTATTCAGTCGTTTTAGAGTAATCAGAGAACACACTTAAAACCCGACGAACTGAGAATTTCCTCCATTTCTGAAGTCGATTAATCCACGTGGAATACTTAGTTTAATTAATAATAACTGGTCAAGTGCGAGTAGGACTCGCGCACCGAGGGTTCCGTACAAACTTATAGAAATCTATATAAGACTAACCCATCTACGCCATTTGTGGTCCTCATCATCAGTTCCAACATAAGTTACTATCAAAAATACCTAAATCAGTATACGCTTGCCTATAATATTTGAGGAGTTCCCTCAATTTCTCCAGGATCCCATCATCTGATCCTGACCTGAAGACAATGGGACCACCTTGGAAGTATACCTTTTCAAACAAAAAAAAAATTTGAAAATCGGTACACAAATGGCGGCGTAATCGGCGAACAAACATAAAAAAAAATTAAATACAAGGTCGAATTGAAAACACTCCTTTTTAGAAGTCGCTTAAATATAATCAAATATTGTGTAAATATGGATCACGTCCAAAAACTATTTTGAAACTACTTAGGAGCACTTTAATTTAAAACACGATCATGGATGCAATCCATGGAAACACAAAACTTTATTTTAAGTACTAATACACCTTATACTTTCAAAAAAAAAAGTTATAGCGCGATTCAGGATACACCTAGCGCCATCTCTTGACAATTTCAATGAACTAACTTGTTGACTTTGACATTAACAACATAATTATATTATATTTTATTCTCGTTTTATTTTTATTTATATTCTACTACACTCCACTACCCCTGCACTACGTTCGTAAAATATTTAGATTTACATTATCAATCAAAATATCGAAATATATATTAGTGCTGCCAAGACGAAAATAATTAGTCCTTAATTCGAACAAAACTAATTGTTTATTTATAAATAACTAATTATATTACTAATAACCAGAAGACTTATATGTGTAGATAAATAAGTTAATTAAATAACTCAATCTGTTTGAATTTAATTTTAAAATTTTCGTACTAAGTCAATACGAGTACTTAAATCAAATCGCGTGAAGCTCTTATATTGAATGTTAATTACGTAATGACGTTATAAATCGACGATAAAACTTTTAAATGAAAAGTTTATTGTATAATTTTTAGCGCGTTTAAATAATAATTAAAATAAAAAAATTTCTTAATCGAGCAGAATTATATCACAGTTAATGTCATAATGTTGTAATAGATGGCATTAGCTGTACGCTGCATCGCGCTATCATTTTGTTAGCTGCGATATATAGATTGCATTGCGTTGTTTATAAAGGTTTGCTGCTTTTTAATGTTTTCGTATTGATACAAATTTCTTCTCAGTGTTTGTAAAATTGTTTTTTTGACCATGGTCAACTTCTATGTTAATTTGTTACAAGTACATATAATTTTAATTCTAAGATTAATATATTTTCCGCTTGATCAATTTACAACTTGATACATTTACGCGTTCCTGAGAAAAAGGTTGAAAGACAGACGTACAGACTGACAGACACGCGAACAGAAATTTACAGTTTTCGGATTTTTTCCTTTATGTATACTAAAGGACCTTGCTCCTGGCCAAATTTCATAATGCTTGGTCAATGGGAAGTACCCTATAGGTTTTGATTCTCTTGCGAAAACGTTAAAAACGCTATCATACTTAAAATATGTGATATAAATGACCGTATCTTTTGATTGCGTTAACTTAGAAGTTTGATTTTTTCACAGCTCTTAGTAATTACAACTCTGAGTACTTGACGTTGATAAAAATTTGTTACCTTCACGCGTTTCTGAGAAAAAGGTTGAAAGACAAACTTACAAACAGACAAACATACATACAAAAATTAACAGTTTTCAGATTTTTTCCTTTATTTGTACCATAAGATCTTACTTCTTGCCAAATTTCATCGTGCTAGGTCAATGGGAAGTACCCTATAGGTTTTGATTCCCTTGCGAAAACGCTAAAATGGTCAAAATATACGACATATTTTCCATTATCTTTTGATTTCGTTGACTTAGAACTTTAATATTTTCACGGCCGCATGTCATCGTAGACTTGAGTATATAATATTAATTTCAACATGATACGTCTATGCATTTCTGAGAAAAAAGGGTTGACATCCCGACAGACAGACAGACAGACAGACAGACAGACAGACAGACAGACAGACAGACAGACAGACAGACAGACAGACAGACAGACAGACGGACAACAAAGTGATCCTATAAGGGTTCCGTTTTTCCTTTTAAGGTACGGAACCCTAAAAAATGAAAGATTTTTTTTCCGTGCTAAAAATATGGCGTATGAAATTATATTTACGACGCATCAGACACGAATGTATAAGAAAGTGGTAATTATTTTGTTGTTTTAGTAAACGTTTTTGCAAATAGTACTGGCATTATTGATCGCATTATCTAAAACGCTTTGTAACGTTCAGTTGAATATATTATGAGACCGGTTTCCACTGTTTTTGCAAAGCGTACGATGAACAACTGTGCCATATTATGTTGTGTTTACATTTAGTAGTTAGAAAACAATGATCGATTGCTTCAAATGGGGTTTGAAAAGAGATTGAATAATTGAGTGTATTGTTATGCAACATCTCATCCGTTTCTGAACCAATTTTAATGATTTTCAACTGACTTCACACAGGAGGAGGTTCTCAATTCGTAATATTTGTTTTATTAAAATTTTGTTACATTAGAACTCCGTCATTTCTTTTGATTTTGTAATTAATATACGCTTTTAGGGTATACTTTATGTTTGGTACAGACTTTTTATCGAAATCGGGCTAGTTGTTTGATTTTAAAATCAAAATAACTGGAATAAGTGTGTCATTCAAGTGAACGAAATTATTTATTTTGTTTTGAAATCGTTTCCTTGTTTTAAAGTCTTTATTTACTATTGAATAGATTAAACTAAGTAAGTCAAACAAGTTAATTTAATTAAGTTTCGATAGACACTAGTCGAGTTCTCAGAAACAATAACAAGTCGCTCGCGATTAATATTAACATTATAAAGAGAATATTTTAATCAGAGCCGAGGAAATAAAATTATATAAAACAAGGTGTTATTAGAAGTTTTTCGAATGATCCCGTAACGTCTGCGACACGCGGAGCTGAGTTGTGCCGGAAAGATGAAAAACTTATTCGCGAGATTATACTGCGGCTGCAAGTTATTTTTCTTTTTCAAAAACATGGATTGTGAATCACAGAATTAAATGACTAGACGTATAGTTTAACTAACTCGCTTCTCTTCATTCGGTCACTTTAATACTAAACGAGATATGACGTCACAAGATATTTTGACGGATTGTGCCTCGCCTATCGCCATATTGTAAAACATATCCATTAGTCCATAACAAATACACATTGTTCAACAATTTACGAAAACATAGTTGTTAGTATTTGCTTAGATTTATACACGTGTTAATGCTACATGCATATCTATAGCGAACTTCCTTATAAAATATATATCACTAGAAGTGCCTCGAGGTTATAACTGCGTGAAACGATATTTGTCAGATTGGTTTTGGCTCCTCCTCTAGTTTCGTGATTTGTAGCGAAATGTCCGTAACGTTCTTTAGTAAAGAAGTAAATATATTTTCTCAAATATGATTAGTAATTTCTTAGGTTAGCGTGTTTAAATAGATTAACACTCTTCAGCTTATTTATTTGACATCTTGGTGATAGGTATATAGATATCTTGGTGAAGGTTATTGTTCTTTAGGCGCTAATTCCGGCCGTCCTCGAACTGCCGTTGGCATAAGCGGAAGGTACGGGAAAAGCTAAACCACACTTCGCCCTCCTGAGACGAACTTCGCCATCCACGATCGGGGCAACGAACGGGATGCACATGCGCAACCGACCCCGTGACCTTTCCATTTCTGTGCTGATCACGGTCATCGCAGTAGTTAGAATGAGTATAAATTTTCACATAACCCGATGGATTGGAGCCCCAGGAATAAGGTATTTTTTCGAAGATTTCCCCTGCGAAAAAAAAATACTATTGCCATTACTAGGTTACTGTGGTACTTAATACGAGCATTCGACTTGTAATGAATATAGGATACGAGTAATATCTGGGAAACCATGGTAAAAAGTGCACAATTGCCTTATACGAATGCAGTTCTCTTTCTCGAAGCGTTAGTGAGATATTTTCTATGAAAACGCGTTTCGAAAGTGGGTTTAACAATGCATAGATGATTTTTCAATGTGGTCGTTATTTTCTATGAAGTAAGGTCTATTTTTTCCGCACCATTAATTTCTTTGTTTAAACTAGTAACGGATGTGTATTTTTTTTTATTTAAACGCGTTAGAATGCGCTTTCAAAGGTTTGAACTTTTAGCGAGTTTTTAACAAGCCTTTATACGTCGCGGCCATTTTATAAAATTTTAAAAAATCCCAACGTTTACCTATGCTTGGAAGTAAAAAATTTATTTTTGTGTTTAGAATGGGTGTTCGTTTTAAGTGTTTTATATTTAAGTCTTAACTCCTGTAATACATTTCTTTTCAACATCCGTTTAAACTTTTTTATCGAAAGTAATTTTAGACGCATGTTGAAATTAACAAAATGTCTAAACTCGTATCCAAAAACCAAATCTATTTAAGGTATATACACGAGTCTCGATGAACAATATTTTTTAGATTTTATTCGCAATATTTGTAAATAAGTAATTATATTTTTGATTAAAATTACAATCGGTAGCTTAAATCCGCATCTTTCTATGTTATAAAAAATACAAGTTTACAAAGTTATAAAAAGTTTAGTTTTGGTATGTACTGTAAAATTTCCGAATATACAGTCAGCTGGTGTGCGAATTAAGACATCGTTAAGAAAAAAAATAGGTTGTAAATATCTCACTCCGAAAAGACTTCTCTTATTAGGTAGAAAGATACAGAATTTTCACTATCACTATATTGCAGGTTCAAGTTAAATTGGCAGGTAACATAATCATGATACAATTACCATCAAGGTATATTTATGTTATACTCATAAAATATACAGAATTGTTCTTGCATTATTAAACTATTACTTAAATAATGGTTTACTGCCTACGCTCGTGGAGAATGTTCACATCGCGCTATTAATATATAGTATCTATACAATGACATAGTGCGGTTTCCTGCCAGCACTCTCATTAGGCCCTACATCGTTACTGCTTGTTATTATAATAAGCTTTTTAAAATATTAACTAGGAGTTTTAATGCGACCCGTATGCTTTGTTTGCTGTACCTATGTACGTTGTAGCTAAGTACTATTGTTGCTTAGTTTTGACTTCTACGAGGAAGAAAATGTGTTCATTTATCTTTATAATATTACATTTTCCTTTACAATTAAAGTTTCTCACACATGCATTCACGTATGCACACGCGCATGTACGCACACATTTACTTACACGTATATATACGCACTCCTTTTTGCATGCACAAATGCCAATACGCTCACACACATTTTTGTATACGGGATAATATTACATAACCATTGTCAAATGTCAATCACTTTTTGTAACCATAATTTTTTTCCGGAAAGAAATATTTTAATTAAGTTTTAAAGATTTTTAAATTAAAAGTATTCCTGTATAGTTTTTTTCTTAAATTATTTAACTCTTTATTAATTTTTTCTAATGTAGCGCGAGGCGAAACTTTGCACCGAACGCTATCGATCCATCGACAAGGGGATAATCACCGTTGGTTTTAATACATATTATACAATTATATGTATTGAGAGCGTACTTCTTTTGGTAGTCGGTTAAAATCACTTTTTATATACAGAACCGTTTTCATTTTCTCACTTTTTATCTTATTCCTTTAAACGAGCAATTCTTGTATATATGTAAATATATAATCGGAATATAATTTGATTTTGATGAAATAAAACGCAAGGGGTTTCGGGGGCGACAAATCCATCTAGATACGTTTCATTTTTCAAAAAAAAAAACGTGATTTAACAAAAAAAACATACCGAGTTGAGCTCGGTCAGCTTTTGATAAAATCTTATAATACATTATTGTTAAAGCATTCTAAACGTTAAACACTAGGTCGTGATGAGATGTTGTTTTTTTCATTTGTAGTTTACAGTCGGTAACGACACTTTTTCTGTAATAAGAAATTGTATTCCAATAACACAATTCGTAATAAAAGCATCTTGGACGATATTTTTATCGTTCCAGACCATGTGTATACAGTTCTATTTCAATACACAAACCTTGAGTCAATGAACTTGGCAAACCATTTTCAAGATCAAGATCGAAAATAAATGACAGTTGTTTTCACGTGCAGCCGAGTTATAATTCTAAATCGGTTTGGCACCAATTAACAAAAGAATAAAACAGATTCCAGTAGTCAATTTATAAATAAAATACACGACGACCAATCGCGACTTATAGAGTATGTAAATAAAATGAATAAATGAACTCATTACACTCAACGGCCCTCAATCTCATTGCCTTGTGTCAGAAACACACACAACACTAACACAAACACCCAGACCACGACAAACATTCATACGACCAACACAGACGTTTGCCGTGAGCGGGGATCGAACCCGCGACCGTTAGCGCTTCAGTTGCCGTGACCACTGCGTCAACGTGTCTGTCATATACATATGTCATGTCAATAGCCGGCAAATTCGGTGTAAAGAGATGTAAAGTGATCACATACAAACTTTTGCAGCATAAGAGTAACAAATGCGTGGTTAGCCTAAAAAGTAATTAAAGATGATGAAGAATAGGACGTAATGGATGAGACGTAATAGGGGTTTTAGGCTTTCGATTTAACGCAACGTAAACGTTACACCGACTTCCTGTGATAGTGCGACTTCTTAATTTGACCCAGACTATATACGATATTTAAGATTATGTATTTAGCAAAATATGACTTACTAATTCACAGCTGATTGCGTGTAATTTGCACACGTTTATTCACTAAATCTTGTACATAATTTGCGTCCTTACGCCGAGACGGCAGTCACTAAATAATATACATATATCAGGCTTAACTTCTTGATAAAAAGCTTGTAAAATCCCGTTTCCAGAGTTGAAATAAAACATAATATGTATTTGTCGCATTGAAAGATTTGTAGCGTTAATACGAGCTTATTTTGGTACACGGTATGTGGTACAAGATATCGTTAATATTTTTGTTGCAATCATTATAAAAAAAAATATTATAGTATGTTTATTTTATTAAATGAAATAGAAAGTATAATAATTCATACTAATGTCATAAATGTAATATTACGATGTAACCCTGTCTGTTTATTTGTTACGTTTTCACACCTAAGAACCAATTTTGATGAGTTTTTGTTTAAATATAGATTGATAGATCTTGGAGATGGACAGAAGCTTTTTTGTCGTGTAAATAAAATTTTAAGTTAGTATTTTTGTTTTTATTACTTATTGGTCCCAATTCTATAATTTCAAAATGCTTTTCGAAGTGTATCAATCGAAATTAATGTTGTCAACTAAAACTTTTAAATAATCAAAAGATGTTTTCATTAAAATACGCTCAATAAACTTGAATAAGGTCAGAATAAGGTCAATATATTTTTTAATTATGACCCCTGAAATAACTGGGCAGCCAAGCTTTATTACTATGCAAAATTTATGTAAATATACTCCCAGTGTAAAAGCTGTCTACGGATAGACAAAGATGCATCATAATGTTTGTTTTTAATATTATTTTGGAAGTCTAAAAGCAAACTCCATTTAGGGTATAGTGGTATCAATTAATTTTAATTATTTTATTTGAATGCACTCTGGAATTCACTCTGTTTATCTTATTTTTTGACTTTGTCAATTTTGTTTTGTGTGTGCGTCAACACACACTTAACTAAACCACAGGAACGATAGGAATAATATAATCGTAACTACTATTATGAATGTGAACGTTCGAATTTTTATAAAAAATATACTGAACAGAATTTGATGAAATTTTATAATTTTATACGTATCCATTAGAATATCAAATAGGCTATTTTTATTAATATATATTATGTGGGAGATGCCCTGGCTGGAAGCTGTTTTATACAAAACTTTATCTATACAAATACATAAAATTGAAGTGTCTCTTTGTGATTTCAAATTAACTAAATGCATATGAAGTAAGTACCTACATCAAAAATACAATTTTTAAAATGTTTGTTTTTAAAATTATATTTTAATTTTTTTAAAATTTAATATTTTAATTTAAGTAAACAAAGCCAAACCAAATAAATAATATCTGATTCAAGTAGCGAAGATAAACATTACATAAATATAATTTTTCCTCAACTTATCGCGGACGAAACCGCGGGGCACGGCTAGTGATACATATCGAAAAGTGATGTTCTGTCCGACACCGTTCATTAGAAATACAGATCAAACGCACTTGCGTGACAAATCGATGCGGTAATTATAAAAACATTTGCAGACGCTTGGTCGCACAGTGTGACCGTATCTTTACAGATAATTTCGCTTTCGCCTCGCTTGGTCGCTCAGGTGTGTACGAACCCTTATTACATTGCTAATATTTGAAAACACTTTCATACAAATTGAATTTCATTTGACGAACGGAAATATTTTGATTGAAAATTTATTATTCATTCATTTAAAGTGATTGCGCCATATTGATGAATTTCCATTGAAATAAATAATTTTAATTTTCAATCAATTAGCAATCCTGTAGTTTTAGGATATTTTTTATGGGAGTTGAATTTTAGTTTTCCGCTTAATTAAAATAATGGATTTAAATCCTAACAGAAGTCATTTTGTATTTAAAAAGTGTCTTAGTTGGTCGAAGATTTTTACAAAAAATGTATATTACCCGATTGCACGAAAACGCTTGGACAATTTTGTTAATTCTTTTATTTTATTAAAAGGATTATAAAAATTAAAGTAAAGTAAAGTAACAGCCTGTAAATGTCAAACTGCTGGGCAAAGGCCTCCTCTCCTATTAGGGTAAAGGTAAAAGGTAGTAAAGGGTAAAGGTTTAGAGCTTAATCCACCACGATGCTCCACTGCGCGGTGGTGGGTGGTGGTGGTGGGTGGGTGGTGGGTATACATGTGTCAGAATTTCTCTTTGCACATGCAGGTTTCCTCACGATGTTTTCCTTCACCGCCGAGCTCGAGATGAATTTAAACATAAATTTAGTACTTGAAAAATCAGCGGTGCTAACCGGGGTTTGAACCCGCGATCATCGGTTGAGATCGACTTGTTCTAACCACTAGGGCCGAGATGGCTTACAAGGGTTATAATCTGTCCTATTGTCGTATATAATATTTATCTAAATTTGTGAGTTTGATTTCCAAATTTAAAACAGTGTAATAAATATTTAATTCTAATTTTGCATTCAAAATGGGTTCTCTTTTTAAAAAAAAATTTTGTCAACAATTCCGAAAAGCATACAGAATAAGTATAACGTAATTTTAATAACATCTATTGGTTGAGCGAACGTCAATTTGATCGTGTACAACAGAGCTATAAAATAATATTTTATTTCATTACTTTCAAAGCATGAAAACGCCATAAACGAATATTTATCGACTATTAGGGGCTATTAACGTGTTGGCTAATTATGTGTTGATTTGTATAAAACGTAACCGCTATACTGAATTCACCGCCACTATTAATTGTCCATTTAACCTTTGTGTCATCTAATGGTACATAATTAGCTTATTACATACTTTATACAATACATTGTAAATGATAAATAAGCAATGAAAAGGTTTTGCAACTTTTTATGGTTATATTAAGATAAAGCCACCTTTAGCTCATTGACTATAGAACGTATACGGGCAGTTCCTCATTCTTACAGAAGATCAGCGTGAAGTAGCTAATATAGATGCGTTTTGTATGGTGAGTGAGTGATCCGGAAGCCAACTCCACCATTCTATTACTTCATATTCACCCCTTCTTCTTTTTAAGTTTCACGTATTTGTGGCTCTTTTTGTGCTGCAAATGTCCATAGGCAACGGTGATCATTTAATATCAGGTGTCACGCCTGCTCGTTTGTCAGCTAATTTGATAAAAAAAAGATTCAGTAGTCAATTGCCAACCATTATAAACCGCGCGCAGACGAGAAACAATATTTAGAGTCCTTTTGGTATCTCGAAATTGAATCCATAGACATGTATCATTTAATACATACGAGGCTAAGAGTAACGCGTAAAAATATCAGGAATATCGGTTTTATTTTGTGACGGACAAAAAACTCTCGTTACAAGAAACAAAAGGACAAAAGTCTCTTGTTAGCATAGGCTATTATAATTTCCCTTTGTCCGTCTGTCTGTCTGCTTGTCATTTATTGCTTTTTTCCCTTGTAATGAAACTAATATTATCTATACATACGATAGTTGCGAAGGAATGTGTATATTCAAAACTTTTTACCGCTGCAACGGCTTAACGGATTAGAGAAATATTTGATAGTCTCTCGGGCATAACTGCGGCGCGCAGCTGGTGGATATAATCCTTATTTTGAAAGTTTTTAATATTTGAAACGTAAAATACAATTATTGTAAGTAACTTTTTTCTCTAATCTTTAATTTTTTGCAGATAGTTTATTAACTTCTAGCTTTTTATAATAAAAATAAACGCACTACACTCAACAGACCCATTCGATCTCATGATTCTTTGTTGGAGGTTCAGAAACACACAGCACAAACACAAACACCCAGACCACGACAAATATCCGTATGGCCGATATAGACGTTTGCCGTGAGCGGGGATCGAACCAGCGACCGTTAGCACTTCAGGGACTACTGCGCCAACCTGTCGTCAAAGCTTATTTTTCGCTTAAAGTTTACTGTTTTGAAAATTTATCCTAGTTGCATGTACATACGCGTGTTCTACATTACTGTATGCTTGTATGTGTCATGTTAAAAGCTTGTTCACGAACTCGACATGTTACGGCTGTCGTTTGCATCGTAAGCAATCTTTGACTGTAAGTTTACGTAAATTTAGTGGTTTCGTTTAATATTAACGTCAAAAATCATATGGAGACGCTGCTATGTGTGTCGTGTCACGATAAGCGTTTATATGAAAAATATTGCTCTAGGCGAGATTTACACTTTAAGTTTTGTTTTCCCGTAACGTAATATTTTAAAAATCGGATCTCGAATTTAAAAATTTACTATAAAAATTTTATATGGCGTTGTATATGTAGGTGGCGGCACTGTATTTTGTTCATATTAAATATTAAAACGCAAACGGTACCGTATACACTTTACAAAGTCACACTAGACTCTCTGAACACCATATACGCTGATGCGTTACTGGTCGTAAACTATATTCAGTTTTTCTAAGTCGTTGTTATATCCAACCGACTGTAACATTATAAAATAAAAAGTAATGTATTATAATAAAGAATTGCCTTCTTATAATTAATACAAAAAGTAACATAAGCTGTCACGGTTTGAAGACTCGGGTGTTTACATGTTATTGTTACTAAAATCGTATTATGTACGTGGTTGGCGAGCCTGTTGCAAGCGAAAAGCGTCTAGCTCGCGAGCCGGCGGTTATTTCTAATTGCCTCCTAATTTGAAGTTAATAGACCTGCACACCCATCACGATGTCGCATACACATTAACATTTTGTTTCATTTTTTATAAAAATAGCTGGCTAACGAGCAGGCATCATCTGATATTAAGCGATCACCGCCGCTTATGGACATTTGCAGCACCAGAGAAGCTACAAATGCGTAAGGACGTAAGAAAATTGGACTGGATTCGGCTTCCGGCTTTCACCGTACGAAATCCGTGTATTTTAGCTACTTCACGCTAATATTCTGTGAGAGTGAGGTACTGCCCCAGTCTAGCCAGCCTGTATACGAGCTATACTCAGTAGGCTATAGCTAATATAATCGTTTTGTTAATCCAACAATATTCTACCATGGTAGTGAGTAGGTACCCAGCTTTATCGCGTATTTCCAAGTTCTTCGCTTTATAATTTTCACGAAAAACTTCCTATTATAACAACTTAAAAACTTCTTATATAAAAAATGCACATTAAAAAATGTAGGTGCGACATTGCTTGTTAAAAAGTTGGAACAGTATATTAGAAATTTTTTAATAACTTCGTGCGATGGCGAAATGAGAAAAAATATAACAATTTCTAGTCGAAATATCGACAAAGCCCCGAGGCAGGGTCTGGTAATGAAACAAGCGAGTGGTCCATTCATTAACTTTGCCTAAAGACGCCTCTAATTAGCAGTCTCCTACTGACCCTGTTTTCCTACTAGTGTAAATATTTACACTGTCATAAAGAGGTCGAAATATAACGTTGGGGTGTTTTCATAGCGACGATAATATGGAGAAAATTAATTTTCGGGATAATTAAATACAATTATTTTTTTCTGTGTTTGACAATTTTGTTTGCGCTTTGTAATATGCGGCGGTGTAGCAGGCTAAAGGCAGCTTTGTTTATTTTTAATTTACCATTATAAATATATGTTGGGTTCAGTAACCGGATTGGATGTTAATTTATAATTATATGCAATTTGTGATTTCCTTCCAGTTTATTATATATTTTCATTATTCATTAATCCGGCAAATATGTAGAAATCAATTGAAAGATTTTCGATTTTGACAAATAAAGGAGCGTTTATAAAAAATCAACTTTTAGAATATAGCATAATAGCGATAGATAAACCTATTTAAATACAGAAATCATGGTCAAAAAAGATTTTTTTATATATTAAAATCCAATGTGAAATTACCTTGATCAAGAAAATTACGTGAGAATTAAAACAAATATTAGTGTTTGTTGCCACATCGTGACTTCATTTACCAATTAGTGCCTGTTTTTTGTACCTAATTCGTGTTTTTACTTCGTCTTCGTACCTTGGATAGGAGTTCTATACGTAAAGTATGTACGTATATAGATCCCTGCGTCATCACAACCGCCGGTTAATGAACGTTACACTTGGTAGAAAAATGATTCTAGTCTATTGTCTTGCTCCCAGGGCTTGTGGAGGTCAGATGGCAATCGCTCTATGTCAGATCCGGACTAGAATAATAAGCAGACCCTAGCAAAAAACCGGGAAAATGTTAGGTAGAAAACATTAGGTTCCTTTTACGAAAAAGATACTACACAATCATTTGGGTCACATTTTTGATGTGATCGTTTTGAGCTTAATTTAGGTGGGTTTATCTTATAATAAAATGTATGAAATATATTTGAATTGCAAATACAAAATGATTCGAATTGCCTCAATGGAATAAGCAAGTCAAAATCAAATATCGCAGGTTCAAATTCCGACAAGCCTCTAAGTGTTTTCAAGTACTTCGTATTTACAATTTATCGCTATGAAGTGGAGGGAAACATCGTGAGAAACAAGCGTGAGGCAACTTGAAATACATTCCGATTCATCGAAATATGTATATTTGCTAGCAATGTGACTCGATACTGCTAGTCGATTCACTCGAATACATTTTCACGTCACTCGAGTTGAAACAATTATTTTATTGAGCAAACGTTCGTACGACCGAGCACTTGTTTACAAAGCCATGTTCCAACCTGTAATTAGTGCTATTTATTATTGACCAAGCTAATTTAGGTATTCAAATTTACTCGATAATTCGATTGATCGAGCTTAAAAATTCCACCACCACTCGATTAAACCAACTCGATTTTAATTACTATTCATATGCTAACTCATTTTTGGTAGGTAACTTAAATAGAAGTGATATACATTAAAATACAGAATATTTCGTAAGTAAGTGCAGAGAGTTTGGACAGTATACAGTGCCAACGATTTCGGTATAGATGGCGTTGTATTTTATCCATACTGAAATGCTAAAAAATACTAACAGTACAGTATACACTTTGCAAACTCACTAGACCCTCAGTTATCGAGCCATAATCTGTTTCAAACATGGAAAAATACGATAGTTATTATGCGACTCTTTCAAAGGTATAGATTAGAATGCATTTTCCTTGTTTTATATTTACGTATGTTGACTTTTTCATTAGCACTAATTGCTAATGTTAAATGAGGTACCTATTGTTTGATATGTAGAGGTTAGCAAGTGTATAAATGGATGCTGATAAGTAATAATGTGTCAACCCACAAAAAGTCAAATTTTAAGATATTGATGTATTTCGATACTACGTCACCTATTTAACATTATCCAAAAAAAATCAAGTCATCTAAACTAAACAAGTATGGGAAAAAGTTTCTTAATGCGATGTTTCGAAATTCAGATGCGTTCCATATTTTGCAATTTATAAAATAATCTGAAATATTTAAAAATAACTGGTCAAGTGCGAGTAGGACTCGCGCACCGAGGGTTCCGTACAAACTTATAGAAATCTATATAAGACTAACCCATCTACGCCATTTGTGGTCTTCATCATCAGTTCCAACATAAGTTACTATCAAAAATACCTAAATCGGTATACGCTTGCCTATAATATTTGAGGAGTTCCCTCAATTTCTCCAGGATCCCATCATCTGATCCTGACGTGAAGACAATGAGACCACCTTGGAAGTATACCTTTTCAAACAAAAAAAAAATTTTGAAAATCGGCGAACAAACATAAAAAAATATTAAATACAAGGTCGAATTGAAAACACTCCTTTTTAGAAGTCGCTTAAATATAATCAAATATAATGTAAATATGGATCACGTCCCAAAAACTATTTTGAAACTACTTAGGAGCACTTTAATTTAAAACACAATCATGGATGCAATCCATGGAAACACAAAATTTTATTTTAAGTACTAATACACCTTATACTTTCAAAAAAAAGTTATAGCGCGATTCAGGATACACCTTGCGCCATCTCTTGACAATTTCAATGAACTATCTTGTTGACTTTGACATTAACAACAATTATATTTTATTCTCGTTTTATTTTTATTTATATTCTACTACACTCCACTACCCCTGCACTACGTTCGTAAAATATTTAGATTTACATTATCAATCAAAATATCGAAATATATATTAGTGTTGCCAAGACGAAAATAATTAGTCCTTAATTCGAACAAAACTAATTGTTTATTTATAAATAACTAATTATATTACTAATAACCAGAAGACTTATATGTGTAGATAAATAAGTAAATTAAATAACTCGATCTGTTTGAATTTAATTTTAAAATTTTCGTACTAAGTCAATACGAGTACTTAAATCAAATCGCGTGAAGCTCTTATATTGAATGTTAATTACGTAATGACGTTATAAATCGACGATAAAACTTTTAAATGAAAAGTTTATTTTATTATTTTTAGCGCGTTTAAGTAATAATTAAAATAAAAAAAAATTATTAAACAAGCAGAATTATATCACAGTTAATGTTATAATGTTGTAATAGATGGCATTAGCTGTACGCTGCATCGCGCTATCATTTTGTTAGCTGCGATATATAGATTGCATTGCGTTGTTTATAAAGGTTTGCTGCTTTTTAATGTTTTCGTATTGATACAAATTTTTTCTCAGTGTTTGTAAAATTGTTTTTTTGACCATGGTCAACTTCTATGTTAATTTGTTACAAGTACATATAATTTTAATTCTAAGATTAATATATTTTCCGCTTGATCAATTTACAACTTGATACATTTACGCGTTCCTGAGAAAAAGGTTGAAAGACAGACGTACAGACTAACAGACACACGAACAGAAATTTACAGTTTTCGGATTTTTTCCTTTATGTATACTAAAGGACCTTGCTCCTGGCCAAATTTCATAATGCTTGGTCAATGGGAAGTACCCTATAGGTTTTGATTCCCTTGCGAAAACGTTAAAAACGCTATCATACTTAAAATATGTGATATAAATGACCGTATCTTTTGATTGCGTTAACTTAGAAGTTTGATTTTTTCACAGCAGTAATTACAACTCTGAGTACTTGACGTTGATAAAAATATGTTACCTTCACGCGTTTCTGAGAAAAAGGTTGAAAGACAAACTTACAAACAGACAAACATACATACAAAAATTTACAGTTTTCAGATTTTTTCCTTTATTTGTACCATAAGATCTTACTTCTTGCCAAATTTCATCGTGCTAGGTCAATGGGAAGTACCCTATAGGTTTTGATTCCCTTGCGAAAACGCTAAAATGGTCAAAATATACGACATATTTTCCATTATCTTTTGATTGCGTTGACTTAGAACTTTAATATTTTCACGGCCGCATGTCATCGTAGACTTGAGTATATGATATTAATTTCAACATGATACGTCTATGCATTTCTGAGAAAAAAGGGTTGACATCCCGACAGACAGACAGACAGACAGACAGACAGACAGACAGACAGACAGACAGACGGACAACAAAGTGATCCTATAAGGGTTCCGTTTTTCCTTTTAAGGTACGGAACCCTAAAAACTTAGTATTAGATAACATATTAGGTAAATAAATCTCTCTGCTTTTGATTAATTATACATTTTATCAAAATAGAAAAGAAAATGAGAAAATATACGTCTTCAAACGAATTTATCAAGAATAGGTTTGACTTCTTTAAACGCCATTTTCTCTAAACGAAGTCCGTGTTGCTTGACACAGTATTGCTTATCAGCATCCATTTATGAATATTTGCTTGTACATTCCTACATATGCCTGAATAACTTTGATCAAAATGTCTCGGTAGTATCTACATACCGAACCGGTGGTAACTTCCCATTAATTTAAGTTCTTTCTTGTTTATTTCTTTTGCCGATTCAAATGTTAAGTTGTTTAATTTAGGCCAAGAACAGGGTAAACACTGAATCTATTAAAAACCCTTAAAAATGTTTTTCCAATTGGCCATAGGGTTTGTAACGAACTATATCTACTAAAAGAATATAAAATGATTAGGATTGTACTGTCGGTATATATAACATGCTATAACTATTGAATTTGCTAATAAATTATACTAAAATTATGTTTAATTTTACTTATAGGCTATATTACATCACGCTAAGACTCATAGGAGCGAAGCAGTAACCAATAATGCGATTGAAACCGTGGTCAGCTAGTCACTTATCTGTCTATTCTAATATTATAAAGCTGAAGAGTTTGTTAGTTGTATGCTCATAAGCAATAATGTATCAACCCACAAAAAGTCAAATTCGGAGATCTTGATATATTTTGATAATGCGTCACGTAATTATCATTATCCAAAAATTTTTCAAGTAATTTAAACTAAACAAGTACGGAAAAAAGTGTCTTAAATTCCTGATTAGAATATTGAAGTGTGTTCAATATTTTGCAATATAAAATTATCTCATATATTTGAAAAACTTATTATAATACCAAACTGCTTTTAATTAGTCATACATTTTATTAACATAGAAAAAAATGCTAAATACGTCTTCAAAGAAATTTATTAAGAATAGGTTTGACGTGTTTATATATATATATCCATCCTTTTTCTTATTTTTTTTTTATAAAATGTATAATTAATTAAAAGCAGATTGATATATTTAATATATTATCTACTAAAAAGTTATTCAAATATTTGAGATTATTGTATAAATTACAAAATATGGAACGCACTTAGAAACCGAAACAATTAATTAAGAAACTTTTTTTCGTATTTATTTAGTTTATATGACTTGAATTTTTTTAATAATGTTAAATAGGTGATACAGTAACAAAATTCATCAATATCTCCGAATTTGACTTTTTGTGGGTTGACACATTATTGCTTATCAGCATCCATTTATTGTTACCGTGTGGTCGGTACATTACTTTTGTAGGATGTACGAAGCTTATGAAGGTTTGCGAAAGTTGTTCTGTGTAACTTGAAACTTGTTGGCTACTTTGATAACTATTGAACTATAACTTACTAAGGATAATGTCGGATTCTCTGAATAACGCGTTAGGTTGGCCTAAAACAGTCAGAAAATCATTCTCAATTAGTAATATTTATTAATTGAAAATGTACAAAATTGCATGCAAATTAACTTTTTTTTTTTAAACATTCAATTTTTTTGATCTTTTCAAACTTTCGGAATTCGAATATGAATTAACATTACAAATTCCGAAAGACATTCCAACTGTTTGCAGTCTATCTAAGTGCTAATCGGATTATTAATTTATGGATATTAATTACGGATATTAATTATCGGATAAAGATGAGTAACTATAATATTTTAATTTCATAAAAATAGCTGGAAAACGAGCGGGATACCTGATGTTAAGTTATCACCGCTGCTCATGGACATTTGCAGCACCACTGAAGCTAAAAATGCGTTGTCAGCTTAAAAAGAAATGAGGGGAAAGGGAATAGGACGTAATGACAGGAATGAAGGTGAGGTTAGGCTTCCGATTCTCTCACTTGCCGTACAAAACTCAGCTATGTGAGCTACTCCACTTCGATCTTCTGCGAGAGTGAGGTACTACCCGATCGAGTCAGCTTAACATACGAACTTTATTCAATAGGATTATAAATAGCTAAGCGACCTCACATAAAAGATTATGAATACAAAAATATAATATAACAAGAAAAAAAAACAAAAAGATCGACATTTACGTCTTAAGCGTTATCGGAAATGACATTAATCCGTCAAATGGATCGGCGGATGAGGCAAAATGATCCATAACCTTAGTTCCGGTTTTTCTCGTTTTAACCAAGACTGACTACAGACGACACCAGTCATCTAGTTGTATAAATACAGTGCTTAAAACCTGCAGAGCAATAAAGCGTGCACTATTGCTTTCGCAACGCAATACAGACACGTTGGCGCAGTGGTCACTGCAACTGACCGTAGCGCTAACAGTCGCAGGTTCGATCCCCGCTCACGGCAAATGTCTGTATTAGCCATACGGATGTTTGTCGTGGTCTGGGTGTTTGTGTTAGAGCTGTGTATGTTTCCGGACCCCCGACAACAAGGTCACAAGATCTTAATGGGGGCCGTTGAGTGCGATGCGTTTATTTATTTATAAATACGAAAAAAAAATACATATTGGCAGTTGATTTCTGATTTTTATTCTAAAATGAAACAAATAAAATGTCAATGTGATAGTGGTAGTTCACTCTAATGACCTTATTGAAATAATTCAAAAATGAAAACTCAAAATAGAAAATCCATTCCGTTTATAAAATTCGAGAATAAAAGTAGGTACTTTTATGAGGCACTAATACAACGACCGCTCTAATCCGCCTGTCACGTGAAGCTGCCGATCCGGTTGTTATTTTAAACATCTGATAATGAATGTTGCTTAATTGGGAACTTATTCTAGTGTATTGGTTGCCGTTGTGGGTTGCGGAGGGCTGATGACAATCGCTGTAAATAAAAACCAGTAATTAACTTATCCAAACTTGAACTAGAATAGTAAATGGACATTGGTATGTTATGGGAACGCTATGAAGATGATGATTAAAAAATACGAAATGGACACGACATGATTTCATCCTACGTTTTTTAAAATAGAAGAGAAAATTTAAACGTTGCTACATTTACGGTTAATGGTTTTTGAGTTACACGGCATGCGGCATAATTGTACATAATGTATGTACATATGTACCTAAGTAGGTACAATAATCTACTTCTTACAATGAAGTAATGAACACGATTTCTTCTGGATCATTATTTCTTGATTAATTATCGCATATGTACAGCCCTACTAATATTATAAATGCGAAAGTAACTCTGTCGGTCTGTTACGTTTCTCTTATCTCTCATCTCTTCATCTCTCAACCGATTTTGATGAAATTTGGCACAGACAATCTTTAGACCCTGAGTAGACATACCATTCATTGCAAAAAGCGAAAAAAGCGAAAGGTCACTCACTCACTCATCACGAAATTCCAAAAACTACAAGTGCTAGGAGTTTCAAATTTTGCATGAGGATTATTTTTAGAACGTAACAATATAAATTGGGGTTAGAAGTTTGAATGAGAGTCCTATGTTAAGCGCGAGTGAAACCGTGAGGGGCCGCTAGTTATAAAAGGCTCAGCCAGAAACAATATTTTTATATAAAAAGTGAGTGATAAAGTGTATCGCAAAATAATATATCGTACGTCTTAAAGGGTACGTAATTTTAAGCGAAAATCGTATTTTTTCTTTCAATGTTGTTTTATGTACAGAAAAAAGGTCAGCCTTGCAATAATTCAGTGACAAATGGCATAATTCCAATGGGCTCTACACATTTTAGGAAATCATTTTCGTTACATTTTATTCATTCCGGCGTACATTATCCACACGTGTGTATATGTTTATGGTTATTTTAGCTGTTTAGTTATTTTTGGGTGTATTATAATAAAATTATTTTATGAAAATTAATTTAAAACTAATGGCAGATCAATAAGTAAAGTAACAGCCTGTATACGTGTCACTGCTGGGCACGTTCTTCTCCCATGACTCTCCTCTCTTCTCTTCTGTAGAAGAAACGGCCACACACATAGATACGATACGATGTGCCAGTAAATAACACGGTTTTATTTGCCACCGGCTTCGAATGTTTTATTTTTATTTAATTTTCTTTTTTTTTTTTACAAACGCATCACACTCGACCTCCCCATTAGGATTTTATGATCTTGTGTCGGGGATCCGGAAACAATCGCAACACTAACACAAACACCCAGACCACGACAAACATCCTTATGGCCAATACAGACATTTTCCATGAGCGGCGATCGAACCCGCGACCATTAGCGCTTTAGTCAGTTGCAGTGACCATTGCGCCAACGTGTCTGTCAAATTTATTTCGAATGTTGTATTTTTTGCCTTTTAGTTTATTTGTACCAATTAAATTAGTTCTTGAAGTTAATTTCGAAGCAGATATCTTCAGACGATTAACCTGAAGTTCTGTATACAAGTATGATTAGGTGTGTGACGTCATCCTAACTTCGAGAAATTTATTTATGTAGATAAAAAAGTACATTAAATAACTTGATTTGTTTGATTTTGATTTTTAAAATTTTCAAAGTAAGTAAATGCGAGTACTAAAATCTTGCGTCAAGCTTTTATATCATATAAATTCTGTAATGACGTTAAAAGTTTTACTATCAAACTTTTAAAGGAAAAGTTTTTTATATTCTGTTTGGCGCGTTGAAATAAGAGTTTTTTTTATTATTTTTTTCATTATTTTTATTTTATTTAAAACCAAATAAAGAATCAGGATAAGATGTCGTGTAGTGATTTTACTATATATTTATTTTAAAATGAATCATTTTCTTTTTATATATTCACTAACAAAGTCTGGTGCTTCAAATATTGAGTTCAATGTTCATTATTGTTAACTTGATAAGAAAACATATGTGTTTACAGTACAAGCGTTTAAATATTTGATAATATTGATTTGATATTTATTTTTATAACTTCATAATGTACAATCTTTCAACTAGAGCTCCTGTAAATTACAGGTTTTCTGCTGGTTAATAGTGTAGTAAAGTTTTTACTCAATATGATGATGCATATGTTCACGATTGAGTAGATATTTAGTATTGGCATTTAATTTAAAGGCCGATTGCCTTTAAACTAAAACGGCCACGAACCGATCAACTACAGTTTGGAGTTCCTCAAAGCACATACAATTTCTGACTGCTTAGTTACACAATATCCTTCCTATCTGTTATTTTAGACTATAAGTGGTAAAACTTTATATATTTTAAACTTTCGCGATTTATACTATTCATATTTAATATTCTTTTCTCTTTTCGCGATAACTAATAGTAGTAATACCTTTCTATTGCCAGACGTTTCGACGAAGTTACATTCGTCGTGGTCTTGACTTTTACGTGGACGTGGTCGTTTAGTCAGCTGGGTTCAAACCCTGCCTAGCACGATGGGTTCTCAACTGCTAAATTTGTCTTCAAATTCATCTCGGTAGTGAAGGTAAACATCGCGAGGAAACCTGCATGTGCCAGGAAAAATTGTCAGACAGACATGTTGGCGCAGTGGTCACTGCAACTGACTGTAGCGCTTACAGTCGCGGGTTCGATCCCCGCTTACGGCAAATGTCTGTATTGGCCATACGGATGTTTGTCGTGGTCTGGGTGTTTGTGTTAGTGTTGTGTATGTTTCTGAACCCCCGACACAAGGTCACTAGACCTTAATGGGGATCGTTGAGTGTGATGCGTTTATATATTAAAAAAAAAAAATCTGACACATGTATATCCAGTAACCCGCAGTGGAGTAGCCTGGTGGATTAAACTTTAAACCTTTTACTTAATACGAGAGAGGGCCTTTGCCCAGCTGTGGGACATTTAGATGCTACTTACTATGTAAACATTCTATTGTTATTATAAAAAACAGTCAATAAAAATTATTGAAACTATCCGTTAACTGATAACCCCGTAAACTAGCAGTGGATAGAAAGTCTAATGTCTGCGGTAGCTCTTAATATAATATTTCGCAGTTTTTCCCGTCTCGTGTTTTGTGTAGACATTGTCATTTTCATCGTATTGAATTACACAGTTATTATGAAGGTGAATAGGGCGCCGGGCCGTCAGGGATAATAAACACTACACATGGTTTACGACGAAACATTAGGAAAATAGCCGTGGAAATATTGTTAGGTTTAATTAAAATTAATTCAGTCACAAGTGCGAAGCGGGAATTTCTCGCACCCGCGGGTACCGGTATCCTTCGCTTCTCATATTAAGCGCAGTATATTATGGGGTATTATACGGTTCATATTTTAATTAACTGTTTTGATATTGTACTTTTTCTGTTTATCTGCAAGTGGAGTAGACGATGTGTTTAGTTTATGTTTGTTTAATAATGTTCATAAAATTATATTAAAACTGTAGGTTTTTAAACGATGATTAAAAATTGATGTTTGTACGTAATAATTGTATTGTAATATACTACCTACCTACATTTAAAGTCAAGGGCCTGTAGAAGTGACAGAAGGAAAATTGGCAAAATTTTGTAAAATTAATGCGTATTCATAGATAAAGATTCTGTAAGAAACTGTTGTTTGAAAGTGTATATTTTATCGAAAACAATTTAATGTATTTTTGTATACGTTTTTTTATTGTTTTGCGAGTATCGTATATCATATAATTTATTATGACCTGGGTTTTCTAGGGCCCATAGAAATCAGTGATGGCCTCTTCTCCCCTCAGCGAGGAGGAGGTGTCCGCCCCACCTATGTCTGAGGTGGAGATGGATCTGGCCCTGGAACGTCTCAGGGCTAGGAAGACAGCGCCCGGACCGGATGGTGTTCCGGGGCGAGTAATGGGCATCGCCCTGGAATACCATAGTGATCGGCTTCGGGAACTGTTCGATATGTGCTTGCGTACCGGACAGTTTCCGAAGTTGTGGAAAAAAGGCAGACTGTGTTTGTTGCAGAAGGAGGGTCGGCCACTTGACTCTCCTTCTGCATACCGGCCAATAGTGCTGCTGGATGAGACGGCTAAGCTATTTGAAAAGATTCTTGCTAACCGTCTTGTCCAGCATCTCGAAGAGGTGGGGCCAGGTCTCTCGGAGGCGCAGTTCGGGTTCAGGGCGGGCCGCTCCACGATAGACGCCCTGGACACTCTGAAGTCCCTGTCTACGGAGGCGGTGGCTGGAGGAAACGTAGTCCTCGCCATCTCGCTTGATATAGCGAACGCGTTTAACAGCCTTCCATTTGAAACGGTGACGGAGGCACTTATATACCACAAAGTGCCGCAATACCTCAGAAGGTTGTTGAAGGCGTACCTCCGGGACAGGGAGGTCCTCTGGGAGGGAAGTGACGGTCGGCTGCACCGGCGACGCGTTGGTTGCGGCGTTCCTCAGGGTTCGGTACTGGGACCAATTCTGTGGAACGTCGGATTCGATTGGCTCCTTCGAACGCCTCTCCTTCCCGGCATGAATGTTATTTGTTACGCAGATGATACTCTCGTGACAGCCCGAGGAAGGAACTATGAGGAGGCAGCCCGTTTAGCCACAGTCGGCACGTCGCTTGTAGTCGACCGGATTGGCATGCTGGGTCTGAGAGTCTCTGTCTCCAAAACAGAGGCTCTCCTATTTCATGGCCCACGCCGAGGTCCCCCTCGAGGAGCACGTCTTGTCATCCAGGGTACGGAGGTAGTGGTTCGGGCCCAAATGAAATACTTGGGCTTGATCCTGGATGGACGGTGGAGTTTCGGTCCGCACTTTTCTCAACTTGCCCCGAGGCTCGTCAAAGCTGCTGGCGCGTTAGGCAGGCTACTGCCTAATGTAGGAGGGCCAGACTCACCTTGCCGGCGATTATACGCCGGCATTGTGCGAAGTATGGCACTGTACGGCGCCCCCATATGGGTTGACGCTCTTACCGCTCCGAACAAGGTCCTATTGAGGAGGCCTCAGAGGATCATAGCGGTGAGAGCGATACGGGGCTACCGTACAGTGTCCTGGACGGCGGCGACACTTCTTGCGGGTGATCCACCCTGGGAGCTCCAGGCGGAGGTGCTTGCAGAAGTGTTCCGCTTCCGGGCGAGCGTCGGGGCGAGAGGAGAGCGTCCGAGTGCGGATCGAATTGGGAGGATCAGGGCTCTGGCCCAGAGAGCCCTGATTGAAAGGTGGAAGGAGGACCTGAGGTCTCCGGCGGCTGGCCTGGCGACTGTTGAGGCTGTCCACCCTCACCTTGATCGCTGGGTTAAAAGGCGACACGGGGTACTTACCTTCCGCCTGACGCAGTTGCTTACTGGGCACGGATGCTTCGGTAAGTATCTGCACCAGACGGCAAGGAGGGAGGTGTCCCCTGTCTGCCATGAGTGTGGCGCGCCCGTTGACACGGCACGTCACACTCTGGAAGAGTGTGCCGCCTGGGGACCCCAGCGCCAAGCCCTGGTGGCAATAGTAGGTGGAGATCTCTCGCTGCCGAGCGTGATTTGTGCCATGCTTGACAGTGAGGGATGCTGGTCGGCCATGGTCTCCTTTAGCGAGTCTGTCATGTCGCTGAAGGAGACGGCGGAAAGGGAACGAGAAGCGGACGCTCTCGCTGACCCGATCCGCAGACGACGACCAGGAGGAAGACGACGGCGTTATGCGCATCTTCTTCCTCCTCCGTAAGGAAGATACGAAGTGCCTTCCACACACCACCAGGGCGGGAGAGCGCTCTCGGTGTCCGTGAGCGCTCTTTAGGCGAAGACGGCCTGTCTAGGCGGGCCAACCGTCGGGGCGTCATGGTAGCATGCTCAAGCGATCCCGTGACGTCCTACGAAGACGATGAGGGCACCGCTGGGGTTTAGTGGGTAGTCTGGTGCATTCAGTTCCAGGAGTCCCACATACCCGCCTGATCTCCCAGGCGGGATGCATAAAAGCATTCCCCAGCGACAAAAAAAAAAAAAAAAAAAAAAAAAAGGGCCCATACAAATATATATCCACGAAAAGTTCAATTCGGTTCAAGTCATCTAAAATAAGTATGGATAAATCATTATTATTTATTTCAAATTTCATACATTTAAAAATAGTTACTTAATATTATTTAATTTTCACTGTAAGAGAACGCACATTTTTATGGATAAAAATTTCTTAATTTAATATTTCAAATATTTAAGTGTGTTCCATATTTGGTAATATACAATAATCTCATGTATTTGAAAAAATATTAGTAGATAAAACCTTTATTATACCAATTTGCTTTTAATTCATTTTTTTTTATCAAAATAAAAAAGACAAGATGGATATATGTATTTTCAAAAATTTTATTAATAGATTTGATATCTTAAGACACAATTTTCTCAACATGAAGTCCGTGTGGCTTGACACAGTATTGCTTATTAGCGTCCATGTATAATATAAGTATATCCGATTTCGAAGACACACTTTACATGTTCCTATGTAACGGATTGTTACCCTTTAATCAAGCCGGCCTTACTGGGTTTCAAGCGGAGGTTCCTTAGACGTGAAACAAGATGCTCCTTAAAATGTGTTACCAAGCCGATGTCCGTTACGAAACCCTTTTGAGCCATTTCATCAATAAGGTACGTGTAAAGACATGAAGAATTGAGAAACAACAGAAAATATACTATTAAACGCATCATAATAATAAACGCATTACACTCAACGGCCCCCATTAAGACGTCATTCGACTATAATCATAAAGTAGGAGTGAACGACCATAGTTATGTGTAGAGATTTAGGTAGCTCTGTTTCACGCACATATTGAACCAATTTCGATGAATTTTAGTGTTGAAAAAATTGGACCTAGGTGAAGGTCATAGGTTACATTGTCGCGAAAAAAACGAAGAAAGAGGGTGAAATATAGAATAAATTATCTTTGTCTTTATATGTAAATTAGCTTTTTTAACACATACATAAATTCGAATTCGAAATAAACATTATTTTAGTGAAATTTTCAAACAATATCAAATCGTCAATTTATTAAGTTTTTTTTTAGTTTTTATGCTTGTAAAATGAAAGAAAAACAAAGTCTCTCTAGAACTAAGACTTATTACTTTACCAAAAATACAATTTAAATAAATTTTGTCCGTTTCGCTTGATTAGCCGATCTAGAATTCAAATCGTTCTTTTACATCAATTTCGGTGTTGCCACCTTACAAAAATAAATCGTAAAACCATAAATCGATTATACATAATATATATATAGATTTATTTTAAAAATAGTTAAATTATATAAAATTACGTTATATGTTTTCTAATAAAAGCTTTGAAAAAGCGTAATTCTTACTCAACACCATGTGCAAACTTTATCATAACAATCAAAACAAAGAATTTAAGAGTTCGATGAAAGAACCCTAAAAAAAAATCACATCTCAGTGTTAATTACTCATTTGCTCTGAAAGTGTGAACATTTAATTATCATATTCCTGTTCATTTTTATTCAGACCATCAATAGTTGAGATCAGTTTGACCTAGATAGACTAGATGCAAGGGGATTCGTAGGGTAAACAATGCACTAGTCGGGGACTGTCGATTACGATGAGTTTAGAACAGACGGGGTTGGTTAAGTTAAACTGTTTGTCCAGAACCGTTAGGTTTCTGTAACAGATCCCGGATTCTCTAATAATAATCATTGGGGATTTCAGTATTGCTTGTTGGTGTGTATTTTAGAGTAGCAGTTACCAGTGACGGCACGTGGGTATACTCAAGTTTAAGTGGTCTAAAAAATCATCGGATTATAGCATTTTTAATGTAACAGTTTAAGGAACATTGGTTGGATGCTTGCAAAGTCTTGCAAAGTCTATAACGGACAAAAATAGAAACAAAATTTTGTGGTTTTCGTATTTCAAGAATAGATGATCAGCGAGTTGATTGTTAATTTTGTATAAAAACACGCTAAATTCTGGCAGTTGGTTTCCGATTTTTCTTCTAAAATGTCTATTTTGATTGTCTAAATGAAGCAAAAAAAATGAAGAGTTATCCCCTGGAAATCATGTCATAATGTAGCTTGTTTTGATAACGATAATTTTATACAATTAGCCCCATGGTCATTATCGCAAATTGTGACACATTTTAGTACAATATAACGTATTCGATTGTCAGACTATTTCATATTTTGATAGCGATAGCAACAGATAGATAGTTTGACAATTACCTCGAGGGTTTCAAATTAAACAGGCTACCTACGTATAATCGGTAAATTTAACGAATCAACGCGAATAATTTTTGGCAATAAACATTTGGGTGGATGTTTGTAAGCATCTGCATGTCTATAGTCAAATATGTATTATGCTTCATTGCTTGTCATACTTACATACATCGTACATACATATGTACATCGAGGATGTACCGACAGATGCAACCACGACCACGTTGTGACCACCACGAAATTTAATACTTATTGTATCATCCCACTGCTCAGATTCATATATTATAAACGTTTCCAAAATATAAACCATATATACTTGTGTAAAATATCTAAATCTAAATAAGTAAACTACATTTTATTAATTAAACACTAGAAATAGTTCATAAAAAGCTCAATTGACGCGTATAACATCGTTAATAATAAAAGATGACACTAAAACCTAATATTTATTCAAAACGATTAAGTTTTATACAGAAGAAGAAAAAAGCATAAAATACCCTCATAAAAACTTGTAATAACACAAAATGTTTTAATTTGTGGTAAAATAATATACACTGAACGTGCAATAAATTATTGCGTTTCCCGCTTAAATTATATAGAAGTAATGTATCATTACATTGATAGCTTATTTACGCTGCCCGGATTAAATATTCAGCGTATCGAGATGCGACTACGCATAATTATATTGCTTTTTATCTTTCGACAAGCCTTTATTAACTTACGTTGTGTACATAATTAAAAGTTAATTATTCTATTCGCTTATTACACATTTTTATAGTATTTTAACTATGTATGTATGTAGGTACTGATACTACTAATGTTATAAAGATTTTGTTTGTAAATTTGTGTTTCTATGTAGTGGATAATCTCTGGACCTAGTGATCCGATTTATAAAATTATATTTTCGTTTAATTTATTAAGGAAGGTTATAGGCTATATAACATCACGCTACGCCTCATAGGAACATAGCAGTAATTATAAACACGAGTAAATCCGCAAGAGGCATGTGTAAGAAATATATCATTATTTGTGTTTTTTGAGAACTAGGAAGATTTAAGTTACGCGGTATAGTTATATTATAAACGATGATACGTAGAAAAATAAGAGCCCAGAAGTGAATTATTATAAGATATTAGATTCATCGTCCACGTCTTTCATTCCTAATTCTTGTAATAACATATTGTCATGTAATCCCTATTTACATATATCAAATCAATATATAACTATCTACAAAAAACCGTGCATGAATGATTTAAAAAAAAAGCGTGATTAAGTTGATGTCAGTCTTTGTTTAATGCTTTTTATAAAGTGATACAAATCTAAGTAGACAATACTTACATTATACTAATGATTTTTTTTTTGCGTTAAAATTTTAATTATGAACAACCAACACATGAATATAGACAAAATTTGGTTTTTTGGTTTTAACAGTTCACATACAGTGTTTGTGTAAAAATAAGTCTCGTTATTTATGACATTAATAGTGACACGAAAATAATTAACGTTTCACCGCAAATCATTTAAAACGAATACACCAAGGTGTAAATAATGTACATAAAAATGTAAAACGCGCTAAATCGGCAATAAAAATGTTTTAATTTACTATTCCAAATATTATATACATATATATTATATTTTACAAGTGTATTTAAGTATATTATATGTCATAAATTGTAAAAAATAAATATTAAATAATATATAATTAATTATGCAGGTATATTTAGACAACAATAATAGCAAAAATTAATAAATAAATACATAATAATTAAAATGACTATGTAAAACTCTTTAGACTTTATACTTAGGGTTTACCTTTCACAAGCTTCGGATTCTAGCTATTTTTCATCAAGCCAGGTCCTACTTTCTCCCATTGGACATGTCTGTCCTTTCTTTGTCAGACCTTTGCTTCTGGCGTCCCTACTTTCTATCTAATTTCAAATACAAGCATACAAATAGGCTTAAGATAAATTCACTTTCGAATTAACAAAGAAGTTCAGTTCTCACAGAAGTTTTGCTGCTTGTTTATTATTTTAAAGCATTGAATTCTATTTTGAATCTAAACAAGCACTAACAAACTTAATTTTTGAAGCGTTGTAAAAAAGTAATAAGATCGTTTTAATGAAAGTTACTTAATTATCGTCCCTTGCGGTTTCACTCGCGATTACTGCTTCGCTGCTATGAGTCGTAGCGTAATGTAATATAGCCTATAGCTTTCTTCAATAAATAATTTATCTAACACAAAAATAATTTTTCAATTCGAACCAGTAGTTCTTGAGATTTGCTCGTTCAAACAAACAAACAAATTATTGAGCTGTATAATATTAGTATAGATTTATTGAATGATTTCTACTTGCAAGGTATGCATTTGCAAGTAGCAATGTTAGGCATAAATGATTAAATACCGACAAAGTTAGAATAAAAACTTAGTAACACAATACAATCACAATGGAAAAACCATTATTAAGGTAATGACCACAGATAAAAATACAAAGTTTTCTTCACTTGATATGACATTTCACACAAACAATTGACAATTCAAAGTCGTGATTCCTTTGTTACAAATAGAGTAAGTGTGTTATTTTACTGATTATAAAGCCGTTCCACCAATAATGTAAGATATAGCTTAACAGTAAGCGATTACACTCTCCGTTTCTTTAAATCCAATAATATTTTATAACTTTAGATATAACGCGTTCATACTTTTTGACATTTTGTATCCATTTCCAAATTAACAAGCTCGCCAATTAGCATGTTTGCTACAAGATACTCTTGCCTGTTATACTCAGTAATTAGACAAAGTCGTCCAAAGTAGTTGTATAATAGTATTGGTTAAACCATTTTACAATAGAGCTAACTTGAGCTATAAAAATCGAGTGATCGTATTGGTTGGTTAAACACACAATTTATAGCAACGTAACACATTTCCGACTGGAAGGCAATCTTAAAAGCGGGTTAAAGATCTATACAATGTTGTCACAATTTATTATATTGCTTACATAATGATTATGCGACAGAAAATCTCATAAGGTACGAAAAGACACACGTGTAAGATCACTTTGCAAGATTGCGTTTGTCACATTGAAACAATAACTATTTTTTTATAAATAAACCGACTTCAAAAGCGAGATAAGCAATTTCGTTTGCTTGAATGACATACTAATTACAGTTACTTATTTAGTTTAAAAAAAACTGCTAACCCATTTTGACAAATATAAAAAATTTTTTTGATAAGCAAAATTGTCTGAATCGTTTAAGGCAATTTGTCGCTTCTGTTCTTTTCCTGTGATGTTACAAAAATAAAAATTTATAAAATATTTAGTTTTCGTGTATAGCATTGTCATCTGGGTTTTCTTGTATTAACTTTCGTTCTATCTCAGAGATTTAAAAAAACTTTAATGCCAATATTAATCTACAAACACGAACAAACAAATTAACTTTCCTATAACTAATATAAATTATATATACTAAAGTGAGACTTGTAATATTCGACTGTACTCATATTTGTGCAAAATATATCAAAGTAAGTAAATAAATATTTGGTAATTCTGTCGGAGCGGTACGTAATTATTCATATTTCATTGTTTGTACTTAATTTTACGGATAAGCATTATTCGAATTAAGGTGAATAATTAACGAGATAAAATAAAATGTACATGAAAGGAAAAATAAGTAGGTTAGCCGGCATTGAGGTTAAAGCGTGCCTAAAAAAAAAAAATGTCATCAAACATATTTATATACGAATCAGAATTTGCAACGTGGGAAACGACAACTCACGATTTTACAGTCTTCGATACAATATCGACTACCGTATCCGTTTTCTTATTGTAATATTTGTGTATGTATGAAAAGATATATTTTACTAGCGGCCTGGACCGTCTTTGCCCGGGTAGATGTAGATTTACAACCCCTAATTTACCCTTTTAGTTGTAAGAGTTTGAAAAACGCCGATACACATGTGCGTTTCATTTTAATGAGAATTTCTTTGTGTTTCTTACATTGATAATGATGGACGTCCATACAACCGTTCATCCCTTATTTTACCCCCTTAAGGTTGAAATTTCCAAAAATCCCTTCTGGATACTTACACTAAAAAAGTTATCAATTGCCTAAATCAAGTTTGTAGCCTCAGTGGTGTAGGCTCTGCGTTGATGAATCAGCCTGGACAAGTAATGATATATGTAATTATATTTGTATATATTTATGTGGATTAAGCTCTAAACCTTCTCTTTTATAGGAGAGGAGGCTTTTGCCCAGTAGTGAGATATTTACTTTACTTTACTTTCATGCAATTAAATATACAGGCATTTGAGTTGTCAGAATAATGCTAAAAGAGTGAAAAACTGTAAAGGTATTTGCACTGATTTTAATACATCATATATATTGCACGAGTATGACATAGATTAGTAATATAAAATTTTTGGCGTTGTCTCGTGGGAAATATAACAATGTAATGTAATGATATAAAATACGATTTTAAGTGTCAGGTATGTAATGTTCTACCGACTGATGGATGAATTTTAGTCTGTAATGTAACAATCTAAAATCGATTTTTAGCATTCGCCTGCAGTCGAACTAGTCGTTTTATTATGTTACACATTGTATCACAGGTGTTTCATTACAGAAGACTGTGTGTAATACATTCATTACATTATAGGCAAATATTTTCAGTGTGCCTTAATCAAATTCTTCTCAGTTCTATGACGTTTATTGTAAAAATATTGTATCAGAAATTGGGTTCCTGGGCTTAACGTGTACAAACAAAATCTTTCGTTTTTAACTTTTTTTCCAAAAAGTATTAGTTTTTTAATTCGTCGGTTTTCGACTTTTTTATGTATGTATGTATGTTCACCGATTACTCGAAAACGTTCCCATTTAGTTTATTCTTTGTTTGAAAGGGTATACTCTCCGATTGATCCCATAGAATTTTCATCAAAATCGGCTTCGTAGTTTAGATTTAAAATCAAAATAACTAGAATAAGTACAAACTGTCATTCAAATAAACAACATATTTTGATTTTGACGTTCGTTCCAATTTTTTTTTAAATTCTTGTATATATTCAGATAGGTACAAGTATAGATGAAATAGTTCTCTGTTGAAAGCTCTTTGATGGTCTATCTTTGAACTTAGATTCTTGTTAATTAGGTCGCCGGTACTGATGTCGTAGAGCAGAATATGAAAACGGTCGAAGGCTTCATTATTAGTGAGGTTTATTCATAGCATTTACATATCTATTACTTATTAATAGTGAATTGGGTATTATGACGTCACTAAGAACCTTATGCTTGAAGTTTGTTGTAGGGGACTGTAGAATTTTCATCAAAATCAGTTTTGAAGTCTGTTTTTCAAATCAAAATAACTGAATATATCTTTTTAAGAATCCTAAATAAAATAAAAAATTAAAAATTGTGGTCTTAAAATATAAAGTAAAAAGCACTTATATTTAGTTGTTCATAATATAGTGGGATTAGAGCTGGGTCATTCCACTGCCCTATACATAGACAATTCTAGTTTTAGCCTTTGACGTTGAAGCGTTTATTTATTAATTTAATTATAATTGTGTAATTACTAATTAACACGCGACCTTTGAAGTTATTTATGTAAATATTTAATATTAAATTATATAGTTGGCAATATTTGCTTGGTTTATTAGTTTTCAGTGCGCACATATTCGTTTGAAATATTAAACTGAAAGTATGTTCGATCAAAATTAAAATATTTTCATTCAAATAGGAATTTAAATCTTCTTTTTAAAGATTAGGCAAACTGTTAATTGAAATTTTATTATTTAATAATTATGTATCCATGTGGAGCCGAGATGGCCTAGTGGTTAGAACACGTCGATCTCAACCGATGATCGCGGGTTCAAACCCCGGCTAGCACCACTGATTTTTCAAGTGCTAAATTTGTGTTTAAATTCATCTCGAGCTCGGCGGTGAAGGAAAACATCGTGAGGAAACCTGCATGTGCCGGGAGAAATTCTGACATATGTATATCCGCCAACCCGCAGTAGAGCAGCGTGGTGGATTAAGCTCTAAACCTTCTCCTTAATAGGAGAGGAGGCCTTTGCCCAGCAGTGGGATATTAACAGGCTGTTACTATGTATCCATACAAAAACATAATCAACTTTCAATGAATCGAATTGTTAAAAATACCTAAATCGGTATAGGTGTGCCTATAATATTTGAGGAGTTAGCTCAATTTCTCCAGGATCCCGTCATCAGATCCCGACCTGAAGACAATGCGACCTCCTCGGAAGTATATTCTTTCAAACAAAAAAAAAAAATTGAAAATCGGTCCACAAACGGCGGAGTAAACGGCGAACAAACATAAAAAAAATATACGGTCGAATTGAGAAGACTCCTTTTTTTGAAGTCGCTTAAAAAGTAAATTTGCTAGTTAAAAATACTATTAACCTGTCAGGGATTTTGACTGCAACATATGTACAATATACATTTTAAATTATTCCCTATAATTTATTACTACGTTAATTAAATGAATGAATGATTAATAATGAAACGTAAACAATCATTACTCACTGTAGGAAAAAACCTAGCCCTATGTGTAACTGGTTTGTTTATTAAAAGCTGTAGAGGTCAGGTGGTAATCGGTGCGAATACCCACTTATACTGGCTCAATAACATTCTACGCTGTCTTAGATTTTCGCGATTATTATTCATTGAAATAAAACTATTTTAAACGGATTTAAATCGCGTATATTAATTATTTTTATCATCCCGACGTTTCGAGCGTTTGCAGCATTCGTGGTCACGGGTAGACTAAGGTGACATTTGTCTATTTGTGGTTTTAGATATTTTCTAAAACCTCAAATAGACAAATGTCACCTTATATATAATATACCTGTCCTGTATAAACATTTTTATCTAGCAGAGCTAAGCTATCACCAATCGACTGCAGCAAAATTTGGTTAGTATTTGGTTTTATAGAAAACTGGGCTGAAATAGTAGTAAAGTAGGGTATGGAAGCAGTCGCGTTTCAACAACCTATACACAAGCTACTTCACCCCGATCTACCCATCCGTGTCCATTATCTTCTATTCTCATATCTGTCTAATTATTTCTTTTTTAAGCAAGGCATTTGCGTTCTCTGGTACTAAGATGTGCAGGTGGGTGATGATTGATGTTGGTCTGCCTGCTTGTGTGTACAATTAAAAAAATGATTTCGTGCTAGTGAATATTGCTGGTCTGACTGTGAATTGAATTGAACTGGCTGACGATAAATTACCTTTATAGACAAGTAAAAAGTAGTTGCCGATGTATCAAAACGACACAGTTAATTAGTTGTGCAGACATCTCAATGCGGTATTATGTTCACGTTCGTCGTAAACCAGTGGGTGGTTATTACAACGGCAGAACGTATTGAGGACGAGACATTGCCTATTTCATCTATACATATATTATATGTTTGTGTACATATTATGCGGAATTCATCTTTGATGTAAATATATCGATACCTCCCAGGTAAGTTATTGTAAGCCACAAAATTGCCGTTAGCGTTTTTACTGAATACTACACGAATTTGCATTGCTTAATGCATTCAAAGTGAAAAAATACCAAATATCTTTTTTTATTCAAGGAAAGTTACAACAAAATACGCCTGAAAAAAGGCGTATTTTGTTGTAACTTTCAAACTAAAACGGATTAAAAGTGCTCTACTGTAAAATTGTAATTTTGGGGTTACAACAACTTACGTGGTGGGAGGTATCGATATATTAATTAGTACTATAGGTAGGTATAATTATCGGTGAATGCATAAGGTAAATTATATTTTGATAAAATTATAAATATTCGTAGATTAAAAGACAGCTCAAATAGCTTCGCAGACATTGTTAATATCTAATACTATTTTAAGTGAGTTGAAGGCTGCTTCTGTATTATTCTATACATTTATTTGTGCTTATTTATTAGGGGGTTTTATTCAAAATATTTGTAACATTCCTTTTAGTTATTTGGTTTTAGATGAATCCTTATAGAACACACAATTCACATATTTTGAAATCGAATATAAACTATGACGTTAAGCATTTTTTTCATGCTATGAATTACACAAAAATGGCTATTACCCCTGACTCTCGCATAACTTTTAAATCTGAATTATGGTAAAACATTTCCGTTAGTTTAATTATGTATGGTGAAGACCCAACAGCCCCACGAGGGCCGTTTTGCTTCGGCTTTAGATTTCTGAACTATTTCATGTAATATTTAAGCGAGAGACTTATGTTAAGCCTCTGTGTATGTGGGTTTTATTAGATCTTTGTACCTATTATGAATAACTTTGTAAAATATTTTTATAAGGATGTTTAAAAATTCTAGTTATAAAGCAGATGATGTCACACTAAGCGGTTTTGTTATTTTACTGACTGAAAAATTATAACTATAAAAAATTTCAGCCAGCTTCAAAAGCAAAATACGTAATAGTAATTTCTTTATTTAATTATTCCAATTATTTTGATTTCAAAACCAAACTACCGAACCGATTATGATAAGCATTCTATGGGACCAATCTGAAAGTAAACCCTATTTAATAAAAAAATTAGTTTTTAAAATCAGTTGAGAATGAACGGAGTTCTGAGGTTATAAACATACTTTACGAATTAAGAATCTTATCCTTTTTGAATTCAGTTGAAAAACTTGAATAATTTTAACATAACGAATATTTATTGATTATACAATTGTACATATATCCATTTAAGAAAGAAGGAAAAATTTAATATTAATATATGAACACGGATATGGTATCTTATTTATTATATTACTATTTATTAGTTAAAGGTGCACCGGCTTTAAGATAAATTATTAAAACCCACTATAATCTCGATGTTTATGAGCAAAGGTTTCGTCGTCTGATTTAGAAAATATTTTTTTTTTACATTTTATTAGGTATATACTTTTAGCGGATAACAGAGTAAATTTACAGGAGCACACATTTTGTTTGATTCAAATGAAAAAATCATATAATGGTCTGATGGTGCGACGTCGCGTTCGGATTTTTACGATGAACGTTACGTTAACGACAAGACCGTAACGCGCCGAGACGCGACGTTACCACTTATGTATGTGTCTTGACTCTTCCTTAGTTTTCTCAGTTGAATATAGACTTATTGCAAATCTATTTTTTTATTTGTATCGATTACTTCAGCTATTTGAGAGACCTTCTATTTTCTTATTCACTGAAGCGTGTGACTGGAAAAGCCGGGTGTATTTGCAATGTTTAACAGTGTGTAAGTCAAGTTACTACACTAAAGGGATATTTTTTTCTCTTTCTTGCTTACGAAATTTGATTACTTTACGTCTCTTTTTAACATCTTCTCTAAATCGTACCTAATGTTGAATGAAACAAATCCAACGAATTTTGGATTCCATACATCTGGAGCTTTCAAAGGAATAATCGAGTAACTCTGAAAGGTTTAAAGGGGATTGGGTAATAGTAGCGTAGTGCTTAGATTTGCGTTCACTTTTAAAACTGGTATTTTATGAAAATATCCAAAAAAATAAAAGAAAGTTATTATGTAAGACATTGGAAAGTGAAGTGGAAAGGAATGTGGAAAAAAAAATTTGATGAAAAAAATTTTGTTATGTTATGGATTTAATGATAATGCTCAATAAAAGAGGACAAAATAAAAATATAATTATTGATTTATTATAATCCAATAATCATTGTCCGAGCATTACGAGCGGGATTCTACTCGGAAAGACAAGTGGAAGGACATGTAGCAAAATTAAAAAAAAAAATTGAAAAATTACTAGGTATTCCCGAACAGCGTAGTTTTTGTTGTAAATCTTTGAACGCTATTTTCTTAATTTCAAAATCGGTGACATGGTTCCTTACAACAAAAATGTCTCTGACTCTCATAGTTTTACATTTCGCCTTACTGATCCGTGTGAATGAATCGCCGATACAGTTAACAGAACTTACCTACTAATAATTTATAGAACCTCCGACGCTCTCCTGTACACTTATGAAAAAAAAAATAGTTATGATGATTTTCATTACAATTGATACTTCTATGTGAATATAATTCAGGGGCTAATTATATAAAGCTATTGCCGTTTAATCATGCTACATTCTGAAAGTTGATTTCTGATCTTTGTATGAAAACGTCTCCTTAAATTGTTGAAAAACAGAAATCAAGAAATTAATATTCAGGTTAGATTTTCTGTTTTATAGTTTATCGACACATTTTTTTAAAACTCGCTAGTAACAAATTATTATTAGTAAAATTCGCAGAAAAACGTATTCAGGATACTCGCAGTAAACATCGATTTTCGTGAAAAGCAATTTTTGCAGGTTACTATTATCTTTTAACTTTATTCATCAAACTTAATTGGATTTAAATTTAATATCGGCGGTTAAAATTTTATCTTACTACCGACGTGTAAATATAAATAAAATATTTTAATACAAAAGGGTTACTTTATATTTTTATGCTATTAATTTTGTGTTTTAAACGAGAAAAGTGGAAAAATTAAACTTTTAAATATATTACGAACGAAACTAGCACTTTTAAATACGAAAATCTGTGAGTGTGCATTCTCACGCTTCTCACGCTGTGACGGCGGCAGTTTTGAGTTAAATTTTTAATAGAAACAAATTACTAATTATGATTAGCTATCGCTATCAGATCCTCATATCTGATTTTTCTATGAAAGCGCCTACTTTAGCTATCAAAAATTAGAAATAACTGTCAATTGATTTCTATACATTTAGCCCTATTGATGTGCTGAATTAACACAGTTATGTTAATTTATATCTTTTTATACCGCGGTGAAAACCGCAAGGTACGTGTTAAGAAAAAAAAATAGCTTAAGTTATTACAGTCTAAGGTGAGAATTACTTTTGTAAGTTTTAATTATGAAATAACTGTGTAATCTAGTAACAGATATGCCGTGAGTCATTACGAAAGTTGTGATAATAAATTCTTTCAGGTGTAAGCCACTGATATTATTTATGTAAATCCTTATGAAAGTCTGAAAGTAAAATTTATAAGTACCTACTACACTTAGCCTCTCGCCTACGGACGAAATCTAAATTGGATTCCAAAGTTTTCATTGATTAAGATGTAGATTGATAGATGTTATTAAAATCATTTCTAAAGTTGTCTAAGACAAATTGTAGTTATGGAACAGTAAACGTAGTTTAGCTCGGATAACGGTGAATCGATGGGCACCATAACTTCGTGACCCCATGAATTATTGGCTATTGTCCCTTAGAAGGCTGATGCTAACGGAAAAGCAAATCGAGATTGAATCGAAAACCCATTGGGAGAAGTTTTGCTACAAAACAAGCCACGTCATTATTGGCTTCATCGGTATGTTCTAGTAAATATTAATGTGTACGAATTGATTTGTATGGAAAATGTATGATTTGTTTATAAATTTTCGACTACTTCATACATATTTGATTTACTATTGTATACTTTGATTTAATTTTGACTTAGTAAATAATATTCATGCTTATTAAGCAGAGATGGTCTAGTGGTTAGAAACGTCGATCTCAACCGATAAACGAAGGTTCAAACCCTGGCTAGTAATGTTGTGTTTTCAAGTGCTAAATTTCTGTTTTAATTCTTTCTCGAGCTCGGCGGTAAAGGAAAACATCGTGAAGAAACGTGCATGCGTCGTGAGAAATTCTAACACATGTGTATCCGCCAACTCGCAGTGGAGCAGCGTGGTGGATTAAGCTCTAAACCTTCTCCTTAATAGGAGAGGAGCCCTTTGCCCAGCAGTGGGATATTTACAAGCTGTTACTTTACTTTTGCTCTTTATGTCATATGCTAAAATAATAAATAAAAAAACTGGTCAAGTGCGAGTAGGACTCGCGCACCGAGGGTTCCGTACAAACTTATAGAAATCTATATAAGACTAACCCATCTACGCCATTTGTGGTCTTCATCATCAGTTCCAACATAAGTTACTATCACAAATACCTAAATCGGTATAGGCTTGCCTATAATATTTGAGGAGTTCCCTCAATTTCTCCAGGATCCCATCATCTGATCCTGACCTGAAGACAATGGGACCACCTTGGAAGCCCTACCCTTTCAAACAAAAAAAAAAATTTGAAAATCGGTACACAAATGGTGGCGTAATCGGCGAACAAACATAAAAAAAAATTAAATACAAGGTCGAATTGAAAACACTCCTTTTTTAAAAGTCGCTTAAATATAATCAAGTATTATGTAAATATGGATCACGTCCCAAAAACTATTTTGAAACTTAGGGGCACTTTAATTTAAAACACAATCATGGATGCAATCCATGGAAACACAAAATTTTATTTGAAGTACTAATACACCTTATACTTTCAAAAAAGCAAAGTTATAGCGCGATTCAGGATACACCCAGCGCCATCTCTTGACAATTTCAATGAACTAACTTGTTGACTTTGACATTAACAACATAATTATATTATACGTTCGTAATATATTTAGATTTACATTATCAATCAAAATATCAAAATATATATTAGTGTTGCCAAGACGAAAATAATTAGTCCTTAATTCGAACAAAACTAATTGTTTATTCAAAAATAACTAATTATATTACTAATAACCAGAAGACTTATATGTGTAGATAAATAAGTAAATTAAATAACTCGATCTGTTTGAATTTAATTTTAAAATTTTCGTACTAAGTCAATACGAGTACTTAAATCAAATCGCGTGAAGCTCTTATATTGAATGTTAATTACGTAATGACGTTAATTTATAACGACGATAAAACTTTTAAATGAAAAGTTTATTTTATTATTTTTAGCGCGTTTAAATAATAATTAAAATAAATTTTTTTATTAATCGAGCAGAATTATATCACAGTTAATATCATAATGTTGTAATAGATGGCATTAGCTGTACGCTACATGGCGCTATCATTTTGTTAGCTGCGATATATAGATTGCATTGCGTTGTTTATAAAGGTTTGCTGCTTTTTAATGTTTTCGTATTGATACAAATTTCTTCTCAGTGTTTGTAAATTTGTTTTTTTGACCATGGTCAACTTCTTTGTTAATTTGTTACAAGTACATATAATTTTAATTCTAAGATTAATATATTTTCCGCTTGATTAATTTACAACTTTATACATTTACGCGTTCCTGAGAAAAAGGTTGAAAGACAGACGTACAGACTGACAGACACACAAACAGAAATTTACAGTTTTCGGATTTTTTCCTTTATGTATACTAAAGGACCTTACTCCTGGCCAAATTTCATAATGCTTGGTCAATGGGAAGTACCCTATAGGTTTTGATTCCCTTGCGAAAACGTTAAAAACGCTATCATACTTAAAATATGTGATATAAATGACCGTATCTTTTGATTGCGTTAACTTAGAAGTTTGATTTTTTCACAGCTCTTAGTAATTACAACTCTGAGTACTTGACGTTGATAAAAATTTGTTACCTTCACGCGTTTCTGAGAAAAAGGTTGAAAGACAAACTTACAAACAGACAAACATACATACAAAAATTTACAGTTTTCAGATTTTTTCCTTTATTTGTACCATAAGATCTTACTTCTTGCCAAATTTCATCGTGCTAGGTCAATGGGAAGTACCCTATAGGTTTTGATTCCCTTGCGAAAACGCTAAAATGGTCAAAATATACGACATATTTTCCATTATCTTTTGATTGCGTTGACTTAGAACTTTAATATTTTCACGGCCGCATGTCATCGTAGACTTGAGTATATGATATTAATTTCAACATGATACGTCTATGCATTTCTGAGAAAAAAGGGTTGACATCCCGACAGACAGACAGACGGACAACAAAGTGATCCTATAAGGGTTCCGTTTTTCCTTTTAAGGTACGGAACCCTAAAAAGTAAAAAGAAATACATTCATAACAAATTTTAATAGTGAACTACATCGAAGATAACTAAAAGAAAATTAAAAATAAACACAAACCATGATTTTTTAGAACTCAAAAACAGAAAATGATAGTTATGAGTTATGAATATATGTTTAGTGCTCATGATCAGTAAATGTAAGGATTTTGAATGAATCTTAGTAAATTTAAATTTTAATTATTTTGACTTCGCTTCTTTCTCTTTATTAATCGAGATTTACATTTTAAAGTTTTATTCTCGTTATTTACATAAAATAATTCTGTAACCTGGTATCAGTTACCTGGGTAATCTAACGTAAGCTGTAACTATAAAAATAAAGGCACTGATAGTAAATTCCTTCAGGTGTAAAGCTTGACAAACAACTTATGAAATCTTGAGTGTAAAGTGAGATCCTTGTCTTATAGTAGATTGCATTATTACCGAGAGAATTTACTAAAATAATATCCGATTCACAATCTAAAATAGTCTCCCTGTAATGAGTTCCAAGTCCTGTATTACAAGTAAATAAATTAAATATTACTTATTATAATTTTTTATTGTATTATGGATGATTATATGTATGTATCTTGCTGTGTATTTATTTATGTAAGATATTATACTGAAATTTAACTTTGCTCTGTACACCTTCAAACCCCTTTTTACTTATTTGTTTCTGTATGGCTGTCTGGAAGATATCGCTCTTTTATCGTTAAGATGTCCTTTATAAATTTTTCTTTCTCATGTACTTTTTTCTGTTATTCCTGTATAATTAATGTTTAAAGAGAGTATTTGTTGTTGTTATTTGCTTTTATATTAAAAATTGGCAATCTAAAAAATAATTTGATTATTTAATTTATTAAATGCTAAGAGTCTCCACAATCGTGAGGTGTATAATCTCAGGAATTATGTCCTAGGTGTCAATAGTGATATGCATAAGGATGTTGTAGTAGTTGACAAAGGTTTTACTCCGCTGTCCTTAGGCAAAAACTGGCGCAGGCCTATAGTATTGAACACACTTGATCGCGTGGCTGTTTGGAGGAGCAAGGAACTACATGGACGGTTCTACAAAGCCTTAACGGGTTCGGATGTAGACCAGGCCAGTTCTGTATCCTGGCTACAATACGGGGATCTTTTTGGAGAAACTGAAGGTTTTGTCTGTGCAATTATGGACGAAGTTATTAAGACAAATAACTACCGGAAATACATCATGAAAGACGGAACTCCAGATATATGTCGTGCTTGTCACCGACCTGGAGAATCACTCAGGCATGTAATTTCCGGTTGTTGTCATCTTGCTAACGGTGAGTATTTGCACAGACATAACCAAGTAGCCAGGATAATCCACCAACAACTTGCTCTTCGATACGGTCTTGTGGATATCGAGGTACCTTACTATAGATATAACCCTACACCGGTTCTCGAAAATGGTAATGCTCTGCTCTACTGGGATCGGTCAATTATCACTGACAGGCACATACCAACCAATAAACCTGATATAGTGATAGTAGACCGATCAGCGCGCCGAGCAATTATTGTTGATGTCACTATTCCACATGATGACAATCTTGTGAAGGCCGAAAAAGAAAAATTAAGTAAATATTTAGACCTTGCCCACGAGATTGCTGCCATGTGGAGTGTGGACTCAGCAATAATTGTTCCTATTGTCGTCTCGGTAAACGGCCTATTTGCGAAGAGTTTCGACCAGCATCTTAAGAAACTCTCGCTGAGCTGCTGGGTCAAGAGCAGGATACAAAAGGCAGTGTTGCTTGAGACGGCACGCATAGTGAGGAGGTTCCTCAACCTGGAGCCCTAGCTACTGGACGCTTGAGATCATCTCCGCGTTCAATAGATATATCTATTTTATATATTTTTAAATGTTTTTATATTTCTATTTTTGTAAATATATTTAAAAATGTACAAAATAAGTAAAAAGAATAAATAAGAGGGATTATAATTTGATTAATTTTTGAATACTAGTTGACTCTGCGGATGTTATCTGCGTAAAAAAAATTTAACAGTCTGTTCCTTTAAAAAATGATATGTATTTTATACAAATTTTCATCCCTTATTTTACCTTATTCAAGTTGTAGTTTACCGACACAATGTCTTTCTCCAAGATTCAATTTTATTTCGATGCCAAAATTTATCAAAATTGGTTCGATTACGATTTAGGCGTGAAAACGTAATAAGCAGTGAGAATTATTATCGTATTCGTAATATTAGTATGGATGACATAAATATACATATTAAATAAATAAACGCATCACACTCAACGGCCCCCATTAAGATCGCGTGACCTTGTGTCGGGGGTCCGGAAACACTCACAACACTAACACAAACACCCAGACCACGACAAACATCCGTATGGCCAATACAGACGTTTGCCGTGAGCGGGGATCGAACCCGCGACCGTTAGCGCTTCAGTCATTTGCAGTGATCACTGCACCAACGTGTCTGTCAAACATATTATATCATAACATATTATTTGTAGTCAGATTTCTCTCAGACTTTCAGACTATTTTATAGGCGAAGGGGATAACTTTGATAATATTATAAAAGCAGAACTTTTATATGTTCTAACATTTCCCGATAATATCAACGGACCAATGGATTAGATCAAAGATAGAGATTTTTTATTGTATAAAAATCTTTGAAAAGAACATAACAATATCGCATGATATTACTCAAGCAATTGTGATACAAAAATATAAAAATATTATTTAGAAGATCCGAGATGGTTTGAACACATCGATCTCGGCAATCGAATTTCTCACATGCAGTGCCGGGAGAAATTCTGTTTCTGTATATCCTCCAACCCGCAGTGGGGCAGTATAGTGGATTAAGCTTTAAATCTTTTCCTTAGTAAGAGGAGGCCTTTGCCCAGCAGTGGGATATTTATAAGCTGTACTCTTTACCTTATAATATGTGTAAGTTAAATTAAACGAAAACTACAGAATAGAATTTGTTTTTGTTTTCAATTTATCAAGGATAATGAGCGTAGTAAACTAAAATAAAGATGCAAATATACATTTTATAAAGCATAAATATTAATTAAGATTACGATGTAAATAACTAAACAGAGTAATCCTTCTAGGATAGCGATTTATCACGTTGCGGGCATAAAAATAAACGCTAAGAAGACTATGTTATATTGTTTCCATTAATAAAGTTTATGTGACATCATTCAGAAGTATAAAACGGCCGCTAAATGACAGAGAACGTCATCTGAGAAACCAAAGCTTAAGCGTATGTTACGATGCAACGTAATCTGGCACAGAATTGGCAGGGCGTAACAGTCAACGTTTATATAGGTTACGAGCAATCTGCCTCCTATCTCCATCGCACATGTCTAGATCATAGCATTCATTGCTATTTATTTGTTCAATGTATATAAAACTAGCTAACCCTCGTGGATTCACTCGCGTTTATAGTTACTTCTTCGCTCGTATGAGTTGTAGCGTGATTTAACATAATCTATAACCTACCTCAAACAGTGTGCTATCAAACGCAAAAACAAATTTTAAATCGGATCAGTAATATCAGGGATAAAGACAAACAAATTTTACTTTTTCAAAATATTAGTTTTGAATTGCTCTGTTATACCTTCACTGCATGTCTTTACACTTTAACGAAACTGCGGTGCGACACTGATTTTCGGGTCATAATAAATACTAACTCCTCTTCCTTTCCTTTCTCCTTACTTCTTACCCCCTTCTTCCTTCTTTCTTTCTCATTTAAAGGTGGCAAAGCATTTGTGGCCTCTCCGATACTGTAAATGTGTAATTCCGGCGGCAGTTACTTTGCATTAGATGACCTGCCTGTGTGTGAAAAATTAGAGTGTTTTGCTTATATGCGAAGACGGCGTTGTGCCTGTCATGGGAATCATGACGATATAAATTTGTTTTATTTTACACAAATCTTTGCTTTAATAGTATTCCACTTTCAAAAGTTTCAGTGATTCCGTTAACCCCGGTAAGTGATGGCATTGTTGTGCATATAGCCAATATACCTAGTATATAGTGCAGAAGTCTTATAACGTTATAGGGGAGAATTCTCTTCAGAAATATTTTACGAGTTATTTGTTAATAGCGTCATTATTAAAGTCTCCTAATGGATTACGCTACATGCTAGTCATTATAAGTTAGACAATACCATAGGAGCAATGTCGTGCATACCGTCCTAATAGTTTAATATTCATACGAATCGTAATTGTCGTTACGGTGAAATTGCCTTTACTTTAACTTAGGGTTGTCATCCTTAAGGGTACAATCTAGAATGCGAAAAAAAATCTACTCAGGTAAAGCCGTAGAGCCTAGCTGTAGTCCGTTGACTACAGCTCATACATGAGTTGGTTTAACGGAGGTAGTACCACACTTTCAAAGAAAAGAAGAAGAAGATCAACATAAAGTAGCTAAAATAGCTGCGTTGCATACGGTGAGGAGAGCCGGAAGCCTAATCTGCTCTCCAATTCCTTTTCTTATTTCCTATTCCTTTTAAAGTTAGCTTCTCTGGTGCTGTAATTGTCCATGGGTGAAGGTGATCAGTTTACATCAGATGACTCCCCTGTTCGTTTTTGTTTGATTATTTGACTATTTTTATTAAAAAAAAGTGGGATACAGAAAATATAGCAAAAAATATATTTAAATCCCATACCAGTAAGTTCAGAGAATTTTGCTGACAATACCAGGTATACCACTAGGCACTTTGCGCTTTACTACACTATAATTTTATATTAGTGTAAAATAAAATTTTACTGCAATGCTTTAAAGTGTACGATTACTTTACCTACAAATATATTTAAATGCACTTTTAAATTTTAAATGTTGAACATCTTTAAATGTTTTCGATAGTTCACTATTTTATTCATGAGATTTTTTCAGGAAAATATGTGAATGATATGAAATATTCTAATACACGTTTTAATGAAGGATATGTTTCCAAGAGGATAATTCTAAGTCTTTTTTATCCAGAAAAATCTGTACATCCCAAAACCCGACGTGTTTTGAAAAATACATTGGCAACCCTACTTTAGCTTAAATTAATGTTTACCCGTTCAACGTTTATTGTAAGATAATGAGATAAGTTGAACCGTTAATTTGATTCACGGCTGAACTGTGACAATATATCCGCGGGGATTAGCTGCAGTGATAAACATTTCCACACTTCATTGATTTACTGTTCGAGAACATACGTTATCTTGAATTGAGATCTAAGTTTAAGGTTTGAGTTTGGTCATTAGGACAATGGTTGACTTGATAGTTCATACAATTGATTACATAATGTTACATATTGTAATAATTTTAACGATTCAAAGAATTTCATAATGCATAATGTAGACTCGATCGGAAACATGTACTCCAAAAAAAATTGGTAGTACGCTTAGAGCAGAAAAAAAGGGAATGAAAGCATAAGTGTAGTGTATGCGTTTAGAAGATCTTTCAACCAGAATTATTTTTAATTTCACAATAATCTTGAACTTGAACCTTGTCGTTCCAGTGATTGGAAAATGCATAATGATCTGAAATTATCAAATCAAATCTTACTATTTCTAAGTCCACCAAGAATAAAATCTTGATCTTTGAATTTTCTGTTTGTTCTGCGGTATACATTCACAATTTTGCCACAGTCTGCGAGACTGTCGAATCTTGACACAAGTGGCCGCCTTTAACGATGCTTGAGAATTGAATGACGATTCAGAAATAAACACACGAGTAGATGTCGAGCACTAGATAGACACCATCTGCGCGAGCACGCGAAATTACTGGAACAAGCTCCCTTTGTTCGGTTGTTTGTATTTGTTGATAGGTTAAATCTGTTGCTGAGAATTACTTTGTGCTTAATGCATTAGTTGTTAGCTTAAAGTTTAATGAAAAATAAACCTCTCCTCTAGACTTTTTGTGCAATTATGAGCGTGAATATACGAGTATATAAAGGCAGGATATTTATTGTAATTTTTAAAATTATTAATTTAAAATTATTGCTACAATTTGAAAAAAATATTTATATTTAGATTTATTTAAGGAAAGTTATGACTTTGTCATATTATGTAAATCTTTAAGTTAAGGATAAGTGAAGCGAGAATAAGACCAAACGACATGGTTGTGTACAAATTTAACGCAGATGAAATCGCATGGCAAATACAGTCGTTTATTATATAAATTTCAAAGATCAAATACTTACCCGACTTAGCGACGTAGAAATTCCGGTACGAAGAAATTTCTATAAACAACTGACTTTGAAGGATTAATTCGATGTAGCGACCGAAGTCTTCGCCGACAGTTGCTATTTTAACTTCCCCGATTAATACAGTTTGCGGTTAGATACCCACTTGGTTTTCACCGGCCGCATGGAACAGTGGTCTTCGAGACTTTTATTAGATTATAGCGCAACTGTTCACCGGACATACCTCGTTGTTACAAGAACCTTAATATTTCCGAATATGCAAGTTTCTTTATGATAATTTTCTTCACCGTCAAGCACGAGATGAATTTAGAATGAAGTCAAAAACGGTAGCTTGTAATCTATATGGGGTTATTTTCCTAAGAAATTAGCATCAAGGTTATTCAATTACACCCAACGTTGAAATTAACTCTACGTTTGGTTTAGATTACAGGAGGCACCAACCAGTTATGTGAGATGTAAATTCATTCCGCAAGGTATCTAAGACCGAAGGTTTGCGGCGAATGGGAGCTTAATTATGCATTGACCATTAAGCTTGGAAACTAAATGGGGTAGCAATTTGAATTCTATCTTCTACGTTATAGCCTCCATCTTAAATGTTAAGATATATTAATAAATTATAATTCTGTGTTGTCAATTTATGTTTCTTTTGTCCTAATTGGAGAGAATTTCCGCTTGTTTTGTGATTTCAGATTCTCTTATGTAAACACAGGTGAGCAAAGTTTGGAGTTATGGGCTCGATTTTCTTTGGTATTCTGTGACTCATAGCATCAAAGCGACCTATTAAAAATAAAATAAATTTACAACAAGCTTAATATTTTTTCTGTAATTATAAAATACTGAATTTAGACTTGTTTAATGATCGTTAGAGTTTAATGTTTTTAATTATACAATGGTAAAATCATTTTATTATAACTAAATCATTACTTCGCTTTTGAATGTGAAAGGAATAAATAATGTTTTTGCATAAATGAAGACCACATTTATAATTGAATAAATTATACTTTATTGTTATCTTAAAATCACCGACGAAGTTCCAAATAAAGTCTTAAGTATGAAGTTTCTGCTACGTCAGTCCTATGATAATTTTGTATCTGAAAAAATCACGAAAGAGAAAACTTCCAAACCAAAAAGTACTTAGTCTCTTGTTCCAAAAGAAAAATATTTTTCAATCAACTTTTAATGAACGTAACTCTTACACACGACAGTGTGAACAGAAATAGATCATTAGGTCAATAAAGAATGCCGAGCCGACCTCTTTACAGACGATTCCGGAATAGATCGGCAAAGGTCACAGTTGATGCCAGGAAGCTATGTCTATCGTTCATATCAATGTGCCGTGCCTAGGTCGAAAGCGTTTGTTTACGTTGGGGTTTCTTTGTTTCATTATTTAATTGAGTTATGTAAAACGTAACTTGTTCTCTGATACTTGCAGGCTAATTATATCGAGCTTCGGCTATTTCCAGCGTGATATATTTTGACAGTTGATTTGTTTTGAATTATCACGAAACAAATTTACTGTCAAAATGAATCGCGTTGCTTTAGCGATAGCAACTAACCCTCGTGGCTCGCAATGGCACTTAAAGTATTTTAAGGTCATTGGTTAATAACGTCAGACAATCTAGAAATAGTAGTAAAGATTGTTGTGTATGTCTTTGTTTCTTTTGCTGGTTCAATTATCTTTTAGCCGCCGCTTTTAGCGTTGAATGACGTCACTAAAACGTTATTTTACAATATGGCGTTAAACAACGTATAATTAAGCAACGTTATAGTCTTCTAGGCAGTTATTTAACACCGTTAAATCAAATTGTTTTTATGGTCGTCATACACGTTTTTAAGAAATTATAAGAAAAAATATTGTACGGTTAGTTAGTGTGCATTTTGTATTGTGCATGGTAAGTTTGTTTCTTACATTTTCCAAATTTATCGATAGAAGTAAGTTATAATAATATCTTTAGAGCTTTTACTTCATTTCAGTGCTTGTAAAGTTTTTAAACTTTTCAAAGATGTTACTAAATTGTATGTGTTAGGAAACACATTGCAAGCTATATTTGAAGTTTGATAAAAGCAGTTCATTTACAAAAAAAAAATAATTTGAAAATCATCAAATCTGTGTGAAACGATTAAGCTAAGTTAATAATGAAAATTTAATGTCTTATAATTCTTTGGTTATATATTATATATCTATGATTTTGAAAAGAATAAATAACTATTTTATTAGCATTTCTGACCTTAAAGCTTAAATTAAAATCAATTGTTAAAGTTTTTTGAGTTTTATGCCCAAAAATGTGATAGGAGACCCTATTTGCACCTTTTAAATATGGAATTATAAAAAAACACAAGTGGTATAAAAACCTTGAAACAAATTTTAAAACCAAAACTACGTAAGTTTAACTCTAGTTTAAAGAAATTCACAGAAGTATCAAGAATTTAATCGACCATCCAGTATCACACGACTTTCAGAGATCGTGAGCGTATTTTGCAAGAATTCACTGCGGAATAAATCTGACTTAGTCGACTTTTTGTTATCCACTCTCAGAGATCGCACATACGGAACATGCGAAGAGGAAAATTATTTTATAATTTGCTAGTTAAAATCGTTGACATAGTTTTAATTTTTCTGTTTTGTTTTTTTTTTTTACTTTTCTGCTTTTTACGTATATCAAGTGAATTTACTTAACATTAATTAACAATAGAGTAATAAAGTGCAATAGTATTTTTAACAATTCTGTAAAACTGTTAGTAGATAAAGATTCTAAGATTGTTTTTAGAAAAGAAGGAAGTACTTTATTTGCTGTGTATAATTTAAAATGTTTGTTATCTCAAAAATTCAGTCATATTTAGACCGATAGTAACTATTTTCATTATTTTGAAAGTGTATACCTCCGAATTGATCACATACAATTTTTATAAAAATCGGTTTAGCAGCTTAAAATCAAAATAAATGAAATAAAAATTTCATTTCAGTAAACGATAATGGATATTATTCCTTTAAAGTCGGATCCTTTTTTTAAAAAGTCTATATACTTAAAAATAAAAATAATCAAATGTCGAGATAGAATGGAAATATTTACGGATTAATACAAGACACGAACTAAAAGTACGAAACACTGACCGTAAATAGAACTTGCACTAGGCCAGTTTCGTTTACTTTGCCTTAAAATATTACTGCTTATAGAGCCGGCACCAGAGTGTAGGCTCGTCAGGTAAAAGCATTAAAATGATATATCACCAAGCGACGATGCTTTATGTTAGGTTCGCGTGTAAACAGATACTAAGCAGAGCAGAATTCCAGCACTTAGGCGCAGCGCAAATAGGGAAATTTCTGGCGAGTGTCGGATTCAAGACAACAATCAATACTTTATTTCTACATCACATTCACTTTTTTGACACAAAACTCAAAAAACGACACGTATTACACTTGGAAATTCGGCCTCTTTTGTCATTTTAATGTCACAAAATGTTGTTATAATAGTTTTTTTTTAAATCGCAGATCAAGTCACATAATTTTATAAAACTAAATTTTAATTACTAACTGAACTCGTTTCACACAGATTTTTAATTCGCTCACTTAATTACTAAGCGTGCGATATTATCAATATAAAATTAACCACTTCATGCGCAGACGAGTATTATTGTGTCGTGATGCTTCCACTTGAACTTAAACGGATTGCCGAACAAAAAGCGTTTGACGAAGGCAACTAGACACAACAATTAAAGTGTCTGCTGACACTTATGTCAGACACAAGACAATCTTGACAACAACCTACTGATAGCCAAGGGCGGATCCAACTTCGCCGCCAGGGGGTGGGTAACCTAGTTGTCAAGTCACTAGAAGTAATAATTTAAGTTTGATAATAATCGATACAGGTAAAAAGTTATCACTTCTTCTACTTCGATGGGTACGTTTTTATGGACGTGGAGAAGTGCCAGTCCGGCTGAACGTTCTTCAATCATACAAATTATATTAAATTAACTAAATATTAAAGGTGCTTACATAAAATCCATATTGTGACAAAAAATATAAAAATCATGTTAATCATCATCATGTTTAACAATTATAATTAGTGCTCTATTTAGGTCGTGGACCCAGCCCAGGGGGGAAGGGGGTCATGACCCCCATGACTCTCGCCCTTGATCCGCCCTTGCTGATAGCCACGCGCGCCTTGCATATAACCAAGATACATTACATATAATATATGTGTTAAAGCAATATTTTTCTTAACTTAATACTTAACGTTATAATTTGGGTAATACCCTCAATATATTCATTATGTTTCTCTATGGTGTATACATTTTAACATAGTAAAGTTTCATTAAAATCTGTTCAGTACATCACAAAGTTTTATATGTGTAATATTAGTAGGAAGAGGATGTAAAATTAATTAATATTACTATACCCTATAATTCAGAACCGTACACTTACGTGAACGCCGTTCACTTCGCCTTTAGCAAAGCAAAAGATTTCAGTACTAACGTCCTTATATTTTTAAATATGATTAAAACGCATTTATTAACGCATAAAACTTAACCAATAATATTTAACACATACCAATGTCCATACTTCAGATTTGATTACTTTTTATCAACAGTCTATAAACTTTCTTTGATAGACGCGTTGGCGCAATGGTCACTGCAACTGATTAAGCGCTAACGGTTGCGGGTTCGATCCACACTCACGGCAAACGTGTGTATTGGCCATACAGATGTTTGCCTTGGTCTGGGTGTTTGTGTTAGTGTTGTGAGTGTTTCCGGACCCCCGACACAAGGTCATGAGATCTTAATGGGGGCCGTTGAGTGTGATGCGTTATATAGATTTCTTGTCTGTGACCATAGTTTGCTTAAAAATAAGATTTTTTTTATATAAAAAGTAGGTGCCAAACGAACAGGTGGGATACCTAATGTTAAGTGTTTACTGCTCTCTATGCACATTTGCAGCACTGGTAGAGATGCTAGTTTAAACAGGAATAAAGGATGAAAAGACAGTAGGATAGAAATATGGGATATGGTTAGGATTCTGACTCTCTCACTCAACGTACGAAACACATATATAATGATAGCTACTCTATGCCGGTCTTCTGTAAGAGTGAGATACTGCCCCGTTCGAGCAAGTCCGTGTACGAGTTATACTCAATAGACTACAGCTAGGCTCTACCTTAAGCTATAATCTTCTTTAGTTCTGTCAGAACGTATCACATTGCGATAACGGTAGCTAACCGTAGCATCAGGGGCTAATTATGATAAACAATCACTATTAATACGTGGCACATTTTGATACTTGGACGCTGACAAGCAATACTGTGTCAAGCCACACGAACTTCATTTTGAGAAAAATCTAAAGATGTCAAACACATTCTCAATGAATTTATGCATATTTTCTTTTCTTTTTTGATAAAAGGTATAACGTTTTAAAAACAGGTTGATATATTTAATATATGTATTATGTAATAAAAAGTTTTTTTTTTTAATATATATGAGATTATTGTATACATTACAAAATATCGAATGACCTTGAAATTCGAAACATTTAATTAAGAATCTTTTTTCCGTACTTATTTTGTTTATATGACTTTTTTATTGAATAATGTTAAATAGGTGGTGCAGTATCAAAATACATCAATATATGCAAATTTGACGTTTAGTGGGTTGACACATTATTGCATATCAGCATCCAGTTAAAAGAGGCGCTTTAGTACAAAAATTAGTAATCGACAGGATAGCGACAGTTAAACGTAATTTAATTAATAATTAGCGTGCTGGTAACGTGTGCAGAAAGTAATCACAGACACGTTAAACATTCTGGTATTGTAGGTTTTATATAACTAGATATATATAATGTTTGTAATATTAGTAATAAATATTTGCCATCGAGTTGAATGAACCTTCATCATACCCGTGTAATTTATCAGTTACATTACACTGTAAGGCAAACTGCACGACTATCCATAAATAACTCTACATAATAGCTTGATAAGCTATTTATATTTTATGATCTTCACTATGCAGTTCATAGGATGTACATAAATCCATAACTTTTAACTCCATCCGAATATAGCATTTATATTAATAGTGTTAAGGATCAGAAATGCGTACACTTTGTTGCCAATAGGGCGTATAAATTGACCAAATTAAGTAGTTTATAATATGCATTTAATATTAGGGTTTCAGTTGAGCTGTGTTTTCACAGTCCTACCAAGCGAATATTTTGATGTGAGCGAATGTTTCATGGTTCTGCGCTTTAGCTTTAAATACAAAAATATGTCTGCAATGGAACAGTGAAAATTATTCTTTAATAAAACATCGTACTAATTATTTAGAAGGAGATCGGATTCCAACGTGTAACGCTGAATGAATGGTCATAAATCTAACTCGTCATTGAATATATATTTGCATTCAAATAAAAAAATGGTATTATTATTATTCAAGTAAACGAAATTGCGTATTTTGTATTTGAAATCCATTTATTTTTTAAATATTGTATATATATTCGAAAAAATATAAGACTTTTCACAATTAAGCTAATTACCGTGTATTGTAATGCGATACATTTTGACTGTTGCATTCTGATTTTAGAACTGAAATGAAACAAATCCACTGTCAAAATGTATCGCATGCGATATTAATAGCATAATAACCTCCCAGGCTTGATTAATATATTATGGATTATATACATGGTATTAAAATGTAGTTGCGGACGAAGTCTTTTATGTTACCTAGTTTATAACTCGTGGAAAGTTTAAAATATTATATGACCGACGTTCGACATAACTATTAAATTTATTTATCTTTATATTCCCGGACCGACGCTGTGTGTAGTAATTATTTGCATATTCAACGCGTTAAGGCTTTAAACGGCGACACATTTAATGTATTGTGCGTATTTTATATTTTAACTAAAAAACCTTGTTTCATTTTATTTCAAAAAATATTTTTTATGCGGCACATCCTACCCATATCGGGCCGTTAGAAAAAATTAAAAATATTTTTTCATTTATAAGTTTGAAGTCGCTTTTAATAAAGCTTGAAATATCTATGCATATAATAAAGAGAGAGAGAGAATGATTTTTGTATATGTATTGTATATTTTGAGAAGTTACGAAAGCTGTGGATGTCAAAAATAAGGCACGGACAGTAAAATCTTGCAGATGTAAAGCAATGAGAAATAACTTATGTAAATCTTTATGAAAGTCTGAGAGCAAAACTTCTATAAGTGTAATTCTCGCCAAGGGAGCGAACACATTTGCGCGACGAAGCGCAGTAGGGATGACGTCGTCGTGGGTGTTCCCTCAAAGCCATTCACATTAGAAATGTCGGAAGTTGTATCATTAGTTAGAGTTTGAAAAGTTTTTTAAAACGAAAAGTATGAGTATAGTAGACTTCGATTGTGGCCTTGAACATTTGCTTTATGATTCATACAATTAGGCGAACTTGTTCACATTTCTGTTTTGAGAAGTTCCGTTTAAGTATTCTATATAAATAAAATCGAAAGTTCAATTACTCACTGATCACGCAGTCTCAGAAACTACAACTGCTAGGAGTTTTAAATTTTGCATGGGGGTCTTTTTAAGGCGTAGGTGCTCACTAAGACGGGATTTTTCAAAATTTGAACCTTAAAAAAACCTTATAAAACGGGAACTGGAAGTTTGTATGAAGATCCTAATAAAATATTTTAAGCCGATTGAAACCGCGGGGACCGCTAGTAAATATATATTTCTAAGATTTGTTCCCAAAAAAATTGTTTTTAAAAATCAGGAATAATATATTATTCTGGAATTAAGCTTGTCGAGGGTTTCTTGATTTTGTGCGATTGGATGGTAGCACGGCATGGTCATCTGTGACGCTACGACTTCACACCCGTCTTTATAAGGTGAGAATTACATTTGTCACTCTTTCTCGTAAGTGATATAAATCTACTCTGTGACCTGGTTACAGCAGGTTACACCAGGTTTCTGTGACCTGGTTACACCAGGTTACCTAAGTAGCAATGACAAACAATTTATGTAAATCTTTATGAAGGTTAGGAAAAAGAGGAGCAAAACTTATAAGTGTAATTCTCGTATAAGATTATATTAAAATAGAATAATACGTAAATTGTTAAGTATCTATTTCCAATGAGACTCAGCCTACTTACAATAAGTGTCATTGAAGATTCTAGACGGTCTAGTGTCCTTTATTAATATTATATTATCTACTTCGTAATGTATAAAGTTTTAGTTTATTATTTGAAAGAAAAAATTAATTATTCGAATCTTATTTTATGCAAATCAGTAGCTTTTGCTCGCGTCATGACACGCGTTGATTTAAATGTTTTATTTAAAACTCTTTACTGGTCAATAAATCAAAAAATAAAAGTATACTTTATTTAAGTAGGCTCTCACGAGCGTTTTTAAATTGTCAATAAAAAAGTTAAACGAAATTAAAAGATATAAAAATATTTTACATTAATGGGAAGCTAGCATCGGTTCGGAATGTAGATTCTACCGAGAAGAACCGGCAAGAAACTCGATGGTTACAATTTTAAAAATTTTCAGTATATACATTTATGAATTACAAATTTATTGAACATCCTGAATGAGAAACGTACACTAAATCCACGCATCTTTATCGGCAACATAAATAGTCGTTTTAACCCGCAAAAATGGACAAATGGTATAATTTTAAAAAGGTAATGTTTTATCTATGACATTGCCTTCCCTGCTCTTTAAAAAAGTTCAGATCGGTCGGTAACGGGATAAAGTCTGGCATATATTTACTTATCGACACATTACACCAAAATACCACACAAACGCAACAAACGAAAGAAAAGAGATCCCAGGCCCGGGCGGCGGCAACGGTTCTACTGTAAAGGTACATCATTACAAATTATCTTATTGTATGTATATTTATTACTTCGCATTGATTTAATTTACTCCGCGAACTGCGGATCAAACAATATACAGATCAAACAACATATAGTTTTATCGCAATTGGATGAACGATAAGAGAGCTACATCTAAAGTAATGAACAAACAAACAAACGATATTTCTTATGTAAACTATAAAGAAATGTGGAAGTATATGTTTTAAGCCTCTATGGTTTCTTTTGTTTTATAAAAATAGCTGACAAACGAGCAGGCGGAATACCTGATGTTAAGTGGCCACTGTCGCCCATGGACATTTGAGCATTAGAAGAGCCATATGTATTGCCGGCTTGAAAAAGAATAAAGGATAAAAAGGATTTAGAATTAAGGTAATAAATAGAGGAGGGGTTAGCGTTCTGGCTCTCTCACCATACGAAATGCAGCTATATTATTTTTTATATTTTCACCCTCTTATTCTTATATTTTCACCCCTATTATATTATCCAGATTACTAATACCGTCAACAGATGTTTATCTATAATAGGAAGTCTTCCAAATGTAACTATGACCAAATCTTATACATTGTTACACATCTTAAAACAAAACGGAAGCGGCCTTATCTTGGTCAAGTTACTCTGAACACTCTGGAGTTTGAGCAAACTTCCTGTCGGAGCTGACAGTTTCTTATCTGATAAATATTATGATTTATAATGATGAAACCATGCATAACTTGTAACTTCTTACTGTAAGCATTGACTTAGAATAAATATTGCAATGTTCATTTAATTACTTCCAAAAAGTTGGCTGGGCAAAAAAGTTACTCCAGCAACTTACTATGTACGCGTATGTTTGTCTAGTTCATATTGCAAGCAAAATGAGAACTACTTCCTCTTATCCAAAGGCGTTGAAATTTAACAGGTTGGTTTAGTTCCGATGACAATGCAATTTTATTTTTTATTGGCTCCATTGACGATGGAACTCCTTAACGGTCGACACCGCAGACGTGATATTTTGCATACGCTTTTCATTATTATTGCCCTTTCGAAATGCCCTCATGAAACGGCTGCTACATCTAAAGTTGGCTCCCGAACAGGGGATTCCTGCCGGGACAACAGCATGGTCACGAAATTTTGTATAGGGCTTTAATTATTATAGCCCTTTTAAAATACCATCATAATGGCTGCTGAGTCAAGGTCGGCTCCTGACAAAGAAACTCCTCAACGGACAACAACGTAGACACGGAATTTTGTACACGCCTTTAATTGTGATAGCCTTTTCGAAGTTTCACAACACACAATGAACAGATCGCTATAAATTCTAGCTGAAAATCTTCTAGGTTACACCTAATTTTTCAGCAAAATTGGTCTATTTGTTAGGCAGCTACGATGCCACAGACAAACACACAGATACGCACGTCAAACTTTTTGGGTCCGTGGTTAGACAGCTCACGTTGTTAAAATGTATTAGAAATATATTACGTAAAGTAATATATCTAAGTGTAACGTAATGATAACCCCTACGGGATTCAAATACTCAAGCATTAAAAAAAATATGTCGATACATATAATTATTTCAGTTTTCTCGGAGGACATCAAATGCACATGATTGAATCATTTATACTGTATATATAAAAAAATAATTGCCGAACGTATGTGAGTGTTGATGATCGTATCTGAATGTTGATGAAATTAGTAGATATATTAGTGCTAAACCGGGAAGGACAGCGAGCTAAGTATGTATCTTAATTATAAATATTCAGTCAATACACTCTGTATAACTTAGCAAATTGTTTTGATTCTAGTTTTATAGCCTAATAAATATTTAAAATTTTTACTCGAGTATAAAATAAATAATTTATGTAACGATAATTATTGATACATTTCTAAATGCGTAAATATTCCAATGATTTTGTTTTATTGAATTTAATAATGTTCTTAGTATTCGTTTTTTAACTCTTCATAATTTTGTTGTGTTCGGAAAGATAAGCGTAAACCGAGAATTACACTTATAAGTTTTGCTCTCAGACTTTCATAAAGACTAATATGAGTTGTTTATCATTGCTTTGCTGAATGCAAAAAGGAATTTACTGTCAGTACCTTATTTTTGACAGTCACAGCTTTCGTAATTACTTATAACGTATCTATGACTAGGTTACAGTGTTGTTTTATATCGCTCTGGAGAAAAACTTATCAATGTAAGTCATTAATTAATATTTAAGAGTTATATGAAAGAATTCCTTTAGAAATTCCACTGAGAAAGTTAGAAACTGATTTTAATCAATTTGGATGGTACTTTTTAAATGAAAATTGCCTTACGAATCCAGGGCGGGTCGCTAGTTATAAAATAATAACAATTACCGTGCCACGGTGAGAGTAAATATTTAATACACTATAATAAATTCTAATCATTTTCTCTTTAAGAATTTCACGAAACGTACTCTAATATAATAAAATTAGGGTCTAAATGTTTATTAATTTTCCACTTGAACTAAGCTGCGTGGGTTCTGTTGTGCTTATTTAAGCATTATTATGGTAAATAAATTTTACAATTATGTTTTTCATAGGTTTCTTTAATATAAGTATTTAATAAGATAACTAAGCCTTATTTTAAATTTATTTTAAAGGCGAAATACGTAATTTTGTTTGCTTAGACGACAAGTTTATTCCAGTTACTTCGATTTTAAAACCAATTACTAAACCAATTTCGATTTTGAATGTTCTATGGGACGAATTTGAAAGCATATCTTTATAAACAAACAAAAATCCAAAATAGGTTAAAAAAAGGCGGAGTTATGAGGAGTCAATTATAAACAAAAATACGCTAGAAATTAAGAACCTAAGCCTTTTTTAAGTAGGTTAAAATATATTCATTTGAAAATTAAGGGATTTTTTTTAATGGTATATACTAAATCTGTACAATTCCAGGTACTTCAGTGGAATGTGATTATGATTGAGTCGAACTAACAAAAATCTTTAGTTATTTGCAATTGTTTGTACTATATATATTTGGACGCTAATAAGCAATACTGTGTCAAGCCACACGGACTTCGTTTTGAGAAAATGGCGTCTAAAGATGTCAAACCTATTCTTAACAAATATGTTTGAAGAAGTATATATCCATCTTTTATTTTATTTTTTTTTTATAAAAGGTATAATTAATTTAAATCAGACTGATATATTTTATTTATTATTAAAAAAAAAGTTATTTAAATATTTGAGATTATTGTATAAAATCGTAAAAAATGGAACGCACTTGAAATTCGAACCGATTTTTTCTTCGAACTCGAAACCTTTTTCCTTACTTATTTAATTTAAATGACTAAAATTTTTTTAATAATGTTAAATAGGTGATGCAGTATCAAAATACATCAATATCTCCGAATTTGCCTTTTTGTGAGTTGACACATTATTGCTTATCAGCATCCAGTTGTTTTTTATATCAATTACGAGAGTAGACCTTACAATTGTAATTGTCGTCTTAGATTTAGAGATTCATGTAAAATTTGGTATAATTATTATATTTCCGGGTCGTTGAATTACGGAAATGTGTCATTTAATTTAATGGTTGATGCTTATTGTTTACAAGGGCCTCATTGAGATTCACGGTGCAAATTTGTTTTACGGACAGAGATGTCGTTTACACGAACGCACGAATTTTACTACGTAGACTTGACCATAAATTTTTCGTAATCAGTTTAATTCGGACGATTCGGGAGGTACATATTATTTTAATTAAGCTGCGTTTCCATCATAAGTCTTTCGGTGCAATTTTCTGGTTACTAGAGATTGTAAAAACAGAAAAATTTTTAGTCCGGTTTCAATCTATATAAATAAAAACCCATGTTTATATGTTTGTCCCCTTTAAATTTAAATCAAAATATTCCACCAGATCGAAATATAGATTCCACTAAGAAGAATCGGCAAGAAACTCCATAGTTATCATTTTAAAAAAGTTTTACAATACATACCTTCCGAATACAGTGATCGAATTATAATAAAACTTTGGGAGGGTATTCTGATTGCGCACACGAGGGATCCTTGCACATAAAAATCTATATCTTAAGTTTTGTATTACAACACATGCCGGGAAAAGCTAGTAGTGATAAAAGTCGGCGATTTACGAGAAGTCATCGCAGTGATCACTGCAATTGATCGAATCATTAACGGTCGTCATGTCCTACATCGGTATGTGCTACTAATAATAGATATACGGATGATTGTCGTATCTGTATCTGTATTTATGCTGTGTGTGTTTCGACACAAACAACTAAATAAAACTCAAAAAATCAAACTTAAACTTAAAATGATAAAACATTTTAAAGTTTGAGTTTGATTTTTATTTAAATATTGTATATTAAATAATTGTAAGGTAAATTTAATTTTAAGATTAAAAAAATCTATTTCAACGAGTAATAGAAGCTTAAATGGGCAACAAGAATTGTATTCCGTAGGGTCCTTGACATTGAATCCAGCCGTCCAATCCGATGTATACCCACATTCACTTCTTTATCTCTTATTTAAATGCTACCTAAATATTTGTTTTGTCTACAACTGATGCTTACGTTGAAAAATACTAGACATAATTGCTATGATCTATTTTATTTGATACAAACTGCCCGTCGCGGTTTATAGTTATTACTTCGCTATGAACCGTAGCGTGATAGAATATAACCTTCCACAATGGACGACTTATATGAGCTGAGATGGCCTAGTGGTTAGAACACGTCGATCTCAACCAATGATCACGGGTTTAAACCCCGGCTAGCACCGCTGTGTTTTTAAGTGCTAAATTTGTGTTTGAATTCAACTCGAGGTCGGCGGTGAAGGAAAACATCGTGAGGATGCAGGTTGTATGTGCCGGGAGAAATTCTGACACTTGTATATCCGCCAATCCGCAAGCTTGGTGGATTAAACTCTAAACCTTCTCCTTAATAGGAGAGGAGGCCTTTGCCCAGCAGTGGGACATTTACATGCTGTTACTTTATTTTACTTTACTAATGGACGGGCTAATAAATGAAAAAAAAATTGAAATCGAACGAGTCGGGATTTGTTTGTTAACTATTTATCTCTTTATAATATTAATGTAGACTTTTTTCCCATGACTTTATAGTTTTATATGTATATTAATCTTAGTCCAGTGATATCATAATAAGTATCGGTCCATTAGTTTTTGCGTGATGCTCGAAATCCGAATGTTTCAAAGCCCTTTGCAGGGCTTTTTTCGTAAACTTTTCTAAGAATATCTCTGTACCAAATGTTATTAAAATCTGTTCAGTACTTTCGGCGTAATTATGTAACACACAGACAGAGTTACTTTTCCATTTATAATATATAAGTAAGAGGAAGTAAGGATTACACATTTTCACTTTTTAGCAGTAAAAAATATTCTTTACCTTTTAATACATTTTGGATAGTTAACTATAGTAGTGTGCTATAGTTTTATCGTATTCATACGTTAGTCGTGATTATCTATGTAGCGTCGGTAACACAAGGATATCCCTTTTAACACCAATTTATAAGTGAAATTGCACTAAGTATGCAACGTCCTTAGTTACATTAACACGTCTAATGAGATTCCTTACTGCACACAAGATCATATTTTCGATAACCCGTGTATTATATTTCAATATTCTAACCTAACCCCTATTTCCCTGTTAGTAAGGATTAAAATTGAATATTGGTGATTTGAATAATAAATTATAAGCCATTGTATGATAATGATATAATCACGTATATCCGAATGAGATATTGTATGGATTGTAATCGATGCGTGACACGTGCTAAGTTTATTGGACTTTATGATGCTATTAGCACATGTAATGCCACCGTTATGCCTAACACTAGTTAAATAGATTTTTTTTCTGACTGATGGACCGACTGATCCATCAACGCTGAATCTAAACCGCTTTACATTTGACGTTCACGCAAGGGCGGATCTAGGGGAAGGGTCATGGGGGTCATGACCATGGGCTGGTTCCAGACCTAGGTAGAGCATTATAATTGTTAAACATGATGACGATTAACATGATATTTATCTTTTTTGTCACAATATCAATTCTATGGAAGAGCCTTTAATAGTTAATTAATTTAATATAATTTGTATGATTGAAGAACGTTTAACCGGACTGGTACTTCTCCACGTCCATAAAAACGTACCTATCGCAGTGAAGAAGTGATAACTTTCTACCTGTATCGATTTTTATCAAACTTAAATGATTACTTCTTGTGACTTCTCTCGGTAGAATCTACATTCGGAACCGGTGGTAGCTTCATTATTGATCAAATTTTCTTTTTGTTTTTTTATCTATTGATGATTCAAAAGTGCTCGTAAGAGCCTACTTGAATAAAGTATTTTTTGGATTTTGGACACAAATTTAGTCCTTGAAAACCCTGCGGTGCTAGCCGGGGCTTATACACGCTATCATCGGTTGAGATCGACGTGCCTAACCACTAGACCATCGTGTATCTAAAAATATATCGCTTTGTTTTTATTATAAGAACCGAACAAAAGGTATAACGTTGGATTCTATTATTATTTCCACGTATTTTCTCTGGTGTACCTATTTTACTTTTGTTCGTTCTCAAAACATACGATTATTATAAAAGCCTAATTATGAAATAATATCGGGCTTAATTAATTGTCATCATGTACGTATATATTCTATATCATGAATGTTTATAAAAATATACTTGATTCATTGAAATCATCTCATTGTCAATTTATTTATTTATAAAAAGATTTTTCATCGATAATTGGACGCTGATAAGCAATACTGTGTCAAGCCACACGAACTTCATTTTGAGAAAATGGCGTCTAAAGATGTCAATCCTATTCTTAAGAAACTTTTTTGAATAAGTGTTTGTCCATATTTTCTTTTCTTTTTTGATTAAAGGTATCATGAATTAAAAGCGGGTTCATATATATAATATATTATATAATAAAAAGTTTTTAAATATATATGATAATTGTATAAATTACGAAATAAGGAACGACCTGGAAATTCGAACCAATTAATAAAGAAACTTTTCTCCGTACTTATTTAGTTCATATGACTTTATTTTTTATTGAATAATGTTAAATAGGTGATGCCGTATCAAAATACACCAATATCTCTGAATTTCACTTTTTGTGGGTTGACACATTGTTGCTTATCAGCATCCAATTACTTTACAAGAAATATCTATTTCTATCGCACGGTGGTCTAAAATTTTTCATGGCTTTTACATAAGGTCTTGGTAATCGTAAAAATTACATATGATACATAATTTTTCATACTCTTAGGCAAGAGTTGCACTAATAAGTTTTTAGTCAATCAGTCAGTGCCTTATTTTTTACATATGAAAATCGTATTGGAATAAGTATATTATTGAAGTAAATGAAATGCAAAAAAAGCAAAGTATAAAGTAAGTATACTTTATAATTGCTTTTGATGACTTATGGTTTAAAAAAAAGGTTATATGCCTATCTATTTAAGCAAGAATGAAATATCTAATATTATTTATACACGAATTTAAAAATCACGAGTAAATCAAAGTTAAGTAAAGTACTGTCTTTATATTTAACCAAAAATATATCTTCCATCTTACGTGCAGCGCTGCGTCGTTGATTTTCAGCAAAGCAAATATAAACAACGGCAACGCTAGACCCATATCAGTCTAGTTTCTCGAAATTTCCATAATGGAAATTCACACGAGTCAACATGCACACGGCTTGCAAATTGAATTCGACCTGCGGGTTTCACGCGTTACGAGTGGTTGCTACGAAACGTTACCGATTTTATCATCGGTGACATTTGAATCTAATAACAGTGTTTTTTTTTTGCTTTGAGTGCCCGACTTGGAAAGAACTAGCGATCTTTTTATAATAATTCTCAACAGACTTCAAAAAAGAAGGAGGTTCACGTTTACGTACGTTTTTTTAAAATGTTTGTTGTCACAGACTGCTTCACTTCTTAGTCGATTTTGAAAATTCTTAATTTTATTCGAAAGGGTGTTTTAACAGATTGTTCTCATAGTATTTTAGTGGTTTTAGTTTTTGAATCAAAATAAATGGAATAATTTTGTCATCTAAGTAAAATTACGTATTTTGGTGTTGAAATTGGTTGCGTGTTTTAAATTTATTGCTTTTGTAATTGTCGGGATGAGGTTTGCTTGAGAATTTATATTGATAAGTAGAACGGAAAAGTAAAAAAGTATATAAAAAACCATATAAAAATGTGAGCTAGCAGCTAGTTATATAATACTAATTAAAACGGCTATTCATGTTAAGCGAATGATGAGTTTTCAAATCAAATAAGTCAGCAGTTTTGACGTAATGCGCTTATATACATATGCAATTGATTTTTATTTATATGGATCACTAACTGTGCTCGGCATGCGTAGTAATATTACCGACAGTATATATCGACGCTGATAGGGACGCAGATATTATGTCAAGCCACACACCTTTATTTCGAGAAAAGGGCGCATGAACATCTCAATCCTATTTTTGATAAAGTTTAAAGTTTTTTTTAATAAAATAGATTATTGCATGTTACAAAATATGGAACACTCTCATATTCGAAACATTAAATTAAGAAACTTTTTCTATACTTATTTAGTTTACACGATTTGAAAATTTTTAAATAATCTAATACATACGTGACTCATTATCAAAATACATTAAAGTCTTCGAGTTAGAGATTTTGTGGGTTAACACATTATTGTTTATCAGCAACCATATATATGTTCTGGGTCAGGAACACTTGTCCTCAACATACTCTACCAAAGTTTCGTCACATTCCAATCCATGGTATTGGAACGCAGAGAGGAGCGTTACAAACATCGATTTTTATTTACATTTTATATAGATACACTATGAATTTATTACTAATTAGAAGTAGGCATATTAAATTTCGCGTTATTTTGAAGATATTATATAGATTGTTTATTAAGTTATTCAAAAAGTATCTTTTGAAATCTCATAAGTTAACAACGAAAAGCCAAAGAATCGGGAAACAATATTTATCGATTATTAACACGCAGTTGATTATTATACTGCGTTATAAAACCACAGCATTCATTCAATAATACCACATTATAGGCTACCGAGCCTTTAATGTAAATAACGATTGTAACTGGTAATTGATTGCGATTCGGGTTATGTTTGATTGACTATATTGAATCATTGATTTTCCACAATACAAAGTCGGCGTAAGTATTTATATGTACTTTAATTATACCGTAATGCTTGTTACGATACATTGATCATTATAATTGGCTCTGTACTAAGAGTAGTTCGTTTACGTTCATGACATATTCCACAAATATTTATATAAATACTTATTAAAATACGTTACGAACAAGTGGTGTGTAAATACTCCATATTGGATTGTGATGCGTCATAATGTCTACTCTATGAAACGATAAAAGAAAGGTTTCATCCAGATTTAAAATTTCATAATACCGTTGTACATCAATGATTAATATTTTAAATAACAAAGACGCATCCAATATGCAAACAAAGAAGTGGTCAGTTCGTGATCACGACGTCTGCAACTTCGTCGAAACGTCAGTAAATAGATATTATTATGATTAGTTGTAGCGATAAGACCTATTATTTAAAATATGAATATAAATATCGATAGTTTAAAATATATAAGTGCATCAATCATATGTAATAACTATAGATATAGTAAAGTAAGTAAAGTAACAGCCTGTTAATATCCCACTGCTGGGCAAAGGCCTCCACTCCTATTAAGAAGAAGGTTTAGAATTTATCCACCACGCTGCTCCACTGCGGGTTGGCGGATATACATGTGTAAGAATTTCTTCCGACACATGAAGGTTTCCTCATGATGTTTTCCTTTACCGCCGAGCTCGAGATGAATTTAAACACTAATTTAGCACTTGAAAAATCAGTGGTGCTAGCCGTGGTTTGATCCCGCGATCATCGGTTGTGATCGACGTGTTCCACCACTAGGCCATTTTGGCTCTATATAGATATGATACGGTCACATTATTTGAAAATCGATGGAGATAGGGGTAGAGTTTTTTTGGCCCTTAAACAAGCAGTTTGCTATCAATATCATTGATTCGTTCATAAGTTCTCAACTTTATAAAGGACAGAAGCATTAAAATACTAAATAAAAAACACTTCCTAAATGTGAAGCATATTTACAAAACCGAATTTTTCGTGAAAAATTCCCCAATTTAACACCCTGGGCGACAAAACGTTATCATTGAGTGTTATCGCTTACCTTGCATTCTCAAAGCATTACCCGGATTCTGTATTCCTCAGCTGTATTTAGATAATGACCTGAATTCTGAAATTTTACGCTATATTGCGTAAAAACAACAAGTTCGAGATGAGACTTTCTTAAATGATTATCTTTATTTGTGTCTGAATATTCTTAGTGGTACTTTTTATAACTTTTTTTATTTCATTTTTTTATTAAGTTAGGTTTTCTTATGTAAGGATATTAATGAGATTTTTTATTATTATAGTTATTGTGTTTGTTAACTGACTTTAAAGAACCAGGGTTACTGAAGTAATAGTCAGCAGTTTAAAGATCATATCGCACCATGTATGACGTATTGCAACAGATGTTTTAGCGAAGTTTGATAAATAGTGTTTAAGATTTTTTCTTCAAAAGTCATGTACATGCTATTCGAAATCTCATAAAACCTTGACCATAATTTTTGGGAAAAGCGCTAAAATCGCTATTAAGGTATTCGAAATCCGGGACAGTAAAGTCTTATTCCTGGACACGGGACAAGACAAGAAATTCCGGGACATTCCCGAATTTCCCGATCATCTGGCAACCCTAGTTGCAATACATGCTTAGTATTAAAAGGACTGATTTAAAAATGTCTGAAAATGCTAAATTGCTAAATGCAATGTTTTTTTTATCTATAATTAAAAAAAGAAATAACTGTTTATAATTCATTAAATTTCGTTCTATTAACATCTTATGGTAATTAAGACTAAATAAACACACAACTAAAAGCCATTAACCAAAGAATTGAACTGAACTGTCTAAATAAACAGCTGAAGTAAATGCAAAACGTTTTGCGTTTTGCTAAAAATGTGAATTTTTGAATTAAAACATTTTAATACTAAGCCTGTGATATTTGGAGAAGGACATCTTTTCAGTATTAAATGTATATTGACATAATTAAAACCGTCTACCATGCCATCCGTCAGTGTGCGCTAATCTTAAACCTAAGCGTATACTGAGACTACAACATAGTACAGAATTGGCAGGGCATGATAACTTATGTATTTATATGTTACGAGCCTTTGCAATATAAAAGTAAAGTAACAGCCTGTAGATGTCCCTCTGCCGGGCTAAGGCCTCCTCTCCCATTAAGGAGAAGGTTTAGAGCTTAGTCCACCACGCTGCTCCACTGCGGGTTGGCGGATATACATACATGTGTCAGAATTTCTCCCGGCACATGTGGTTTTCCTCACGATGTTTACCTTCACCGCCGACCTCGAGTTGAATTCAAACACAAATTTAGCACTTGAAAACACAGCGGTGCTAGCCGGGGCTTGAACCCGCGATCATTGGTTGAGATCGACGAGTTCTAACTACTAGACTATCTCGGCTGTTGCAATATACATACCATCATATACAATTTTCAGTCGTTCAATGTTTCTAAAATTTGCTCTGCGCTGTGCTGCGGAGAAATATCAGCATATGCTAAGGCTAAAACTTAGGTAGGTTTTTGTTTTTAGGGATTATTATACGTTTTATTATACGAACTATAGATTCTAAAAAGAAACTGGCGTGTAGTGTGTAACATGCCTAAGATGTTTTTAATTATATTATGTAAGTTTTAATGATGTATTAAATTACATTGCTAAGTTTTCACAATTAAAAGTTATTAATGTAGTAATTCTCATAACTTGTTTTAATAAAAAGTTGTGGTATTCACTTTAAATGTTTCAAATTGATTTCGTTTTGTGTATACGTAAGACTGATCCCGTTTTTGTTGGGTTTTCACCCGACTACGGGACGCAAGGGAGGGTAATGTATTTATCAATCTATGTATGTATGTATATATGTATGTAAGTATGTGGGTACGTTTGTGGCACTATTTAGAACAAAATAGATAAATAACTCGTCGTTAGATTCGTCATGGCGCAAATGTCATACCAAAATGCCATATAATAATTTGGAAAAATCAAAATGGCCGATTTTGAACGCCATAATGTTAAAAAGAATATAATGAAAACCCAAGAACTATATTAAATGGGATTTCGTTGAATGGGTTTTTAAAATCATCAATTTATAGGTTTCTAGCATTATTTTTCAATCAGAATTACCGTTTAGAATTTATAACGATTTAAATTTCAAGATCCGCTATGGTCTTGTGTTGTTTTTTGTACTCAAGCGATGTTTATGGTGGTAATTAACGCTATAAGCGCCTATGGGTAGTACTGGATTTTTTTAGCCTTTCTCAATAAAGGAGCATCATGATGTCAGAGAAATCGCATTGATAAAACTTGAGATTATGACTTCGAAACAATCTCTTCGACGTAAAACATGTATTACAATTAATTTTCTACTTGATAAAATACAAAAAAATCTAATATCCTAATTTTTAAAATGTTGTACTTCACTGAAAAATATTTTAAGTAAATAATTTCGATGCTTTAGGGCTGTACACGAAAATAAATTGACAATATTATATCTATATCTATACTAATAAATACATTTGAAGTGTCTGTTTGTAATATCAAATTAACAGCTTTTAACTAAATGCATATGAAAGAATACACGGTTCTTACATCAAAAACACAATTTTGTATGTCTATTTTTTTGTTTATTTTGATCGTTAATGTTATAAGGGGTAATTTAGGATACTTTTATTTAAAAAAATTATAATATAATAAATAAATAAAAAATATATAAAATATTTGCGAAAACAATATTGAAATCAATGAAATATATTCAACAATGTCCAATTCAAGCAGGGAATGTAAACATTATAATAAGTATATTTTTTCTCAAATTAACGCGAGTGAGACCGCGAGGCACAGCTAGTTATTAAAATGTATTTAAATCTAATCTGAATAATTTAAACTAATCAACGTGTATTTATGGATTGTACGCAATGAAGCGTAATAAATGAATACGGTCGCGAAGCATTTGGTTTGCATTTATGTTACCAAAATTCATAAATTTAGCTGGATTTAGTTAATAGCTTGAAAGTGTGCTTACTAATGCAAATAATGTATGCTTTTATAAATTATTACGATTCTATTACATTACAATATATTATCGTTCTAAATTCAAAGTATAACAGTATAATTAATTTGAAACAAACAATTATATGAGTTATATAAATATTTAATATAATAATGAAAATGAAATGTACTTAACTTAGACAATGAAATTGTATTTTATGTTGTCGATTTAATTAATAAACATATAAATAAGATACAGGATATTTCTTGAGATAAATAATTTTGAATATACCTGCTATTAGCGCTCCTAATATTGAAAGATTTTGTTCTATAAAAAGTTTTATAATAACTAAGATTTCAAAAAAAGGAACAGAATTCAAAAACAAAATACGCAATTTCGTATGCTTAGATAGAATACTTATTCTAGTTGTGTTAATTTAAAAACTAAAGTAACGAACCGATTTCAATAAAAATTGTATGGGACTAAAAGTATACCCCTTCATAAAAAAATAGATTAGAAGAAATTACATATATTGAGGTAACAAATATTGAAAAAAAAAAAGTGTATTGAAAACCTCATTTTATGTAGTCGATTTAAAATTGATTTAAAGATACGTTTAACATTAAACATTTTTATTACTATTAATTTTCTATTTGCAATAGCAACTACCGAACCGAAGCTAGATCGAATCGAGGTACCTAAATGCCACGAATACATCTGCGTCACAAATGCTGTATCGCATCATACGCAGCACTGCGGAGCGCTGCCGAGCACTGCGTCGCGTCTCAGCATACGCTTAGGCTAAACCGCTGGTTAGTGTAGGTGGTTGTCTCTTGGGCCATAACTCACTCACCCTTCATACCGGAACGTTTTGCCCGTTGGACAGCTGATTAGTGGCTAATGCCATCTCCACTACACCATAACAACCCTAGTGTTACCAGTTAAGTTTATAATTAAATTATGTTGCGTAAAGTTTTGCCCGTAACGTCGAAAACAAAATTAATTCAATTTAAATATATACATTCCAAGTCGAATTTTCTCAAAATTTTTCTTAAGTGCTTAGTTTAGAGTGTCGAGTAGCATTGGTTTCTTGTGCTTTTTAAATTTTATTTGCTCTGTTTTTCTCTTACACGGGAAGTACACACGTAAGTTAAAAAAATAAAGGATTAAAAATATTTAACGAATTTAGTAAGTTGGTAATGGATGTAAGTAATTTCACAAGCATAGCACAATCGAAATAAAATAATTTGTCTAAATAAACAAACCTTTCTACTTTTTTGTGAAGTTAATATGAAATGAAATGAATTTAGTATCAATCTATTCACAAACTAAACAGTTGGATCATCATTGTACATTGTACATAGACTTTTATTTAAAAAAAGTGCAATATCTTCCATAAAGTTTATCATCGAAACGATTTGATGTTACTTGACATACAAACATAGCAAAATGAACAAAAATTGATTTTTTAATAAGATTCTCAGTGACGAAGATTGTTCTTTTTCAATTTCAAGATCACTTATTGACTGAAACGATTTCACAAGAGGGATTTTGTATGTACTTAAGACAGTCAACTTGAAGTTGGAACTTCGCCAAATAGGAGACAACGAACATCGCCTGTTTCACTTAAAAACTACTTCCTAATTTCACTAACTACTGTAGTTTGTAATTAACGACGTGTTAAAAAAGTGCTGAGCAATTCGCGATAGAAATTCGTGTGAGAGAAGTTACTTTTTTCCTCACTTTTAAAGATTTGAAAGCAAAAAAAATTATCTGAACTTTTTTTATTAGTTTTGGTCGTAGATGGTTATTTCAGTGTTATTTTGTATATCTTTTTTCAAAAATATCAACACAATACTCATTGAAAAGTAATAAAAATTTATCTTGAAACAAATTCTGCTAGATAGTATAGTAATACTTAAAGCATAATGTTATTTAAGAAACATTGATATATTAGAACGAGATAAAATAAAATGAAATTTAAAAACTCCGATATTTTGTTGATTAAAACTATTTCAATGAGCCCCAATACGGCACTTCTGCTGTAAGTTGGCGAGGAATCGTGTTTCATGATTCCAGATGGAGCTGAATCTCTAGGCTAAGAAACTGTGTTATGTCGTTGAAGTTATAGTATAATTTTCGAATCAATCAGACCAGTAAAAATTGCTCCGATGCTTTCAACAACTAGAAGAGTTCATAACCTTGAAACGCTTGAACAGTTCTTAATTAATTATAACTAAGAACCATCTAGATTAATTCAGCTTTCAAACAAAAAAAAAACCGCATTAAAATTGGTAGATTCGTTAGAGAGCAACTAAGCCACAGCAGAAGTATACACATCCGTTGTGCGAAGCAGACACATCCGTCTTTTTGGGTCAGGGATTACAAATACGATAATATGTAGAATGATTTTAAGGAAGAGTTTTTCTTTTTAAAAATGCTATGTTTGTATAACCCGCTTCATTTTGAGGCATACATTTTAAATTTCGAAGTATATAGTTTGTTGAAAAAAAAAACAATATCGGTGAAAACTGCTGACAATCCAATGTTTATTTCAGCAAATAAATACACGGGTCCATTAATTGTAAATTAGTGTAAACCTCTTAAATGTTACCGCAACTCCGGACGGACAGACAAATGGTTCATGAAATAAAATAAATAGGGTTTGTGGCCTTGATTGTACATTACCATTTTCAGTGGTCTTATTTAATTTTATTAATGGAACGCTTTTACGGAAAACCCAGATGGCCGTTGTGGTACACACTACTTGTAACCTGACTATTGAGGATCTTATCTTGTTGGAAAATAACCGAAAGAAGTTCCTGGGTGGAACATCGGATTATATGGAGGTTTATACCCACTATGACCCCTGCGATGGCCGTCCTCAGTACGGAAATGAAGAGGCCGCGGGATCACTTCCGCATGTGCATCAGTTGCCCTTTCCGGGCTATGGAGGGTCTATTGTGTGTTTGCAAACTGTATACTGTATCACTTGCGTTTTAAGATTTAGTATGGATGAGATAAACGCCATATATCGCGAAACGGTTGGCACTTTTACAGTTTGCAAACTCACACGAGACCGTCAGTTCGTTTGATTGGTTTGACGAGATATCGCCGAATAGTTGTTATAGTCTACCTGCGTTTCATACAGTGGGTGAGAGATTCTGAATCCTACCTTCCCATTCAATATATTCTATTTCCCTTCGTCTATTTATCTGCTTTAAGTCGCGTTTGTTTTTTCGCTGTATCCATAGATTTTATAAATAATAACATCAAAAAATACTTTATTCAAGTAGGTTTTCATAAATAGATTTAAATCGACAATATAAAAACAAAAAATATATTTAATTTAATTCGGAATGTAGATTCTACAATTCGATAGATACTCTTTTAAAATTATTGATATACATATATTTAGTAATTACAAATATATTAAACACCATGTGTGATATATTTTATTTTATTCACCTCGTGTTTGGTGAAGAAAATCATAGAGGAAAACTATCGGCAGAAATGACATGTACATATTTCCGTTGATATACAGTGGAGCAGCGTGGTGGATTAAGCTTAGGATTTTGATATTCTGCGTTTATATTTTGGTATAAGCCATTATTATAATCTATATTTTCACAAAAACTTTACAGTAAAGAATTATTTATATCATTAATTTTTATACATATAAACACGTTTCGAGCGTGACCACAATATACATGTAATGCAAAGTTATTGTTCATGTATTACTAACCATATCAACACGCCGAATTCACAGAGTATGTTTTTTATTTAAAATTTTTTAACATTTATCAAAAAATATCGAATTTAACAATAAATACCTTTCACACAAATAACCCAATTAAAGAATAGCTAAATTAAGAGTTTTATTAACTCTTTATAAATAAAAAAAATCAAAATAAAAAGTGAATGATTTATAGCACAATAACAAAATGTTTATCATTGTTCCGGTTCTTAACGACACAATTGGCGATTCGGATAGCGACAGTGTTGCCAACTCTAATTACCGAGGTGTCAGCGGCACGCGCTCAAGTGTTGACATTTAGTTCATATTAACATTTTCATATTTTGCTAATGTTAGTCTTTCTTTAATGTAGTTCCACTAATTTATTATAGCAACATTATGAACGTCTCTCGTATTTTCTGATCGATTTGCAAAGAAAAAGTTCTCAATTCGCCGGAGCCTTTTTTTATGAATCTTTCCTGATTATTCAAAACGGCTTGACAGATTAGGTTAATTATTTTTTATTTAGATATTTTCCTGTGTAGATAGACAAATAAATCAAATAACTTAACCTGATTGAATTTAATTTATACAATTTTCAAAGTAAGTAAATACGTATTTTAGTCTCGCGTCAAGCTCTTATATCATATAAATTGACGTTATAAGTTGATAGTAAAACTTTTAAAGGAAAAGTTTATTTTATTCTTTTTAGCATGTTTAAATAAAACTTGTTTTTAAAACATTTTTTACTTGAAATTTATTCACTTTTATCTTTTAATTACAAAGCTAACTTCATGGCATTCTAATTAAGTAATCTCATTGGGTGTACAATACATTTGTACAATGAAAATCGTATTTGATATAATTTTCGTAACTTTGGCCGCGGGCATTACTTTGTAACGTACCCTATAATTTTCAAAACCAGGTATAAAATCAAACGGCAGTATTAATTATTGAAATTGTTCCAATTACCTTAATTTATAATTATATTACCAACTAGTTGTCCATCGCGGTTTCACTCGCGTTTATGCTTACTGTTTCGCTCCTATGAGTCGTAGCGTGATGTAATATAGCCCCTAACCTTCCTTAAAAAACGGGGAAATCAACGCAAAAATAATTTTTCAAATCAGTCTTGCAGTTTCGGAGCCTATTCAATGCAATCAAACAAACAATCAAATCTTCCTTCTTTATAATATTAGTTTAGATAACAGCACGGATTTAAATTCCCATGCATAGAACGACATATATAGAAAAGATTAAAAATTTTATACATTTGGCCATTATCTACATTAAAATAATATATTTTTATTTAAAAACGTTATCTAAACTTTAATCGAATCATCGGTTTATAATAAAATAATTATTATGTATCCTTTAAAACAGTTTTACTAATCACCAGCGCCAATCTCGGTTGATGAGTATTCCTAATATGGTTTTATCTGTCGGCAACGTAATATTCGATTGGTATTCATTTACTAATTTTCCGTGCATTAACTAGCTGTGTCTCTAAAGGTTTTTTAAAAGGCTGGATGGAAGACTACCGAACGAAAATTACGTCATAGTAAACTACTAGGCAGGTTTCTACTTAATCTAATTTGAATGGGACAACCCTCGATCTAAATACAACACAATAAAAAATAGTATCATTAAAATTGGTTCACAAATGGAATTGTCTCTAAATTAGCCGAATTTAGTGTCTCCTTTTCAGAAGACAATTAAAAATTATTTTGCACGTTTATAACAGCTGTAAAAGCGATAAATTGTGTACTCGTAAAGTGAATTGGTTGTATGTCCTGAATCCGTGGCTCAATTGACTCATGCACACGGCCAATTTGAGACGCGGTGACGTAGGTCAGTTTTTATACCGTTGGCGTTCATTCGTATGAGGCATGCAACATTCCTGACGGGCTGCTGTCGCTATCAAGCATTCTATATTTTGACAGTAGATTTCTAATTTTTGCACTTATTTAAACACCTTATTTAACTGTCAAATTATTGTATATTTTTATGGCGTTGTTAAAACCAGTTACATCTCAGAGTTTACTTAATAAACTAATTATAAGTCTTGATTTTATTAGACATTATGCAAAAAAATCTGATGAATAAGACAACCACTAAAATCCTTCATATGTTATTTGTTATTTTCAACTCGTATAGATATCGTATAGTTTAAGGATTACTATATCGTCTTTCATTAAAACAATTGTTATTTGAATACATTTATAATCACACAAAGATTTCAATCAAATCTGAATAACGATAAAAAGAGAAGATCGTTTCATTGAGAATATAATAGTTTGTGTAATCCGATTACTTTTTAACTGTTAACTGCGCTGTAAACACGATGACGCCAATAAACGTCGTGTTTAAAAATAGTTTTATTGCTATGTACTTTCGTTGATCTAATTGTGCGTCCAGACTAAAAGAACACTGTTTAATACGTTTTATTAGTGTAGATGATGTGTGTTCTTATCCGACTGACTTAGCAGAATGGGTAATGTCTTTCGCGTGTATGTACATCTATATGTAAATGTGTCCGTTTTATTATGACTTCACAGCTTGATTTTAAAATTTAAGGTTTCATTACATTTGTATTCTTCTACGGAGTGTGGCTATGATGTTAGTAAGTAAGAACTTATTCCTTACTTTTATGTTATAGCTACGATGCCACTGAAAGACATACAGATAAACAGATCAAACTTATAACACCCTTATTTTTGGGTCGGTTGTTACAAAATCAAAATTGTCGAACCATTGTGATCTCTTTACTTTAAACAGTTTGACAGATAATAAAATGCAAGGTTTCGTGATTAGAAAATCGGGTTTTTTATTTTTAAATTACTTAAGTCTTGTTAACATAATGTAAATACATTCCCATCGTATATTACAATGTTATAAAAAATGTCAAACGAATTGCACGTATTATAATAAAGCTAAATTTTTATGACATGTAATCTAATGTTAATCTCCACGCTCCGGACTTATAAAAATAAAAAAACAGGCGAAGCTCGATTCAAACCCGCCTATCAAGTGTTCTGTAATAAAACCCTTTCAGGATTTTTAAGATTTGAATGCTGATAAGCAATAATACGTCAAGCAACATGGATTTATCCTGAGGATATGTGGATGCTGATAAGCAATAATGTGTCAACCCACAAAAAGTCAAATTTGGAGATATTGATGTATTTTAATACTGCGTCACCTATTTAACATAATTAAAAATAATTTAAAGTCATCTAAAGTAAATAAGTACAGAAAAAAGTTTCTCAAAGTTATGTTTCGAATTTCATGTCCGTTTCATATTTTGCAATTTACACGATAATCTAAAATATTTGAAAAACTTGTTATTAAGTCACACATTAAATATATAAATCTGCTTTTAATTAATTTTAACTTTCATCAAAATAGAAAAGAAAAGATAGATATATACGTCTTTAAACAAATGGATTCAGAATAGCTTTGACATGTTTAGACGCCATTTTCTCAAAATGAAGTCCGTGTGGCTTGACACAGTATTGCATATCAGCGTCCATTTAGGAGTCTAAAGATGTCAAAGTTAGTAAATTTGTTTGAAGTAGTCTACATCTTTTCGTTCTTTGATAAAAGGTATTATAAATTATTAACAGATCGATGTTGATGTGAAGTTTTATCTAATAATAAGTTTTATAAATCTATGAGACTATTTCATATTTATTATTTGCAAAATATGGGACAAACTTCAACATTCGAAATATTAAATTAAGAAACTTTTTTCCGTCATTATTCAGTTTTGATGACTTGAAACTTATTTCAATAATGTTAATTACGTCGCGCATTATCATATAATATCTGCAAATTTTACTTTTTGTGGGTTGACACATTATAGCTTATCAGAATCCATTTGTTCTTTTGTAGTTTGCACTATAATCACACCAATATTAAAATTTTCATGTAAAACCAACAAATATATGTTCAGTATAAAAAGAAAGAACTGAAAAGAAAGAACTCATAAGAGAGGAAAGTGATGACCAAAATAACGTGTCTAATACTAATTTTGTTGTTCCATTAAAGGAGATATTTCATACCGATAATAAACACCTTACGATTGATTTTATTTTATTATTGATATTTTGTAGGTTTATTAAAGGTTATTAAAAAAGTAGGTTTATTAAAAAAAGGAAAACAGATTTCAAAAGGAAAATACGTAATTTCGTTTACTTAAATAGCAACCTTATTCCAGTCATTTTGATTTTAAAGCGAAAGTACTGAACTGATTTTGATAAAAATTCTATTTGAAGAGTGAATCGTTGCAATAAAAAAATAATTAACCGTTTTAACCGTTCTTGAGTGATTGGTGAACACACATAAAAATGTCCACGAAGAATTGAGCAACTCCCCTTGTTTTAAAATCGGTAAAATACGTTTCAAAATAGACAAATAGACTCCGTAGGCCATTGTCCTGTTGGCACCCATTGGATACGGAACTGTAAAAACTTTGAAACTGGCAATGTATTACAACGATATAGTGTTGAAAAAAGATTCGGAAAAATCTTACTTGGAAATTGAGCGGGAGGTACAGCTTGAATTATCCCGGGAATCGTTTTAATCCTGCCGTATTCTTACGAAATATGACTTCGCAACGTTGAATCTGTCTAGTTGCTTTGAACGCATTTAAATATTGAATGGCGCCTTACTTTTGTGATGGAGATCGAAGTTGAATTTTAGACATTTTTTTCGACTGACTTCAAAGAAGGTTAAGTGTAATGTTTTATGTAAAATAAAAATTTTATATCTCTATATAATACAATCATATATGCAATATAACTACTATATAATACAATACTATAACTTTATATATAAATAAAAAACGAATCGTTCAAGCGCGTAACAGCAGTGTTCCCGGATAAAGTCAATTTTAATCTAAAAAAACGCGATTCAAGAAAACTTTTATATTATTGTCGGCTTGTGGATTTGGTTAATCTCAATGATGAAAACAAAGGACCCCGCAATGCAAATGGATAAGCAGATTTAAACTTTTACTGTAAATATTCATTTAAACGAAGTTGCAAATGATTCATTATTTGGCGTTGAATTCAAATTTGTAATGTTAGTTATCAAAAAATCTTTAAATCCCAATTTAAATATGTATGTACCCAGTAGCAGAACTGGAATTTTAGTTAGGGTTTTTACCAATATTAGATCGAGGATTTTAGTTTGACAGAATTTGTCAACAAGCTATTAAAAAGCGCTTAATATTTCGCCAATCAGCCAACATTTAAAAATAATAGATGCACTAGGGAGGAGGGGTGAGGGGAAGGGGAAACCCTAGTCTCATTCACATGCATCTTGTGTATGTACACGTTCATAAGCCAAAATCTATTTGGTAAGATACGAAAAATGCGAATTAAATCGCGAATCATAGCTAGTACAGAGACAGTCTGATACAAATGTCAAACGTATAACACCCATCTTTTTAAGTCGGAGGCTAAACACAATTAAATTCATATGTTATAAGTAAAGGTCCGCTATCAATATATAAACCATTAATTCGCCGTATTCTGTATAGGACGGTTTACGAGTTACCGTTGACGGTAGAGACTAATGATCACATTTTAATTGGACTTCCACGTTCGTGAAATGCCAATCAGAGTATCCTTAAAATAAGCGTTTGTTTATATCATTCTTTAGTAATCTTTGTACATTGTTGTGATTAGCGAATGTTTACGGTATTCGATTGCGAAATAATAAGTACTGGCTATTAAACATGATCGCTATCATTATATAAAATTGTAATTAAAAAAAAAATCTCGACAACCTATACATGGAGACCTGATGACGATGGAACCATACTCTTTCAAACAAACAAATAAATTCAAAGTCGGTCTACAATTGGCGGAGATATCGGTGAACAAACATAAAAAAATCTATACCCGAAAATAGTACCTCCTAATTAAAGAAGTTTTAACTTAAAAAAAATTTGGTGTGGCTATGATATACGAATAAATATAATTATTTTACATTAGTTGAGTCTTTTAACTTAATTTATATAATAATACTTGTTTACAAGTTAAATTAGACGCCGAAGAATGTTGACAAGGTTACCTGTCAGATATTATAACAACAAAACCTTAGCGGTCGAAACGAGAATGTATAGTCTATACTATATCTATACTAATAAATAAAATTGAAGTGTCTGTTTGTAATTTTAAATTAACAGCGTTCAACACAATCTATTTAAAAAAATTTCCTGTCTATCCGTCTGTTTTCTCCGGCTAATCTCTGAAACGACTGGACCGATTTTGGCGGGACTTGACTCGCAGATAGCTATATTATGAGGCGTAATTTAGGCTAATTATATTTTAAAAAGTTTAACTTTGAAACAAATCCAATTAATCAAATATTATAAAAAATCTGTTTAGCCGTTTTTGAATTATAAGTGGTGTAAAGGACCCGACTTTGTTTTATTTATATAGATTTGGTACTTAGTATTAATTGCGTAATAGAATTATATAGTAACGACCATTGTACGTGCAAACAGAATAGTAAATACATTTGCGTTAATCACTCGTGACCTCGATGAGTTTGCTCGGGTCGGGATCAACTGTTTACCTCTAAAATATGATTCATCGTTTAACTTGTATCACTGTAACCATCTAGATATTGTTGTGTTTGTCCCCTTCTGTTCTTTGCTTCACAAATGAGTCCCTCTCACTCTGACAGTGTCTGGACAGTGAATCATAATCCAAGTAAACACGAACTTCTCTGCTTCTTCCATACTATGCAAGTTTAGGTCTTATTTGTTTGGTTTTAAAAATACTTGATGATAAATATGTACGTGACGACGCACACTGTGCGCTGGGGTTGTGTAGGAATGCCGGTCGGCAAATAAAAATACACGTTTACGATGACTACCGAGGGTAAAGCGGGGATTCGGGCTCTGTGGCTTCGAAAGAAGGGCTTCAGTACAGTATTTCTTCAGTATTTTTCTTCAGTATTTTTCTTCAGTATTTTCTTCTTTCTTGTTCTTGTGAGCCCGAATCCCGACGATGTAATGAATGTCGACAGCGCCAACTGGCGTTCCTTATATTTGGTTTTCCTCGCCCCTGAGCCCTCTTCCCCGCTTCACCCCCGTAAACTTTATTTGCTTTAAAAATCATTATTTACATCATTTTTTCTTATTAGAATATCAGTTCTTAATATTTTTATACAATTAGTTTTATTATCTAATAAGATTGTGTCAGTAGCGACGTCTGTTCCGAAGTGAGCGCGAGATGTCGGTTGCGACATATTTATACTACCTCGTCCCCCGCCTCAGCAGTATAAATATGTCGCCCTACGCTGTTTCCAGCGTCAGTCTGGGTTTACGCGTTCTCGCGCGCACTTCGGAATAATTAACGTATGAAAGAGTAAATTATTCAGTAAACAATCATAAAACATGACTTATTACAATTATTAACAAGAATCGAAATTAATAAATATTAAATATAATATCGTAACTACTGGCAACTAGTAACACACAATAGTCAAAAACTCTATATAACTATAAACAAACATGAATTTATCTTTAACCTAGGCTTATTTTTAAATTTATATAATTATGCTTAACTTATGTACATTGCGGTCGTCCTGCACATTCCTCCCGCCGTGCATTGTCCCTCGGGCGATGCAGTGTCTCTCGGTGCAGGCGGCTGCGGCTCGGTGGGCATCAGGATGAGTTTCTTTGTTGGTCTTCGTAGCACTCCTCCTCTGGTCTGCACGTCGACTGCGCGGACGACTCCGTCGCTCCCGGGATACGTCTTCTGTATACGTCCTAGAGGCCAGGTGTTGCGCGGAAGGTTGTTGTCTGCGACCAGGACTATATCGCCTTCCTTGAGTGGTGGCCCTTTCCCGTGGGGCGCGCGTCGATGCTGTAGGCCGGGTAGGTATTCGTGAAGCCAGCGGCCCCAGAACATGTCGGCGAGTCGCTGTGATGCTCGCCACTGTGTCCTCCCGACCAGGTCTTTGTCGTTGAATGTCCCGGGTACCGGGACGCGCGCTGAGCCGTGTAGTAGGAAGTGGTTCGGTGTGATGGCCTCGGGATCCTCGGGGTCGACTGATACGTGGGTCAGGGGTCGACTGTTGACCGTGTATTCGGCTTCTGCTAGGAGAGTGTTCAGTACCTCTTCTGACACGTGTCGGTCGTGTAGTACTGTGTTGAGGGCGGTCTTGACGCTTCGCACGAGTCGCTCCCACGCGCCACCCATGAACTGTGCTCCGGGTGGTATGTACCTCCAGCTGATGGTTTTCTGGTTGGCTTCCGCTTCTGTGGCTGTGTCGATAGCTTTGCGAAGCTCTCTGTCGGCGCCGTGAAGGTTGGTCCCATTGTCCGACCATATCTCGGTCGGACACCCTCGCCGGGCGATCATCCTTCTCAACGCCATGACGGCAGACTCCGTGCTAAGCGAGGCTGCGACTTCGAGGTGTACCGCTCTGGTGGTGAGACACGTAAAGAGTGCGACGTATCTTTTCTTGTTAGTTCGACCGACGACCACGGTGAAAGGCCCGAAGTAGTCTACGCCCACGTAGGTGAACGGACGCTGGTGGTGAGCTAACCGGCCGGGTGGATGGTTACCCGTCGGCGGCTCGGAGGGTGTGGCTTTCCTCCGTCGGCAGGCTAGGCACCGTCGTATCGTTTCTCTTGTCACTGGTCGCACTCTCACAATCCAGTAGTACTGATTACACTCGTTAACTGTTGTTTCGACGCCCGCGTGATGTAGTTGTCTATGTACATAGTCTATGTACAATCTTGTCACGTAGTGATTTCCGTCAAGTATCGGAGGGTGTTTTTGTTGCTCCGTGACGCCCGCCGTTGCACCTATTCTTGTTTTTAATACTAATATTCCGTTTCTGATTTCTGTTGACGTCGTACGAAGCCGGCTGTTTTTTGACGGTTCCTTGTTATTGTTGAGATTTTCTATTTCAGTTTTGAATGATTGTTCTTGTACGAGGCGTACGAGTAGCTTTTCGGCGTCGAAAATATAGCGCGTCGGTAGATCGATGTATGTTGACCTCTTAGTTGTTGATGCTTCGGTCGTTGAACTCGACCTATTTTTTGTCTCTTTCTTTTGTGTGTAGTCGCTATCTCTTTCCTTATTTCTTGCGTTTCTTTTATAATGTATTTTTTCGCGCTTCGGTTGACATAGGTGTATGAATTGTAGTACTCGTGCCGTTGATCTTAATAATTTTTCCCATTTTGAAAATCGTGTATATATAGGTATTGCTTCCGATAGCTTCGTGACGTCACTCGAGTGTCTTAATATGTTTGTTTTTTCTTCGCCCGTGTTGACTATTTTCTTTTGTTGTTCTGTGGGCCATACTGATGGGTCCTGATATAGATGTTCAGGGCCTCGGAACCATCGATGTCCGCAGTTCAGGTCTCGGGGTACTTCGCGTGTCGCGTCGTCCGCGACGTTCATCTTCGTAGGTATCCATCGCCACTCGTTTACTGAACTGTTTTCTTCGATTGCTGCTATCCTGTGAGCGACGAATGGACGGTATGATCTTGAGCCTGTTCGTATCCACGTGAGTACCGTACGGCTGTCGGTCCAGAAGGTCTTCGACTCGGGCTTCGCGTTGTGTTCTTCTATGACGGCCGCGGCCATGCGACTGCCCATGACGGCCGCTTGAAGCTCGAGGCGCGGTATCGACGTCAACTTGAGTGGCGCTACTTTTGCTTTCGCTGCGATGAGTGAAACGTGTACTTCGCTCCCGCCGGTGACGACTCTCCAGTATAGGGCTGCGGCGTATGTCGATTCGCTCGCGTCGACGAAGACGTGTAGTTGTAGTGAGTCGCTGTGGCTGTAACCCGGGTAGCAACGTGGTACGGATATACCACGTAGGCTTTTCAAGTGCGCTACCCACTCGACCCATCGTCTCGCGAGCTCTTCGTCGAGGTGTTCGTCCCAACCGGTGCCGCGGCGCCACACTTCTTGCAGGATTCGCTTGCCGCTGATGGTGACAGGCGACGCTAGTCCGAGCGGGTCGTATACGGACATTAATAATCGAAGTGTTTCTCTCTTCGTTGGTCGTTCGTTATCTAAGGCGTTCTGCGGTAGGCGGCTCAAGTTGAGGTTGAAGCTGAGTTCGTCGCTCGCTGGCCTCCATATGAGTCCAAGTACTCGTTCGATTCTAGTTTCGTGATGTAGTGCGACGCTCTCTCTGGAACCCGGATCTGTTTCTAGGGCTTCTATGACTTCGCGATCGTTCGACGTCCACTGTCTTAATTCGTAGTGAGCTTTTGTCTGTATGTCTCTCACTTGTTTTGATACTCGGATGGCCTCTTCTTTGTTTGCGAAGCTGTGTAGGTAGTCGTCTACGTAGTGATTGTGTATGATTGCTGACGCCGCCTCGGGGTATTGTTGTCGATGTTTCGCCGCGTTTATGTCCTTGACGTAGATCGCTGTTGAGGGCGAACAGGTGGCTCCGAAAATTAGCGACGTCATTCTATATTCTTCCGGTGGTTTGTCGTCGCGTCTGTCGCCCCTCCACAGAAATCTCACGGCGTCCCTGTCTTCTTCTATGATCTTGACTTGCATGAACATTTCTTTGACGTCAGCTGAGACTGCTATAGGGTGTTGTCGAAAGCGCATCAGAACCCCGGGTAGCGACTGTAGTAAGTCGGGCCCCGTTAGTAGGTTGTCGTTGAGTGAGATGCCCTTCGTCTTGGCTGCGGCGTCGTGAACGATGCGTAGTTTATTTGGCTTCATTGGATTCTTGACGTCGAAGTGAGGTAAATACCACGTTCGGTTTGTGTTCTTTGGGGGCGGCGCTAGCTCGGCGTAACCTTTTTCTAATAGTTGTTCTATCTGTTCATTGTATCTTTTCTTTAAGTCGACGTCTTTATCTATCTTTCTTTCGACACTGTAGAGTCTTTTCAATGTATTTTCGTAGTTATTCGGTAGCACGACGTCATCTGTTTTCCATAGTAGGGGCGCTTCGTACCGTCCGTCTTCCCTCTCTTTCACGTGTTGTTCGAGTTGTAAGAGGGCGCGCTTCTCGGGATCGTTCTTCGGTCGTTTAGCTTCTATGTTGAGTGATTCTATTGCGAAGTATCGTTTGAGTTCTTCGTCCATGTTGTCTTCTCGTGTTACTATGTGGTTGACGAAATGAACTCTCTGTCCCAGAGATCGTGAGTGCGCACCGTGTAGCACCCATCCGAGTGCGGTGAGAGAAGCGACGGGTTGATTGCGGTGTCCCTGTCGTACTTCAGTGGCGATCAATAAATGCCAGTTGTCCTGGCCGATTAATATTTGTGGCTTTATCTTGCCGTACGCGAGTTCCCTTCTGATGTCGTTGAGGTGTTTGCAGTCTTCTAAGTCGGCCTCGTTGACAGTCTGCGGTGACAACTGGATGTTTTCTATTGTGCGCGCGTGCATGGCGTGTGACTCTTTCGTGCCTTGTATTTTCAATGAGACTCGGTGTGATTTCGTAGCTGTTATTTTTGTGTCTGCGATTGCTTCGATGTGTAGCGTTTCGGCGGGCCCCTTTGCTCCTGTTCGTTGAGCGATTTTTGATTCGACGAGGGTGACTGTAGAGCCATCGTCGAGCAGTGCGTAGGTGTTCACTTCTCCCGCCGGTCCGGAAACTTTGACCGGAACTATTTTTAAGTATGACTGCGACTTTCTTTCTGTCCACGTTGACGCGACTGTTTCATTATTTTCTGTGTTCGTCTTCGGGTTGTCGATCGTTCTATGATGATGAAGTAATTTGTGATGCCAGTATTTGCAGTTGTCTTCGCCGCACTTTCTGCGCTGACAGTTGTGTTGTCTTCCTCGGTATCGTAGACAGCCGAAACATAAGCGGTTCGATTTTACTATGTCCCATCGTGTGTTGACGTCTGCTTCTCTGAATTTTGTGCACTGTGGTAGGATATGACCATCACGTGAGCAGGAAGGACACTTGAATGATGTTTTCTCTGTAGTGGCGTAGCTTTTATGTAAGCGTCTTGTCGGTGGCCCGGTCGAATCTGTGGCGGCACTCGAAGTCTCTGGGGCTGCGTAAGGACCGCATAGTCGTGCTTCGTTTTGTAGGAATTTCATTATCTTGATAAGTTCTGGGTCTTCTCTTGAGCATAGCGAGGAGTATTCGTACCATTTATATTTCATGCTTGTCGTCATCTTATCCACGATGCATTTTGCTGTTTCCGGACTATGCAAGTAGTGTACGCGATCGAGTGCGCGCAGGGCTGCGACAGCGTTCATCATTCGACTTGAAAAGATGCATATGTCTTTCGGCGAGTCGTTGAGGCGAGGTAAGGCGCGAAGTTTTTCTAGTTCTGACAAGGCGATCGTATCTGGTCGACCGAAGCGTGCCTCAAGCGTCTTCATGATATCGTCTGTGGTTCCGTCGAGTATGAGTAGATTTTCTACGGCTTCTTTTGCTCTTCCATTTAAACTTCGTCGTAATCTTCCCATATTTTCTATTTCACTGTACATACACGACGATTCTCTATATGCCGCGTTGAAGGAGAGCCAATCGGTGTGGGAACCGAAAAATAAAGGTAGCTCTGTTACCTGTTTCACTGTTTGTCCCGATCTGGCTGCCACGGCGATGGCAGACGCTAATTTTGTCACATCGACTTGGGACGTCTTCTCGTATTCGTTTTCTTCCTTTTTCGGCTCTTCAATTCTTTTTGCTACTACGAGCGCCGCCGATGCCGGCGGCGGGGGTACCGGCACCGACGGCGGCTCAGCCGGTGCCCGTACGTCTTGAATTTCGTTTGTCTGGGGCAAAGTCGCCCTGTGTTCCTGTGTGGCGTTTAACCACGAACCAACTCGTTGCTGTGCTCCTACGTCGGAGATGACCGTATCGTCATCGCTGTCGTCTTCTGTTTCTATGCAGGCCAATCTCGCCTTCGCGAGCTCTAATTCGATTCTTAATACCTCTTCTTTGGCCTGAGCGATGCGACGGGCTTTTCTGTTGATTCGTTTCGATCTCTCGGATCGTCTATCTTGCTGCTCTTGAGGATTCATTACGGCGGGTTGCAGCACTGTGGCTTGTTCGGCGTTCTTCGTGGCTTCGGCGGCCGTAGTCTCGGCGGCCGTAGTCTCGGTGGCTGTAGTCTCGGTGGTCGTGGTGGCGGTGGCGTCCGACGACGTCGTGGTTGCAGAACCTGACGCCTCCGTGGTGGTGGCGCTTTCGTCGGACGTCTGTTTCGTAGAGCGTGTGACCGGCATCCTCAATCCGAAATCGAAGGACCAGAATGTACGTGACGACGCACACTGTGCGCTGGGGTTGTGTAGGAATGCCGGTCGGCAAATAAAAATACACGTTTACGATGACTACCGAGGGTAAAGCGGGGATTCGGGCTCTGTGGCTTCGAAAGAAGGGCTTCAGTACAGTATTTCTTCAGTATTTTTCTTCAGTATTTTTCTTCAGTATTTTCTTCTTTCTTGTTCTTGTGAGCCCGAATCCCGACGATGTAATGAATGTCGACAGCGCCAACTGGCGTTCCTTATATTTGGTTTTCCTCGCCCCTGAGCCCTCTTCCCCGCTTCACCCCCGTAAACTTTATTTGCTTTAAAAATCATTATTTACATCATTTTTTCTTATTAGAATATCAGTTCTTAATATTTTTATACAATTAGTTTTATTATCTAATAAGATTGTGTCAGTAGCGACGTCTGTTCCGAAGTGAGCGCGAGATGTCGGTTGCGACATATTTATACTACCTCGTCCCCCGCCTCAGCAGTATAAATATGTCGCCCTACGCTGTTTCCAGCGTCAGTCTGGGTTTACGCGTTCTCGCGCGCACTTCGGAATAATTAACGTATGAAAGAGTAAATTATTCAGTAAACAATCATAAAACATGACTTATTACAATTATTAACAAGAATCGAAATTAATAAATATTAAATATAATATCGTAACTACTGGCAACTAGTAACACACAATAGTCAAAAACTCTATATAACTATAAACAAACATGAATTTATCTTTAACCTAGGCTTATTTTTAAATTTATATAATTATGCTTAACTTATGTATATTGCGGTCGTCCTGCACAAAATATTTGTGTTCAAAATACTGGCGTCTTAAGAACTAATTCTTAAACACGTCCACATTTATATGACCCTTGTGTCAATAATTACATCGAAATATTCAATTTTTGTCTGCCAGTGGGATACTATTATAGGTATTTTGGTTTTGTTAATCGGATATTTCATTGTATGATTAAGGTTAAGGAGAGAAACTCTCAATAGGAGAGTGCTTTCCATGACGGTGAGCACTCTCCGGATGATGGAGATTCGCAGAAGCAGGCTAATCCTCAGAGCGCATGTTTAACGGTAGCATACGGTAACGGTATCGTGCTTAAGCGATCCCGTGGCGCCCAACTAAGACGATGAGAGCATCACTGGGTTTTAGTGAGTAGTCTGGGGCATGTTAGTGTTAGGAGTCCCACACACCTATCTGAATTGTCGGATGGAATGCATTTCCCAGCGTTAAAAAAGGTATATATGGATGCTGATAAGTAATAATGTGCCAACCCACAAAAAGGCAAATTCTAATGCGTGACGTATCCAAAAAAAATTCAAGTCATCTTAACTGATTAAGTATCGAAAACATTTTTAATTCTAAATTTTATGTTTCGAGTATTGAAGTGTGGTATATATTTTCGATAAACAATAATCTCATATATTTGAAAAATTTATAATTAGATAAAACTTTTTACAATACAAATTTATTTAAATTCATTATACCTTTTATGAAAATAGATAAAATAACATGGTTATACACTTTATTAAGAATATATTTGATATCCTTAGACGCAATTTTCTCAAAATTGATTCCGCGTTATTCAGCTTATCAGCGTCCAATATATAACCACCATCTGCTTATCACATATGGATGCTGATAAGCAATAATATGTCAACCCACACAAAGTCAAATTCGGAGATATTGATGTATTCTGATACTGCATCACCTATTTAACATTATTCAAAAAATAATCAAATCATATAAACTAAATGAGTACGGTAAAAAGTTTCCTAATTAATTGTTTCGATTTCCGTGTGCGTTCCATATTTCACAATTTATACAATAATCTAAAATATTTGAATAACTTTTTATTAGATAACATAATAAATATATCAATCTGCTTTTAATTCAATTTACCTTTTATTAAAAAAGAAAAGAAAAGATGGAAATACTTCTTCAAACATATTTGGACGCTGATAAGCAATACTGTGTCAAGCCACACGGACTTTATTTTGAGAAAATGGCGTCTAAAGATGTCAAACTCATTTTTAACAAATTTGTTTGAAGAAGTACATATGTATATATTCACCTTTTCTTTTACTTTTTGATAAAAGGTACAATTAGTTAAATTCAGACTAATATATTTAAAATATTAACTAATAAAAAGTTTTTCGAAGGTGATGCAGTATCAAAATACATCAATATCTCCTAATTTGACTTTTTGTGGGTTGACACATTATTGCTTATCAGCATCCATTTGTTAAGAATGGTTAAGGTTTGACATCATTATACGCCATTTTCTCAAAATGAAGTCCGTGTTGATGGACACAGTATTGAACTTATCAGTGTCCATATCAGTTCAATGAAAATCTTTATCAAATTTTATTATATTATCAAAGACTTACCGATATATATCATCTTATGTAAATAGATATAACCGCTTACGATAAGGTTCTGCTTATATGTCTCTATAAACATTTACTGCCTTACTACAAAAGATTTAAACAGACGTTAAACGCGTGTTTAAAAAATCCATACTACAAATCCGCGTCTAAAGACAGTTTTGAGTTTAACATGCTTTAGATATCGATTAACATACGTTTAAATGAGTTTAATAGATGTTTAGAACCTATTTTAGCTGTAAAATGTAACTTATAACATTTTATCAATAAGTTTTTTTATGAGTTTATTTGCTGTTAAGCAATTTAGACAATATTTTAAGCAATGCGTTCAACATGGTTTTAATGCGTCTTTTGTACTATGACAGTTAATGTTTAAATAAAGATTATATCTTCGAGATTATCGTGCGTGTTACACATCAAAGCGATATTTATAATTATCCCAGGAAACTGCAAGAGCATTTCGCACAAATGTTGAATATCAATCTTATACACTTAATGCATCTAGACATTTTGACAAGTTAATAACAACAACAAAATAACATTTATGTGCTTTCCACTTAAAATATAACTTTTAGTACAGAACTTAAGCCGTAGGTTTGACATTTTATAAAAGATGCTTTATAGACTTTACAACAATCATGTGCGTAGGTAATGCAGGAGTAAAGCGTCAATTAAAAGAGAAAAAATATGAGAAATCAACTGTCAGAAGTAACCTTTTGTGATAGTGACAGATTACCACAATTACCCTGCTGGTTTGATTTATTTTATTTTTATTTATATTCCTTTCTTGACCCAAACAAAGAAGCAACATTCATGGGCATCTTCATCATAACTGGGATTGTTTTTAGTTACAGTTATTATTTTCTATAGTTTTATATTTAATATTTTTGAAACAAAGTCATACTATAATAAAAAAATCGGTTCAAAAAGGCATATTATATTTACTATATCTTACTATTTTAATGTGGTTTTAACGTAAAAAACTACATAGCACCTTTACACCCGAGCGATGATGCCAGGCCAGGATGGGTCGGTAGTAAATATCAAAACGTATATTTTTCGTTTTTAAAAATAACATGCAAACGTTTTACATTGTGGGTATAGAAGCAAAACGGAAAACGAAATATGTCATTCTAAACAATAGTCTTTTCATGTGTAAACACAAAAAAAAACAAAACTGATGTTTTAGTGATAAGAGCGACACTTGTGCCTACTGTTTTTATTTTTTTATATCAATTTTAGTGATGTACAATAAAAATATTTGTTCTCTACTATAGTGACAGGCAGGTTGGCGCAATTATCACTGCAACGGACTGAAACGCCAACGTTCTTTCCGATCCCCGCTCACGGCAAACCTCTGTATTGGCCATGTTTGTCGTGGCTGGGAGTTTGTGTTTGTGTCGTGTGCTTCCGGACCCCCAACACAGTATCATGATGAGATCCTAATGGGGGAAGTTGCGTGTGATTCCTTTACGTTTATGTATAGCACAAATTTTTTTTCATGTCGTACTACTTATACGTCCCAATTTTCTGCTGCGTTTTTCGGTATTCACCAGACGTAGTGTCATTAATAGTTCTGTCAATCATATTGCAATGTTTTATAGATTAGCTTTTGCTCGTAGCTTCGCTCGCGTTAATGTGGATATCTTATGATGGATAACATTTTCCGAACGTCCTTTTTCCCTTTCCGAAACTTATTTTTACGTTCGGCCGGTACGATACGCGCGTTCAGGAAGTTAATTGTACTATGCCAATAACATTCTCGCTAGTCCAACGCTTAAGGTACGAACAAACAAATATTTTTTTATAATCTTCTTTAGCAAAACATCTATAAAATGCATAATACATTATTTTAAATTCAGCAAATTATATGTAAAATTACCGCGTTCTAACAAACTCTGCTTCATATAATTTAAGTTCGTGTGTTTCCTTTTATTTCCTGCACTCCTTCAGATGTGTTGATACGACTGGACTAGCCAGCGGACTTCGAGTCATATTTTGCATCTAATTGCACTACATTCCGTTATTTTGCTTTTATTATTCAATGTATTTATAAGCACCACTTGCGGAGGCGTTGACCTCGTTGCCGCCTTGTGAGTTCATATCATATATCTTAAATTATCTCCAGGTTAAATTTTTAGGGTTCCGTATTTTTAAATTTTAATTCGAAGCTTCAAATAGTGTTTACAGGAACTTCTCAATAATTGATAATAATCGAACAGACAGACTACATAGGTTTTGTTATCTCTCTGTTCGATTATGAAATGACTATATATTTTGAACCATGACAACTGAATTTTGATATTATATTTATTTGAAATTTTAACATATTATGTGTATGTTTGCTTAAGGTCACGCTTATATGTATGTGTATGTTTACGCATATTGTATGTCCACGTGTATGAGAGTGTGTGTCTATTTGAACGTGTATGTAAATTTTTAGAGCGGATATCCTAAGGCGCGAATTACACTTATCAATTATACTCTCAGACTTTCATAAATATTTTACACAAGTTTTTTGTCATTGCTCTACACGTAAAAATATTTAGTGTTAGTGTCTTACGTTTGACAAACACAGCTTTGAACTTATTACTACTACTTACAAGTGTAATTCTCGCCTAACAAATAATAAAAACAGGCCAAGTGTGAATCTGTCAGTAGCACGGAACACATCGTGCGTGATTCCGACTCGCGTTTTACACATTAACTTCCGTATAGCTAATCCGTATTGCCACATATGTTTACACCTGATAAAAATATTGCGTACAATTAAGTTGCAACATAAAAGGTGAGTGACTGATTATGCTGTCATTGAATTATCATGATGAATATATTTGAGTAGTGAAAGGATTTTTTAGTCTCGTTTGAATTCAAATTTTACCTTTGAAATGACGTGTGGAATAATTATCAGACTGAAATATTTTTGTTAATGATTATTCATTGCGATAACTTTTTTTAATACAAAAATTTAAAAAAACAACTTATACACTAAGCATAACCTGTATGCTTGGAAGAATGGGGAAATAATTACTTTATTGTAGCTTTTCAATTTATATGATATTTTAAAGTGAAATAATTTGTGTCTTTATAACTAATCAACTTAATAACTACTGAATCGATTGCGATAAAATTTTACATGGATATAGTTTACATCTTTTGATAGGACATAGGACTACTTTTAATCAAAAAAAAATGTACCAATAATCGAATTCCACGAGGACAAAATGTTAGTAATTCGTAAGGTCATTAACCCCTATCATTTTCACAGACAACGTGCTTATACGAGGTTTCCGCGAAACGGACTCGTGACTCACCAAGACCAAGATATATTTACACTAATACTATTATATAAAGCTGATGTGTTTGTTTGTTAAGTAATTAGATAATCTATCATACAGATTACATTTTTTTTTTGTTGAATAGCCCGTTTATTGAGGAACGTAGGGTGATTGTGAGCCGCTAGCCAAGAAGCCAATAAAAAAATTGATGATCCGATCACTACCTAACTTCCCAGGATTCTACGCGGGACTAACTCGAAGATTGCCTTAAAATTGTATCAAAATCGGTTTTAGAATCAACGAGAAAAATACATACATATCACACATCAAAAATACGACCTTCAAACGTTAATTGACTCGTAAGCTGAAAGAAACCCAAAGAGACATTAAGGTTTTCTATAATTAGGATATTTGTAACTAGATATTGTGGTTGGCATTTGTTATTTTCTGTAGACAGTGAGAGGAACAAACACACAGACTACCTTGTAGATATCTGTCTCTGCCAATTGACATTGGTAATAGTTCTTTTTGGCTGATTGTTCTAATTTTTTTTTGAAATTGAACCGTTATTTTGATTTAACATAATCATGTCAACAACGTTTCGTGTTTGAACGAATATGAAATACATTTACGTACATATCTTTGTATAGATGAAAGTTATGCTACTTCCACTTATTAAATATTTTGTTAATTTAATCTTGCTTAATAAATAGGTATGATATTCAAGAAAAACAAAATTGCTTATTTCCCTTTCTTGTGATGTTTTTCTTTTAGGATTAAATTTATTTCCGAAGTCGTCTTTTTATTTTAATTTTTGTAATCTTTATTAATAAACCTTACCAAAAATAATATCCTGGTATAACAATGATTGTACTACGAAAGTATCAATTTGTAAGATACAATTGTATATAGGTTATGCTTGTAATTATAAACGTAAAAATAATTGTAATTCATTTAAATTGGATGTTTGAATTTCTATGTATAACTTTTTGTGCTAGGGAGTTAGCTCATCATTTTGCACCCACCTCCCAGCGGCAATGCATATAGGAAAACTAGGAACTTTATCAATAGTTTGATAATGCCTTATTGCTAATGCGTGAACTTTTACCACAGTATAAATACAAGGCGAGGTTTCTAAACAAAAGTTTCTTTCAAAGTATAAAACTCGAGCTTATAGATTCGTCCCAAATTATTTCCTCTTTGAAGGCATCGAAGTTGGAAGTTATAATGGGGGAGTGCAGAGTGACACATTGCAAACAACTTCGCCTATACTTGTATTATACGGCGTTATAAGTAACGGAATGAAAAAAGTTTTATGACGTAAGACGCCATGACTGAACGCTGTTTAATCATTTAACAGTAAGACGAGTATGAGAAATATTGGTTAAGTTCATCCATCAAAATTGGTAAACATTTGGTTACTTCTTATCACTAGACATTGTATTTTCTTTTTTAATGTTAATTAATTAGTAATGTACATAATGAGTCACTAATACTACATGGATGAGGCTTTCAAGAGCAATTGGGAACCTAATAAGTAAGTTGCTTTCTTAACCTTAATATGCTATTATTAATGGAAAGTTTATGTATTTTTCTTATACATAAATATACTAGCTGACACATAAAATTCGTTTTCGATGTGAAAGATTTTGGACCACGAAAATATGAATCAATTTGAAGATAGAACTACATGTACACTATCACCAAGACCTTGACACTTGGAATTTAATATGAATATCGTCACTTTAGAGGAATAGGTTATAAATCCTTAAAAATTTCTAAAAATGTCATGGAGATACTATATGTATTTACCAAATACGTTCTTAAATTTAGCACAGAGGTTTGCTACAATTTTTACACGTTAAAATGGTCGTATGATGTAAGTATAAATGAAAAAGGATGAGAACTTATATCGTAACAAAACGGGGATATAATGTCCACTTGTTTGCAGTTCTAAGAGGAAACTGCACCATCACATAGATCACTAATTATCACGATGCTAAACCAAGCTATGGCTTAATCAACACCAACAAGGTTCAAGACAGATTTGACAAACGAAGTGCACCATTCAGTTGCAGCTCTGTTTGATAAATGTTGTCTCTTTGTTCAGTATCTTGATTACAGAGGCTGATGTATCAGCTACTTGACTGTGTTATCCTTTTACTGTTTCTGTATTTTTTCATCATCAAAGCACTTCCTGTTACAGAGCGAAAAGTTTGTTTATTTTGTGTAAGACCGATTTGAAAACTTATTATTGTTTAATAACCCTTTATTCAATTAAGTAAGATATTATTGAATTCCACGCTGATGATTTTTTAAAATCGGCTAAGAAATTACAGAGTTGTGAGGTAAAAAATATTAAAAAGAATCATACACTACGAATTGAATATTTTTGGAAGTCGGTTGAAAATACAAATGATTAAATTTATAAAACCAAAACTGTACGTAGACCTGTAAGTACTGAAATTGAACAACAGAAAATTCACATGGCAAAGATTTTTTTTTAAATTATAATAACGAATACATATAATATGTAAAGCTATAGAATATATTTAGTCTTCATTTATTGTGTGCTGATATCCCTTACAATGTAAATGCGGGCACTCGCAGCACTGACGATGTACTCGTGATGTTTGTTTTCAAAAATATGCCATTGTTGTTCTGAGTCAGAACACATGTTGGAATGGAATATACAGATATACGTGTCAAAATGTTCGCGCAACTTATACGCAATAGCGCGAGGTTACCCGCCATTGTTTGTTATATTATGAGGGTAAAGTTAATATTTTTTTGTTTTTTTTTTTCATAAAATACAATATTTTTAATGACTTTTATATGTTAGTTAGTACCCGCGACTGCTTTTGCGTAGAATAATTATATTGAATATTTGTTTAAGAAATTATGGATTCTTAGTACAAAATATTAATTTTATATAATGACAATAATTAGTCTATGCCCATCTACAAGGTTTAATATATATGTTTACTAAAATTATCAAAGAGTTCGGTGTAATCTTTATTATTGGAGCGGTAAATAATAAACATCAATATATATATATATACATATATATATATATATATATATATATATATATATATATATATATATATATATATATATATATATATATATATATATATATATATATATATATATAAATATATAAATTTATAGAGTGGAGTGCACGTGATTTGGTATTACCAAAGAGGATAGTAACGTGCAGAGAGACTTGAAATTTAATCAAGGACAATATGTTCAATGTTTGCATTGCTAGAATTTCGATTGCCTAAATCGTGTGTTCGTTCGTGCATTCTGTGTAACAGTCCACTGAGTACACCCCTGTGTTAGCTACAAAATGTTGTTATACCTATTCGATACTGTTAACAGATAAAATAATTCAGTATTTTTTTAGACTTTACGTTGTATGAGTAAATGTTATGTACTTTTAGGATTCAAAAAGGTTGATGTTATATTTTTGCAGATTTTTTTTTCAAACAGCGATAGTAAAACTTCGTTCTTAAAATGTACTTGAACTTATTAATTCTCATGACTTTGCGTAGAATAATTATTATTTAAAATAGCTTATTTCTTTTACCAGTGACGGATTCTCCATAATAACTATTTCTACAACCCTTTCGTGTCTTATTTTTTACTCTTTAAATTTTGTTTTCGCAACAAAAAGTAGCGCATGTACCAACCACTCCACCGTCTACGGTAGTATAGTCTTGTTATAGACAAATTTGTGTTTTCCACTGAGATATTGCTATCTGAGTTCCGCAACCCTGAGGGCAAGCCAGTAACTATTTAGACTAGAATAATCTCCCTATAAAAAGTAATAATTATTATCAGGCGATTGTGATAACACCCGGTGCAGTCAACTTTACGTGCTCTTCATACTGCATGGCCCAATCTATATCTATACTAATATTTATTCAAATTAGTTTATCGATTTAAGCGTGAATTCTAAACAGACAGACAGAACTAAATGTATAATGCTAGTAGGGATGTATTGTTTAACGCGGCATTGACGATGACAAGGCGAAAGAGTGCGTACGATTGTTTCTGAAAGCTGTTTTAAAAATAATGACGTTATGACGTAAGATGAAAGGAAAAAAAACGCGTGAACATGAATCGAGCGACTCGCAGATAATTATGTCTCGGAGATAATTATGCTGTTACGTTCTGGTTCCGTAGCATAATATTATCACGAGTTTACAGTTCACCTTTTTTTTTTCTATAATACTTTGGTTTCCTAGGAGGCCGCGGATATATTTTTACGGCCTCACGAATAAGTATACTTAAACATTTTCTATAGAAACATAATTTAGTAGACGCTGTAAAGTTTTAATTGACAGAATGGCAGTATTGACGTCACACAAACATTATCTATAGTCACAATATGGCACTATTGTGTCTATAGATCACGTTTGTGTTGTGGGTTTCCTTGAGAAAGTTTACGGGCACGCTCACGTCAAAATTTCTTGCTCTCACTTGCTTGACGGCCGTCACCACGGTGTTGAAAGGGCCTTAGTTGCGGTGAAGGGTGATATGATATTATTTACGTTACCTACACAGAACTTGTAACTCGTCGAAGAGTGTGACAGCTATCTAAATATTAATTGAATAAAAAATGTAATCCTTAATAACTCTTTGTATTGTTTTTTTTTTAACTAAATTAGATGCAGGATCTCCGACTTCGAAACTCGAAAACCGACTTCGAAAACAAAAGATGTAGGTAAACTAAAAAGCTAAAAATTAATATTTTCTATTAAGAAAAACATTCGAAGTCACAAACACTCACAAATACCGACATCAAAATGTTGTAGATAATATTTAGTTTTTGCGTTTAAGTTTACCTACTTGTTTCGTTTTAGTAGTCGGTTTATTTTTTTAAAGTTTTTATTTATACTTTTATGTCACGAATATAATAAGGTACTGCCTTAAGTAAGGGACAGCTCGTAATTTATCTAAGCTACATAGTCTGATGTCAACTGCTTATAACCATTTACTAAATGTTGCCTTTCCTGTTGCTGGACTGTTAATTATTGAGTTGTTCTTCTGGTGTTGCGCCATCAGCTCCGCTTTACTATATTGCATAAATTGCTTAACAATCAAATATTGAAGTTATTGAATCGAAACCCGTGAAATATTTGTTATTGTATAGTTGGTCATCTGTGGTCTTCAATATCAGCGAATGCATGTGTTACTATCAAAAATATCTAAATTGGCATTAGTGTTTGAGGAGTTCCTTCGATTTCTGCAGGATCCCATCATCAAATCCTTGCAATGTCTTCTATATGTATGATATCCTAAACAAAGCGACTTTTTTTACTAACACTATATTTAAAAAATTAAGTATTTTCATATCACCGATCATAAGGATCATAATGACAGTTATGAAACGTCAACATTCGAGTTTTAGACGGACGACGCAACGTAAACGGGCATAATATGGCGCCGCATTTCAAACTAAATCAGAACCAAAATCAAACTATAACTAAAACCTAAAAAAAAGACTGACCTCAAAAGCAAAATATCTAATTACGTTTTAATATGTATTAAACAAATAGTTGAACCGATTTTCATGTTAATTCTATAGAACCAATCTATGAGTATATCTACCCTATAAAATAAAAATAAAAAAGGCCCCGACGAATTAAGAAATTTCTCAATTTTTGGAAGTCAGTTAATAAAATCCCTTTTAGACAGTCATCATCAACACAACCGAAGTCGCGAAAAGCATGATTATTTGCATTTGTTTTCCGCCCGGACTTCTAAAATGATTAAAGCGGACGGAAAAACAATCAAAGAAATTGAATCTATCTGAAGAACTCATATTACACGTCTCTGGATTAATTAAGATAGTTTATAGTTCCTTGAGCGGAGCAGCTTGATGATAAGATACTTATCACGTTACTAAGTAATCAAATTAATCATTGCTATTTTATTACTAAAACAGATTGAATATCAGAAATTTCAAAATACAAAATAAGTATATCTTGACTTACCTTTTGATATCCCGTTGAGTTCGCGGTCCATTCTCAAGGTCATAAAGGCTTTATCGTAACTGTGGTAGAATCAGTTGTTGGGCGTTCGAATACAATGTAGATTTCAAAGAGGGTCGTGTAGTTTTTATAGCCGAGCTAAAATGTAATGGTGGTTTTTTTTTAATTAGCAAACAAAGGCAACAGGGAGAAATGACGAAATAAAAGGCTCCCGCTATGTAACTTTATATAATCTGTGAACATTTAATATTTTTAAAGGAGCTTAACGCGTTCGCCATACCTACATAGTTTTTTACGAAAGCCCCACCTCTTACGCAGTAAGTGTTGTATACTCTAATATTCCTTGAATAATATCGTTTTGATTATGATTTTTCCGGGATTCTGGCGTCTCGTGACTTTTATATTAAGATTTGTTTTTCCTTCAATTCATAATAATATATTTACCGTATTATCTATAGTTTCCACATATTTTTATTTAAAAATTTCAATTCAATATAATTCTTTGGTTAATAGCTATTAGTTGTACCGGTTAGACACATGTTAGTGCGCAAGTGTATTTGGTCATGAGGAATGGAATTCATTTTTTCTTTTACAATATTTATGACGTTGCCTGCCATTTAGCGGTGGTTTGATGTCTTTAAGTGATCACTCAAACTTATATTATCCATCCTAATATGATGAAGCTGAAAAGTTTGTTTGTTTGTTTGAACGCGTTAATCTCAGGAAATACTGGTTCGAATTGAAAAATTCTTTCTGTGTTAGATAGGATATTTATTGAGGAAGGCTATATACTATATTACATCACGCTACGACTAATAGGAGCGAAGCAGTAACACATCTAGTGGATAATATGTCACGGTTTCCTGGAAAGGGTATTTTAACGCCGTTAAGTCAAAGAGAAAATTATATGATTTTCTAGACGCCCATAATATTTGAGCTCATTACTTGACAGACCGTAATCCTGGAAACGCTTTGCGTGTCATGACGCAACGTCGTTCCATATGTTCTGTGTTGTGTTTTAGCTGTACGCAGTTACCGCTCAGTCCCGCCTCACTATAGCTATCTCTATATAAAACTATGCTCGGCGCTCGATCTACTTCATGTTTATTTATAAAAAAACAAAGAATATATTTCGATCCTGTTTCACAGTAACGTAGGTGGTATTCCGTGAGAGGTTAGCGAATGGAATGCTTTTGCGTTTACATTTTAGGTTCTTTTTTTGAGATTTTACTTTAGTTTGATCTAATTTTATACTATTCTTCGAAAATGACTATAAAATTAAATTTATAGTTCATTTATGTATGTAGATAATTTTTGTTGTTTCTTTTAATCATTTAAGTTTCTCAACCTATTTTGTCTGTGGTGTTGCTAGAACTCTTGCTTCACAAAGAATAGCTAAAATCTAGTCTAGTCATAAAATATTCAACTCTTAACAGTAGATATTGTGTTTATTGCAAAGTGTTTGTTAAAATAAGCACAACGGGAATAAGTCGCGTGTTAATTAATAATTCTTACTAAAATTATAAAAGTAACTTTATGTGTTACGCAATCACGACTTAACGCCCGAACCGATTGAAATGAAATTTGACACAGAAATAAGAGCCTGAGAAGGGAGATATTTTTTAATGCTGAAAAGGGCTGTAAAGGATTAGAATAGGGGATGAAAACTTGTATGGGAATTACGTCATTTAAACCCAGAAGCTTGAAACTTAATTTTTTAGGCCTCTTTGCAGTAGCTAGTAATAAAGAATTAAAAATTGACAGTTAACACGATAGATAAGTATAAAATGCTACTACAAAATAATTGTACATTAACATTAGGTATTTCGAAAATATATAGACTTCAAGAAGATTTTGTAAAAGGCATATTAATTCATGATTGCAAGCAAAGATTTTAAATTCGCCAGGGCGAATGGTGTAAAAGGTAATAACAGAATATGAAAAATTGACGAGCATAACTTTCGACGTTAATTTTTTAAAAATTCATTCATTTAACTCATAAATTTTGATTGGAATTCTGTGTAGTATTTTTATTTTATTTGCCTTTTTATTTGTTTTAACAATGTTTGCATTTCAAATTCAGAACACAAAAACCGTTTCGCCATAAATATATTGTGACTATTTTCAAACGCTCAAAGGGTTTTTATTAGCTATTTCTCAAAACCAGTTATTATTGCTAAGGGTTTTTAAACAGGAGCTAAGTTATAAATTGTCGTAAATGTTTTCTGTTACAAGTACCTATTTTATCATTTATATTATGTTATATAAATACAAACACCAGGGTCGAAATAATACTTTTTTTTTCAACAACAAACGTTTGCGAGATCATCCTTTTAAAGAATGAAATATCGGGCCCCGCTGTCCCTACGCGGCTAAGAGTTATCACTTGCCCTCGCCTTATATCCCTTGTTTTTTAAATGTATAGAGGTCGTGCCTAAAATATGGAATAGCTATTTATTTATTTTTCCTACATTCTCGCACTGGCCACCAAAATTGGTAAACGTTATTTTGTATAAAAAAAATAAACCGTGTTTCGGTTTTTTTTTCTTCATAAAACTTATAACGATTCGAGCAAAAGGAAAATTATATAATACCTTAATACAGCGTAGAAAGTTGTCTTGTAAATATTTTCAGAGTCGTGAAGTTGTGGGTAGATTTTTTCTCGTGGCAAAAGTTGTTTAATAAAATTCATAGTTTATAAACAAAAACATCTCGCAAACTCTATGTTATTAATCACGGTGCAGCCTCATTTCCCGACACATTCTTTTCGAGTCTCGTCGCCTACGAGTATTTTAATTAGAGAAGGGTTCTCACACGGATTATTTTTTAACTGAACGAAATATATGAGTATCTAATGTGTACTGTGTCCGTAATTTTATCCACGAGGACTATTATCGTGTGGTTTTATTTGTGACTATATAAAGAATTATATAATATATAAAAAGTTACCATTATTAAAATAAATTTAAACTTAACACTTAATTAAGTGTATTCGACTAATAATTGAATTAATCTCTACTAATATTATAAAGGGGTGTATTTTTTTCTTGTAAGTTTGTATGTCGGGATAATGCCTGAAAGTATGGATCGGATTTGAAAGAGTATTTTTTCATTCAAAAGCATATTTCTTGAGGAAGGCTATATTACATCACACTACGAATCATAGGAGCGACGCAGTAAACATAAATGCGTGTAAAAACTCCCTCAGCTAGTACTCAATGAGTATGATACTTAATCTTATTATTTAGATTAATACAAATTGTATAAGAAGATTTCTCTAGAATGAGTTTTGGAAAATGTTGCAGCAGAACAGTCAATTATGATCGCAAATAAATGATTAAAAAACCCAATAATATTCATACGAATCAACAAAAGAGAGTTCGGAAATTAGTCGTCCAAATCTTATTTCGTAAAATAAAAGACTGGAAAAACATAATAAAAGACTAAGTAACAAAGTAACACGTACAACATTTTCAAGAATCAGAGAAAAACAACTACTACGTACTTTAACGTATTTCTTTTATTAAAATAAATTTAATAAGCCATACAAAGATTCCAATTACTCCCCGAGATGTAATATCATAAGCCCGTCGAGTTATCTCTGTTTTATAATGAAATAATAACAACCAATTGCATTCATGTCCTCGGATAATGAATAGGAAAAACAAAACTGCCTCGTTACTATGCTTGATTGGACGTAACTTTATATGAACGTGTGTTCTCTGTTCACGTGAAATTTCGACTAGAGATACTATTTTTTACCACACCCATATTACTCGTAAAATGTATTCAGAATTTCTTTGAAAAGTTTCATGTAAACTTTTCCGTGTGATGTTACAATGACAGTTTATGAATGGACTTCCAAAAAGGAGGTGTTAAATTCGTATGTTTTTTTTTGTATGTTCACTGATTACACGAAAAAAAATTTACTTCGTTAGTTCTTTTTTTATTTTAAAGGTCATACTTCTAGATTGTACTCATTGAGTTTTGATCAAAATCGGTTCAGTAATCAAAATTACGTGTTTTGCTCTTTATGTCGGATGTATACCGAACCTGTAATTGTAATAGCCTTTAAATATTTCACCACTGGCCCCCTCTCCTATTAAGTAGAAGGGTAAAAGATCAATACACAACACGGCTCCACTGCGGGTCACTGGATACACATAAGTTTTTCTCCCAACATATTTTCCTTTATCGCTGAGCACGATATTACAAACTTTAGCACTGGAAAACTTAACGGTGTTTGAAACCGCGATCATCGGTTGAGATCAACATGTAACCACTGGGCCATCTCGGCTCTCGTCTGAATGCTAATTACGTGAAAAAAACTGTCTCCCATCGCCTATTGCGGCGTAAAAAAATGAAGCTTTTAGTCTTAAAGGTTCACGTCGAAGTAATACTGTATTATGGATTAAGCCAGATTATACTAAAGTTCATAAATTGGTTATCACTCAAACACTTATACGTTCGAATGAACAATAAATACAATTACATTTTTATGGTAATACGATATAATATTATATCATTAAAATAATATGTTAAGTGCAAATCAATAATAACAAAAACTAAATATATAGATAGTTATTTAACATTAGAAATAACTTGAGCTAGTCTATGTTATTTTTTAGCAGAATTCGCCATTTTCTTTATCTAATCAATCGTTACAGTAATATATTACGTCTCTATATATAGTCATAGATAATAGAACAAAGATATTTTACAGTCTTTCACAGTAAAATATCTTTGTTCTTTTATCTATGACTATTTCATATTAAAAAGAATAAAACTTCTTTGTCTATTTAAGTACTTGAACTATATATATTTGAAAAAGTTATTAAAGCATATTTTAAACATACCTACATAGAATCTAATGTGAAATAAAAGAAATATATATTTTATCTGATTTCTAAATAAGGGTCTTTTAATAAGTTAATTTATAATGGCACTTACAAGTATTGCTCTCAGACTTTCATATAGATTTACATAACTTATTTGTCATTGCTTTACACCTGAAAAAATTTACTGTCAATGCCTTTAATGTTGACACACACTGCTTTCGTAACTACTTACTACGTATCTATTACTAGGCTATACAGTTGTTACTTATTTCTTTATTTGTAACATTTTTAATAAAAATCAAGAATTTAAAATCAAAATAAAGTAACTTTATCCAATGAGGCCTTTTAAAAGCACTTTTGAATCGTTAAAATAAAAAATAACTGGTCAAGTGCGAGTAGGACTCGCGCACCGAGGGTTCCGTACAAACTTATAGAAATCTATATAAGACTAACCCATCTACGCCATTTGTGGTCTTCATCTTCAGTTCCAACATAAGTTACTATCAAAAATACCTAAATCGGTATAGGCTTGCCTATAATATTTGAGCAGTTCCCTCAATTTCTCCAGGATCCCATCCTGATCCTGACCTGAAGACAATGGGACCTCCTTGGAAGTATACCTTTTCAAACAAAAAAAAATTTTGAAAATCGGTACACAAATGGCGGCGTAATCGGCGAACAAACATAAAAAAAATTATATACAAGGTCAAATTGAAAACACTCCTTTTTTAGAAGTCGCTTAAATATAGTCAAATATTATGTAAATATGGATCACGTCCCAAAAACTATTTTGAAACTACTTAGGGGCACTTTAATTTAAAACACAATCATGGATGCAATCCATGGAAACACAAAATTTTATTTTAAGTACTAATACACCTTATACTTTCAAAAAAGCAAAGTTATAGCGCGATTCAGGATACATCCAGCGCCATCTCTTGACAATTTCAATGAACTAACTTGTTGAATTTGACATTAACAACATAATTATATTATATTTTCAATCAAAATATTAAAATATATATTAGTGTTGCCAAGACGAAAATAATTAGTCCTTAATTCGAACAAAACTAATTGTTTATTTATAAATAACTAATTATATTACTAATAACCAGAAGACTTATATGTGTAGATAAAGAAGTAAATTAAATAACTCGATCTGTTTGAATTTAATTTTAAAATTTTCGTACTAAGTCAATACGAGTACTTAAATCAAATCGCGTGAAGCTCTTATATTGAATGTTAATTACGTAATGACGTTATAAATCAACGATAAAACTTTTAAATGAAAAGTTTATTTTATTATTTTTAGCGCGTTTAAATAATAATTAAAATAAAAAAATATATATTAATCGAGCAGAATTATATCACAGTTAATGCCATAATGTTGTAATAGATGGCATTAGCCGTACGCTACATCGCGCTATCATTTTGTTAGCTGCGATATATAGATTGCATTGCGTTGTTTATAAAGGTTTGCTGCTTTTTAATGTTTTCATATTGATACAAATATCTTCGTGTTTGTAAAATTGTTTTTTTGACCATGGTCAACTTCTATGTTAATTTGTTACAAGTACATATAATTTTAATTCTAAGATTAATATATTTTCCGCTTGATCAATTTACAACTTGATACATTTACGCGTTCCTGAGAAAAAGGTTGAAAGACAGACGTACAGACTGACAGACACACGAACAGAAATTTACATTTTTCGGATTTTTTCCTTTATGTATACTAAAGGACCTTGCTCCTGGCCAAATTTCATAATGCTTGGTCAATGGGAAGTACCCTATAGGTTTTGATTCCCTTGCGAAAACGTTAAAAACGCTATCATACTTAAAATATGTGATATAAATGACCGTATCTTTTGATTGCGTTAACGTAGAAGTTTGATTTTTTCACAGCTCTTAGTAATTACAACTCTGAGTACTTGACGTTGATAAAAATTTGTTACCTTCACGCGTTTCTGAGAAAAAGGTTGAAAGACAACCTTACAAACAGACAAACATACATACAAAAATTTACAGTTTTCAGATTTTTTCCTTTATTTGTACCATAAGATCTTACTTCTTGCCAAATTTCATCGTGCTAGGTCAATGGGAAGTACCCTATAGGTTTTGATTCCCTTGCGAAAACGCTAAAATGGTCAAAATATACGACATACTTTCCATTATCTTTTGATTGCGTTGACTTAGAACTTTAATATTGTCATCGTAGACTTAAGTATATGATATTAATTTCAACATGATACGTCTATGCATTTCTGAGAAAAAAGGGTTGACATCCCGACAGACAGACAGACAGACAGACAGACAGACAGACAGACCGACAGACAGACAGACAGACAGACAGACAGACAGACAGACAGACGGACAACAAAGTGATCCTATAAGGGTTCCGTTTTTCCTTTTAAGGTACGGAACCCTAAAAAATGAAAAGCTACCATCGGTTCAGAATGTAGATTTAACGGAGAAGAATCGACAAGAAACTCGGTAGGTACTCTTTTAAAATGTTGTTAATACGTACATTTATAAATTACAAATATACATAAAACATCTTGTATGAAATCCACGCATCATTATCAGTTATATAATCTTGTACAGAATAAAATACTTTAACTATTAAAGATATTTTTATATACAATTTTAATTTATTCATTGTTAACTGCAAAATTTCCTGTAGTATTTTATTATACAAAATGACACCGCATCTCAGAAAGGAAATATTTACTTTACGAAGTCGAATCACTTAATAATATCATAATCACTTAACGATATCGTACATTTATTTTAAATGTATCAGTAATAATGCAATAAAAATTTATGTTCATTGATTTAGCATTTTCGCATGAATTCTGAAAACATCAAACGAAACTTGCCTCTATTATACAAGGATAATATAAACTCGCTGCTTCTATATAAAAATTGTCGTTATACGCGAATTCATGAAATATTTTCTACGCAATATCGTTATGAATATGCATTGTTACGAAGAAAATAAATATTTTCTCCTTAAGCGTACTAGAGCTGTTCTTACTTGAAATAATCTCGGTAAGATTTATGATTTTACTGTGAAATTACTAGTAACATTTTTATTTTAAACTAGCTTCTGTTCCAGGCTTCGCGTCAATATATGTAGATTTTTTTTTAATAATACACATACCCATATAGAGTGTTCCAGTTTTAATTAAGGTTATAAGCTATTATTATCGACCAGAAGTGAAATTAATTAAAAAAAATACAAAACCAACTCAAAACTTATATTCCAAAAAAATACAAAAATATATAAAAATAATTATATTAATAACACTTAAAGATAAAGTAAATTTAATTTAAATAACGAGATATGTCCGCACGCTCCGACCGTCCGAGCAAGAATGTGCTTGCAACGATGCGAATGGCCCCCAGCTTGACACCTAGCATGATTCGATGGCGTGATCGTTGTTCACGCCCCTTTTCTATGGGTCATCTTGTTACACTTTATTACATCACACAAAGACTTACATGAACGAAGCAGTAATCATAAAAGCGAGTAAAACCGCGTCGGGCAGCTAGTTAGTTAATCATTCCGTTCTATTTGTTGTTGTATGGATTAACAATTAAATGCAAACATATTTTAAAGTTAGCTGAACGAAATTATTATATTAGTAATGTCAGGGAATTAGTTCGGTGATTAAATTAAAATCAGGATTAAATTGATATTTCTATTATTATTTAGTGGTCATTAGCTTTAGCCGATTATAACATTGTTCAATTTATGTAACATATGCTACATATCTTTTTAACCGACTTCAAAAAGGAGGAGGTTCTCAATAAGTTTTCTTTTTAAATTACTTAACCTATTTCGAAAATTCTCTTTATTATTTGAAGGGTTGTACTTTCAGATTAATGCTGTCGAATTATTATTTAAATCAGTTTAGTAGTCTGTTTTTACAATAAAAACTGGAATAACTATGTTATTCAAGTACCGAAATTACGTATTTTGCTGTTGAAGTCGATTTCCCTTTTTTTAAATTTTGTAATAATTATGAGAGCAAAACTTAGAAGTGTAATTTTTGTTTAAGACTTATAGCGGAAGCCTAATGCCCCCCTCCTCAAATTCTTTCCTTACGCCCTGTTCCCTCTTATCTCACATTCCCCTTTAACCTGACAAAGTACTTGTGACTTCTCTGGCGCCGCAAAATTTCGATGGGCGGCGGTTATCACTTAACAGAAGGTATCCCGACTGCTCGTTTCCATCTATTAAAAAAAAATAGGTTCGTTTCTCGTTAATGTAGTATAACTAGGTACAGTGCGTTATTTTCAAATCCAAGTCCAAGATAAGATTATATTCTACGAGGGTTGATTTTTACGATCGTTCTTGAATTTGTTTTTCTGAACACACAAGTATTGGGGTTAAACGTGTGTTGACTGTTGTGGGCGATCTGAAAATTGATGTGTACTATAAAAATAGTTGTAGAAGTATTGAGAAGCAAATAGCTGACAAATAATAAATCACCACTTCCCAAAGTGTTTCAGTAGCATGTTATGAAACATTTGTACAAAACATGATATTTATTATACAGTCATGAAGTTTATTAGTCTAGTCTCTAAACCAGTGGTTCCCAAATAGTTTATCCCACGTACTTCTTATCGCAAGAATGATAAAACAAATCATGACATTATGTTTGTTTGATTTTTTGATTGATTTAATTAAGATAATTATAAGTCCAGAGACTGGGTGCACCCCATAATACACTCTCGCGTATCCCTGGGTGTATACGTACCACTAATTGAGAACCACTGGTCTAATTGCCAACTAAGACATCGAATTAATAAAATACAAACACAAAATGTTAGTAATTTGCATTAAAATAATAAGAGTCTGCTTGGAAATAGTTACGGTAATACGGTCTATAATTAACACTGCGACTTATTCATTTAACGCTAACAACTAATTTGATAATATATTAGAATGTTACACGGAAAAGTCGATCAGTTTATCGCCTGTAGTTAATTGTGATGTGAACGCTTGGTCGCCTCCTTGATGCATGAATGGGGCGCTCCAGCATCACACAGCGCTTACGTCGGATAAATCTATCAATTTATTCACTGACGGCGCACGGGCTCTTCGCACTCAATACATTTTACGGTTAATGTCGTGATCATTTGCTCGTTCACGCTCTGTGAGATACAGAGATGTATTTCCTTTGAATTTTCCTTGCTGTTTTTTTACGATTACGACGTTCGGAAGGGGAGTGTTTTAGGGCTTCTGTTTTTGTATGTATGTGGAGCGTAAACAATATGTCATTTTGGAAAATGTTAGATTTGTAAAAGTTTTGCCCGAAATAGTAAATAATCAAAGCCAAATTGAAGTGTGTATTAGTATGGTTTATTCCATTTGTAGTGTTCTTATATATTATATTATTCTTTCATTTATCTTTTCAATGTATCTGCATACTTAACCGTGTAAATATTGAAAGATATAAGGTATCGAAATCATTGTCGTAACATTACGTAATAAAGCTTACAATAATTATTTTATTTATTTAAATGCTTTATTTACAAATATTATATATTAACAAAAGGCGGGCTCAACGCTACTGTATTTTCTACCAGCCAACCTTAGGATGTACAAGAGAAATCGATGTATGTAGGTGTATGATAAAACATATAATACAGTACAATACGATATAATATAATATAATATAATATAATACCATTAAATTGTTTAAAAATTGCCTCTTCATGTTATTAGTATAGATAGATAATTTAAGGCTGTTTAATTTCTAATTCGATTGTCGTTTTCAATCAATTAAGTAGCCTTTAACTGAAAATCCTTTGTTCAGTTTTTGTTTCACACATTCGTCAGACTGTGTTTTACTTCAAGTTGTCATTCCCATATTTTCGTACAAAGCACGTGACGTTTAATTAATCACGGGCGTCGTCTGCGTTGACGTTGGATATGACGATACGGCCGAGTATCCTCTGGGATTACTTATTTTCGGGAATAAAAAGTTCTTCATGTGGTAACTTTTTTTTGGGACTAAAATATTCATTATGTGGCATCATTATTTTTGGTATAAAAAGTTTATTTACTTGACTTAGTGTGTTAATATGAAAATAGGAAAAATTAAATCTATACTAATATAACGTTATAAATCCGAAGAGTTGGTTTGTTTGTACGCGCTAATCTCAGGAACTGCTGATTCGAAATGAAAAATTCTTTTTGTGTTAGATAGTTTATAAAGCAAGGCTATATAGCCTAGATTACATTACGCTACGACTCATAGGAGCGAATCAGTAACCGTAAACGGGTCTGAAACCGCAAAGGACAGCTTGAATAAGGACAGTAATGAATAAAATTATTTTTAAGCTGTGTTCGACTACATATAAACTACCACTGGTAGAGTCGTATCCAGAAACTCATTATATATTTAGAAATTTTTTTCAAAAATGAATGTTATATACAAACACAACTTTCTACAAATAACTATATACATAGAAACTTACTTCAATATAAAATATATAGGAACTCGTAGTTACGAGTTATTCAAAGAGTTTTCACGTATTAAACTTAATATTACTCATTCATCTAAATATAGAAATTGAATATGAGTAATTTGGGAACCCTCTCACGGATTTATATACTGGTAAAACATATTGAAACAGGGAATTTGTATGCGAGACATGATGAAGTTGGTCAAGTTCTATTCGCAGCTGTGCGTGAGTTTTGTTTCTTAGATATTTTGTACTTTCTTAAGATATATACTATAGGAACAGCTTGACTTTGCGCGTGAAAATTTGTAATGAAAATGTACAAAAATGTACAAGCTTTATTTTTTTTAATGACTGCTAAAAAATGGAGGTTCTCAGTATGGGCCGTTTTTTTCTTATTTTTATTTTCAAGTATTACTCGAATACGGCTTGACTGATTAGGTTATTTCTTTTTCTGTTTGGAAGGATATTTTTCGAGATTATTCCCATAGTATTTTAATCAAAATAGATATAGTAGTTTGGTTTTAAATCAAAATAACTGTTATTCGAGTCAATGAAATAACATATTTTGTTTTTGAAATTGGTTCTCATTTTTTTAAGTCATGCTATAAGATATTATTTTATATCCTTCAAGTCTAAGTAACATACGAAATTAGGCAAAAAATCGAACATCACATGATCGAAAAATTGTAATTACATTTCTTATAATATGGAATATAAAAATAGTGTTATTTTTTAAAACTGTTTCTCTTTTTGTAACAAAAACCTTCGAACGCATAGATTGACCTAAGCTAACGTTGAGGCGCGTACTCACTAGCGATCGTAACTCCAATGGTTATGAAGTAAAATTTTCGATGTTCCAGTGTATATATCAACACCTACTGTAATCATTATAACGAGCCGTTTTTTCCACAACAAGCGCATTTAGCTCGCGAGCGAAGGGCGTTTGGCTCGCGACGGGCTCGCGAACATAAACGAGATTTTAATTTTTGGTAACACTAAAATTATCGGTATTCAATAACTTTCAACTTAAATTGTATATTTACTTAAAAAAATAAAACGAATGCTTGAAGCAAACAATTTAATATTAAAGGTAAAACTTACTTTTTAAAATATTTTTCCGCTATTTTTTCATGTAACTTGTAACAATGGTTTACCGCATGGACAAAAGACCTCTAGATATAAATGGAGAGGGTCCTTTAATCTTAAATCCTTTCGACGGCTCGTCCTCTCCTAATGTTCTTATACTTCGGATAAACGGTTTTGACACTTTCATTTTGTTTTGTATAGGTAAGGATATGCTTCTGCATTCTCGTCTCTAAAGTCCGCTTTGAAACTTTTTTCGTTTATTTTTCAAAGTTACTCCGGATTTAATTTGTTTTGTTCATTTGTCTTTTGTAACTTAAATGCTTTTTTTATGTTGATGCGTTCGATTTTCTTCTTTATTTACTAGTACAATTAAAAGATAACTTATTTTAGAGCATTTAAATAAAAGTTTTTTTCTTACAATTTTTTTCTACTATTTATATATAAACAATTAACAACAAAATGTTATTTAGTAATTTTTCTTATATGTCATTTGTATTTATATAATATGCTTATTTATAGACCTTTTCGCTATATAAAAATTTAATTCCCATTCCAATTAAGACTAAATATATTAAGATTGTATTATAAACTTTAATTTAATTAAGATTACGGAGACAATTATTCATACAGTATCAAACTAAGCTGGTCGCTTCGTTCACGAAGAATCTAATTTACGCTGGAACAAAATGAAGGTAGACTAGTAACTTTGTGTTTTCCCAACGAAACCAGAGGAGACGCAATGCCGTCTAAAGCGGCCTTGGAGATAGTTTTACGAGGCTCTTATACCAGAAATGAGTTTGTCTTATCTTTTGACAAGGCGTTAAATCTTGTTTTTAAGATGTATTTTGTTATGTTAAGCGGTATTTCTTTGTATGTGACAAGTATTTCAAAAATACATGTTACAGTCGTGTAGATAAAAAATTAAAAGTTTATATTTAAGTGGTGCTTTATTAGGAAACATCTAGCTGTATTAAATTCGCTTAAGAAACAAAAGAGTTTCATTAAAATATGTATATATGTATATATATATTTTAAATTATATGATATTGAAATATGACTGCTGAAAGTTCAACAGAACGAAGAGTCAATTTTATTATAATTTTAATATATATTCGTGTTTTATACATATATGGTATACTAATACCTATATTTTTGTTATTGGTAAAAGTAACTAATATTAATATTTTTGTGCACGCCTACTATCATCTCTCGTACACCATTCTGGGTTATTTGGTAGAAAATGCTGTAATAGCGTTAATTCCGCCCTTTGTCCATCGTTCCGTTTGTGCAATGAAGTATAATAAAAAAAATTACCAATAAAAAATATATAAGCACTGGTATGCCAGCGTTGAATGATGCACGTTAATGAACGTTTCTTTTTTTTTTTAAATTAAAGTCGAACTGTCCAATACGTAGCGGACATTGTTTTGTACACTGACTGAAACAATTTAAGTAATAAAAGCGAGTAAAACAATTCCGTTCAAAACTTTTGTTGCAAAACGAACTCTGCCTCACAGATAAACCTTCATTTTGGCAGAATGGTAGATATGTACGTTACCTATCTAGTGATCGCGTTTATGGTTACTGCTTCGCTCCTATGAGTTGTAGCGTGATACCTATAACTTTCCTAAAAAACGGGCTACCCGACGCAATAAGATTGTTTTAAATCGGATCAGTAGTTTCAGAGATTACTCCTTATATACAAACTTACAAACAAATTTTACCTCTTTTTAATATTAGTGTAGATAAACTCAATAAACATAATATTTGTATGTAAGTCTATTTATAACAAAGTACTGCACCACCTACCGAACTTCCATACTTTCTCTTTTTATTGGGTTGTCTGAAAGAAGGGGCTAGTTAGCCATAAGACCGCCCGTTGTACTAAGCAATTAGATTAAGATTGAAATTTTGTCCTGTTTATTATTCTTGTGATGTACAATAAAGTATATATAAATAAATAAACGGGCTATACTTACAATAATTATGTTTTTTTCAAATCGGGCTGCTAATTTCTTAGAAGCGTATCCTTATATAGGCTGTTCATCTAATAATGAAAGGCATTTCAAATGGAGGATTCTCAACTTCTCATATAATCAGTATTTTTTACTTTTTTGTAAAATAGTTAAATGTTTTTGAGCACCACTGCTCTCGCGCATCGTGGTCTCAACGGCGCGCGACGGACAAGTTAAGTTTGCTCTTACTTTGTAATGAATTACAGAAAAACACGCACAATTTCTCATAAACACACAAACAATTAAACTGCACGAGAAAAATTAAGCGAACAAAATAACAAAACAAAAAATAAAACCCATTTGGAGTAAGTAATAAAAGCGAGCATGGAATCAATAGAAAGTGAAAAATAAAAACTTAAGTCCATTTAAAATCACCAAAAATATCCCGTAATATACACGAACACACACACGCTACCGGTGAAACAATACAGCACAATAAAACACGGTAAAACAATATTTGTTAAGAAAACATCTGAATACGTAAATGGAATTAATTTTATAGTATTTCTGTAGCTTTCATGTAAAATTTTCGTACGAGTATGTGCCCCGCGAGCGTTTGCGTCTCACGTTTTGACGGCCCTCCTCTGAAGTAGGCTTTTTAATGTCGGCCTCGTGATTTTTGGGAAAGAGCAGAAAATTTCCGTTATAAATTTATAGTAAAAGTCATATATGTTTTACATTTGGACGGAGAAAGTTTTGAATATTATTTGATGAAATAATTATGAAAGGCAAAAGTCTGGAAAGCCTTTAAGCGTATTACTTTACAAGATTTGGGATTACAAAAATAACTTTGTGATTAATAAATAATATGTTTATTTGAAGATAGTCGTAAATGATAATGTATGTTTTGCGAAAACAAAATGTATAATAGTGTTTAAAATCTTGTTCAATTTTAAACCTCATAGTAGTAATATAAAATTGGTTGTCATAGTAATGTTAATACTATTATCCTATCGAATTATTGAGGAAAAGCCTAGCTATAGCCTAGCCTAAAGCCTAAATTTTGGTATAAATGTATATTGGACATAGGAGCGGAGACATAACTCTTTGTCGCAAAAATAAAACTTGACGAGGGTGAAATAACGAAAGTTTGTAGTCAAAATAATTTAAATTGTAAACCTATTCAAAATTGTTCTACACCAACAAATCGTCGGGAAAAATTAGTGTATATTACACTTACAAATACATAAAAACCATAAAGTAACTATAAAAATTAGATACTTCATAAAAAGAAGTGAAAGAGCTGATGAGCTACAAAACCTACTTTTTCAAAACGAATTGAAGGTATGATTGGATTTGGGTTTCACGAGAAAATTGCGTTCAGAGTCTTGCTTGACCATACCAAACGTATTGAATACGTTTACACAAAAATAGCCTGAAACAGCCTTAAATGCGTATATTTTAAAGTTTAAAATTGTTTGTATACACTTTTATCCACCGAAAGAACAGCGAAAACTTCGAAATGAGACATATCATATTCCACTCATGTATTCAATCGCTTTACACACATTTTTCAAAAAGGAGGTTTTCACTTGTTTTTGTGCCGAGATGGCCTAGTAATTAAAACACGTCGATCTCAACCGATGATCGCGGGTTCAAACCCTAATTAGCACCACTGATTTTTCATGTGCTAAATTTGTGTTTAAATTCATCTCGAGCTTGGCGGTTAAGGAAAATATCGTGAGAAAACATGTGTGCATGTGATGAAAATTCTGACCCATGTATATCTGCCAAACCGCAGTAGAGCAGTGTTGTGGATTAAGCTCAAACCTTCTCCTTAATAGGAGAGGAGGCCTTTGCCCAGAAGTGGGATATTTACAGGCTGTTACTTTACTTACTTGTTTTTAGACGCAATCATCAAACAACAAAACAGTTATATAATTAACGCGTTTCCGCATTTGTCGTGTCAGCCGTCGGAAATGGGTCACGCGATACTCGGCAAGTGACAGAGAAAGATGAATGGCACTTTATACTTTGCTCGGCGACTGAAAAGTTGGATCTCTACAAAGCCTAAATAACTTTGAGGCTTATTTTGATACAGAATACTTTTAAACTAAACAAGGAAAGAGGGGAAATGGGAATGAATACGCTGTAATAATTGCATACGATTTTTTTTTACGATTGTAACAGTATTGGTGTATATCCTGCAGGGCGCTGATCCGAGGATGAGGAAGAAGAGAAAATGTTGGCAATCGATCGCTTTTAATTGAGGAAAAATGTTTAGAAAAAACGTCTGTTTATTTACATTCAATATAGTATTTAATGGAACGCCAGTCAAGCGGGTCTCACTTAATAGATCTATCAGATTGAAATCAATATAATATTTATTTATTTTATATATTCCTTTTAACTTTTTTTTAATTAAACCTGGCCACCATGCATTTCACAACAAATCCCTCTTTTTTGACCTCATAGATGCTCATAGATGCCTTTAAGTATTTTATACCCACAACAAATTACGAGTATGCTCTATACAATTCACACGTAGTCCATTGCATGTAATGCATCCAGCACTTGCAAGTCTTATGCATCCCTTAGCCACAATTTGTACACGCTATTGGGAACAAGGGTTGTTTTAGTCAGAATCGATTTCTCGCTAGATTTCACCGCAAAGCATCATTTTGTGTTATTGTGATCTGGCGTGAACTCTGGTTGAGCTACTTTAGGCGCAGACTTTAGCTTCGTAGGCATTGTATATTGTAGACTACGTTTTGTCTACTTCAACGTTTTATAATGAGATTGATAACAGTCTCAAATTCAGATAAAAATTATGTAGCGATTGATGAATTTGTGGATGAGTTAATCTGTGGTAATTACTTTTATATTATGAATTTCGAATGTTTGAAAAAATCGGAATATAATAGATACTTTGAAAATAGAATGTGTGACATAGAAATAGTTAATTTGTATAATTCTCTGCTTTCTTAAATCATAATATTAGCCAGAGAATTGTTCCGGCTTTAAGAAGCCAGTCTAAGATATTTATGTGAGTGATCTAATGTTTGGTTTTGGCATTTCCTTACATTTTTTTTGGTGTTCATAAGAATCCTTACAAAATTTTTGTAAATACGATGGTGACCTATCTTCTTGTTTATCTATTGGTTAAACATAAAGAAAAATAGTATGGTTAACATAACAAAATAATGCATATTAATTAGTACTAGTATTAAAAGTACGAAATATTTTCGCGTCGGTGGTTATAAAATTCTTAACCCAAGATAGAAGTCTATGCTGTGACATTATAAAACTACAGATGTTATAAGATCATGGATTTCGGAACGCTAAATATCGACCACCTTAGACGACCAGTTGAGTATTCAGTCTGAGTATATTTTTGGGCCAATAAATCCATTCACAAGCTTGCCAAAGTTAGAAATCTTTACAGATTTCTCACGTCAAATAATATAAACGTAATATCTATATTTATAAAACATATCGAGGCTAGATGCCATTGTATCTAAAGCACCAGTCCTTGATTTACCTCCAATACCAATATTCCAAACACCTTTTGCATATAGATTACTCGCTCCAATGTTTCACTCCCGTAACTTAGACACAAGTATGAGAAAATCCGGAACACTTACCACAAAGGCTCAAGAAATATGCGAACTGAAATTCAACCCACGGCGTAGTTTATGCGGATGAATTTTTAAGGTCAACTTACCTACGCTTCTTAAGAAAATTTTTTTCTGGATATTATGAAGGAGTTTTTCATGTTTTTCATATCTTATATATCCATTGCGTGATACAAATCCAAATTGTTTGTTGTATTTTTAAACTTATTGACTTACAGCATAAAATATCCTGTTCTTTTATATCCATCAAAGATTGGCATTATTTTAAATATAAATAAAGAAAAACAAGATTGAAATAGTATAAAAAATTAAAACCTGAATGACCATATTATACACATATAATTTAACTTTCTATTAGTGAAAGAAGTTTTGAAATCGTCATCGCTATACATTCAGTATTTCAGTAGAGTTCAGTTTTTTCCGTTTCCATGGGAGTTCAATGTAATCAATACCCTATGACATAGATTTTTTTTAAAATAAAAATTGCTGGCAAATGCGCAGGAATAAAACGTAATGTTAAATGATCATGGCCGCTCATGGTCATTTGCAAAACCTAAGTTATAAAGAACGAAAGGCAATAGGAAGTTAGAAAAGCAATCGGGGAGGGGGTTATTACGTTAGCTACTTCATGCTGTACTTCTGTAAAAGCGCGGTACAGTCACAATCGAGCCAGCCCATATGCGAGTCGTTATCAGTAGGCTACTAAGCTCTACCCCACTTAAATTGAAACGACTATAATGATACCACATGTGTTTCAATTGGTCCAAAAATTTAGACTGTATAACCTTTTAAAGAATTAGTTATACACACAGAAGTATATATACATACATACGTACATACGTAAGTATATATATATACATATGCTCGAAAAATATTGGCAATCGTCTTTCAGCAGTCTGATTAGTTTGAAGAATTAATTCAGGTGATAGGATATATCTATTTATATTTCGTAGTATTTTTCCCAGTCTTTTCATAGTCTGTTTATTATTCTAGTCTGGGTCTAATAGGTAACCGATTTTAACACAAAGGGAACTTGAGGGCGATCCAATAACCCATTTCACTGGCATGCCCTCAAGCCATCGCTTATAGAATAATTCCTCGCTGCAGAATCATTTATATCGCTTTCGATTAATTTCTCATCCATAGTAACAATCATTATCACAGTGAGTGATCAACAAAACTAGATTAATTAATAAAAAAAATATTATTAATGGGAGAGTGAGTGTATATGTTTGTGATTTCTTTATACTTCAAGGATTCAATAATTTGAGGGAAACTTGGAATAGAAATAGCTTACTATATAATTATTTTAATTTCACACATATATTATTTTTGATGAAACGCCTGGAGCATAGCTAATGTTTTTTTATAAAAATTATGAAAATGTAAAATAAATGATTTAAGTTTAAATCTTTTCTTGCGTTCCTGAAAAATTGCAGTTTAAAAGTTTCCATAATTTAAAAGTTGCATGTGAGTAGGATTTCAGTCGCGAATGTGGTGTTGACGTTCAAACCATTCAAAAGAAATATACAAATATCGAGCCGGGAAGTTTTATGAATACTCCGAGCTGAAACTTCTTGAGACGGATAAAGTGAGTTTTGTCAATAAAAATATTTCCATGAAAGAAGTTTATTAATACAGAGTCAAGAAATAAATTAAAGTAGGTTTATGTGAGGGAATTGTGAGTGTTTATGTGTTTTATAGAGAAAACTTTATATGTGTATAAACAATGTCATGTCAGTTACAACATCTATAACCCAATAAAGACTACCGATTTTGATGAACATAAATTTATTCGATTCGTCTAATTTCTTAATAAAAAATCAAAAATATTCACGAACAAAATAAAAATTATAAAGATAATTTTCTCATACATTTTGTATATAACGGTTAAATAAGAAACAATTTTTGATGCTGAGGCGATACGAAGTTCGCCGTCAGTATAATATTACATACCTACTAGTGGTCGCCTAGTGATCGCAAAATGACCGTTACTGCCAGAACTTTGCGATATCGCATCGTGGCACGTAATCGTGTTGTGAAGATCTACTATATGTATCATCTTGTACGATTTTAAATGAAAAATCAGATTAAATTACTACGAAGCACGTCGCATTGTGATTTGTTACATCTACTATACATAGCTTTGCATTAATGAAAACAAAATAACATCGAACTACTATAATATAATAACTCCACACTACAGTACAAGTACAGCTACTTACAGTAAACGTAAATAAAACACTCTGTTTACATTTTGTTTCATATCAAACAAAAGTGGACTTATATTGTTTTATCATCAGCTTACGTATAAATATATACAATTTTTCATTACATAAAATGTTATGGATGCAATTGTTTGTTATTATTTAATTATAAAGCGGAAACAACTCAATGGGCTCGTGACATGATGCATGCTAGGGTAATTGGAGTGCAAATATCTGTGTCATGTGTAATTAAATTTTACAACCGCCTTGCTATTCGTCAATTATGATCGCTTTGAGTGGATCGTGCTAAATATTATTGTTTAATATTAAGGGTATATACGGTCTACTAAAGGGAGGTGCTGTTAGTGTAACACATTACATTCCGCACTAAATACAATCCCATATATAACATCATAACATCAAATAAGTTGAACGTAATAGATCTAAACTTATCAAAAATCATTATAGTTTAATTACAATGAGTAGTAATCTATATGATCTAAAAATTAATACATAAAATAAACCTTTCAGTGTGATTAGCCTTGAAGAAATATAAGGCTAATACTTTCGTTATCCAACTTCACTGACAGATGTTACAGCTTGCAATGACGGGCATAAATCGCTCCTTGGGGTCTCATTTTTTCATTGAGAACCCTCGAAAGAATCATTTACAATGTTCTTTTATTATCCAGTGAGATTAATAACGAGAAAGAATATATTTTAGATAAAGGATTTTCGCATTTGTGACCACTTCATTATTTTCGACTAGCTAGTCCTCGCAGTTTCATTGGTTTTTATCGTTACAGTTTCGTTCCGATTAGGCGTAGCGTGATGTGATATCCTATAATCGTTCTTAATAAACAGGCTATCTTAAGCAAAAGCAAAAAGTAAGTAGGCCTCATACATACAAACTCACAAACAAATTTTACTTCTTTTATAATATTAGTTTTTGATAAAATGCGCTTTACGGATTTATCTGCATCGGTTTTTGTTATTTATTTGCTCTTTTTAAACCGAATTCTAAAAAGGGTGAGGTTCTGAGTTCGTTAGGAACTTTCTTATGTATGTTTTCCGGACACTCGAATACAGCTTGAGCGATTTGCTTTTTCTTTAGATTATCTAGCTCAAACATTGAAACACTAGATTTTTTCCTGTATTATTCTAGCTCGTGCTTGTGACCTCGCTCGCGTTAACGTAAATTTTGTACTAGAATAACATACATACAATTTAGCCAATGACTATTTAGAATAATGTATCGTTTAAATGGTACCATAATTCTTAACATAGGTACCTAATTCGGTTTTAGTGTTTACGGAGTTTACTTCGCATATACGATTATATCTATAACTAGCGACCCCTCGCAGTTTCACTCGCGCTTAACATAGGGCTTTCATACAAACTTCTAACCCCCATTTTTATTGTTACGTTCTAAAATGAATCCTCATGCAAAATATGAAACTCCTAGCACTTGTAGTTTTTGAGATTTCGTGATGAGTGAGTGAGTGACCTTTCGCTTTTTTCGCTTTTTGCAATAAAAGTATGTCCTAGGGTCTAAAGATTGTCTGTGCTAATTTTCATCAAAATCGGTTGAAAGGTTTAAGTGGGAAAGCGTAACAGACAGACAGACTGACAGAATTACTTTTGCATTTGTAATATGTGCTCTCTCTTTATCATATTTAATATAGGTAAGTAAAAATATAATGAAATTGAGGCTTAAAATTCGTGTACTTTTCTGGGAAATGATAAACCCTGGTTAAATCGGTTTATCTTAGGTTAATTAAAATTTATTTTGCGCTTATTGAAAGATGAATAGATTAAAAAAAAGGTATTTAATAAGTGGATTAAAAGGCTTTCTCTACTTAAAAAGGCTTGATATAAATCCTTAAGCGTACATAATACTAACTTCCGCCTAGTTACCTTTATAAATAATAGCCCATGAATTATTTAAATGTATATAATAAAACTATAAAAGTGTAAAATTTCATTATGTTTTGTGGTTTTTGCTTGAAAGGGCACCAAATATCCTTCGAAACATCCTTCCATCTTTACAAACTTTCGTATTTATAATAGTAGAACTGTTTACCGCGTTTAATATTACTGCCCGTTGGTACATATATGTATATGTATGTTCTAAGACGATGATGGTATATAGCACGTAACTTTCCAAAAAAGCAAGCTGTCTAATGCAGAAATAATTATTAAAATCGGACTAATAGATCATGAGTTTAGCGTGTCCAAACAAAAAAAAAAAAACAAAATTTTCAGTAAAAAAATAACACTCATATATAAATTGTTAGTGGATGTATATGACATTAGCTACATCATTATAAAAATAAAGTTACTATTGCAATTCTTAACTTTTATAAGCTCGTCAATGATCTTATTAACATATAGATACTCACTGTCATACTGCAAAAGACGCATTAAAACCATGTTGAACACGTGTGTAGCTAAACAGTGTTTAAAAATTAAACATTGCTTAAATTATTATCTAAATTGCTTAACAGCGAATAAACTCATATAAAAACTTATTGATAAAATGTTATACATTACATTTGACAGTTAAAATAGGTTCTAAACATCTATTAAACTCACTTAAACGTATGTTAATCTATATCTAAAGCATGTTTAACTCAAAACCATCTTTAGACGCGGATTTGTAGTATGGATTTTTTTAAACACGCGTTGAACGTCTGTTTAAATCTTTTGTAGTGAGGCAGTACGTCGCTAGCTGATTGCTCGGCAACGTCGTCTAAAATGGTGCTTAAATTAATCCGTGACTATATAATGTCTATAGTCGTATAATATCTCTTTTGGGCGCCATTTATTTATTTGTATGAAAAGTTAAGGAAATAGTATTTTTTAAATATATTTTTATTCAAATGCTAACAATGAAAAATTGCTTTTCCCGCTGCTATTTTTATAAAAATAAATATTTATACAATCTGCAATAAAAAACAATCATTTTTTTGGATGTATATCGAATTCATATAAAAAAATTATTTATTCAAGTAAGCTTTACAAGTCCCTCTCAATCAATAGCTGACACTGCAATACAAAAATTGGATATCTGTTTATTTTATTTTTATTTATTATTATTTATATACCTTTAAACTAATTAAAAACGTATATATGAGAGTATGTGTACAAACGATGTTTTATCTCTTACAAGAAATCTTTTATAAATATCCTCGACGATAGGAGAATAATATTATAGATAGGCACAAAAGATTAAGAAGTAATTAAGGTGAAAATATCCAGTGCTAGGGGCAGAATAAATAGGGCGCGCCCTCGGGCCGTGGGTGCTTGAGATGGGGGTCCCACGCATCCGTTTTTATCCGGATCCGCGAAGGACGGCAGTTGGGATGGCCTCGAACTACCGTATGCACCTAGCGAGGACCGACGACCGTATGCCGGGAGGGTACTACCACATTCTGCTCTCCTAAAACGAGCTCCGCCAGCCACAAGCAGAGCGTTGTATGGGAGGAGCAGCGGATGCGCATGCGCAAGCGATCCCGCGGCCCCCATTTCCGTTATGAGGTAGGCCATCGCAGAGGATTTAGTGTTAATCTCCACATAACCCGCAATAATCATTTCGATGATTTCGCCTTGGAAAAAAAAGGTGAATCTATGTATATATAAATACAATACAACACAAAAATAATAATAAAATACTTTAATATACGTATCTCTAATAATAATAAATATATACATACATATTAAATACTAATTAAGATTATTTAATCTACCTACCTCGTTTATAATAGATTATATTCTGTGGTCAATAATGAAATCGGTTGAAAATTTAATGAACTATGGTCAAATTCCGACCTTTAGGTGAACACTAGTTAATACTGATATAAAAACCACAGACTGTTTTTTGGTTCGTATTAAACGATTACGCTTAAGTTATAAATTAATTAAGTAGCAAATATAATGTTAACGTAGTTTTGTAATTCATGTAACTTGCGTTAAAAATGCAACATGCGAAGATGTAAGAGTAGAAATTATGCATAATCTTTTGTTTTAAAGAGATGATATAGGTAGGACTGGTGTTGATTAAAAACAGACCCCGAATGTAAAGAACAATAGCGTGACCCAGATAAGGTGAAACAAAGAAAAAAATAACCCCACACGGTTTTTTTATAAATAATATTTAAGAAAATAATATATATTTTTTTAGAGTTTTTACACATAGATTCACCGAGATCGTTTTGATTGTTACATCATGTAATTTTGCTCAAAAATATTTTGTACTATTATTATTAAACGCAAAAAGTTGTATCAAAATCGATTCAAAATTTATTGTAAGATTACTCGAAACGAGCAGCATTTTAACATTACAAATAATAATAGAAGTATGGGCTTCTATATATTGATTACAATTTGATACTGTTAAACAATACTGTGTCAAGCCATATGGACTTCATTTTGAGAAAATGACGTCTAAAGATGTAAAACCCATTCTTAACAATTTAGTTTTAAGACGTATATATTTGAATATATCTGTCTTAAAACTAACTAATTTTCTGTTCTATTTTGACAAAATCTGTAATTAATTAAAAGCAGATTAATATAATAATTAGTTTTTCAAATAGGTATATTAGATTATTGCATATTGCAAAATACTGAGTAAACTTAAATATTCGAAACATTAAAATGAGAAACATTTTTCCGTACTTATTTAGTTTAGATGACTTGAAAATTTTTGAATCATGTTAAATGCATGATGCATCAGAATACATCAATATCTCCAAATACGAGTTTTTGTGGTTAACACATTATTGCTTATCAGCATCCAATTGACATATCGATACCTACCACGTAAGTTGTTGTAACCCCAAAATTACAATTTTACAGTAGAGTACTTTTAATCCGTTTTAGTTTGAAAGTTACAACAAAATACGCCCTTTTTCAGGCGTATTTTGTTGTAACTTTCCTTGAAAAAAAAAAAGATTTTTGGTATTTTTTCACTTTGAATGCATTAAGCTATGCAAATTCGTGTAGTATTCAGTAAAAACGCTAACGGCAATTTTGTGGCTTACAATAACTTACGTGGGAGGTATCGATATGTACCTACTTGCCGCAAATACATTTCTCGTATTGATCGGTAAATAAGCTTAAGTTAAATAAGACTATTCATAAAGTTATTTATATAGAATATGTGGGTTGTTTCCAATAATTATTTAACTAGCAGGAGATTAACGTCCTTTACGAAAATGATTTATTATTGAATCAGTTTGCGATAATAATGTTAATTGTAAAATATTATTTTGTGTCATAACTTGGGATACCTATACTTTCTTTTCTTAGTAGAATTCATATTTGTTGCCTTAAACTAGTAAATTTATGATTTGAAATAGTTTGTAAAAATCTACTTCGATAAAGTATTTTTGAGTTTTAGGATATAATCATAGAGGTTAATCTATAGGTACACCAAAAATATTTACGCATTTTTGTGATTACTGCTTATAGGTAGTAGCACAATGTTCCACAGCCTATATAAACATTTAAATACAAAATATTTTTTTTTAATCCGACTATATGTAGTTAAGATTAAGGGCTTTTTTCTTTTTAGTCCGTCGAAAGATTATACTTGAATCGCATAACGCACACGAACGACTAAAAATAACTCGTAGAAACAATTGTTTTATTTTGTTACGGACAAAAATCCCGCGGACAAAGTCACTTGACTGCTGAGGTCATAACGCATACAAACAGTTTAACTATTATTTAGCTTCATATATTAGAGATATGTTAAATTTTAGTACAGCCATCATCAGTTTAGCCACTTTCATCGTCTCAATTAATAGCTCACGTGACTAATTTCATGTAAATTGAATGTACAAATACGTCACGTACAAGTAATTAATGAAACGAGGCTTTGTGTTCGCAGGGTTGCCACATTTGCTAAGATTTATCGACAATATTATAAAGTGCTTGCTGTATTGATAAATAGTTAAATTGTGTTGCGTAATTTGTAAAGTATGTATATTTTAGCTATATTTATAGAATAAGTAAGAAAAATATGAGGCAAGTTTATGTCGAGAGAAAATGTTTATATATTCTAATAATAATTCCAATTGTTTATCAAAAAGTGATGTAATAATTCATATTGTAATTTTTGAAAAAATCACCATTTGTTATTTTTTTTTTTTAGTTTTGACTGAATTATTAAATATGTTAATGATATTCAATTCAATTCTTTGGTTTATGGCTTTTAGTTGTGCCAGTTAGGCACATATTATTTCGCCAATGTCACGTGGAATGGAGAAAACACGATGGAGATTGATCGGTGTGGTCGAGAAATGTTAATGATATAATATATAATATAATTATAATCTATGTGTACCGTTGGTGTTCAAGAAATAAATATTTTACCTCAAAATAATTTTGTAACAAGAAAAAACTGTGTTTGTTACCCTCGTTAAAAATCTCTGTGATAATGGACTATTATTAATTATAAATATTTTAAATAGGACCTTATTAAATAACCTGAAGTGCTTTTAAGCACTAAGTTTATGTCATGTTGTCTTAAATAATAATTACGAAGTAAAAAGACAGTTAATAATTTGCCCTTAACGCTTGGGTTACTCGGCTAATTAGGCGGCGAACCACAGCACGATTTGTAGCGAGTCACAATTAATACTAATTAACGCCAATTAAATATTACAATTGCGTGGAATTAATCTATTAATGTTGATGATTAAGTATATGTTTATTTTGCAAGTAAACCTTTTCATAAATACACGTACAAAATGAGTACATTACGTTACGTGTATAAAGAAAAATATGTAAGAAATAATTAATTACAAATATCGTATTTGTAATTTTTTCGTCGCCTATTGGCATATGCGAACTGCGATTTGCAAGTGTCATAATATATGTGATGTTTAGTTATGATATAAGTGCAAAAAAAAAAATTCTAGATTTTTTTTATAAATTAAGATCGAATCAATATAAAGTACCTTTGTAATGTAATTCAGTTTATATTTGTAAATTTTCAACTAACTTCAAAAACAATCCATTCTCGATTCGTAGTGTAATAGAAAACTAGATTTATTATTTTACCTTCAATTGTGTTCACATTGAAATACTGTATACATACTCATTACATTATTTTTTTTTTGTTTCAGGTAAGACTTCGTACTTTTATCAGCAACCACTTGTACATCGTTTCGTCTTCGTGCAATGATCTGAAATGTGTGTATTACGCTGCGCAGAATGAGATAAACAAAAGAACTCTGAGATCAGAACAGCTGCTTAGACATTTCTTTAGTATAAATTATATATACTAGGTACCGCTCGCGGCTTCGCCAGTGTTATCTACTCGCTTCGTATTCAGACAATTAGACCTACGTTAATCAAACTATACTTTGGTATTCAATCTCTATAGTATTCCAAGGATTGTGTGAAATACTAGCATTGGGTATAGGCCTTTAATAATTATAAAAAGGCACCTACTGTTCTATATAAAGCGGCCAGATAGATAGACATATGTATTTCTCAGGGCCATTGCAGTTTTCAGCCGACTTCAAAAAAATTGTAGCGTATGGTTTTTTAATGTTTGTTGTCTCAGAATTTCGTCATTTCTTAACTGATTTTATTAATTATTTTTATTCGTTTTATTAAGGTATATTAAGAATGGTCCAATAAAAAATTTATCATAATCGGTTTAGTAGTTTTGTTTTTAAATACAAAATAACTGGTATGTAATTAATGTATTTAAGTTTTGAAGTCGGTTTCTTTTTTTAAAAGTCTTAATGATTCTTATATTTTCCTTAACCACCCAGCACGAAGCGAATTACTTAAATCAAACTTAAATTTTAACTAACATAATTATTTTATAATTAATTAGCACATATTCATAAATATGTTCATAAGTGTTTTCGTTACTACATTAATTATGAAAATACATAGTTAATTCAGTGCATACTTTAAATACAGCCAGAAGTGAACTATTTAACTCTTAAATTGAAATGGGAACGTAGTTTGTGTAAAAAACACTTGATGTCAACGAGGTTTGATTGCGTTGATTTTAGCGAGAAAAATATATTTTCTTCATTTAGTTAATGAATCCAGGTATTTAATTGCTCTGAAGTTATGAACCGCGTTGTTTATTTAAACTTTGAGTGTGAATTTTTAGACGTCACTTATGAATTCAAGGTTTGTACAATTAAATGTACTAGTGGTCGCCGTAGTCGAAATTTAACTATCAATTGACAGACGTTAGCGCAGTGGTCACTGCAACTGACTAGAGCGCTAACGGTCGCGGGTTCGATCTTCGCTCACGGCAAGCGTCTGTATTGGCCAGACTGATGTTTGTCGTGGTGTAGGTGTTTGTATTAGTGTTGTGTGTGCTTCCGGACCCCCGACACAAGGCAACGATATCTTAATGGGGGCCGCTTGGAACCCGGTGATAAATAAATTTAACAAAAGTGAAGTACCTCGAACAATGTTCGCGCGAACCGATTGTGTTAGTGTAGTGTGCTCCCAGCATTATAATAACGGTAAAGACAATATTAATATTGTGAGGGTAGGCGAAGAAAACTCGCGCACTCGTCGCCGGAGGGCGCGCGGTACACCAGTCAGCTCGTGACCACGGCGAATGTAACTTCGTCGAAACGTCGGGCAATAAAAAGGTATTATTACCACTAGTTATCGCGATAAGACCCGTTATATTAAATATGAATAGTATGAATCGCGAAAGTTTAAAATATATGACAATGATATTAGTTAGATAATGATAGTGATCTCTTCAATTCAATTCAATTCAATTCTTAGATTTAATAGCTTTTAGTTGTGCCATATGAGCACGGATTATTTCGCTAATGTCACGTAGGATGGAGAAGACACGAAGGAGGTTGTTCGGTGCGGTTAAGATTATAAACTCATAAATTTTGAAAACAGGCGAAATAGTAGGAATTTCATTGTTAATCCATTACCTATAACAACACAAACAATGTTAGTAGATTGCTTTGGTTTCCTAAGATTGCAGACTGTCAAATAAAGGGCGCAATTTTAAGTATGTCAGAAAACTCTTTGGCGGTGTCAGCAATCGCTTTCTAGGAACCGTTTCTCGTTAAATGACAAGTAACAATGTTAACAAATTGAAGCTTTACAAATCCTGTGAATTCGTTTTTACTTACTATTTTTATAATACCAACTTATTTTATAGCACTTTTATATTAGTTGTCTCGGCGTGTCGAAGTTTCTACGCACTTAGTAGCTGGCATTTGTGTCTGGCCGGACTCCAACATCGTTTTGGTTCGGTTGTGTACTTCTTTTGAAAGAAACTTTTGCGTCTGTATGGACTGATTGCCGTGAACTTTTTATTTGATTTCATATTTTTAGATCATATTTTTAATTTAGAATTACCTCGCGTTTTCATCTATAGTGTAAATTTCTTTACTTGTCCTTATTTCGTTACAATAACCCAAACGAAAATCACGAATTTTCGAATATTTTTGTTTCATTATAATTTTACATTATAAAAATGATTCAGTTACTCAATCGATAATTTCTTATCTAACTCGTATGCGTGGCTAGAAATACGACATATTTGTCTGCTAAATGGGACAAGTTAAGAAAAATGGACTATAGATATTTGCTGGTTTGGCTGGATGAAATAGTTAATCAGCTGTATGTCGCCCGTTGTGTTACACAATTTGCTACATGTTCTTAAAAACTTTTCTCTGCTATATTTCGTGGCGTACAATGAAGTGTAAATAAATAAATATGTTTTCTAGCTCAGCGTCGTTGTGACGTGATGTTATATAGCTTAAAAAACATTTAAAAAAAAAAAGAAACCGACTTCAAAAGCAAAATACGCAATTTCGTATATTTGAATGACATTTCAGTTATTTGGATTTTCAAACCAACCTTATCAATTAGAATAAAATTCAATGCCATCGATCTGGAAATATACCTCTTTAAACAAAAAAAAAAACAAATCAGTCATTCTGTTTTCGAGCAATCGATGATCATACAAAAAAAGTTCAGACGAATTAAAAACCTCCTTCTTTTTTTTAAGGCACAAACGACCTGTTTCATTGTTAAAAATATTTAAAATGACTGAAATTAAAAAAAAAAACATATTTAAATAATGTTTCGTTGGGTTTTTACAAATACTATACATTTTTTATTTTTCATGGTAAGATACATTTTTAACGTCCTCTTGACTGGACTATGCAAGTATTATATGGATGCTGATAAGCAATAATATGTTAACCCACAAAAAGTTCAACTCGGCAACATTGAAGAATTATGATAATGTATAACATATTTTAAAAAATTCAAAAAAAAAAACAACTAAAAGCTACTTATCAAAGAGTTGAATTATGAAAAAAAAATAACTTAAACGAAATAAGTAGAGAAAAAGGTTTCTTAGATTAAGGTTTCGAATATTGAAGTGTGTTCTATACTTTACTATATACAATCTAATATATTTAAAAAACGTATTATTAGATAAAACTTTTTATTATTCCAATCTGCTTTTAATTCATTATTCCTTTTATCAAAATAGGAAAGAAAAGATTGATAAATACGTCTTCAAACACATTAAATACAAATAGGTTTGACATCTTTAGACGCCATTTTGTCAAAATGAAGTCCGTGTGGTTTGACCCCTTGGTCCTTATAAGCTTTTTAGATACTAAATAGTTCATGCACACATAAATAAACTCTATGAAAAAAAACAAACCGACTTCGACATCGAAATAATTAAGTTAGAAAGTGAGAAATAAATATTTTCTACTACATTTTGAAGTCCGTATGTCCGCCTATTGTGGTCTTCATCATCAGCTCCACCTCATCAAATGTAGTTTTTCGTGAGCAAATGAACGAGTTACTATCAAAAATAAAAACATAAAAATATATATACAGCCGAACATAGAACCTTCTCCTTTCAGTCAGTTAAAAATCGTAACTATTTGCGAATACATATCACGTAGGCTTCATGATAAGCAAGAGACGTCTTACAAATTCATTCCACTTCGTTAATCGGGGAAAAACAAACAGCCTAGCTAATTAATGGTTGAAGAATCTGTTTTTCTTGTCTGCTAGAGACGAGCTGATAAAATTGTTAGACACTGAATTACAGCGTTTCAGTTCTTTTGTTTTAGTTTTCTTTCTTGTTCATTGTGAATGCAGGTACAATTGTGTTGAATATTTTTTTGTTCGTTGAAGCATTAAAAGAAAGTCTTTTACATTAATTTACTGTTGAAAAAATTAATCGTGAAAAACGTACGTGACTTGACTGATTTATTTTACAATTCATATAATATATTTATATGAAAAATGATTATAAAGTTCGTTGTTGTTGTTAAAGATGTTATCACTATTTGAGTTTACGCTATCGACTCATATACATATATACATCATAATTTCCAGAAGAACAAAAAAACAAGGAAGTAACAATTCACAAAAAGTAAGTCAAAAAATTAATATTTGAAAAAAAAAATTGCAAATTAGATATATACAACTTTGTTTTTAAGTTCTTATATAACTTGAACCTGAAATGACTTTTGGTGTTGACTTTTAACGATTCGGTATATACCTCTTTGAAAACTATAAAGTTATAAATCAAGTCGCCAAATTATTGTAACGCCGTAAACGCTCAAGAATAAGAAAGAAGTAGGTAGTTAAGAAAAGAATTTACGTACCTATGTATAAATATTATTATGGCATTATTTTTTCTTTAGTATGTTCCATTAATTTAATATTATTATAAATGTTATACAATTTGAATTAATAAAACCTCAAAACCCGTTGCATCATTTGCAATTACCAGGCGCAAACTATAATATACCTAAACCAAATTTTCTATTGAGTTTAAACTTATAAAATTCTAGCCAGATTTAATGTTAAGACAATACGCATCTATACAAAAATATAGCCTATGACTATAGAAATAATATAAATATAAATGGTGCCATAATTTTAAAGTAGCTTCAATGGGTCTGGAGTTTACCTCGTGTGTACTAAATTCGCTCTGGTATCTTATCTTAGTGTAGACTAGATGAGTTCGCGACTTCGTTCGTGTGTAATACAATTTAACATTATTCAAAAAAATTTCAAATCATCAAAACTAAATAAGTATGTAAAAAAGTTCCAGAATTGAATGTCTCGAATATTAAAGTGTGTTAAATATTTTAAAATATGCATGAATCTCATAAATTAAAAAAAACTTATTATTAGATAAAATTTTTCATTGTGCCTATCTGCTTTCAATTCATTATAATTACTATCAAAATAGAAAAGAAAATAGAATAAATCAGCCAAGTGCGTGTCGGGCCACGCACAATGTAGGGTTCCGTAGTTGTCAGAATTGTCAAGATCGGTCAAGCAATCTTCGAGTACCTATTTTCGTAAAAATTGTTGTAATATTTAAATTTCGCGCCTTTTTATGACACATTAGTTTCTGTCTTATCTGTTTTTTTTCTCTCTGTGAACATTATTACTAGCCGGTGTATTGTATTTTACGTTAATAAAATATTAGTTATTTTCGCATACAAAACTACTCGTTTTCATTAAATGTTAACAGGTTATGGGCCCAGATTGTCCGATTAGTTAAATTCAGTGAACAAAAGTAAATAAACTCAGTGTTAAACACGTTTTTCAAAACACATAACCTCAACCGTAGCATGCTCAGTTTTCAAGAAGAAGTTTCAAGTTGTTTTCCGATAAATTAACAACATGTCATCGTCAAATAACTCATTGGCATTAATAGAAAAATTAACCGGCCGTGATAACTACGCAACTTGGCGATTTGCCGTAAAAACGTACTTGGAACATGAAGAACTATGGGACTGTGTTGAACCTTCTAGTCCATCGAAAGAAATTGATAAGAAGAGCGACACAAAGGCCAGATCTAAGATAATTCTTCTTGTGGATCCCGTGAATTATATTCACATTCAAGAATCCAGCACTGCAAAGGAGGTTTGGGACAATTTATCTCGTGCTTTTGATGACTCAGGACTAACACGCCGGGTTGGCCTGCTGCGAGACTTATGCAATACTACACTAGTAGGATGTTCTAATGTAGAAGAATATGTCAGTAAAATAATGACAACAGCACATAAATTAAGAAACATTGGCTTTCATGTAGATGACGAGTGGCTCGGTACACTGCTATTGTCCGGCCTCCCCGAAAGTTATAAGCCGATGATAATTGCGATTGAAAGCTCAGGAATGAAGATTAGCTCAGACTCAATCAAATCTAAAATTCTACAAGATGTCAAACAGAATGAATCAGATTCAAGTGCTTTCATTTCAAGGCAAAAGTTTCATAATAAAAACAAAAATATTTCAAGAGGTCCTCGCTGTTATACTTGTAACAAATATGGTCACAAAAGCCCTGAGTGTAAATCAAAACCTAATAAGCATCAGAAGAATAAAGAAAGTAAACAGAACCAATCGTCCTATGCAGCTGTATTTATTGCCTCTTCTGGTTACTCTGATGATTGGTATATTGATTCTGGTGCCTCAGTACACATGACCAAGAACAAGAATTTATTTATAGAAGAAACAATTCCAGATATAAAAACTATTAAAGTTGCAAATAACAAATCATTACCGGTTCAAAGCTCCGGAAAAATAAGCTTATGTGTTCATAATGATAGAGGTCAACAAAATGAAATATTATTTACAAATGTGCTTTTTGTACCTGAACTAGCTACAAACCTGCTGTCGGTTAGTCAAATAATAAAGAATGGTGGCCAAGTAAAGTTTAACAAGAATGGTTGTGTTATACTAAACAAAATCAATGTAATAGTAGCAACAGCAAGTTTGATAAATAATATGTATCGCTTGAACATGCCCGCAGCTCATGCATGCATATCAGATGTTATCGAGCAAGACACTTACTTGTGGCATCAAAGGATGGGTCACCTAAACTTTCAAAGCTTGAAAAAGTTGACTGAAAATACTGCTGATTTAAAGATTGGTATACACGCATCTAATGTGAAGTGTATAACATGTCAAGAAGGAAAACAAACACGATTTCCATTCAAAAGCCAAGTGTCTCAAAGTAAAGACCTGCTTGAATTAATTCACTCCGACATATGTGGGCCAATGGAAACCCAGTCATTCGGCAAAGCTAGATATTTTGTGACATTCTTAGATGATTACTCAAAGAAGATATTTGTTTATGTACTGCATAACAAATCAGAAGTTCTGGAAAAATTTACTGAATTTAAGAAGTTAGTTGAGAATCAGTTAAACCGTACAATTAAAATTCTCAGAACTGACAATGGACTTGAATATGTAAACAGAAATTTTTCAAACTTTCTTAAAGATGCTGGGATAGTACATCAGACGTCCACACCTTACACTCCAGAACAAAATGGCAAAGCTGAGCGAATGAATAGAACTTTGATAGAAAGAGCAAAATGTATGATGTTGAATGCCAAACTACCTAAAGTTTATTGGGCGGAAGCAATTCACACGGCTGCATACATTATTAATCGCTCTCCAACAAAATCATTGTGCTATAAAACTCCTGAAGAAATGTGGACTGGACAAAAACCCAATGTCAGTCATATGAGGACATTTGGGTGTGAAGCGATGGTTCATTTACCAAAAGAGAAAAGAAAGAAATTGGATTCAAAATCTCAAAAACTGATTTTCATTGGATACTGTGAAAACACCAAAGGGTACCGATTTTTAATACCTAACTCCAGAAAAGCAATAACAAGTAGAGATGCAATATTTCTAGAATCTACAGTCAAGAGGGACTATGTGCCCATTGAATTAACTACACATGAATGCAGTGTTCAAAATAAGGATTGTGAAGAACTTTCAAGTGATGACTCATTTAATACTGTAACAGAAAATAAATATCAATCTGACAGTGAGTACCTCCCCAATGAAAGCATAGAATCTTCACCAGAAAGGAATGTTACAGTAAGAACACGAAGACAATGTAAGTTAGAAAAAGAAGAAAGCTCTTACCTGTGTTATGATGAACAATTATTGAATTATGAAGTCCCTGATAACTATGAAAAAGCAATGAAGACAGCTGATGCTTCAAAATGGATCAGTTCAATAAAAGAGGAGCTTGATGCTCATCAACAAAATAAAACATGGACATTAGTTGACAAAACTCCTGATATGAGAATAATTGGTTGTAAATGGGTATTTCGCATCAAAGAAGAATCCTCTGGACCACGATACAAGTCTCGGCTTTGTGCGAAAGGGTACTCACAAACTAAAGGTATTGACTATCAAGAAACATTTGCACCAACTGTCAGGTACGATTCTATCCGCCTATTACTATCAGAAGCTGCCCAACATAACCTTGAAATAATACAATTAGACATAAAAACAGCTTTTCTGTATGGTGAGCTTGAAGAGGACATATACATGACTGTACCGGAAGGCTTAGCCTGTAAGACTAATAAGGTATGTAAGCTCAATAAATCATTATATGGCTTAAAACAATCTCCCAGATGCTGGAACTCTAAATTTGATTCAGTTTTAAAGAAGTTTGGGCTAATTAATAGCAAAGCAGATCAGTGTGTGTATGCAGGCACTATTAATGGAGAAAAATGTTATCTGTGCTTATATGTAGATGATGGATTGATATTTTCTAAAGATAGATCAACCATAAAGGAGTTAATTAATGATTTACAGTCAATATTTGAAGTAAAAACATTTCCACTCAGAAATTTTGTTGGTATGGAAATAATAAAGTCTGACAATTATATATTCATACATCAATCAAGCTACATTGAGAAACTATTAAACAAATTTAATTTAAATAATTGTAAACCTAACAGCATTCCAGCTGATCCACACACAATATTGGAAAAAGGAGAAGGAGAAACAGAGAAGAACATTCCATATAGGGAAGCTGTTGGATCATTAATGCATCTTGCTACAGTAAGCCGCCCAGATATCTCCTTTGCTGTTAGCCTGGTGAGTAGATTTTTAAATTCTTACAATGAGAATCATTGGAATGCTGTAAAGAGAATCTTCAAGTATCTAAAGGAAACCAAAGTGTATGGTATATACTACACAATGTCAGCTGAACCCAATGTTGTAACAGGGCATAGTGATGCAGATTTTGCTAATGACCCTAACACAAGACGTTCCGTCACTGGATATGTCTTTATGAAAAATGGAGGAGCAGTAACATGGGCCTGTCAAAGACAACAGACAGTGGCTCTATCAACCACTGAAGCAGAATTCATGGCAGCCTGTGCTGCTACGAAAGAAGTCATGTGGATTAAACAATTGCTATCTGATATTGATGAATTCAAACAAAAATCTGTGTGTTTAAATTTAGACAATCAAAGTGCTATCAGTGTAATCAAAAATACTAATTTTCACAAACGATGCAAACATATAGACATTAAGTTTCATTTTATTAAAGAAAAATACTATGATAAAATTATCGAATTGAACTATGTGTGTAGCGATGAACAATGTGCTGACATTTTTACCAAGCCTTTGTGTAAAAATAAATTTTGTTATTTAAGAGATAAAATTGGAGTCAAATCCAGCGATGTAATTTCTAAGAGTTAGTTTTATTGTTTCAATATAAATTCATTTTGTCAATGTTTAAAATTATTTATTTTTTTTGAAGGCTCAAATTTAGGGGGAATGTTGTAATATTTAAATTTCGCGCCTTTTTATGACACATTAGTTTCTGTCTTATCTGTTTTTTTTCTCTCTGTGAACATTATTACTAGCCGGTGTATTGTATTTTACGTTAATAAAATATTAGTTATTTTCGCATACAAAACTACTCGTTTTCATTAAATGTTAACAAAAATGTTTGAATGTGAATTATACTAACGATTTTGAACATAAAATGTTCGTCGATTATTTATTATTCTAACAATTGTAAAATATACTTAGCGCCGATAATTTTCCTTCCTGATTAGCGCCTATGAAATCTATGGAGATTTGGTTGAAAACTTCATAAGCGCGATTCAGAATCACTCGCGACATGTTTTATTGAGACATTGTTTTATACCTTATTTTATATTTTATTTTAATTTAAACTTATCAAATATTTATTTATTTATTCATTTAAATTCATATATTAATTTAAAATTATTAATATTTATATAATGTGATGCTTTAAAAAGTGAAATATTTATTTTTACTTAGATCATCTATAACTCGATAACCATAAGAACCAACATAGCCGTGATAATTTTCCTTTTAAATTCATTATATGTACCGCTATCGTGAATTTTTTCATATTTTTAGACGCAGCAGTTTAGTGGGTAGAGGGGGGGGACACTTGACTTTAAGAAAAATTGACACTTCAAAGCTTAATATTTCGGAAACAGTTCGTCGTTCGGAAAAATGGTTTTCCCACACCTATAACATTTTTGAAAGACCTATCTAACGATACCCCACAACATGGGATAAATGAGAAAAAAAATTTTTGGTCTCTCTTAACACATAGGGAAGACACCCTGAAAAAAAAAAATATTTTTAAGATTTTATTGTACGACTTTCTCGGCGTAATTCATATGTATACTCATACCGAATTACAGCTTTCTGGTATTAAGGGTTTCGGAGCAAAGCCGCGGACAGACAGACAGACAGACAGACAGACAGACAGACAGACAAACAGACGGACATGGCGAAACTATAAGGGTTAACCCTAAAAATGGGGTCCGAAGATGTCAAACGTATTCTTAATAAATTTGTTTGACATCTTCAGACGCCATTTTTTCAAAATGAAGTCCGAGTGGCCGTATGGGTTGATATATGTAGTATTCCGTATATGCGTCCAAATATAGATTGTTCAATAACAAATATAAAGGACAATCTATTTGAAAGTCATTCAAATGTCAAGCTAGGTCGATTAAGTCGCTAAAGTTTCTGCCAAGTTTATTTGATCTGTACTAAACGCTTTTGGCCTTAATTCATTTAATTAGGATTAAGCCAAGAGAGCAATCCATTTACATTGTGATTATGTATTGTAATTTAATAAATTACGTAAATTGATTATAATTTGCCTTCTTGTTTTATACGCGTTACTAAGCACGTACAAACCTAGAACGTTCTAAATTCGTAGCGTTTTTTTTTAATGTTTGTCATCTTAGAAAATTTTCATCATTTCTTAACTGATTTCGAAATTTTATTATATGTATTTTCAGATTGGTCACACAGAATTTTAATCAAAATCGGTTAAGTAATTTGGTCTTTACATCAAAATATCTAGAATATGTATGTCATTAAAGTTAACAAATTACGTATCCTGCTATTAAGAGTAAGCACATCTTTTTGGTAGTTTTTTTTCAGTTTTAAATTTCAATATACATAATACTATATTCACTACAATGTCTGGCTAAAAAAAATCTCTGAAACTACTGATCTGATCTAAAAAATCATTTTGCTTTTGATAGCTCGTATCCATGTACGTTATAGGCTGTATTACATCACGTTATGATTTATAGCAGTATAGCAGTAACCATATATATAGAAAAACTGTGAGGGGCTGCTAGTGTATAATATTAGTGTGGTGTGATTCTGAAGGACAAAATGATTATTGATGAGAATTTAAAAAATATATGTCTTTATTATTATTATTCGTTTCCGAACTCTTTATCCGAATATAATCTCAAAGAGCGTATTCATCTGTAAATAGATTAAGAAATACGCATAATCCGTCTGAAAGATTTTCGTATGTCAAAGGCACATTGTCGTTTCGGCAAGGTGTACTGTGAATTTATTTTCAAGGAAATATCTATGAAAGTTCGTAAAGCTTGTGTGTGTGTGCATGTGACATAAAATGGCAATGAAATTGAATTTTTCGTCTTTAAAAACTGTTACGAGAAATCTGTTGAAAAACTGATCTGTTATGTTCCTACCCTTGTGTTTTGATTTTGTCTGATAAACTGAGTTCGTAATTAATTTGAGTTATTTAAAGTGTTGGTGTAAATATTTACATATTACATCTGCGTATATGTATATCTTCTGTTCGAGTAAATGTCACTGAAGATTTAGAATGGGTCCAAACAAGTTAAAGCTAAAAAAATATCTTATAGAAAACATTTTAATTCCCTAAATTATAAATTATTACAAGGTGTCATTAACCATGTGTTGGATATTATAACTGCGTTATCAGTATCGACATTTAAACGTAAAAAAACTGAAATAAACATTTTTTTACATAAATGGTAAACCTATTCGTAAATTTATAAGAGATTAAAAGTTGCAACATTTTCTCGGAAACACCGTGTGTAATATTATCTAAACTCTTTAACATTATTTACTTAAGATTTCTCAGTGCTATCTACTATTCTAAGTTAAAGTTTCTACTATTTTAGCTTAGACTAGCTGCCTCTCTATTTTACTCGCGTTTATGGTTTCTGCTTCGCTCCTATGAATCGTAGCGTCATGTGATATAGTCTTAAAACTTCCTCAAGAAACAGGCTATCCAACGATAATATTTTTTTAGATCGAATCAGTAGTCTCGGAGATTACTACACACAAATTTACTTAGGACTACATTAAATACATTAATACATAAACCGTGATCGACTTTTTCGTTTGAAATAACGATACGCTATTATTTTTATATTCCTAAAATAGAATTGTAGTTAAAATAGGAAATATAACAATTGTTTTTTTTTTTAATTACTTTTCCCTTTTAAAAGGATAATGTATATTCAATTTATTAATACGATGTTACTTTACGGATCAGTGGGCGTCTAAAGCAATTCCTCGTTGATGTAATGCCTTCGATCGTCCGATCAACGAAGCGTGAAATCTTGAGCCTAAATATTTTTAATAATACTAACGTCCCCTCGCGGCTTCGTCCGCGAAGTATATTAATAAGAAGTGTCTTATGTGATAGGTTAAATTATCCTAAAATTTCTTCAAAATCTGTTTTGTAGTTTTTGCATGAAAGAGCGTCAAACATCCATCCACACGACAAGAATATAATAGTAGTACGTGTTTAAGAAGTTTGTTGTATATATCATTAATTAATGTTTTATATTTATAATTTCATGGCCAAATACTGATTAATATTATTAATGCTGCTTTAGCGGCTCAACTCAACTTGAAACTCAACTTGAAATTTCGAAATTTAAAAAATTTGAATTGAAAAATTGAAATTAAAAAAACCGTCCGCATAACAAGACCATTCACAGTCAGTTCAGAGTTCAGATGTACCGTATGAATATCAGTTCTGTCTAAAAGTCTATTAGTGAGAATCGTTACTAACCGACTTGAAATCGTTATAGATCGTTGTAGATCGTTATAGATATAGATTTTTAAATACCTATTCAACAATATCCCACCTGATATAGTTCGTCAATTTTCATTTATTTCTTTTTCACATTATAGCATCCAAAATCGGCCATTTTGATTTTTTCTAATTTGTATGCTTTTTATGACATTTGTGCAACCATGACAAATCAAACAGTGCCAAAAAGTTTAAAGGTTGATAAATACATTACCTTCCTTTGCGCCGCGCAGTCGGTTAAAAATATACACATGGTGGCCACACCAATACGTATTCAGATGATTCTCAATAGACTATCTGGTAATTTAATAAAGAATTTGTTTTCTAATAACATTTTTGTACAATAGCAAGATTATTTCCAACGAATGCTTAATATTTCAAAGATAATATAATTGGATGTACGGATTTTCAGGTCGAGAAAGGATAATCAGTTAAGATATTTGTATCAAAATATTTTATGAAAATTCTTTTCACCGTTATTTTATTGTTCCGGTATTCTCATGAAAATATTAATTTAAACAACCACAAATTATTGAGGATGCTTTTTAATTGATATTATTTTAGAGTTAATTTAGTAGGTCTTTTTATATATGAATTAAAATTAAATAACTTTCTGGATTTGAATTTTGATTTTCGATAAAATTTGGAAGCCTTAGCCTATTATTTTTAACATAATTGTTCATACTAACCTGTCAGCCGAGTTTCAGGCAGCTTATTCAGTATGGCGCTCTTTCACGCATGTACGAGTACACGTCCATTATTTAATCGGTCGTCTCAACCAATAGCTAATATATTTTTTGTCATTTATTCCAAATTACATCTTTGTGTTACATTTTTGCACTTGAAACACTTAGATCTTGAAATAGTCGTGCAAAAAATACTACTAAAAGCTTATTGCCTCCACTGGTGATAGGATGACTGGCGCATTTTTCCAGAAAATCGCAATTGCGGTTCAAAGGGGAAACGCCACTAGCATTCTTGTCACGATGTGTAAATATTTAGGTCTTTTTTTGTATATATTGTAATTTATTTTCACAATAATAAAAAAATATCGGAAAATAAAATGTCACATATCAGGGCTGTAGAAGTATTTTAAAAGACTTCCAAAAAAGAACGACGTTCTCAATTCGTAACGTATTGTTTTTAAAAGCTTGTTACTTCATAACCGATTTTGAAAATACTTTGTTGTTTTGACGTGATATCACATCGTGTGTTTAAACCCGTACTTTTTGAAAATAGGTGGGTAAAACCCAACTAAACCATTAGTTGACATATGAATGCTGATTAACAATACTTTTTCAATTCACACGGACTCCATTTTGAGAAAATGTCGTCTAAATATATCAAACCTATTCTTAATCAATTCGTTTAAAGAAGTATATATCCATCTTTTCTTTTCTATTTTGATCAAAGGTATAATTAATTAAAAGCAGATGGGTATATTAAAAAGTTATATCTTATAATAAGTTTTTTAAATGTATGACTTTATAACATATTGCAAAATATAGAGCACATTTCAATACGCGAAAAATTAATTTAAGAAACTTTTTTCCGTTCTTATTTAGTTTGGATGACTTGAATAATGTTAAATGTGTGACGAATTATCAGAATATATCAATATCTCCGAATGTGAATTATTGTGGGTTGGCACATTATTGCTTATCAGCATCCATATATTCTGTAGTCTTTGATGGCTGTTAAGGTTAAAACACATTTGTAAGTGTACAATTCAATAGGAGACGCGATAGTTCAGGCCGATAGCTCTAAATTACGCTGATATATTGTAGAGACATTTTTCAATGTCCTCGCTTGCTCGCACCTCGCTGTACTTTACGTCTTCATAAAAAGAATATATTGTGAACCGTCTCTGGTTAACGGGTATAGTGTTAAGATTAAACTTTTTTAATATAATAAAAGTGTTTACTTTGTTATGTTATGGAACTAAATATGTGGATATCGATTGATTATAATTGTCTTCTGATTTTTTAGACTTAATGGTGACGTTTTTGTATTAAAAATCAATCGTCAGAATATTTTGTATTAAAAATCAATCGTCATGATTTGACAGCGATCGCTTAATACAGTGAGCTCACAGGTTTGTATGAAAATAAAAATGTTTGAAAAATACAAATAAACGTATGTGCAAAGTGTAAAATTAAGGTTGAAAAAAATTGTAAATTATTATGTGTATTACTTTTCTGGTCATATACATAGTATACCTGTGCGTAGCCGGGGCGGGTATTATATTTATTACTGGCTGTGCCCGCATGCGTGGACTACACGAAGCTTGGCATGTCTTATGCAAAGCCAGGCCTGCGATGCCTCTCAAGACAGGATTTTTTTAAATTATTTAAAATATAAGAAATATAATTTCTAAAATAAAAGTAGCCTAAGTTACTTCTTATAATATTATTATTATCTGCGAGTGAAAGTGTCGTCAAAATTAGATTATTAGAGATTAGCCGGAACAGACAGACAGACCGACAAATTATTTTTAAATTGATTTATTTCAATCAAGTGAAAAATTAATTTAAAATTACAAACAGACAGTTCAATTTTATTTATTTGTATGGATTGAGCTGATAACTAGGTCAGACAATTTAACGTTCGTCCCGAGACACTAGTCTTGGGATCCGCAGCGCCAGACTGAAACAAATTTTTATGACCACGACTAATAAAAATATTTGTCACAGCAGTAATAAAAAGCTTTATTACATTTATTTTTAGCTTTGAGCACTATAATTAATGAATAAATATTATTATTTAAATTTTATTATCATTTCATTAGGTACGCCATTTAAAAGACGAAGTGACGATTTAGTACATACCCGGAAACCTACGGCCTAGAATGGCTAATGATGGAATCGCTTGAATTAATTTGAGGATGTCTTTTATTGCAAAAGGCGGCCTTTACACCTAACAATACTAACTGTAAGTATATGTACGTACAAAAACTAACATTACTTACAGGTAAATAATTACACAAATTATAATTTAGCATTTTAAAATCGTATGTAAGGGATAGTTCGTGATAATAAGAAGTATTTTATGATAGCTAGATGAATACAGATTCATCTTAATAAATTTAAGCGTTAAGTTATAGAAGAAAACAGATATCAGTAACAGTAGACGATCACATACATTTCCCCCAATAAATAGGCTATCGAAAGCAAAAGGAATTATTCAAATCAGGTAAGTATCACAAACCTTACCTCTTTATAATATTAGTATATATAAAAACTTTTCGAATTTAATATACAAACAATTTATAGGTGACGTCAGGTTAAACTAAATCGTTTGAAATGGCCGTGAATATGTTATGAGACAAACATTAACAGTTACAAAACTCGTTAGCCAGGACCCGGTGAAGTTTACTAATGCTTTATGATACGCAGAGCACGCATTAATTGTATGGCTGTACAGTATTCATAGTGCAATTAAGGTGAATACACTCCTGATGTTGAGAGAAGATAGACTTTTTTTTACTACAAACCGACTTCAAGAACATTTACATTTTTAAAATAAAAATAAACGGACTTCAAAAACAAATTTAGTAGGTACAAGTAAATTAAAAGCAAAAAATTATTCCTACAACATTTTGAAGTCGGTGCCAAGTATAATCTCATTAATAACGTTTTTCTATCATTTAAAAAATCTTTACGGATATGTACTCAATCCCAGTAACAGGAGGGTTATTATGTGGAGCTATCTCTATCGTGACGCGATACATTTCGACACTTGATTTGTTTCCTTTTAGTACAAAAACTAGGAAACAACTGTCGAAGTGTATCGATAGCGGTAGCTAACCGTAATTAACCTGCAGTACTTGTATCTTGCTAAACACTATCATCAAAATGTACTATGGTACTACTAATTTTCGCTTCGCAACTTATGTTATTCTGATGTATAAGCTATTTTAATCAAAATGCTCCAATAGGTTATGCGTGAAAGAGGAATTTTCCATTAATTCCTCACAAACTATTATTTATTATTTAGCATTTATAATAGTAGTAGGATAGGGAATACAAGTAAATACAATCAGATCATTCGTAATCCTTTGCCGATTGTACTTCAATACCACTAGAGACAAATTACCTACCGTAGAAGGATTTGTGACGCTCGTGTACTGAACAGCGGGACTTAGTTAATCTCTGAACTACAAACTGATCTGTACTCTGTTTCCGTAGAAGATTTATATCGATACTGATTTTGTTTTCTTTTAATTAGTGTATTATTTTATTTTTATGATAAACTTAATGCTTGCTTTGGCTTCTTACTTATCGAGGCCTACTCATTATTTAATATGAAGATTTTAACCCAAAAGTCTTACCTTTCCTTGCGATTTTTAGATATATTTTATCATAGGAACTAGCTGTGCCTCACGGTTTTATCCGTTTTTACGTGTTTATGATTCGCTATTGTCAGCCATAGCATGAAACTGATATTCTATAGCCTGTCCTATTAGGATGTACCTTCCGCTATCTAACAAAAGAATAATTTTTCTTACCGGATCACTAATTCACAGATTATTCCTTACATTTTTACAAATTTTTACACCATTATAATATTCGTTAAGGAAACAAGAAACAAGAAAAAAAAGAATTAGACTTTATCTGTATGTAGTCGTTTTGTTGTGATCCGCTTAATTACATTCGGCAAATGGTTATTAATTAGGTACATATAATATTTATCTTTAGGATAAATGTAACAAAAGTGTATTTTATTTAGAATTGCATTTTGCTGAGTTATTATTTTCTGATACGTCTCTGAAGCAGCTAAACCGATTTTGACAGAACTAATTTTATCTCATAAATATTTAGGTGATGTTATGATCTTCGAGAAAATATAATTAAAACCGATAAAATAATATCGAAGAGAAAACCGGAGGAAAGATAATGAATCTATCCCGTAATATTTTTAGAAGCTATTGGTTATGTTGTAACGTAATAACCATATTGGAACGGGACAAAATTAATTCCAACGACGATGCTTTAAGATGCCGCATAAGGTTAAGCATATTTTGAGCTGAAAATGACAGCACTCGCGAGAATTTTTTTAAATTTTAAATATCTTTATTAAAATAATGAATTTATATTCGTTTTTCCAACGTCGAGCAAATGAATCTATCACGGTTTCTAAAAAATTTAAACCTAAAAAGAAATCGCAAAAGAAACTTTTTTGTTGTTTTTTGTTGCAACAACCCCAAGACGTTGCTTATGTACGTTGAGACGTAGGTAAGACGCTTCTAGCGTATATATTTTCTGTTGTATCTGAAAAAAAAGCTGGAAGAATTAATATCTTTTCTGATATTAAATAATTAAAATACTATCTTTCTTTATAATCTTCGGATAATTTTATTTAAATTAAATATTCAGGTAAAATTAATTACACAAAGCTCCGATTGAATGTCCTAGTGAAATTTTCAAAATCAACGTCAAAAAAAATCTTAAAATCCTAATTTTTGCCCTTTGTGTTAAGTTTTTCTTCGATTTCGTCTTGAATTAAATTAATTAACAAAATCTACACCGACTAAATTGAATGAGATTTTCAACCGACTTATAAAAAAGGAGAAAGTTGTCAATTCGTTTCCTGATTACTCAAAAGCCAATTGACTGATTTGGTTAATTCTTTTTTTGTTTGAAAGGCTATTTCTGATTGGTCAGATTAAATTGTCACTAAAATCAATTCAATTAAAATCGAAATCGCGAATTATAAATAGCTGGTAAACTAACATATACCTGATATTAAGTGCTTTACACTGCTCATAGACATTTGCAATACTAAAGGAATCACAGATGGGTTGCTAACTTAGAAATGAAATAAAGGACAAATGTGAATAAAAATTAAGAAAAGGAATGGAGAATGTATAAGGCTTTCTGGTTCGTCCACCCAACGTACGAAAGTGGGGTGCATAATATGGGAGTCCTACGCATCCGTTTTCATACGGCCTCGAGGAGGACGGCAGCTGGGATGGCCTCGAACTGCCGTACGCACCAGTGACGGGGTGCGGGTAGGGCAAGACCAGACTTTGTCCTTTTGAGACGAGCTCCGCCAGCCAGCCAGCCACGAGCGGAGCGTCGAACGGGATGGGCAGCGGATGCGCGTGCGCAAGCGATCCCGAGAAAATAAATAAATAAATCTTCCCCCAGGAAGAAATCGGGTATGATTTCGAAGATTTCCTCTGCGTAAATAAAAAAAAAGAAGTCAGTAGGCTACAGCTTGACTTTACTTTGGTAAAAAAATGTATATAATGTGTTTTACAAATATATATTGAATTAACTACGGTCCAAACCCACAATCCATCCGAATTTCGACCAAAATGCGACCATTAGTCACTGTAAACATCACAAGGAGAAAATAAATGGTTAACGGTTTTTATTTCTAAATTGTCAGTTATTTATTCACAATATAATTTCAATGAACAATTGCGAATAGGAAAATTGCGAAATGTTTCTATATTGTTGCCTATCGAAATTTTCCCGCCAGTATTTATAACTAAAGTAAATTTTTTCTCAAACAATTTTGGTGACTTGTTATTTGAATAAATTATGGTTATATGAAAGAAGTTATAGAACACTATACGTATATTCATTTAAAAAAATATTTGTATAATACATATCTTGTACAAAATTATGATATTCTTCGTGGGCGACTCGCACTTGACCATTTTTTATTTTGTTTTATATTTATAAGAATATCTGTTATCACTAATAAATTTGGAAAATCTCTATTTGGATTGCGATTAAAAGAAAGATCTTAGAGGTTGGATAGATGGTATCTACAATAAGGTCTCGTTGGCACCCTTCGGGTACGGAACCCTAAAAGGCTGGCAACGCTTAATATAGCGAGAGTGTACGATATCGTTTACTCTGACTTTGTTAGTAAAAGAAGTATTAATGTCGGGATCTAATGGAGATCTGTTGGGGGAGAAATGTTGACTTTATCTTATTTACAAGGATCGATGGTACAGTTACCACGATTAGATTTAAACATTTTTTATCAAACTAGCGGTTTCTCGCGGCTTCGATTTAGAAAACAGATAAAATACTACATTTGATATTTTTAATTTCATTACTATGATTTTCACTATCTTGAAAACATTTCCCTTTATTAGTGGATTCTTATAGCCTAAAAGACATCTACTACCAAATTTTCAAGTTTGTAGCCCCAGCCATTTAGGCTCTACGTTAATGAATCAGTCAGTTTTGAGTTTTGAGTTTTGAGTAAATCACGAAAGTTTAAAATATATAATCGCCATTAGGTTTGGAATTTATATATTATCATCATATTTAAGTTAAATAATTTTAAATATTAATAAATAAATAAGCACGTCGAGAAATATAGAAATTGTAATTTACCTTTTAAATAAATTCTATTGTTACAACTCTAAAGTAGACCTAAATTGTAGAAATAACTTTCTCTGGAACATTATTATTTATTACTCAAAAACAGAAGTGTTTTCTCTATCTTGGGTTTGCTATTAATGTCAAAACTATAAGTTAGAAACCTAAAGGGGCGGACACTTTGAAATGTTAATTCAGCTGGAAATCTATTACTGTCGTAGTTATTCTGAATAGATTCCTAATGATTTTACTTCAGGCTTAAGATAACATTAATTTTTCATATCTATGTTAAGGTACCTTTATGTTACGCATTATTAACTAATCTCTGCCGTACTAAATGACAGTTTTAAAAAAGTAAGTTTTAGACAGTACAGTTTTAAAAAATTAATCATTGCTTAAAATTTTCTCTAAATGACTTAACAGGTAGTAAAATCATGAAAGATTTATAAATGTACCATCACACATTACATTTGACAGCTAAAATAGGTTTTAGATATCTCTTGAGCGTATATTAAGCTACTTCTAAAGCACGTTAAACTCAAAACTGTCCTTAGATGATTTGTAGTACAGATTATGTATAGGAAAATATGTTCCTGTAAGTTGCCTATCAAAATTTTAACGCATTTTTTTAAATTTTTTAATATGGAAGTTACAAAAATTAGCGCCCGGGTCTGTGTAATTTAAACTTTAATTTTGAATTACTATTAAATCTTGAGATTTATCTGTTTGTCACGTTCCGTTTTAGAGTCACGGTTTGAGAGTTAAGTTTCTGAAAATTGAGTAGCGTTAACAACGTTAGAAGTAAAAAATACTATTAATTCAATTCAATTCCTTGATTAGTGGCTTTTAGTTATGAAAATATGACTAAATGGTGGCTGATAGCAATTCTATGCCAAGCTGCACGGACTTTATTTTAAGAAAATGTAGGCTAAACATGTCAAACCTATTCTTTATAAATTTGTTTGAATAATTATATATCTATCTTATCTGTTCTGTTTTGATAAAAGATATAATAAATTAAAAAGGATAATGGTATAATGAACAGTTTTATCTAATAATAAGTTTTAAAATATTTAAATTTTTTGTACATTTCAAAACATGGAACACACCTCAATATTCGAAATATTAAATTAAGAAACTTTATGTCATACTTATTTAATTTGGATGACTTGAAAATGTTTTGAATAATATTAAATACATGACGCATTATACATCAATATCTCTCAATTTGACTATATGTGGGTTGACACATTGTTGCTTATCAGCACAAAGTTCGTTCATTTTCTGTCACAGTTACTTGTTGCCAACATTCCCACACTTATTTTGATATACACTCAGGGCACACCCAACAAATGCAATAAAATAGGTTTAAATGGTCGTACGTCTAGTTTAATGTCACTTCTGGGCCTTTTTTGATAACATCTGAGTGAAATAGGTCTTGACACCGATATAACATGCGACGTGGAGAAATTCTATTTATGTAAGTAATTTTATTTGGGGATTTAATAAATGGTATTACTTTTATGGCTACGTGTGGACGTTGCTTTAGTTTAGTTGTGCCTGCGACGTCGTCTGCGCAATATTAGTATAACAAATAGCTTATTGTTATCAAAATTGGTACTACGGTTTAGTTGTGAGCCACTCCGAGAAATGGTTGTTTTGATTTAAGGATCAATTAGTTTCAACCAAGTGTGTGTAACTCAAAAGTTTTTTGAAGCACGCGCTAGGATAGCTCGCAGATGTTACAATTTTTTGATACTTACTTGACACTTATCGTTATATTTTTTACAATTTAAACAATACCTTGTGTGTTATTCTGATGTATAAACTATACTATATTAAAGTTTCATCAAAATCCATTCAGTACTTTCTGGATGAAAGAATAAAGTACAATATAAATAACGGAATACCATAACGTAAAATCCATACGTGATTATGTACAAACTTTCGCATTTTCAATATTAGTAAGGAAAGAATAAGCATTTTATTATTTGTGCAGGTTTCAATGTTTAATGGACTTATTTCAGATATGGTATATATTTGTCTGGTACATTACCCTTGCACTAGATTTTCTATTCTATGAAACGATAAATCATAGTTAGTGTGACGCGGCAGGGAGGATGAATGATCAAATTGCTCTTTAGACTTTTTTTAATGTTATATTTTTAAACATATACATTTTAACATCAATTGTGAAAAATATATTTTGACCTCAAACATATTTTCAAACTAAAACCTTTCAGTTAGTGTATATGTTATAGTCAAACAATTAAATAAATTAACTGCTGCATTCGATGTCTACATTTTTTATAAAATGCCAGCATTCATTCGAATGCCTAATTTACAATACACAGAAGGCGAGGGTAGGCGTAAAGCTTATGTATTCTAATTCATACAACTTATCACTACGAATGAAACTCTGCCGAAAAACAGATAAAATATTTTACAACATAACAATGTGAATAAAGCAATAAAATATGCACTACATATTTATAGCCTAAAATTCTGAATATTCTGATTCCAATAATGTAAACATATTAAAAATATATGACCAATGTTAACGTTAGTATTAAAAGATGAAATAAAACCATATTCAACACGTGTTTAGCTAAACAATGTTTAAAAATTAGACATTGTTTAAAATGTTGTCAAAATTGCTACACTGCGTGTAAAATTATTAAGAAACTTGTTAATAAAATGTCACACGTTATGTTTGTCAGCTAAAATTTGTTTTAAACATATATTAAAAATACCAAAGCGTATGTTCGTACATAATTAAACTATGTCTAAACCATGTTTAACTCAAAACTATCGTTAGATGCGAATTTGTAGTACAGGATTTTATAGACACGTGTTTAACGTGTGTTTAATTTTTTTCTAGTAAGGCAGTAAGAGTTTTACTGGCAAGCAGGAGAGAGGGGTTAATACTTACTTTTAGTAAGTATTAACCAACATTTTAATGTTGCTTATGTAATATTTGAATGGTCTCTTATCGTAAATTCAAAGTAGTATTAAAACACATACACTTTCAAGTAACAATCTACATATCGTCGCTCTATATGATACCTCGTAGCTAAAAATTTTGGTAAAAATGGATTTTATCAGTGAAAACGGTATTCAAATAATTTATTTTTATAAAAATAATATTTATTACAATTATTTTTGTCTGTAAAGTTCGGTACGAGCTATCACGTCTAGGTCGACGATATATGGATGCTGATAAGCAATAATGTGTCAACCCACAAAAAGTCGAATTCGGAGATATTGATATATTTTGATAGTACATCATGTATTTAACACTTTTGAAATATAATTCAAGTCCTCTAAAGTAAATAAATGCATTAAAAAGTTTTTAATTAAATGTTTCGATTGTTAAAATGTGTAATATATTTTACTATATAAAATAATTATTTGATAGAACTTTTCATTAAACCATCTGCTATCAATTAATTATACCTTTTATCAAAATAGGAAAAACGAATGTGTTAAGAATAGGTTTGACATCTTTAGACCCATCTAAAGTCCGTGTGGCTTGACACAGTATTACTTATCCTGACGCTGCGTCTATCCTATATTTTAAATAAGACCTGACCTGACCTAGGTTATACTGGGCGATGATGTCGCAGAATCAAAGTATTACGTTCAAATTTTAAAACAGTGATTTGGATATGTAACCAACAGGCTTGCTCATATTAACCAGCCTAATTGAACTTATTCTGAATCTAGGATAAGTTTTATTTCAAAACTTTACCTGTCTCCGTTATATTATGGTATTCAAACGAAAATTTTGATTAAACGGCCGTAATAAAAACCACCCGACCGACGGATTAAGAACTTTCATTTATCCTTATGTTAATTGCAGAACTTGGGTCATATTTGGCGATGTAATTAAATGCCTGGAAACTTTTGAATACCTTAAACTTAAAGGTTGAATTGTCTTGGAGTGTGACACTTCAATGGCTTAACAATAAAAGGTTTCTGCTGAAGTTAGCATTTGACCCTTATATATAGTAGTTTCTAATATTATATATCCATTCTATTAAAATTATTAGGTGAAGAATTTGTTTATTTAAATGCGTTAGTCATAGAAATTATCGCTCTGATAAAAACTTTTTTGTAAAGATTATCTCTAGTACTATTAGAAACATGTAAGTAATTTCGTATGTTCATTTGTCTTTTATATTTTTACTTTTTAACCGCTAACCCACTCAAGAATATTGATATACAAAGAGAGCGGAATCTTAGAGAAGTTTATAAATTATTTTTTTCACTTCAACATAATGAGAAGAAAGATGGGTAATGAGAAATCATTTTCAACGATACAGTCGATACAGTTGTGTCGACTAGTTTTTATAAATAATAATCAATGTTTGTATGTTTGTCGTCTATCCGAAACCAGATTATGATGAAACTTTGATCGTGTATTCTGGGAACGCCCACGGGATTTTATGGCCTAAAAAATCTGTACATTTTACAGATACTAAAGATCGAGCTTCGACTCAAAAAAGTGAAACGATAAACGTCAATAAATATGGGAAAATCAGAAAAACGTAGAAGAACTGCGGGGCACGACTAGTATATATAAAATGTTCAGTTTTATGAATTCCTATTTGTAATTTCTCAATTTACGTTCCTTTGTAACGTTTTATTAACAAATAAGGTTTATATTGCAATTTAGTATAATATTTCCAACATTATTTCAACGGTTGCATTTCTAAAAGTGAACAATTTTAGAACGCTACTCGTTATGTTTCAAGCAAATTGACTTCTTTGTCTCGGACATTAAAGTCGAAATTCGACATAAAAAAATTAATTAACTTCCTATACTTTGTAGGTTTTCTTTTCGATTATTATTTACGGCATACTCAATTGGGTTCTTTGTCATTTTTAGGTATGAAAAATGAATACGTTTAGTTTAAAAAGCTTCTTTAAATTTAAAGTTAATGTATGGTTAATGGGCAAATATTGTCAGGCAACCCTGCAAGTAAATGTTTTCTTATACATAATTTATACTAATATTATAAGATGTAACATTTTAAAGTCGCATGGTGTTTGAACGTTTGTACAAGGTAATCCTAAGAAAAACTGTATTGAAAAATCTTGTTTTGATTTCTTGAAAGTCGGCTAAAAAGAAGTGAAGCACTTACCACGAAACTAATATTATGCTAATACTAATATTATAGAGAGTAAAGTTTGTTCGTAAGTTTGTATGTAATGGCTAATCTTTCTAACTACAGATTACGTTTGAAAAATTCTTTTTCGTTAGATAGTATATTTATTGAGGAAGATTATGGGCTATATTGCATCACGCTACGACTTATAGTAGTGAAGCAATAACCATAAACGCGAGTGAGACCGTAAGGGGCAGCTATCAGCAGTGTAGGGGCAGCAGTATCATACACAAAACGAAATTTAATATTTCTCATAAGTTTGTATCTTTTATAAGTTTGTATAAAGTTTTATCTCAAGAAAAGTTTCAACTGAAATACGTTTGTACAAAATTGAAATGTTTATGTGAATGATATAATTTTGCTTGTATTAAAATTAAATACACCTTCCTTTACTAATTTTAGACTTAACTCATAAATGGATGGATTATATTTTCTTAACTTAGAACAAATGCCACTCGGACTTCATTTTGAAGAAATGGTGTCTAAATATGTCATACCTACTTTTAATTCTCTCAAAATGAAGTCCGTGTGGCTTGACATAGTATGGCTTATAAGAATAAGAATAAGCTTTATTTGCAGCAGTTCATAACTGCTAGACAATAGAAAACAAAATATAAAAAATGCAATAAAAAAAAGAACTTAATAGTAAACATATAAAGCAAAAAGAAGAAGATAATAAAGTGAACAAAACAAAATTATTGCCTAAACAGCAGTATGACGCCACAAATATTAGGTCACTCAGCTTCGCTGCTGTTATAAGCTTCCAATTATGAATCTTTCACTATCGAATGACGGTTATATTTATATAACTAATTTGATGTTGCCAAATATGTTCTCTACATTGTAATAAATTTTGGCACTAAATGAATTATATGAAGACGCTACGCAATTAATTTAACAAATAAGCCAGATATTGAGTAATCGTTGTAATAAAAAAATCACAAGTGCATTTGATTGGCAATCCGAAAACATTTCATTAAGGGCTACTAAAGATAAGGAAGCAACTCTCAGGTAACTTTTTGTCTCTCAAAAAAGATCGTTTAGAACGGAACGGTATCATCGCTTAATTCCTATTCCACATCATTTCTCATTCCCTTTTAAGCTGGCAATGGATTTTTATATTTCCTTCTTGAGATTAGGATAATTAATAATACATAAGATTTCTTATTTACAACATTTTAATCAACAGTTCTTTAATTTTGGAAGAAAAGAATTTAAACACAATGACATAAGACAGAATTTCCCGCTGACGACAACCACAGAGTAAAAATGACATTTATCTAGTTGTGACTTCTTTTATAAAATTTTATCTAATATACTTCTGGTGCTACTAATGTCCATGGGCGATGGTGACTTAACATAAGGTGATCCAGCAGCTCGTTTGTCCGCTATCTTTACATAGTATACAACAAAGTCGTCTGTACTTTTACATCTTTCAAACTACGCAACGGATTTTATTGCGGTTTTTATCAATAAACCAAGTGATTCAAGAAGAAGGTTTAAACTGATTTTTAACGTCATGTCCTTAAAATCTTCATTGCAATGGTGCAAAGCCGGAGCGGCTCGCTAGTTGTTTACAAAAGACGTTTCTGAGGAAACGTTAGATCTCGTAGGTTCGTATAGATATAGGTTCACCATTTGTGACAAAGAACTTCAGATAAATTTAGTTTTTTTACTCTTTAAACTCGATTCTGCTATCGTTGATAAAATATCCATCACATGCCCAGTTGATACCTTTATGTTTTTTATGTGGTAGATTCAAGCCATTCCTTTCTTTTTCTCCCTAAAATTGTTATTATTTATTTTTCAGCTGACTTCTACATTACAAAAAATATCATCTGACCAAAATTGACCATCTGACAAAATTTTATTTCTTTTTTAAAGTATTTTTGGATATTTAGTTATTTACCAGTCAGACTGTAAGGAGTATTTCGCGTTTATATCGATATACGTATCTACATACAGGCACAGACATATTAGATTAAATCCTTTCTCAGATCGAGTCGCTCGGAGAATAGTGATCGCAATCAGTAATTTTATTTTTCTTAATCTTCGTTTCCAACTTTCCTTTCTCGATTCTCGCTATTAATGACATCGATTTAGCCTTGTCGTTGGTCGTTTTAGACAGAACCGATTCAATATTGTTCGTCTACTATTGTAAGGCGAGAATTACATTTGTAAGCTTTACTCTCATAATTGATATAAAAAAAAACCTTTGTTACCTGATAACAGTTACTTAGGTAACCTTACGAAAGCCGTGCCGTCAAAAGTGCCCATACTTTTGACGGCACGATATTTTTTCCGAGTAAAGCACTGAGAAAAATTTGATGTAAACATTTTTGAAAGTCTGAGAGCAAAATTATAAGTGTATAGTGTGTGAATACTAACTGTCACATCGTCACTTAAGAGTTCCTAAGCCAATTAATTAAGATCCAAGGTAAACAATATACCATTATTATAATACTATAATATTAATTCATAAGGGTAAAATTTTGAATTGTGCAATTTTTTCGCTCTTCTGTAAAGTTGCTAATTTTGACTTAGATATTAAACGACGATGTATAATCGCAGAGTCAAATTCTAGTTTATTAGCTCCTCATTTGAAAGGAAAATTGAAAAATCTCATTTGTACATCGAAAGAGCTGTAAATACGCGAACGTATCTTTTATATTTACGATTTAAACCAAGCTAAATGTATGAATCAAATCAAGTTAGGAGTGATTCATCCATTTGATCCGATTTATCTCGGAAGATAAATTACGTAAACATGACCGAGTAACGTAGATACAGAGAAGATATTGAATTTCGACGAATGAAAATGGTATAATTTATTTATTAACAAAACAGGAAGTAATCAACCTATTTATAATATGTTATTTTGATAGAAATATAATAGGCTTTTTTATTTTTATATGTTCTCAAACGACGAATGACTAAGACTTAAAAAAATTGACTTCAAAAACTAAATACGCCTACTAACCTAACCTAATTACGTATTCTTGGATGACAACTTATAACAGTTATTTTCATTAGAAGAAGAAACTACTGCACCGATTTAAAAAAAATCTGTTGGGCCAATTTGAAAGGATATCCGTCCGAATAAAAAATAATCAGAATCAGTTATGTTATACATTTTGAGGTAACAAACATTTAAATAACGTACGTTACGAATTGAGAACGTCTCGTTTTTTTAAGTCGCTTGAAAGTAGCAAGCAAAGCTACTAACAAGAAATAGTTCATAGCATTATATTAGCACTATCAATAATGGATTAGAGAAATAAGAATAAGAGGCAGTACGATTTCCGGGTCAGAGTAACTCCGGAACGACCGGGTCCGGTGGGACACATCTGCATAGCAATTGTCTATTGAACGAAATGTACCCGTTTCATGCGAAAAATAACTGCCAATATTCCATTCCGTCCATTTTGAATATTTATTTTGATTTTTAATGGAGTTTCCTTTGTTTTTTTTTTTCGTTTTAGTCGCGCTGTGACTTGTATTGCATTTTCTGTCTTAAAGAATACGATTTATTATATTGACATGGAAGTTTTAAATCATGAATTTTTCTTTGCTTTAATGTATTTTTATACGATGACAGATGACCAATTTTTAAGTTGCATGTATTATATTTTGGATACTTTCTTTTTAGAAAGAGCTAATAAAAACCTATTTGAATAAATATATTTTGTGTATATTATGTGCTCGGCTTTATATCGGTGACCCTAAAAATAAAATAAAATTATAATTATACTGTCTTTATAAACTTTATATGATATAAAAGCTTGTAATAACAGAACAATGATCTTATATAAGTAAAGGCATATTAAAAGCTCGTGGATTTTGGTACCCAGAACTTTGGACAAATTTATCTAGCAACCAGCTATCAACTGATTATACCTGATATTATTTTGGCCAAAAAGTCAATTGATGAGTTTGTTAAAAATGGAAATGGGTATAGGGTATATGTATCTTTAACATTAAATAGTATGAACGTAATAGGTCTTTAAAATATTAATCAAATTGTTAATAGAAAAATAAAATTGATGTCACATGATTGTTACGAAGTTTTGTTCTTGTAAAATAATTAAATAACATTTAAATTATAACCTGTATGCGATTATTTCGGTCTTTTTATCTTCTTACTCTCTGGGATTATAAACAAAAATAAAATAAAAATCTGTCATGGCGTTTTCAATTTTGCGATTGGAGCAATTAATTATTAAATTATTATATATATATAGGTATAGATAGAAGATTCATATCTTCTATACGTAAGTAAGTCATTATATTAATTAATTTATGTAACTCACTTTCACGTAAAAAAAACGTGTATTCATTATAATTATTTTTGTTTCAGGTAAGACTTCGTACTCTTTCAGTCACCGGGTACTTTGGTATGGCAATATAGTACAACGATGTTCTTTGTAATTGAATAGACTATCAAAAAGATATATTTCATAAGTGGTAGATCCTGAAATTATCGGCAATTATACTAAAGAAAACACAACATCTTCGTGTAAATATAAGATTATTTCATCAAATAGTTTATTGTTAGCGAAAATCACAATTCCTTGTATTTTTTTAAAACTTTAAATTCGTCTACAGAAATATAAAAGTTCCTCTTAAATTGTCACGTAACAAAACTGTCATGTCAGTGCTACGTGAAGTTACTACGGGTTCAAGACGTGGATTCTTCCGATAAACAGTGAGAAACTCAGCAGTTTCCTTTTAAACCAATCTCAGTACTTATTTTGACGGATACACTTCAGTTCGAAGGTCCTGCGATAAAAACACCGTACATTTGTTCTGACTTCGAGTGCAAGAACGACCAATTGTTTTTTTTCAAAAAGAGCTAATAAAATCTAGTAATATATTAAATATCTTTCTTAATACTGCATTAAAATTCATCTTTGATGGGCCATTTTTCGCTAATTTCTCGTAAAGATTTGATTTAACTTTCATAACGTTTGGTCTAAAGCTATTATTATATTCACCTAATGGCGCGATTGCGCCTTACCGAGGATAGCTGAACGCCTGTAATCTGACATGGCACCCAAAGACCTGTTATCTGTATATAATATTTATTTTTTGCGTGTTAGTATATTTCTTTAATTTTATATTCGTTCGGTTCGTCTCAATTTTACGTCATTTGCCTCTCCTATTAGAGTATAGCTTTTAAAAGACATTTCAAAATAAACAATTAAACGAATCTTTTAAGTTTTAAATGATTTTTTTTAACTTTAAAACCTTTTACATTTTTACGCATAACTTGATGATAATATTTAGTAAATTAAAATGGCAGCCTAGAGCGACAAAAAATCTTTTACGTCAAAAAAGAAACAATACCATAATCATGACCTTTTTTCCCGTCAATAAAATCATTTGAACCGTAAACATTAATCTTGAGAGTAAACGTTTCGTGCGAAGTAAATTTAAAAAGAATCTTCCAGAAAGTACTCAAACGAATCGCCATTTATTAGGAAAAAACCTTTCTATTTCGCTGAACACAATAATGAATTTTCTCCACTATTGACGAACGTTCGCTCTGTGTTTTCAGCTATTCTGTTAAAGTAAACCGTTTTAAAGGCCTTTGATCACTGCGTTTGACCAGATTTTGATACGCATACGATGTCTTTTTAACCGACTTCCAAAAAAGGAGAAGTTTTTCAATTATTTTATTACTTGAAGGAACGAAACAAAGGGGAATATTTTATGTATGTTCTTCGATTACACGAAAATGGCTGGAAGCATTTAGTTATTTCTTTTTTAGTTTGAAAGGATATATAGTCATTTTAGTCCTTAAGGATTTTCATTAAAATTAATTTAGTAGTTGAGTTTTAAAATCAAATAGATTAGAATGAATATATCATTCAATTAAACGACATTACGTATTTTGCTTTTGAGGATTGAAAAGGTTTTTTTAAAAAGTCTTGTGTTTGTAATTTCAATTTCAAAGTAACGTAGGTTATTAGTCCACTAAATGTGTAGTGCTATGTAGTTTTGTATCATTACATTAAAAAAACTTTAATTTTTAATTTAAATAATCAATGTAATACCAATGCGCGCCGCGGTTTTACATGCTGTATTAAAATAAGCCAATTTTCATTCTGAATTTCACTCGGACCATTGAATCGAGGGTCAAGATATTTAATTGGTCAGTACATCTATACTAATATTATAAAGCTGAAGAGTCTGTTTGTTAGTTTATTTGAACGCGCTAATCGCAGGAGCTACTGGTTCGAATTGAAAAGTTATTTTTGTGTTAGATAGTTTATTTATTGAGGAAAGCTATAGGCTATATTACATCACGCTGTGACTCACATGAGCGAAGCAGTTACCATAAACGCGAGTGAAATCGCAAGGGACAGTTAATAGGAGATTTTCATAAAATAAAATTTTAAAGAGAAAAGGGAATGATATGAACTTCGCGCGTGTAAAGTCGCCACAATTAGTACAGCATCGCATTTGATCGTTTAAGTAGCGGTGGTTACACGTATTTTCAATCTCGATTTTGTTTACCACAGAGCGCTAACGAGACGGCTGGAGGGTAGTTCCTCGTAAATAACTGAATAACACTCAGTTTCTGAACATTTCAGGTCATCCCTAAGGTCTATGCGAGCAATTAAGGGTGTATAGAAGCGGTCAAGTTGCCCGGTTTTATTGCGATCTAGGCGTTAATGTTTATGTAAGGGAACTTCTTGAAACATTTAATTATTTCTGTTTACACTGGCGGTCGTATAAATGATTGTTCGTTTTATGTTCGTTGCGTGTTAATGACGAATTTTACAACGCTATTCGATACGTTAGTGTTTGAAATAGTTGTTACAATCTGGAATAGGTTGGTTTGTTATATTAACACATTGATTTGAAAATGTTTTGTTTTATGCTGCGTCAATTTTAGAATAAAAAAAATATTAACATAGAAAAATCGTTATCCTGCCAAACGAAAAACCATTTGACTTACGTTGAGGACGACTGAATTTAACTTCAACCCTGGTTTTCTATGGTTATAACGATATTTTGTAATCCTCAAAGATGTACTTTGTATAGTTTTGTAATAAATTCGATTTAAAACTGAAAACGAAAGTAAAACTCCTAACTCCCATATTTATTAACTGATTTCTTTTTTTTATTCATATATTTTCAGTTTCACACCAATTCTGTGGCACAAAAACCAAAAATAATGACTATATTAAAATTATTTTTATGGTAAACTCAAACAACTCAAACAGGGTTCTAATTTCTAGCGTATTGTTTTAAATATATGAATCTCAGAACTTCATAATTTCTTAAAAGTTTAAAAAAAACTATTTTCTTTATAAACAAAACCTGTTCAGTGTTTTAAAATTAAAATAGTTGTAATATTTATATTATAAAAGCCGGTTCTTTTTTAAAAGAAATTAGTTATCACAACAATATAGAGGGTACGAGGGTCACTACATTTTCCATTTTCAAACGGAGATCATTTCTTTTTTTTTAATAGTTTTACCTCTTTTCAACTGCGGATTGGCAGTCACATTTCAAATTTCCACATACAATTAGGTTTCCTTACAATATTTTCTTCCAAAAAGAAATATTAATACACATTAGCACATGAAAACAAAATGGTTCTCGCCGATTGAATTCGACGCTCATTAGTTAAGATTAAATTTTGCTTTGCACTGATGCAAAGTTGTAGATGCTTTGAAACATGAATGATTTAGTTACGAACTCCTGCTTTACTTCGCGTTTGATTTAAATGTTTCCTTACTGACTGGTGTCGACTTTAATACCATAAGAATGTTTCAAAAGGCAAGAAGCTAGAAGTCACAAGTAGTGCTAAGATGCTTCGTGAACAAAGGATTTATATGTTTCGCATTAAATAGAAACAGATTGTTATAGAAAAATAAGTGCCTGTAGTATTTTAAGCATTTACAACCATTTTTTTCTGTTATTTAAAAGTTATAAATATTGCAATAATAAGTTCTCAGTATTAGTATAGTTTTTCTTTTTTTACTCTTAGAACTCGGTTATTTATTAATTGATTTCGAAAATTCTTTTTTTTTTATTTCGATTTCTTTTTTTCTATCGGTCACATAGTAACAATAATGATAACATCCAAAACTAGAACAAATGTTTTGTCCACGTAACCAAAATTGCATGTTTTGGTTTACTGATAATTTTTTTTACAATTTTTAGTGTACTTTATTTGTTATCCATTTAAAATATATTCTAATTTATACAAATAAATATGATTAAACTGTCTGTTTGTAATATCAAATTAAAAGCTTTTAACTAAATGCCTATGAATGAAATACGGTACTAACACCAGAAACATAATTTTTAAATTGTTTGTCTGTCTGTCTGTCGGTCTGTCTGTCTGTTTGTTCCAGCTAATGTCTGAAACGGCTGGACCGATTTTGACGGAACTTATACTCACAGATAGCTAGTATTATAAGGAGTAACTAAGGCTACTTTTATTTACAAAAATCTTCAAATGAACGAAACTGGCGAAACCTCGAGGAACCGTTAGTATAAAAATAAAGGTCATCGCGTGAATCTAAGAAAATAATAATATTAGAAGTTGCGACACAAGAGATCCAACTCTAGGTGTCGCGGCCAAGGTGCTCTGCCAATTACGCTATGCTAATCAAGTTCAAGAGCTTGTCGAGACGAAGTTAATACAAAGTCAATGCTACTTTTCCCTCTATCTATAGACGAAACCCTACAGAGTTCTAATTATTCCAAGATTCATTGTATGACTTTACAATTTCGAATCTTATTATTATGTAGTGTTCATTTATACTAATGATGTAATAAGTAATCATCTACATGGTATTTTTTCGATTATACCAGGGTATATTATTCTAGTCCAGATATTGATAAATTACTTAAAGCAATTGCCATATGATCTCCGCAAGCCTAAGGGAAAGCTAATAAGCATTTAGATTAGAATAACCTCTACTAAGAGTAACGATTATTATCAGGTGATTGTGGTAACAACCGGGACCGACAGCTTTACGTGCTTTCTATATATATATATATATATATACAAATCCAAATATCTGCCCTGAGCGGGGATTGGACGTACGTTAGTACGTCGGTAGCACTACACCAGAATGATTAATTGATGAATGAATTAATTGGAAAATATTTTCAAAATAATATGAACGAAAAATAGCGACAACGCAGATACTGTTATTTTTTGCGTAATTATTAAATAGGCAGAAAAAAATCACAAATATAGATAAAAATATATCCTATTCTACAACGATTATAAACATTTTTTTTTGGTCTTACACGCTGAAACTATTGACCACATTTTAAAAATCATGGGCTTACTAACTCATAGGCTTTTTATTTAGATGCGAGCGAAGACGCAATCGGAAACAAGTTTATTACATAAAACTTATCAACGACATCCATACAAGACTAGTGGCCACGCGCGGTTTCTCTCGCGCTTAATATAGGACTTTAATACGAACTTCCAACCCACGTTTTACCTCCTTAGGGATTAAATTTTGTAAAACTCCTTAGTTACCTAACCTACATCCTAAAATGAACCCCCATGCAAAATTTGAAACTCCAAACACTTCTAGTTTCTGAGATTTCGTTATGAGTGAGTAAGTAAGCTTATTTTATAATTAGATTACTGAAATAAATTTGCTACATACTCCGCTTATGCATTTGTATTCCTCCCAGCGTATTCTAGAAATATGTGCGAAAACAATAAACAAAAGAATTCCGAGGACGATAAACAAATAGTTTCAAGGTCTGTCATTGCCCTCGACGTCTGTTGGCACCCATAAGATATTGAGACGAGTCGCGTTTCCTAGAATTTTCTATATTCAAATATAATTCAGACTCGATATTAATAGCCTCATTTCGATTGAGTGAGGTAATTTTATATCTCACAATTTTATCCTTATAATCAATCGTTAAAAATAGAAAAATCGAACGCAAAATTGATTAGTAGTAGTGATTTTAAGTATCAAATTTTTTTGTGCACGAGCAAACTCTCGTCATGATAAGTTTTATCAATCCAAAAAAGCGAGTCAGTTTTTTAAAATATTCTGTCATCGATGTTAATCGATAACGTTAACGAATCTTCATACCGTAGGATTACGTTGAGGAATTGTTATGGTCACTTTTACTAGGTGCCACTTGCGTTTATGGTTACTGCTTCGCTCCTAATGTCATCACGTGATGTAATATACATAGCCTATAACCTTCCCCAATAAACGAATTATGTAACGCAAAAAAAATCCGTAATTTTACAAATTACCACATACATAAAATCAATTTTACCTCTTTATGATATTAGTATAACTATGGTATAATTAAAATGAAATTTACGCTACTAAAAACTTCTTATAACTACCAAGTAATCATTGCACAAACAAATATTGATATTCTTCCTTCACTGTCTTATCATCATCTCTACCCGTACAAGGAAAATCGAATACAATAATCCTTACTAACAACTACCATAACAATAGTGTGTTTCCGGACCCCCGATACAGGATCATAAGATACTAATGGATTTTGAGTGAGATGGGTTAATTGATTATTTTAAAGGAATAGGAAAGGTGTAAGATATTATCTTGAAAAGAGTTATAGTATATATCATAACTGGCTAAAAGGCGAAAATCTTTTTAGTAAAAGTCCCTTGGTTTCGGAGATTGGAGCCCGTTTGTGTAAATTATGAAAATCAGTACTTAAATCAATCTTGCTAATGTCACGGCAACACATTTTGATCTATTGGTGAACACTTTTTTCTTACTTTTTATAAGCACTCATACTTATTACAAAACAAGAAAAGACACGTGTTTGTAAAATTTAGGGCCAGTTTTTAATTAAATAAAGCATATTTAAACATTGTTTAATTATATACAAACAGCCGCTTAAGTGCGTTTAAGACGAAAATTTCATTTGTAAAGTTTTACTCTCAAGAGTGTTACAAAACACTCTGTAAGAGATACGTCGTAAATTGTTACGAAAGCTGTGAATCTAAAAAAAGGCATTGATAGTAAACTCAGGTGTAAAGCAATGAGAAATAATTTAGGTAACTCTTTAAGAAAGTTTGAGAGCAAAATTTATAAGTATTTTGCCTAGCAGACTGTTGTCTGATGCCTATTTTGGCTGATTAATGGACGCTGATAAGCAATACTGTCTCAAGCCACACGGACTTCATTTTGAGAAAATGGCGTCTAAAGATGTCAAACCTATTCTTAATAAATATGTCTGAAGAAGTATCTATCCATATTTTCTTTTCTTTTTTGATAAAAGGGAACGGGAAGACTCAGCTCTGCAGCATACGCGGTTAGGAAAGTTCGTCAACTGACCGACGTTGATACAGCTCGATTAGTATATTTTGGTTATTTTCATAGTATCATGTCCTATGGTTTGATGCTATGGGGGAGCGCTTCGGATATTAATACAGTTTTTATTTTGCAAAAAAGAGCTATTCGTTTCCTTTCTGGGGCCAGATGTCCGTTTTTATAACAAAATACCCCAGAAATTTTTGCAATTTTCAATAAAGTTTAAATTGTATATTAAAACGTCTTTGATAGCTAAAGCATATTATTCTGTACAAGATTATATAGATGATAATAATGCATGGATTTAGTAGCTGGATTTCATACAGGATGTTTAATATACACATTTGTAATTTTTAAATGTATGTATATACTTAAAAACATAATTTTAAAAGAGTACCTATCGAGTTTCTTGCAAAATATGGAAAATTCGAAACATTGAGGTAAGAAACTTTTTCACATACTTATTTAGTTTAGATGACTTAATTTTTTTGAATAATCTTATATCGGTGTCATAGTATCAAAATACATCAATATCTCCAAATTTGACTTTTTGTGGGTTGACACATTATTACGTATCAGAATCCAAATATGATGTAATATATTTTACTCGCAGTCAAGTACTCTAACGTAAGTAATTTAGACAAAATTTCAATCAATGTTCAATTTTTAAACGCATTATTTTAAATGCATTAAATACGTGTTGAACATGAACGATTGTATTTTATTTTTTGTTGTAAGGCAATATGTGTCTCTTAGAATAAATTAAATTGCACGATTAGTATTAAAGTGACGGAATATACATTTTTTTTTTCAAAATTATAATCATGGATCATAGATTTATATGAAACTAAATTATTATTCACTTAGCGAACTTATCGACCTCGTTTCACACAGATTTCGAATTCGGTCACTGTATATATATAAAATACTAAAAGCAATATTAAATCGCAATAATAGAGTTCCAAAGCCGATTTTAGCTATATAGTAGGTCTTAATTTTTAAGCGTCGTTCGTAAATAAGTAAAGGGATTTAAATAAAACAAGGCGTCTCTTTAGTCAATACGTTACACAGTTTATTTGTGGAAATACAAAGGTATCCGGTGGAATCGAAAATAAAACAAAGCATATAATTAATTCCATTGTTTCGACTTTTACTGGTAGCATAGCTTTGTTCCGAGTTTTTTTTACATTTTATGTTTTAACGAAAAATATAATTAGGTAAACGCCCTCCCCGCATATCGACTGGAGGCCGGCAATATGTCCTATTTTTAAAATTTATGCTATGACATTCTTAATAGTATTATTTATACTATTTTCTATCATATACCTTATTTCAAAATATAATTTCCGTACCGCGGAAATATTTAGGAGATATCACATTTGTTTCTTTTTTAACCTCGACCGAAAAAGAGGTGTGTTATATGTTTGACGTGTGTATCTGTCTGTGGCATCGTAGCTAAACCAAATGGACCAATTTTGATGCTATTGTTTTTGTTTGAAAACTGTAGTAATCGAGATGGTTCTTAGCTATATTTTGAAGGTCTTTTCAGATGTTTGAAGGTTATCAGATCTTTTCTAGTTGTTGAAAGGTCATGAGCAACGTGTTCTGGTCTTATCAACTCAAAATTTATAAAATAACATACGTAACCGTAATATGACGCTGCAGTATCATTTGGTATCAGCAAGAAACATAACTCCTCACTGCCATACATCTGAAGTATCGTGTTAGGACTCTTTGTAATGGGTTTTATAAGTAAACTATGAAAGGTTCTTCAAAATTTTCAAATTTGTATTAGCCAGATAACTTTTATTGACCACTAAACATTGCTCGCGACTACTTCGTGCCAAGTTTAATTTTTTTACTTTTTTTTATATAAATAGATGGATCATTGAAAGTAACCATTATCGGTGTTGTTATAAATTATAAGTATAGCTAGTATAGTTTAAGCCAATGTTATTTTTGAAGATATATATTTTAAATTATTTCCGTATCACGTTTTAAGCGCATGAGTAATGTCTGCAAAGTTTGGCACACACGCCACTTGATTTACGAAGTATTTAAGATAGCTATTATCTCAAAGGATAGCTTTTATCTCAAAAAGCAGGCTAAACTGTGTAACAGTTTCACCAACGGTGTAAAACAGTTGATTTATAAATGTAAGTACTGCCAAGTATAAGAGAAGAATTTGTTTCTATTAAAAAAATATTCTGATATTGTGTTTTATTTTAATATAAAAAAGAGGCCAAATGAGCAAATAGTACCACTTAATATCGTTGTCTTAGATTTTCGCGATTATTATTCATTGAAATAAAACTATTTTAAACGGATTTAAATCGCGTATATTAATTATTTTTATCATCCCGACGTTTCGAGCACTTTGCAGCGTTCGTGGTCACGGGTAGATTCGAGTTTGTATACTCCCGCAGTCTGTAAAGGAATATTACTCTTGATAGGTCTCAAGAACTGGCTCACTTTCTTATGAGGCTTATAGATGGTTTTAATCGAAGCTCGCTTCAAGATGTTGCCAATTCTATCTGTAACCTTCACATATGGTAGAAATGCAGGTTGTCGCTCAACTGTGGGTGGCTTGGTACGGCTTCTACGATGCTGACCACGAACGCTGCAAAGTGCACGAAACGTAAGGATGATAAAAATAATTAATATACGCGATTTAAATTCGTTTAAAATAGTTTTATTTCCGTACCATTTAATGTTAAGTCATTATCGCTTATAGACATATGCGACATCGGGGTCATTGCGCGTTCGTTGCCGGCGTTTGACAAAGAGCTACCTATACATTCGACGAAATTATATAAGTACTAAGTATAGCACATACATATATATACAATTATCGTGCTATTAACTTTTAAAATATTAAAAACTTTAAATCGGTCGAAAATAGTTTTAGGTAGTAAATACAGTCAAATTTGCTATACTTTGCAAAAACATTAACTTAAGTTTTTTTTGCTTATCAAATTCGTTATTCATATAAATAACAAAAATACTAACCTAATTTATATGCAGCTTTTTGCTTTTCATATTCGTGATTAAATATTAAAAGTACTTTTGAATGTTTTTGTTAATAGTATTACCGGTTAAGAGTTTTGAATTGGACATTGTGATATGTGAACAAAAGAAGCGTTGCGTTGATGCATTGCTAAGTTAGCCATTAAAGAATTTACAAATAGCTCCGAGTCTTATTTAATATTTTTATATAAATACACAAAAGACATGTATACATATATATGCACGACAGTGGCCTCGCTGTTAGCGGGACTTGTGATTATATTGATAGTTAAATATTAGTCGTTTTGTATAGTATATTATCATTGTGGTAGTGTAGGTGTAGACTACTAACTAGCTCATGTATGGACTGGTACTACACTCTCACAAAAAATCAACTTGAAGTAGATAATGTACCCGCATTTGGTAAGTTAGAAAGCAGAAAGCAGAACCCTCTCCCGCATTCCTTTTCTTAATTCCTGTTTGTCTACACTCCTCTTTCTTTTTAAACTGACGACGCATATGTGGTTCCTCTGAATCTGACTGACGAAATATGGAATATTTTGATAACGATAGGTTTACACAATTAGCCCCCAGAGTTACACAACGCGATACGTTTTGACAGTTGATTGTCAATCGACTTCAAAAAAGTAGGAGGTTCTCAATTCGTAACGTATGTATTTTAAGTGTTCGTTACTTCATTTTCGTTTTAGTATAATTATTAGAAATAAACTGTTAGAATGTAGTATTTTGTGACAGCGATACCGCACGCATAATTTCCCTGCTGATTGGTATGGAATACTGTTGGTTTATTATGAATTAGGGTGCTGATAAGGATGTGTCCACCAAGGAGATAATAATGTATTCGGGTAATGCGTCACGTATTAAACATTAAAAAATATTCATGTCATTTGAACTAAATAAGTACGGAAAAATGTATCTTAATGTAATGTTTAGAATAGTGAAGTGTGTTCCATATTTTGGATTATGCAATAATATAGTTGAAAAACTTATTAATAGTCAATCTGCTTTTAATTAATTAATTTTTTTAATAAAAAATAGGAAAGAAAAGATGGATATCTATTTCTTTAAACACATTTGTGAAGCATATGTTTGACATCTTTAGACGCCATTTTCACAAAATGAATTTTGCGTGGCTTGACACAGTATTACTTATCAGCGTCTATTTGTACCAATTTATACATTCCAGGTGTTACTAGCAATTACCGATATAGAGGACGAGTTTCATTTTTGACTACACTATTAACGGTTGACGTCTATTTGGCACTATATGGATGTTCCATTTTGGTCTATATCGTGTTTGAGAGAGCCTAAAAGCCGTTTAATGGGTGAATGTTTAGCGTAAATCTAGGTTCGGAAATTATTCCGCGTTGATACTGGATCGACTATAAAGACCGGGGTCGTATGGAAATTGATCTAAGCAAATTAATAAGGTGTCAGATTGAGATTAGAATAACGAATTAAATGACGTGATAATTCGTCGGTAAGATATGAAGTAGCTATTTTATTTAAGTGTACTTTATTTAATTTTCTTTTTTGTATAATAGTTGCTGCTGTCCGCGAGTATACTCGCGTTTATGGTTACTGTATCGCTGTGAGTTGTAGTAGAATTGAATTAGCGTATAAGCTTAATAAACAGGTTATCTAACGCAAAAATAATTTTTCAAATTGGATTAGTACTTTCAGAGATTATCCCTTCCATACAAAATCTTATGAAAAAATGTTCTCTCTTTATACCTCATATTAGTATAGACTAGCTTACGCCCGCGGCTACATCTGCATGGTTTGTGTATTTAAAGTTGTCTGGGTCATACCGATATACAGGCCAACTATAAAGTTTCATCAAAATCTGTTAATTACTTTTTACGTGAAAGATGAACAAATATACATCCATCCTCAAAAACTCTCCCATTTCTACCTCGCATTCATTTGTGTAGAAAGATGTATCTTTTTCTACTTTAAACCATTCATAAGAAGAAAACTCAGTTGTTTTCTTTCCTTTAAACAATTGATTCTAACGATCTAAGAATTGATTGCCGCCGCTCATGAACACGTGCATCACCACAAATACGTTAAAAAGGAAAATAAAAAAAGGTAAAAAGAAACAGGAAGTAAGAGTAAGAATGGAGAATGGACTCGGTTTTGTGAATGGCATAGACATACATTTCCATGTAAAACGTATGTACACACATTGCTCTAAACATTAATATCCACAATATTTTTCTTCATTGTAAGGACATTGAACTTTCATGTTTGAATCCAACATGCATGTAACGTGAAGTATTTAATAATATTCACCCCGGAACTTGCTTAGCGGTAACGCTATTAAATTTGTTACATAGTTTTAAATGTTACTAGCTGATGCTCGCGACTTCTTCTGCGATATCTGATGCCTAAAAGTAAAGTAACAGCCTGTATATATCCCACTGCTGGGCTAAGGCCTCCTCTCCTATTAGGGAGAAGGTTCTGAGCTTAATCCACCACGCTGCTGCACTGCGGGTTGGCGGATATACATGTGACAGAATGCCTCCCGGCACATGCAGGTTTCCTCAAGATGTTTTCCTTCACCGCCGAGCTCGAGATGAATTTAAATACAAACTTAGCACTTGAAAAATCAGCGGTGCTAGCCGGGGTTTGAACCCACGATCATCGGTAAAGATCGACGTGTTCTAATCACTAGGCCATCTCGGCTCTCATCTGGTCTGATGCTTACGTCATAGTTTTATGCATGCACAGTTTTCGACCAATCGGTTTATATAAGAACTTTAAAAATAAAAACTGGTCAAATGCGAGTAGGACTCGCGCACCGAGGGTTCCGTACAAACTTATAGAAATCTATATAAGACTAACCCATCTACGCCATTTGTGGTCTTCATCATCAGTTTCAACATAAGTTACTATCAAAAATACCTAAATCGGTATACGCTTGCCTATAATATTTGAGGAGTTCCCTCAATTTCTCCAGGATCTCATAATCTGATCCTGACCTGAAGACAACGGGACCACCTTGGAAGTATACCTTTTCAAACGAAAAAAAAAATTTTGAAAATCGGTACCCAAATGGCGGCGTAATCGGCGAACAAACATAAAAAAAAAATTAAATACAAGGTCGAATTGAAAACACTCCTTTTTAGAAGTCGCTTAAATATAATCAAATATTATGTAAATATGGATCACGTCCTAAAAACTATTTTGAAACTACTTAGGAGCACTTTAATTTAAAACACAATCATGGATGCAATCAACAATATACAAACACAAAATTTTATTTTAAGTACTAATACACCTTATACTTTCAAGAAAAAAAAGTTATAGCGCGATTCAGGATACACCTAGCGACATCTCTTGACAATTTCAATGAACTAACTTGTTGACTTTGACATTAACAACATAATTATATTATATTTTATTCTCGTTTTATTTTTATTTATATTCTACTACACTCCACTACCCCTGCACTACGTTCGTAAAATATTTAGATTTACATTATCAATCAAAATATCGAAATATATATTAGTGTTGCCAAGACGAAAATAATTAGTCCTTAATTAGAACAAAACTAATTTTTTATTTATAAATAACTAATTATATTACTAATAACCAGAAGACTTATATGTGTAGATAAATAAGTAAATTAAATAACTCGATCTGTTTGAATTTAATTTTAAAATTTTCGTACTAAGTCAATACGAGTACTTAAATCAAATCGCGTGAAGCTCTTATATTGAATGTTAATTACGTAATGACGTTATAAATCGACGATAAAACTTTTAAATGAAAAGTTTATTTTATAATTTTTAGCGCGTTTAAATAATAATTAAAATAAAAAAAATTATTAATCGAGCAGAATTATATCACAGTTAATTGTCATAATGTTGTAATAGATGGCATTAGCTGTACGCTGCATCGCGCTATCATTTTGTTACCTGCGATATATAGATTGCATTGCGTTGTTTATAAATGTTTGCTGCTTTTTAATGTTTTCGTATTGATACAAATTTCTTCTGTGTTTGTAAAATTGTTTTTTTGACCATGGTCAACTTCTATGTTAATTTGTTACATATAATTTTAATTCTAAGATTAATATATTTTCCGCTTGATCAATTTACAACTTGATACATTTACGCGTTCCTGAGAAAAAGGTTGAAAGACAGACGTACAGACTGACAGACACACGAACAGAAATTTACAGTTTTCGGATTTTTTCCTTTATGTATACTAAAGGACCTTGCTCTTGGCCAAATTTCATAATGCTTGGTCAATGGGAAGTACCCTATAGGTTTTGATTTCCTTGCGAAAACGTTAAAAACGCTATCATACTTAAAATATGTGATATAAATGACCGTATCTTTTGATTGCGTTAACTTAGAAGTTTGATTTTTTCACAGCGCTTAGTAATTACAACTCTCGAGTACTTGACGTTGATAAAAATTTGTTACCTTCACGCGTTTCTGAGAAAAAGGTTGAAAGACAAACTTACAAACAGACAAACATACATACAAAAATTTACAGTTTTCAGATTTTTTCCTTAATTTGTACCATAAGATCTTACTTCTTGCCAAATTTCACCGTGCTAGGTCAATGGGAAGTACCCTGTAGGTTTTGATTCCCTTGCGAAAACGCTAAAATGGTCAAAATATACGACATATTTTCCATTATCTTTTGATTGCGTTGACTTAGAACTTTAATATTTTCACGGCCGCATGTCATCGTAGACTTGAGTATATGATATTAATTTCAACATTATACGTCTATGCATTTCTGAGAAAAAAGGGTTGACATCCCGACAGACAGACAGACAGACAGACAGACAGACAGACAGACAGACAGACAGACGGACAACAAAGTGATCCTATAAGGGTTCCGTTTTTCCTTTTAAGGTACGGAACCCTAAAAAGCAAACAAACTCGTCAACGTCAATATAGATTAAATGTTGATTTGAATGTTTTAAATAAAATAAATAAATTACCGAATGTTTGTAACTATATCATTTTAGAATTTTAATTTGTTTTTAATTATGTCAATTTTTTTTTCTAGTCGTGTTTGAAAATTTTGGGAAAAGGATTCATGATAAAAAACGTTTGAAAAATTGTACGGAAAAAAATTGGTTGAAATCACATCGTCATATATATATATATATATATATATATATATATATATATATATATATATATATATATATATATATATATAAAAAAACAATTTTATTTTCTTAATAAATGTACCAGTACGAAGCCGAGGATAGGCAGATATTACGTGTAAATACAATATGCGGATCCAAGTTTTATTTAACCATGAACAAGACTGAGCTATCAAATCGTTAACAATAAAACGTGGACATTGTCACTTTATATCGTCTTTATACGTTTCCAATAACGTCGTGGCGACAGTTCCATAATAATCTGCTTCGTTTATCGGTTTTAGCTGACTCTTTTATGGTCTCCCATGTGACTATAATGTTTTGTTATGGTATAAAATTGAGTAGATTTAAAATTATTTCGCTAAAAGTATACAATGTTGTTTTGAAAATGTATGTTTAGTTTTATAGTTTATCTGCTTTTAAATGTTTAATTTTAAATATAATATACAATCTGAAAGTTTTGATTCGATTTACAAAAAATCCTTTATGTTAGATAGCCCGTTTATTAAGAGGGTTTTAGGTTGTATTACATCATGCCACGACTCAGGAGCGAAGCAGTCATCACAAACGCGAATGAAACTGTGAAAGGCACTTACTTATGTATTAAATTATAACTATGAAATATTAGCCGAAATTTATAAAAAAAAATATATATCCTTGTGTACGATAAAATTTTTTAAACATACTTTTTTACATCAGTCTCAACGATTTTTTCTTGTAGCTATGCATAAAGAATAAAACCTTCAGCGTGAAATGAGCGGCACGTCTCATAAAATTGTTGAAGATCGACTCGAGGTCGGAACATCAATTTGCATATTATTGCATTCTCTCCTGAATAATGAAGTGTCAAAGTAGATTCCAGAATACCGTTGAAATGTGATTAGGGTCGTTCTTTTAATGTTGTGTGTATTTAGGCAGTATTCTGAATAGCCTAATGAGATATCTAATAAGGGTATAGCGTGGTTTTGCACAGATATTTATTGATTGACGTTTTATTGCATATGTGACCACTTTAAGTAATTTATAAAGTAATTCATTAAGTATAAAATATTATATTAATGTAATTTAATGTAATAATTAATTCAATTGTTTAGTCTTAATTGTGCCATTTTATAAGACATGTTTTTAATAACAACTGTAATGATAATTTTATCAAGATTTGTATGGTTTTGATTGACCTTATATGTACAATATTATATTATCTTTGAAAGTACATGATCTTACAAATAAATCTTATCTTTATAACGTAACTGCCTATAAAGGCCCCAATGCTAGACACACTTTCGTAAGTAGTAAAACAGCTTAAACTATTACGTTACTCTATTAGAATCCAATCTATACTACTTAACCCATTAAGCGCCGATACTAGCAGCATTTTGAATCTAAATCCTTTATGTATTTTTTAAATTATTAGTGAGATATTTAAATACAAAAGGAAAAGGAAATGTGTGCCTATTATGGATAGTTTAAGAAAGGTGTACTCGTACGAGTACAGCGGTCGCAAACTTATTGAATCGTCCATGTGTAAAAGTTAACTACAAAAATTAACTGTACTTAAACGAGTACGACGGCGCTAAATGAGTTAATATAGGTGTATATAAATCTTTTTGAAAAAAACTAACCGACTTCGAAACCGAAACAAGTAAAGTAAAAAGTAAAAAATAAATATTATCTACCACATTTTTAAGTCGCTATCAAACGGTAAAACATTCGAAGTCGGCGCCAAGTAAAACCTTTTACGTGTTATTTACTGGCTATATTACATCACGCTATGACTTAGAGCAGCGAAGTAGTCACCATAAACGCGAGTAAAACCACAAGGGGTAGCCAGTTTATAATAAATATATTACATTTCACTTTAAGTTTTAATATTAATTGTTAACTGTTATAAATAACAGTTCAATGTTAAAATCAGCTGCAACGGAGAGCTGAAGTTATAACGCTGTTACAGTCTTTTCAAACTAACGAACTTTGAGTCGTACTTTTGTTAAGTTTTAAAACGTCGCATTAAATTAAAGTTCACGTTGTCGATAAAATCGCTGCAAATGTTTTACCCTGTAAGGGTAAAAATAATTTTATTGTTTACTAGCTTTGCCTCGCGGTGTCTCCCGCGTTAATTTGAGGAAAAATTTTGTAATATAATGTTTACTTCTTCTACTTGAATCGAAAATTGTTACCTGTATTATTGATTTCAATTTTGTTTTCTCGCTCTCTTTTTTATTTATTATTAATATAAATATTTTTTTTAATAAAAGTTGCTTAAGTTACCCCCTTATAACATTAGCTATCTGTCAGTGAAAGTTCCGTCGAAATCGGCCCATCCGTTTCAGAGATTAGCCGGAATAAACAGACAGACAAAAATTATAAAAATCTTATTTTTGATGTAAGTACTATACTTTCATATGCATTTAGTAAAAAGCTGTTAAATTGAAATTACAACATCAATTGTATTTATTAGTAAAGATGTGTCTACCTATTTTCACCTCCAATCAATTGGACACTTTTACGAACACTAGCCGCTCGGTCCCGAGAACTAGAAGGGGTTGATAGACAAATAGACGGAACTACACCGAAGTAATCCTGTAAGGGATTGTACCCAACTATGACGACGATGACGACACAAAGGAGGGTAATGTGTTTGACCGCCTGTGTATGTATGTTTGTATGTGGAATTGTACCTTTTTGACAATATTTAGACCAAACGCGTCGATTTTGGTAAATGATGCATTGTTTGATTCAAAACAGCGCGAATGTCATAGAAAGCTAGTTACTAGCTGAGCCCGCGACATTGTGCGTGTGAACTACAGGGTGATCTGCATGTCTCATACAAAGGAAGACTGAACTCTATGGTGCTTTTTAAGAAAGGAGCATTTAATTCGCATTCATTAATTGAATTTTGTAAAGAAGTTGCCTTTTCGTTTAGTTTACCGTACAATATTACTTCCCAGAAGTTGATTCTTATATGTGACACTATTAGATGGTGCAGTAATACAGGATGTTATTTTTTGTGAGACAGACACACACAATTAAATGCTTTGTATATATATATATATATATATATATATAACCATCTATAGTCTATACATATAGATAGTTTTGGCTATTGGCTACTTGAAGTTTTCAGTTATATTAAGTAGATATTAACTTAAGTGGTAATATATACATAAATAGCCACCGCTTTCACAAACCCAATTTAAATTCTGAGTGAGTAACTCCATTCGCGTTATTTTCTAAATTGAATTTCGAATTAAGCTGATCGTTACCAAGCTTTCAAATTCTGATGAAACCAAAAAACTTTTTAGTGGATACAGTTTGCATTAATAGAATGTTATCAAAGAGCTTGTTCAGTTAAGGATTCATTCTAAGAATTTAAATAAGAATTTATTACAATGGAACCAGGGCTGTATCACGATAACGCTCTTACCTCTAAGGCGAAAATTACTCTTATAAGTTTTGCTCTCAGACTTTTATAATAATTCAAATAAGTTATTTTTCATTGCTTTACATCTGTAAGAATTTACTGTCAGAGGCTTTATTTTTATTTGACAGACACCGCTTTCGTTAGTCTACCAAAAAAGAGGGGTATTATAAGTTTTACTTGTGTATACTATGTGTGTCTGTCTATGGTATTGGAACTCCGTAACAAATTGATTAATTTTGATGCGTATTTTTTTTCTTGAATGCTGATGTTATCAGGATAGATCTTAGCTATAATTAATAGAGATGGTTAAGACTTTTCAAGGCTATGAGCTCTTTTCTACTTTTTTAAAGGATTTCTCAAGCTTCTACTGATTTAATCAACTTGATATTTACTATATTATGAATGTTAAAGAAAAAAATTGAATCCACTAGAAACAAAACTCATCACCAACTAACAGCAGAAGTATTGATTTGGAGCTCGTTGCAATGGCGAGACCATTACAAGTAAAGGAGTAGATTTTCGTGAACATTTTTCCAAATTTTTAATTTTTTTTTTATGATTTTAAAGTCGGTTGCATGCTTTGAAAAGTCTTAAACTTTCTAGTCCTACCACAAACTTATGTATTGGCATACGGATGTTTGTCGTGGTCTGGGTGTCTGTGTGAGTGTTGGGTGTGTTTCCGGACTTCCGACAAAAGACCATGAGATCTTAATGGGAGCTGTTGAGTGTGGTGCGTTTATTTATTTATTTATTGCATACAAAACTTGATTTGTCTTTATCTGATATGTATAGATAAGCGAAAAATTAATTATGTATACAGTTTCAAAGCCTGATCAAAATAACTTACATCTTATTACAAAGTATCCCGTTATAATGGCGTAGCAACCCTAAGGGACCTGGGTCGAAGCGTTGACCGCAGTATTTTGATCTTATCTTATATAATCTACACTTATTTTCTTCAAGTTGGTGTGAGGCCTTATTCATAGAGATTTTTTTGTTATTTTTATTTATAAAGAGTATCAAAATACTAAGTTTTTATTTATCATATATTTTAAACTTTCGCGATTTATAGTATTCATATTTTATATAACGGGTCTTATCGCGATAACTAATCGTAATAATACCTTTTTATTGCCCGAAGTTTCGAGGAATTTGCAAAAATTTGATTTTTTTATTTATCGTTGGAGAATGTCTGTATTGTAAACTCAAACTCAAAATATACACTATTCAAATCGGCTTTTATAAGCTCGTTCGAAAACCAGGCTCGGATTGTGGACTAAGACGAGCCGTATTGCAGACGATAAGACGATATAGCTATTTGCAGTGGCTGTAAAATATAATGAGATTCTATAACTGATGTATAGTCGATTCAGCTAAGTGTAACGGTCTGAACTATGCGCATTACGCTGCGCAGAAATCAAATTTAGATATCAAGACAGTCATTTAGATATTTCTTTAAATTATTGAATAGTTTTTTTTTTTATATAATTATGCCATGTTAAAAATATAACATTCAAATATTGTTTTTATTTTTACATGCAATTTTTGAATTATTAAATTTTATAATAGAATATGGCACAATCAAATTTTAAGGAATCAAGTGGTGAGGTGAGCTGGAGATGTATTGATCGTAAACACAAGAGATATTTATTCATTTTAGGATATTATATATTCATACATTTTATTTTTAAAATTCTAAATCATTAAAGATATTACAACTGACTGCATCGCGAGCGATATTGACAAATATCTATATATTACATACGGATCCTGAGACGAACTCCGCCAGCCTCGAGTGGAGCGTCGCACGGGAGGGGCAGCGGATGCGCATGCGCAAGCGATCCTGAGGCCTCTCCATTTCCGTGCTCAGGACGGCTATCGCAGGGGTTTTAGTCGGTATAAATGGCCACATAACCCGATTTCCCCCTCAGGAATCGGGTATCATTTCGAATATTTCCCCTGCGTAACCAAAAAAATGCCATACGGATACTATACTCTATTTTTATACCGTCAAAAACTATATCTCTAATAGGGCTTGGAAGTACTTTACGGACTTTGCTGTAGAAAAAGCTTTTTTTCTTTAAATTATCTATGATAAAATCGCATACCTCACTTATAAATTAACTAAGAAAAGACTATAACTAAAAAATTAAAAAAATAAAACTAGGATTAATGAAAAAAGAATAAATCTATAAATTATAACAGAATAATAGTAATAATAAATTAACAAAAGTATAAGTAAATATGACAAAAAAAAATCATAACAATTTATTCCACTTACTCCGTTCAATTAAGTCGAAACATTGATATCAGTATCGTTTTTGAGAAGTGAAGAATAAGTAAAAAAGTTTTGGTTTTCCATGCTCAGCTCGGTTCTGAATGTGACGTTTCCCAAATTGAATTTTAATGAAAAAGATAAAATTTGTAACGGAATAAAAAAAGTATGATAAAAAATACCTTGTCATATAACACTGAGATGCGTTTAATTGTTCCGCACAAAAACATATTGCGGTCGGCGGTAAAAAGTCGAATTGAAAAACCAATTTAGCTCTGCATATGGAACGGAATCCGTTTGGTCTGAAAATCCAGAAGAGACACGACGTTGAAAATGATATCAATTCATAACAGGGACGTGCTTTTAGTTTTCTTTGAAACAGATAATATTTTGTCAAATCTATATTTTTTTAATCTATTTGGCCGATTACAATATAATTCACTATTATTCTTTTTTATCTATTATTATCAAAGATACCTTTCAAATGTTTCTGGCATGTTTATTAAACCTTTAAATGATGCATTTAGCCTAATTTTAAGCTTTTAGGTTGTTTATAAAAATTGTAACATATCTTAGAATTATATTACGTATTCACATAGATAATTAATTTTTGCATACCACCTATATACTAATAATATTTATACTACAATTATAATACTCATAATCATAACGCTTCCACGAAGCTTTCATATTCTGCGGTCGCAATGCATAAACAACTGGTGCTTGTGACGCCTTTCGAACTTTGAAAGCGTTATTGAGGACTTATGAAATTGTTAAGGTCGAAGTATAATCGATTCTGTAGACCTTTTATTTACTAAAAATATCAAATAAAAATTGATTCGAAAATTATTAAATTTTGAATAGTTTTGTCATCATCAATCCAATCGTGGTATAGTAATGATTCCACAAATTAAAGACCTTTATATTTTTGTTGAGAGCCGAGATGGCCTAGTGATTAGAACACGTTGATCTCAACCAATGATCGCGGGTTCAAACCCCGGCTATCACCTCTGATTTTTCAAGTGCTAAATTAGTCTTTAATTTCATCTTGAGCTCGGCGGTGAAGAAAAATATCGTGAGGAAACTCGCATGTGCCGGGAGAAATTCTGACACATGTATATCCGTCAACCCCCAATGGAGCAGCGAGTCGGATTAATCTCTAAACCTTTTCCTTAATAGGAGAGGAGGCCTTTGCCCAGTAGTGGGATATTTATACGCTGTTTATTTTTATGTTTTTGTTCGCTAGGATTGCGGTCTGTCAAATAATGGGCGCTTAGAAAACTATTTGACTTTATGACGTCAAAATATGCTCTCTAGGAGAGAATGTTATACTATTTTCACTGTAAAAGATTAAGTGACAGCATCAGAAGACAAAGCGACCGCTAAATGTCAGACAATATCATCCTAAGAAACCAAGGCATTATAAATCAAACGTATTGTATAGTCGGGGGGATGAGGGGTAATTTCGTCTGTTGGGTAAAACCGTCTACTCGCATTTAAGGCACTACGTTATACTACCTATATTTGTACAATATCAAAGCTGCAACAGTTATATACAATTGTTGAAAAATATCATAGCTGTAACTATGTTGTAGTGCCGATAATTTCGACTAGACGGTTTAACCCGACAAATGTAATTAGGCTCACTGACTATACATTGACGCATTTTTATGGTAATGCCCGATAAACCCGTAGGTAGCCGCACAGCGCGTCCGTCTTCGCGAGGAACGGTACGAGCACGTAACCCGATCTTCCCCCCAGGAATAGGGTATCATTTCGAAGATTCCACCTGCGTAAACAAAAAAAGATAACTACACAGGCAGAAACCACAAAAGTGTTGCTTGTTAAAAAAGAAATAAGAGATGAAGGGCATAGGAAGTAGGAGCGATAGACGATGTTGTGCATACTTTCGGCGTTCTCAGTCAAATGCAGCTATACTAGCTTCTTTACACCAATTTTCTGCGAGAATGTGGTACTTAGAGAAGTGGGTTGTAACTGCAAAATTGAACCAGCACGTATACGCTGAAGTCAGTTGGCTACGGCTACGTTTTACCACAAAATTAATCATATTATACGCGTTTCATCAGCACTGAATGAAAATATGTGCTTGGACGTACCATTTTCAGCATTTTTACGTCAACCAATTAAGGTTAAAGTGGAACTAAAAGTGCTGCACTTTTTTCACACGAGTGGCTATGTACGTGAAAGCGCGTTTCATGCGACGCACGCAATTGTTGCTAAAATAAGTACCATTATATATAGAATGATCCTATATAATGGTATTCTATCCTATTAGGATCTTTTATGCGCTGAAAATACACCGGGTTTCGAAGTCTTCTTAAGGTTTTAATTCGTCTATCACAAAACTTATAATAAAAAAAAAACGAAAATTGTATTTCTATGTGTCAATTTCACAGATTTAAAACAAAAATTGTCACAGACCGAAATAACGAAATATTAAACCATTAAAAAATCCATTTTATCTTCAAACACGTAACCCGATTTCACAATAACCTTCACTGATCGGTTTTTACGACATTCCAATTCAATACGAAATTAATTTTATCAACGAAAGTACAAAAGCCTGGTCGATTATAAAAAAAATTAAAAATTTACATATGTTCCATATAGTCCCATAAGCGTCATTAACCCTTCAATCCTGAAAGCGGATTCAACCTCAACTTTACGACAATTAAGCGTCGCGGAAATTAAACAAAGAGTTGACCGGGGTTCTAGTTTATTGTTACGGAACCCTAAATTTAGGACGCAATATGCTGATAGCAAACGTAATTGAATTAATCTATACGTACTGTTATAGCCCGTTAGGCATTTTAAAGTGGAAATTATTGCCTGAAAATTGTTTTGTATTAAACGATAAATAAACGTTAGAATAATAGATAAACTTTTGGTTAACTTTCGAAATAATAATTGATTTTGATGTTCCATGGATACACAAATAATAAATGTATACTAATATTATAAAGATGAAGAAGAGCCGAGATGGCCTAGTGGTTAGAACACGTCGATCTCAACCGACGATCGTGTGTTCAAACCCCGGCTAGCACCGTTGATTTTTCAAGTGCTAAATTAGTGTTTAAATTCATCTCGACCTCGGCGGTGAAGGAAAATATCGTGAGAAAACCTGCATGTGCCGGGAGAAATTCTGACACATGTATATCCGCCAACCCGCAGTTGAGCAGCGTGGTGGATTAAGCTCTAAACCTTCTTCTTAATAGGAGAGGAGGCCTTTGCCCAGCAGTGAGATATTTACAGGCTGTTACTTTACTTTTTTAATATTATAAAGAGGTAAAATTACTTTATAAGTTTCTTTGTAGGCTGTAATCTCTGAAACTACTGATCCGATTTTAATATTGAAAATTTGGAATTAAAAAGATTTATTTATATCGGCGTCATGTCGGATGTTATTTTATTTCAAAATGTATCAAAAAAGAAAAAAAAAACACAATATACTGTTAATTTATTTATTTATTTATTATTACAAAATCCACAGCTTTATATTAAGTAAATAATATAACAGAATATGAACAAACCCAAATGAAGCCAATTTCGGATTTACATTATTTATGTTTAACAGTTAAGGTAAACTAAGTAATTTTATAATCATTAGAATATATGAGAAAAAGATAAAAAATGTACAGTACTAATTGAATTTTAAAATAATATTAACAGTTTAAACAAAGAAAAATAATAGTGAGATTAAAAAATACCATGGTTGCTATAAAGACGAGTAAGTGTATGTATGTGTGCCTGGGTGTGCGTATACGTGTGAGTGTATGTGCATAGTTGATTTATAAGATATGGTCTTATATGTGTATATACGTTGCGTTTATTTACCCTTACCACCACTAAGCTCCTGTATTATGGCGTTTCTGAAGGATCGCCTAGACTTGAAAAACGGGTCAACATTTTCAAAACGTTTATTATATTGCCGCGGTAATCGAGATGCTACTGAATTAATATGAGAATATAACGCAATCAGAGTACTGCAATTGAGTAATGATGAAATGGCATCGAAGTATTTTAATCCTCCAGTCTCGTTATCCGTATAAATTGTAAACACCATATATCGAACGTTCCAAAGCCACAACACTACCTTATTTTATTTATTTTCATATGTATTGAATGAAATTAATATTGAAAATGAAACCAAAATTCACGCGATGCGAAAGACCACTAATGATGACCATTGTGCAGCGAAGCTTTAACCGAAGTGGAAACCAATAGCATTACTTCCGTACCAATGACTTTAACCATTGGAATTATAAACAGCTCATTTATTATGCTTGCCTGGTACTCTGAATCCAATCACATTGCACTTGTAAGTTTACATATAAACATGGGCGTATGAAGGGGGGATCCCCTCTTTAGTGAAGGACTTACTGATACTTAGGATATTGGACGAATTGCACTGGCTCATAAAATTTCTTAATAACTAAGATTGGTATTTAGAGCTCCGAGGGCAATTGACTTCGAATGTTTTACTTGGCACCTATGAAGTAATTAACAAAACCGAAAATTATATGCCAAAATTTTCTAAATAATTTTTATCAAAAGTATATTCAGCGGTTATAATAAGTATCAACAACAAAAAAACATTGCATTATATATATTTTTTGTTTCGAATGCATAATAAACAGAACGATACAAGTGTTTTTGACAATGACAATTGAAACCAATGATATTATAAGATTATGATTTTTCTTACTCAGAATGCTGACCAATATGGACGACTATGCCTAGCAATCCATTACTGACTGAGTATATCAAGCGAGCGCATCTTTGGTTCAACAAATCAATTGTCTTAAGATTTTAACGTTATAGAGCGTAATTTATCTATTGTTATAATATATCATTGATTAAAAGTGTAGAAAAAAAATTGTCATACAAATGTGTATTTATAATGCATTATATATACAACATATATAAGAATTAAATTGACTGAATTAAAAACGGCTCTAAAGCGAGTTTGCTAAACTGGTACACTTTATTCTGGTCCACAATCTATGATTTTGATTAGAAAAATAATATAAAATAAATAAACGGCCAAAGTCATAAGTTAAGTAATAAATTTTTCATAAAACTAATGATACAGTTTTAGTTTTCATTGAAATCGACCCCGAATGCCTGTTAAGTATTTTTTCCGATGCCTTATAGTTTCGGATTTGGTCTCCCACGCCCAGTTAAATAAAATACCCTGTATAAATGAAGTTATAAGTATTCGTTCCCACATAATTATATTTTAATCGAATTTATTCAAATTAGGTATCCGTTCATGTTAGGAACTTTGTTCAAACACGAATCACATTAATATAGAGGAAGCTCTGTGGCATAACTATGTAACGATTGACAAATTGTTGGCATACCAGAGAAATTATTATGATGACGTAAGTTTCTTCAGTAATTTCGATAAAATATTTTGACCAAAGTCTACACAAGTGTATGTATATGAAATTGTGAATAGATTTATAATTTTCGACTTATTGACTGCAGCGCGTATATAGCCTCATCCGACCCGGGCAGTACTTCATACAGCTACTAATAACATTACACTAGTAAAAATGTATCTTAATAATTTATTTTAACTGACATTTAGGTTACATATTTTTATTACAAAATTCATCTTTACACTGTAAAAAATTAATCGATTTCCGCGGTTTGAACACTTTTATATCTATTAAACTACGTTACAAATTTAGATAGATTAGATCTTTTAAACTACGCTAGAAATTTTAATGCGGTTTTCATTAATAAGCCGAGAGGTTTAAGAGGAAAGATTAAATGTATAATACATGCATATTATAGCAGAGAAAAGCCGAGTACTTCAAGGATCTGTAATGTAATGTAAAAAAGTTCATTGCATCCGTGCGAAACTGGGATGGATCGCAAGTAATATATAAAGAGATAAATTATGTAATACTAAAACGAAACCTAACTCAGTTAGATCGATCCCTCTTAACTTTGAACGAATGTTAATAAAAAGGACGCGAGACCGTAAAGATTGGATTTAATGGGGTAAGCGGGCAAGGTCACTTAGCTGGATTTATCCTATGAGCCTGTGTCAATGTGGGCCCGTCCCAAATGCTCCCGTAATAGAAATTATTCAAATTAGGCCGCTACTCATATGAGGGCCACTTTGTTCAAATATGGGCAAATTGCTTGCGGTAACTACCATTTACGATAAATTTGTTTCCCTCGTAAATATTGCAAGGAATAATATCTTAAGTAATGTAGGGTTAATATGAAAATTCAACGGAATTTGGGTATGCAATGCTAATGTAAGTGATGATGGGTTAGAATTTAGATGTATGATTAATATGTCTATATTTAAGTTAATATACTAAAGATCTCACACAGGTTGGTGGTTAGAACGCGGCGCGGTGGTTAGATCTCAAACGATGAACGTGGATTCAAACCCCGGCTAGCATCGTTGAGTATCATCAGCAGAATCTTGTAGCTTGCTTATCAGCGTCCATATAACATAGCAATTTATAATAATATTAATAATAACGCATCACACTCAACCGCCCCCATTAAGATCTCATGACCTTGTGTCGGGGGTCCGGAAACACTCACAACACTAACACAAACACCCAGACCACGACAAACATCCGTATGGCCAATACACACGTTTGCCGTGAGAGGGTATCGAACCCGCGACCGATTATTATACCGACTATTATTTCTTTTATTGTATCTTTTTCCTTATTTTATACATTTTTAAATACATTTTGTATACATAATAGAAAAAATATTTAAAAATATAAAAAATAGCTGTCCACCGGTGGCAGAATGTGAGCCAGGCCACCGGCAGTTAGGGCTCCAAGTTGAGGAATCTCCTCACTATACGTGCCGTCTCAAGTAATACTGCCTTCTGTATTCGGCCCTTGATCCAACTACCAAGCGAGAGTTTCTGAAGATGTTGGTCGAAACTCTTCGCTAATAGCCCGTTAACCGAGACGACAACAGGTACAATAATTGTTGAGTCCACTGTCCACATGGCTGTAATCTCGTGGGCAAGATCTAAATATTTACTAATTTTTTCTTTTTCAGCCTTCAGGAGATTATCGTCATGTGGAACAGTAATGTCAACGATTATTGCTCGGCGCGCTGACCGGTCCACTATAACTATATCAGGTTTATTAGCTGGAATATACCTGTCAGTGATAACAGACCGGTCCCAGTAGAGTAAAGCACGGCCATTTTCGAGAACCGGCGTCGGGTTATACCTATAGTAGGGCACCTCAAAGTCTATGAGATCGTAAAGAAGAGCAAGTTGTTGGTGTAGTATCCTGGCTACCTGATTGTGTCTGTGCAAATACTCTTCGTTAGCAAGATGACTACAACCGGAAATAATATGTCTGAGTGACTCGCCAGGACGATGACATGCTCGGCATACATCGACGGTTCCGTCTTTCATAATATACTTCCGGTAGTTGTTCGTCTTGATAACTTCGTCCATAATTGCACAGACAAAACCTTCGGTCTCCCCAAAGAGGTTTCCGTATTGTAGCCAGGATACAGAGCTTGTCTGATCTACATCCGGCCCCATCAGGGCTTTGTAGAATCTTCCATGTAGCTCTTTGCTCTTCCATACGGCCACACGATCAAGTGTGCCCATTACTAGGGGTTTACGCCAGTTCTCTTTGCCTAAAGACAGCGGAGTAAAACCCTTGTCAACTGCTACAACATCCTTGTGCATATCCCCGTTCATATTAAGAAAGTACTCTCGGAGATTATACACCACACGATTGTGAAGATTCTTAGCACTAAGAAAACCACGACCTCCAAGTTTTCGTGGAATGTATAATCTCATCACAGATGAGCGAGGATGATGCATTCGGTATGCTGTCAGCAGCTTACGAACCTGGCGGTCCAGGGAATCCAGTTCAGTCTGAGTCCATCTTAGAATGCCAAAGGTGTAGACGAGCAGGGGCATGACCCAACTGTTAAAGGCACGCACCTTATTTCCGCCAGATAAGAAGCTATTAATAACTTTCTTCAGTTACCGACTATTATTATTATTATACCGACTCGACACTAATGCGCTTTAGTCAGTTGCAGTGACCATTGCGCCAACGCGTCTGTCAATTTATGTTATCAATAAAAATTTTCTTTGTAATAAGTAAAGAACTATAACAATTATCTTGAAATATCCTCTTAAAAGGTCTAACCTATAAAAGGCCTAAAACATTTCACGCCCGTATCAAAGTGATTTACCTTTCCGTTTGTTTATACATGCCTCGCTACACACCACTGCCTTCGCCTTTGAACCTTCTTTTCTGTGTAAAAGTGTAAACAAGTCATATAAAGGCAAATGGAATATGCATACATTCGTCATGAAATGTAGTCCTTGTAAGAGGGTTCCCGTAATTTGCTATAGCTTTCTTTAGGTTATCATTTTTATTTTTAATATTTTTAACTACCCAACAAAATGACATTCAGTTTTAATATTTGTGTTACAAATTTTAATATTTTAAACTTTTAGTATTTCGTAATATGATATGTAATAGCTAATACACCTATTTAATAAATACTAATAAAACTATTAAGAATAAAAAGAAAGAGAAATTAAAAATAACTATGTTAAACCTAAATAACTATCGATGTCACAGTGAGGCATGGAGCCCAAAAAATAAGAGGGATGTTATAACTTTGACGTATGTACATATCTGTGTGTCTGTTGTGGCATCGCAGTTCCCAACTATGGACCGGTTTTAATGCAGTTTTATTTGTTTTAAAACTGATGTAATCAAAATTGTTCTTAACTATAATTTATGAAGATCATTTCGATAACTAAACTACTGTGTTTTTAAAAAGGTCTCAAACATTCAAAATTGTCGAGGTTTTTTTTTAATTTTCAACTTTTGTATTTACAATAAAATAGGTGTTATGTCGACACTCATTTAAATATGGTGATTACAAACACATATATTATAATTATTATTTACAATTGCTTACCATTATTATCTGTATAAGATTATCGTGGCGAACAATAAAATGTAAATACGTAAGAAATATTTCGCACAGGCACAAAATAATAAACTATACGTTTTAAATTTATTATTCAGGTTTATTTATTATATAACAAAATGTAATACATCGTAAAGTTTAATGGCTTGATTTTATTACATAATAATTCAACGATTACAATGTTATAAAACCAACGCCATGAAACGCCTACGCTTCGGATTAAGACATTTAACAAGTAATGTACCTTGAAAATTATTTTGTGATAATTCTAGAAAAGTTATTATTAAACCAAGTCGAAATGCGTCTGGATCTTTCGAATACATATTGTATTCAATTCAGGATACGTAAATATTTAAATAGGTACACATAAAGATTTATAAATTATGTCTATATAAATAAATAAAATTAAAGTGTCTGTTTTTAACAATAAGTGCTCAGTTTCTATATTGTGGCGTCACACTGCTGTGTAGACAACAATTTTGTTTTTTTTTTTGTTTTTATTATCTTTTTATTTCATGCAGTTTTGCTGCAAAACAAGATTTTTTTCTTTCTTTCTTTAATTTCAATTAACAGCTTTTAAATAAACGTCTATGAAAGTATAGGGTACTTACATCAAAAACACAATTTTTGTCTATCTGTGTACCCGCCTGTCTGTCTGTTTATTTTCATCAAATTAACGTAACCGTTGTACACAGCTTTCAGACATTGGCTGGAAGAAACAGAAATGCAAAAATTAAATAAAAATTTTTTGGTGTAAGTACTTATATACTTTCACGTGCTTTCAGTTAAAAGCTGTTATGTTGTAACTACAAACAGACACTTCAATTTTATTTATTTGCATAGATAGGAGTATAAATGAAAAATTGACAAGTTGTAAAGAACTAATACCCGGGTTAGTTCTCGTTACAAAATATTTCTACCGACGGCAATATTTACGACGTTGCCGACGTCAATACCGTTCATCCTCGTTTGTTATTGTCATCCGAGAAATAAAGACTTTTTCTCGTGTCTTCATTATGTTTTCATCTTAAAGTTGGGTTTGTATTTTCTTCAAATTTATCGAGTTAATATTTACTTTTTAACTGACTTCCAATAAAGAAAGAGGTTCTAAAATTGTCTAGGACTAAAAAAATCGGTACATAACACGTACTCGTAAAAGATTTAACTTGGCACCGACTTCAAATATTTAACTTGGTACCGACTTCAAAATGTTGTAGAATTTTTTCCTTTTTTATTTTACTTGTTGTTATCTAAATCCGTTTTATATTCTGTTAATCCGTTTTTTTAATGTATAGGTAAAGATTTACACCTCTGTTTACATTTAAGTTTCAGTTTTAAATTTAATATCGGATAGTATGAGTAACTGTACAAAGTGTTTTTAATAAAAACGAAACGAATATATCGAATATTCATAGTATTTTATAATTATACATGTTTAATTTTATTATTTAATTTATTTTTAAATTTAAAACATCGATAATATTGTAAATAATGTATGTAACTTATTGACTAATAGGAAATCGAAACAGATCAAAAAGTCCGTATTTTAATTTATCATTAATTTAAATGAAATGAATATTTTATGTAACTACCGAGAAGCTCAGTAAGGACGGATTAATTTACAAAATTATCCTATACAAATATTATTAAGAGAGAGCTGATGTTAGACGTGCAAAGTAAATTCCGGAACCACTGAAGTTTTTTTTTTAATTATGTTGCCATTTGTAGGGTACATCATTCTAGATGGTCAAAGATGGGGTTGCCACTTTTTTGTACATTGAAAAAATTATATTATGTCAAAATAAAGTACCATTTATTTTACACTATCGTTTGCTTAAAAAATTAGTTTTAGGGATTTTTAACACATAATTATTACTAAATAGCTCACAGCATTTTTACAATCCATAGTTAGCTTAAAATAAATAAGTAATTCATTTTATATTCGATTCAGACACGCTTTGTTACTTTCGTCTCGCCATTTGCTGTTCATCACAGTAGAATCTTAGCATCGGTATTCTTAACAAATAATTAATTTTTAAAATCAAAAACCCGACAGCGTAACAAAACCAGCATTTTATCTCCTTTACATTATAGTGTCCAAAATTGTTTTATTTTTATTTTTCCAAATTATTATGCTTACTCTGACATTCGTGCCGTCATGATAAATTAAATGATTTGTCATTATATTAAAATCGGCCCACGGGTTTTGGTTCTTCGCATTTTTCTGTAAGGTCCTCCATACAATTTTTTTTGCAAATTTAAAGTTTCTTCATTTCGATTAGAGAAATGAAATAGTGCGTTATAAAGTATATTTGTGTTCTTTATTGTTCTTATAATGACTTCATAGAGTACATTTTCACGAAATTACGTTATTTCAATACTTTGTAATAAATTGTGGGTGACAAGCCTAGTCATACACTATATTTTATGTATATCTATACTAATATTATAAAGCTGCAGAGTTTGTTTGTTTGAAGGCGCTAATCTCAGGAACTACTGGTTCGAATTGTAAAATTCTTTTTGTGTTAGATAGTTTATTTATCAAGGACGCCCATAGGCTATATTTCATCATGCTACGACTCACAGGAGCGAAGCAGTAACCATAAACGCGAGTGAAACTCCAAGGGACAGCTAGTTTTAAAATAAAATGTACATTAACGCAACCGAAGCCGCGTGCAAAAGTGAGCTTAGAATGAAATTTATCGTTCCGTTGATAAATCGATAGTAATACCGGTTCATGAGCCGTGTCAGTATTTTGCATGGTCCCGCTTATTCCGCTTTGTGATCAGAACAAAGGCGTACTGAAATTAACTTTATTATTTAATACTTACTGATATTATAAATGTGTTTACAATCACTGAATCAATTTTCGTGATATTTGCCACAATTATATTGTTCATCGATTTTACAGTTGGATGCTGATATGCAATACTGTGTCAAACCACACGGACTTGATTTTGATAAAATGACGTCTAAAGATTTCGAATCTATTCTTAACACATCTGTTTGAAGAAGCATATATCCATCTTTTCTTTTCTATTTTGATAAAAAGTATAATTAATTTATAGCAGATAGGCTAATAAAGATTTTTATGTAATAATAAGTTTTTCAAATATATTAAATTATTGCATAATCCAAAATATGGAACTTACTTCAATATTCTAAGCATTTGATTAAGAAACGTTTTTCCGTACTTATTTAGTTCAAATGACTTGAAAAAATTTTGTATAATGTTTAATACGAAATGCACTATCAGAAAACATCAATATCTCTAAATTTGACTTTTTGTGGGTTAACACATTATTGCTTATCAGCATCCAGTTATGGGTGTGGTTTTAATATAAATTATTTATATTAACTTTAAGCAGTATCAATACATGCTTGTAGATATTTGTGCTATAATGTAGGCCAAATTATATTCTTTAAAAACGTATTATAAGTTTTATTCTTAATTGGACGCTGATATGCAATACTGTGTCAAGCCACATGAACTTTATTTTGAGAAAATGGCGTCTAAAGATGTCAAACCTATTCTTAATCAATTTGTTTGATGACGTATATATATATCCATCTTTTCTTTTCTAATTTGATAAAAGGTGTAATGAATGAAAAGCAGATTGATATATTTAACGTGATATCTAATAATAAGCTTTTTAAATATTTGAGATTATTGTATAAATTGCAAAATATGGAACGCACTTAAAACTCAAGACATTAAATTAAGACGCTTTTCCCGTACATATTTAGTTTATATAACCTAAAATTATTTTTAATATTGTTAAATAGATAACACACTATCAAAATACATCAATATCTCCGAATTTGACTTTTTGTGGGTTGACACATTATTGCTTATCAACATCCAATTGTAATATTTGTTCTTAAATAAAATGTTATGCCAGAATAACTTAATGTAAATAGACATATAATTTCTCGGAAATGAACATTCGTAGTATATAAAAACTGGGAAAAATTAATAACGAATCATAAAAAGAAAATTCCTTTTATTTTCCAATAATTCGCTATTTGTAATGAAAGTGATGTATATAGAAAGATAATGTTATAATTATGATCAATACATCATCTCATAAATCGATGAAAATACATTACATAATCCTGAACATCTTAAATAATGATTTTTAATGAGTCCAGAAGTAAATAAAACATCTTTTAAATAAAAATAAACCGACTTCAAAAACGAATAAGATAACTAACGATAACGATAAGTATATAGTGTAAACTAAACAGCTAAAAATTATGACACTTTGAAATCGATACTAAGTAAAATCTTTTACGTATTAGTTGCTCTTGTAAGTCGTGATGGCAAGGCGTGATGTAACCTATAACCTTTCTGAATAAGCGGACTTTACATAAAAAGAATTTTGCAAATGGGATGAGTAGTTTTAGAAATTACCCCCTACATACAAACTTACAACCATATAAACTTCCAAACAAATTATACCTCTTTATAATATGGATTCTGATAAGCAATACTGTGTCAACCCACACGGACTTCATTTTGAGAAAATGGCGTCTAAAGATGTCTAACTTATTCTTAACACATTTGTTCTAATTTGATACAAAGTTTAATGAATTAAAAGCAGATTGGCTACTAAAGTGTTTTATCTAATAATACGTTTTTCAAATATATGAGATTATTTAATAGTCAAAAATATAGAACAGGCATCAATATTCTAAACATTAAATCAAGAAACTCTTTTCAGTACTTATTTAGTTCAGGTGACATGATTTTTTTGTATCATGTTAAATATACATTATCGGAATACATCAATATGTCTAAATTTGTCTTTGCGGGTTGACACATTATTGCCTATTAGCATCCATATTAGAATAGGTTTAACTGTGTTTGTGTAAAAGAGTTTGTTCGAAGGAGTCGCAACAGTGTTATTAAATCAATAAATTATATTATTATATTAATTAATTAAATCAACCAACAACGATGAATGGTAAGAAATTGTGCAAAATAACAACTGATAATTGTATTTATCATAAAGAATTAATTAAAATATGACATCATAATACCTTATCTTAATAACTTCTGCAAAGATGTCACCTATAAATTATATCGTGATTGAGAAAGGTCGGGATTTTCGGTACTTTAGGAAACATAATCTCTCGCAAATGTTGATCACCTGATCTTCGTCGAGATAAACGAGGTACATTATGACGGTCAAGTTAATTAAAGTGGTGAAAGATAAAGAACGTCATATCATGTCATATTAAAAGGTTCTTTATAACTTTCGTTGACATTTTTTATTGGTAAAAATGACCACCCCATTTTATAACTTGCTGGTTGAAATCCATCGTCCAATCTGTATTTTCTAGCTAAGTTTTTTTTATCTATACTAATATTATAAAGAGGCAAACTTTGTATATTTTGTTTGTAGGGGCTAATATCTGAAACTAAAGATTTTATTTGAAAAATTCTTTTTGTAATGGTTAGCCCGGTAACTCTTAAACCTATTCAAATAACGTTTTATGATATAATCAAGTTTTATTATAATCTGTTAAATATACAACGAGAAATTATGAATCACATATTGCAAAATACTAAAAACTATCGGCCTGTTTCGAATATTATTCTTAAACAGGCGTCTTCGAACCATTTCATAATTCTTAAAATGTACTAACATTAGCGTATAAAATTATGAATATTAATTAGCTATTCTTAAACAATTTTAATTATGAATTTCAAAATATAATTTTTATATAACGTTGCGAAAAAATGTTTCATTAAAATTAACAAGTGATAAAAAAGTAAATTAAAAACTAAAAGCAAGGAAAATTCCGCTTTTCTTTGAGAAATGTTTAAGATTTAATTAAGAAAAATAACTTACTGTCCTTTGTTATAATATTTTATATTATTTACGAGCTTCTGTTCCTTTGCTTTAGACCTGCACTTTTATTTTATTATCCTTAGGCGAGAATTACGTTTTTTAGTTTTACTCTCGAGGGCGATGTAAAACAACTCTGTAACCTAGTAACAGATATATCGTAAAAAGTCACGAAAGCTGTTTGTCAAAAATAAGGCGTTGACGTTAAGAGCTTTATTTTATTATTCTATTTCTTGAAATAGTAGCCATTTTAACGGTTTTTATTTTAATTAGAGTACTAGCTGTGCCTAGAGTAACTTAAGGAAATATTATTATGTTTACCTTCCCCACTTGAATCGCATATTGTTCACTATTTCATTGATTTTAATTTTGTAACAAAAAATTAAATAACAGTAGCCTAAGTTACTTCATAACATTAGCTATATACGAGTGTTAGTCCGGTCAAAATCGGTTCAGCTGTTTCATATATTTTTTGCTAATATCAAGTGCATCAACGTCTTTAACATTCAGATTTCTCCTAATTGACCCATCTGAATAAATCATAGTATAGATAAGTGAATGGATAAATAGATTCTGAATAAAAATAAGTATCGTACTTTGTTTATTTGTTTACATGTTCACGCTTCAATGCCTTAATCGATTTTCATTTAAACGTATATATTATTGATATTCTAAGAAACGTGGAAACAAACAAACAGATAGTTTGAATTCGACGAAAGCTATGTTGCTATATTTATTAATATTTAATTTATATATTTTTTACCCCCGAACAAAAAGGAGGGTAGTTAATAGTTTGATGTGTGTTTGTGTATTTGTGTATTCGTGTATCCGTGTATTTGTGTGCGTCTATCTGTGACATCATACCTAGCTATCTAATGGACCGATTTCGATTTTGTTTGAAAGCTGATGTAATCGGGATGGTTCTTAACTATAATTCATAAAGATCTTTAAACGTTTAAATGTTATTAGCTTTTATATGGTTGTTGAAAGGATTTGAGCACGTTATACTGGTCTGATCGAATCGAAATTGACTTTATTGTGACTTTAATGATACTAAAACAATGTAGTTACGTAAATTTGACCTGGTATTCCAATGACTCTTGGAATCAGCAGGTGTATCCTATCAACTTACAGCGGTATTGTGTTGGGCCTCGTTTAAATTGTCTTAATGATTAGATTGTTCGTTACTGACTGACTGATCTATCAATATAAGGTTGAAAGCAATAACCCGATTGCGCTTAAATTTGGCACGCGGGTAGTTATTATAACGTAGGCAAAGCTAAGAGTTTTTGTTGGATTTTTCATTTTTGAAAATTTAACCTATAAGGGTTACACCGGTGAATAATGGTTAAGAACTTGTCATAATGTTGTATTGCAATTCAATTGTATTTTTGTTGCAATTATTGTAATTCTCCATTAAATAAAATACATAATTGCCTAATTATTATAATATAATCTGTATATACAAGATGCAATTATATTATAAATTATTTACGTGCTTGATAAAAGGAATTTTGACCGACAAGGGGTGAAACGGAAAACAAAGTTTCTATTAAAAAAAATCAGACTAAGCGCGAGAGAAATCGCGAGCTAAAGCTAATGGTAGTACATAAATCTACGACTGTGAAATCCGTTGTCGAATTCAATTATCACACTAATATATCGAGGGTTAATCTGCTTGTCGTAAATATGTGTGATGTATTAAAACCGATATTCCCCTCAACGGGACGATCTTAAATGGTCGATGTATTTACATTGTTAAACTAGATTATTCTTTAATATTTTGTGAGTGCTATTATATTCATTAAATCTATACTAATATAATAACTAAATAGTATGTTTGTTTGTACGCTCTAGTCCTATGAACTATTAATCTGGGGATTATTTGTAATTGAGTAAAACTATCAAAATATCAGAATATCATTTTGACAATTGAAGGTGTTTTATTAGAAAAATCTGAAACTGTCAAATTGTAGCATGTTTTGATTGTCATAGTTTTACACAACTACTCAGATTAAAAAAAAATCTTTTCATTTTAGACTTACTGTTGGTTGAGAAAGTTTATAGACAAAAGTCTGCCATATTAAAATATACATTAACGCGAGCGAAATCGCATTCTCAAATTGGTCTCAAATACTATAATTTCAAATGTTTTTATATTATATTAACCATTATTTTGGTTTTCTTTAAATGAAACAATATGACAGGGTCATAGTTGTAAATTTCGTTATCTGAAGCTTTTAATAAAGGGATCAAAATCAGAGATCCAAACCCGCATGGAAGTTTGCGATGTATCGCTACCCTTTATTCGCCTAATTGTACACAACGATAGAACAAATGAATGCTGATACGCAATAGTATGTCAACCCACAAAATGTCAAGTTCAGAAATATTGATGTTTTTTTAAAAATGCGCCATGTATTTAACATTGTTAAAAAATTCAAGTCATCTAAACAAAATATGCGCCTAAAAAGATTTTTAATTTAATGTTTTGAATTTGAACTGTGTTCCTTATTTTGCATATAATACAATAATGCCATATATTTGAAAAAGTTTCTAATAGATAAATCTGTTTGTGATACCAATCTACTTTGAATTAATTATACCTTTTATCAAAATAAAAAAATAAATTATGGATATATATTTCTTCCAATAAATTTATTAAAAATAGGTTTGACATCGTTAGACGCCATTTTCTCAAAATGAAGTCCATGAGTTTCGACATAGTATTGCTTATCAGCGTCCAAATGAACGTAATTATTAATTCAACATTTGACATTAAAAGATAATTTTTGAAAGCTATATCAAATATACGTCACTAATTTATATTCATTTTAGATCAGACACAACTCTATGAGCTTGTCGAGTTGTTCACCCGTTTTGATTCGTCGACTTTTAAAATTGTCTCTTACAACGTGCGGCTAGACGTAATCGAAGTATGAAAATGGGTACATCTAGCAACACCATATACACAGAAGCGCCTAAACATTGATAATCACTTAGAAATGGTGTTCGAAATTTCTTCCGGTTCGAAAAGTAAAGTGGACGTAAGTTTTTAAAGAAGTTTGTCATTAGTGCCGAATAGAATTCTGGCTCATATCTAGTAAAGTAATGGTAAAAAATAATTATGTATTGAATTCCTTTAAATATTTTAAATTTTCAGTCTTGTATCCCAAGCGGCACTCGAAAGACTTAATAGAAACAAATGACCTCAGTCCCGGATCTCATTATGGATTTTTAAATAAACTAACTTTCAGCTGACCTTAGAATGTGCACTCAATGAATAGGATAATAACTTGTCGAGACTTCTTTATTAATTTTTTGCTCGATGCTTTTAAAAGAACTTTTAATTATAAATCCGTCTAAAATTTATATACTTTTTATAACACTGTGAATTTATTAAAAAGGCTAATTTATCTGTTTTTAAATATAATGAATGTTTTTTTGTTAGCCTTTAAATGGAATAATGCAATATTAATAGTGATACTATTTGACGTCCTCAGTATTTTAAAAAGGTCATATTGTCATTTCACAGATGTCTGTAAAAACGGTATTTCGATAAAAAACTTACTTTTGTATTAAATATTTATTTTTGTACATTATCAAAATCTTTTGTATAGGGCGTTTGACTTTTAATTAAGGCTCTACAAATTTCCGTATAAAAAAATATTTTTACTCCTTATAAATTAGTTAAATATTTGAGCAAGACTGCTCTCGAGCTTCGTAGTATCCACTTCGCGCTATACATAGGGTCAGTTTTTTTTTACCTAATACATTAGAGAAAAATAAATACTTTCTAGTGAACACACAAGCAGCAAGTTCAATTACGTGCGAAAGGTGTAAATGGACGCTGATAAGCAATACTGTGTCAAGCCACACGGACTTAATTTTGAGAAAATGGCGTCTAAACATGTCAAACGTATACTTAATACATTTGTTTGAATAAGTATTTATGCATATATTTTTTTCAGTAAAGACTTATCTTATCATAAATTTTTCAAATATATTAAATTATTGTATATCTAAAATATATAACACACTTCAAAATTCTAAACATTAGATTAAGAAACTTTTTCCCATAGTTATTTAGTTGAGATTACTTAAAAATGTTTGTATAATATTAAGTACGAAATGCGTTATTAGAATACATAAATATCTCTTTTTGTGGGTTGATACATTATTGCTTATCAGCATCCAAATGAAAAATAAATTATATTTTTCACGCGGAATGTGATGTGTTAGTCCTATAGAACCCTCCATTTGAAGGACCTTAATTTAAAACCAAGTAGTATATTACCTCAATAAATTTAAACAAGTCCTTATAAAGCGATATTCCCTTAAATGTGTAACGGTTAATGTAATTTTTCCTTAATTTTCTTGTGGCTCTTTAAGGAGAAATAAATCGAATATGGTACTTAATTAAACGCACTAAAAGTAGAGCTCATTTTTTATGAATAACAATATGAAATACCAATTATTTTTAATATAAGTATTAACCTTCCCAAATAATAAGGGAAGAAATAAATTGCTTATAATTTATAAACGAACATTTGTGATGTAGTTCGGTATATAAGGTTTTCCAAGATCAGATTAATAGTGACATAATAAATTATTCAAGCAGAGCTCCAATACAGATAATAAATAGCTCTATATTGAATGAACTAATTTCTGACAACGCTATTTATGTCTCGACTAGCAATGCTTAGTGGTTTTTACTACGTAAAATTTCATTTATGTAAGTGGACGTTGATTACTGTTTGGGTTTTGTAAGTCTTAACGAGATGTATTATATTATATGGACGTTGATAAGTAATACTGTGTTAAGCCACACGGACTTCGTTTTCAGAAAATGGCGTCTAAAGATGTTAAACCTACTCTCAATAAAAATGTTTGAAGATGTATGTATCCACCTTTTCTTTTATTTTTTGATAAAAGGTATAATGAATTAAAAGCAGATTGATATATTTAATATATTATCTTATAAAAAGTTTTTCAAACATTTGAGATTATAGTATAAATTGCTAAATATGGAACACACTTGAAATTCGAAGCCATTAATTAAAAAACTTTTTTCCGTACTTATGTAGCTTATATGACTTAAATTTTTATTAAATAACGTTAAATAAGTGATGCAGTATCAAAATACATCAAAATCTCCGAATTTGACTTTTTGTAGGTTGACACAGTATTGCTTATCAGCATCCATATAGTCTATACATTTCTACATAAAAGAGAAAGAAAGAAATTAATCATGCTGTATTGAACACCGAGGACATTTAACACAGAATAAGAACGGCCAAATAAAAATTATTAAAGATAATTTAATGAAATTTACAGAAAATGTTGGTGTAATATAGTCATATCGATCGCGAATAGATTTCAGAATCTTTTTTAATGTTAGTAGTATAATACTTTGTTGTTGCTTCGTTGATTGGACGAACACAGCCCAATTTTTATCTTGCTAGTGAAAATTTAGAAGCAAATTGAAACTAGCTTTTACGTTTTTTATATTCATATCTACATGAATAAAACTAACAATTAAATTACAGAAATGTTTTAAAATGATAAAATAAACAACCACGCAATGATGACAATTCATTTATTTAGTCCGTAAGTAATTCAAATTATAAGTAAACTTTAGTGAAAGTAAATTAAAACACAATTAGTATTATATTGTGTGGTATAAAGACCTCCAAAATTCAGCACAAGTTTCACCGTTTGGTAATTAATTACATTCAACAGGAACTTAAACATAAAGTCAATTTCAAATGGAGACGAGGAACAAGACTCTCAAGTTAACGAAGGGGTGAATAAAAATCCAATTAACTTATTGCCGCCATAAAATAACAGCCTGTATATGTTCTATTAAGAAGAAGGTTTAGAGCTTAATCCACCACACTGCCTCACTACGGATTGGCGGCTTTACATGTATCAGAATACTTCCCGTGTGCAGGTTTCCTCACGATGTTTTTCTTTACCGCTGAGTTTGAGATGAATTTAAACACAAATTTAGCACTTGAAAAGCTAGTGGTGCTACCCTGGGTTTGAACCCGTGATCATCGGTTGAAATCGACGTGTTCTATATTGTTATTTTGTTCAAAAATCAAAGGCGAGAAATACACTTATAAGATTTGCTCTCAGCCTTTCATAATGATTTACAAGTACATAAGTTGATTGTCATTGTTTTAAATTTGAAGGAATTTACCGTCAGTGCCTTTACTTTAGACTGCATAGCTTTCGTAAGGTTACCTAGGTGACTGTTACTAGGTTACAGGGCTGTTTTATGTCAATTACGAGAATGAAACTTACTAATACAATTCTCGCCTAACATTAAGCTGTTTAGATAATTGGAAGAATACTGCTCAATAAAGAATATAATTGCTTTTAAATTTCAATTAGGTTTTAGGGTAATGTAAATTAAAAAAAATATTTTAAATTAAACAAAAATCGTAACAAAGTCAAGAAGTGAAAATTTAGAAAATATTTTATTATAATTTATAGTATGATAATTTTATAAAAAGAGCTTTGTTTTATTTCTTTTTTTTTGTTTCAGGTAAGTGCTTCATCGTTTTGTATACAAAACTGCCTTACCATTGATGAAGACAGAAAATTGGGGTAAGATACAAAGCTTGTATGCCCGTATGCGTCTAATTCGTCTGAGGCAGTACTACAATCTCACAAAATATTAGCGTGAAATCACTAATAGCGTCGTGAGCGTAGGCTCACTATAATTATATCAAAAATCTAATGATCAATTTAAGTAATAAAAAATAATAATAAAAGAGTCTTCTTTGTTTTTGGTGTCGAATAAAAATGGTGAATTAAATAAAATTTTTAAAATATTCCTTAATTTTTTTTCTAGTTATTATATATTTTTGTTCTGTCCTTATTAGCGACTTTTTAATTTCTGAAAAATTCCAGTGGTGCTTTTATTTTTTTGTTAATATTTCTTTTTAGGATAATTATTGTAAGAAATGGTACAAATAGATAAACTACATAAGTAAAAAAAAAACACGCTATTTTACCGTAAAATGATTTTTTTATGTTATTAACCCTTTTCTTATTTTAAACTTAAGACAATTACATTAAAATTTTAGTTTAATTTTCTTGATTGAACGTGTTTATTAGTTTTCAAACGGTTATTTATTTAAATTGAAATAGATGTTTTTATAGTGTATATGAAAAGTAAAATCGTTTATAAAATTTCATTCGTGTTCGTTACAAAACGTTTCCGGTACTCAAAACTCATATAAATATTTCCATGTTTCGAAATTGAAACGGGTTTAAAGCCCCATTCGCGGTTTCGACGCCAGTAAATGAAATAAACTGCTCCGTGATGATTTTACTTTTCAGTTTTTATTTATTTATAAACATTAAAATGTTTTTTTACATCGTTAATAATTATATTACTTTATTTAAATACTAATTGCCTTTTGCGGTTTTACTCAAGTTTATGTTTATTGCTTTTTTCCTATGCGTCGTTACGTGATGTAATATAGCCTACAGCTTCCCTCAATAAATATCCTATCTACTAAGAGGTGAAATACGCCGGGAGTGACATGGTGAAATGCACCGTAGCGATCCCGTGGTGTTACAAGAGCGGCGTAGCAGGGATGTTGGTTTTTATTGGGTAGTCCAATTCGTTTCCTGAGTCTGGGCGTCCCACATACCCGCCTGAGGATATGCCTCTTGCGGGATGCGTAAATGCAATTCCCAACAATAAAAAAAAATCTAGCACAAAAATAATTTTTCAATTAGAACCAGTTTTCGTAGTTCCTGAGATTAGTTCGTTCAAACGCGGTAACCATAAACTCGAGTGAAATCGCAAGGAACAGCTAGTTTCTTATAACTTTAAAGTTCTTAACTTACAAATTATAAAAACAAAACGTTTAACTATAAAAAATATATTTTTTAATTAATAAATAAACGATCGTTAATTAAAACATCAATTACCGTAATTAATTCTATAAAAAGGCTGAGTTCTCGTTGTTTTTACCTTAAAACTTTTGAATAGAAGAACACTTTTTTGTTATACTCGTATTTACAGTTCAATCTTTCGTTGTACACGTCTTATTGTGCTGGGATTTACCTTTATCCCAGCACCTTTAGAACCTTTAGACAATAAAAAACTTATTTTAATCAAAAGCGCCTTGCAGCGCGTCTAAAAATATAATAGACTAGCTGACCCTCACGATTCCATTTGCGTTTATGTTTACTGCTTCGCTTCTATGAGTCGTAGCGTGATGTAATATAGCCTATAACCTTCCTCTATAATCGATCTATCTAACACAAAAAGAATTTTACTAATCGGATCATTAGTTTCAGAGATTACCCTCTGCGTACAAACTTACAAACAAATACCTCTTCATAATATTAGTATTGATTATTTCTTTGTAGCAAAATTAAAAACACAAAAAAAAGTATCTTCAATATATAATCTCATATAAATTCGTTTGTATTAAAATTTAACAGTTCTAAGACTTTAAGAAAGGAAGAGATTTTTAAAGCAGAATACGTAATTTCTTTAGTTTTACGACATACTATTTCCAGTGAGTTTGATTTAAGAATCAAACTGCAGAACTGATTTTACATCATTATGTCTTTATATGTGACATATAAATTTAAGGCTGCTTGTTCAAACACTATAACCTAAGCCGACGACCAAATTACGGCTGTCTTATGGTAGAAATAAAGTATAGTTTCACAATTTGTATAGTAAAGTACTGTATAGGAAGATTAAGTTTTTTTTATGTATACTTATTGAAGAAATAGTATAATATTTAATAGTATTCAATATAGGGAATTGATGTTTTACGACACTTAAGTATTTTAAAATGATTTTACACACACTACCTGGTCGTATCGACAAAGACAGCTGAACTCGACCGATAAATTGTCTATAGTTTGTGGTCGTACCTAAACTACTTTGATCACCTGAATATAATTAAATAATATATATTTGATATATGATACATGCTCTAATTGTAATTCCTAACTTACTAATTAGAACTATATTTATTTGTTAACCGGAGTATACTGAATTTGATACTTAGAGTAGGAGCAATCATTGTGATAATTAATTCATTGTGGTCAATTCTATGATACTATTACATTTATTGAATATACAATCTATTTTATAGACTATAAGTGTTTATTGAATATAAATGAATATTTTATATTAACACGTGATGTAATATTAACTCTTTATTAAAACTACGCCGTAGTTACGTCATATGCAAAATTTATTATTATTTATCTTTATTGATTATTCAAAGGTGAGAGAGAGTCTATTTGAGTAAAGTATATTATATTTTTTTTTTATTTTCAGACAGGTGATTAAGCTCAGGGCCGGATTACGCTTAAGGCAGTTCAGGCTATTACCTAGGAGCTTGCATCTGCCAGAGGCTAATACACGCAAAAAAAAGTTTGATAATTTTCATTGACCAAAAAAAAAATAAGTAAATAATAAAGCAATTATGATTTTCACTGTAAAAAAATGTATTTTAGGGAGTTAGAAAAAGTGAAAGGAAAGAGTGAAAGGGAAATAAATTGTATTACATAGGGGGCTCGACATAGCTAATCCGGCCCTGATTAAGCCTGATACTTATAATCGTATCTGATTTAATTATTTTTCCTATATACGTAGGTTAATTGTTGAATGCAGTCGCTATCAAAATAATAAAAAAATTTTTGGTTAGGCGGGAATTACATTAGTAAGTTTTCATTTCTTAACTAGTGTAAAACAATTCGGTAACGTAGTAACAGATACGTCGTAAGTAGTAACGAAAGTTATGAATATCAAAAATAAGGCAGTGATAGTAAATAATTTCAGCTGTAAAGCAATCACAAAACATGTAAATCTTTCTGAAAGTCTGAGAGTAAAACTTGTAAGTGTAATTCTCGCCTTAGACTGATAAAGCTATGCAATAATGTTTATTATTTACAATATGCAGGCTGTGGAATGATCTCCCGAGGTTTTCCCAGAGCGCTATAATTTGGGGGTTTTCAAGTGTCGAGTGTATCGACACCATTCCGTCAAACTCCGGCAAGGCACGCGCAACGCCTCTGGGTTGCAGATGTCCATGAACATGAGATGAGATATCCACTTAACATCTGGTGGTACTATTTGCTCGTTTGCTCCCTTTTTTTACAATAAAAAAAATATAAAGCCATGTTGCTACGCGTAGCTATATTGTAAAATCAGCTGATACGTACATAAATGGAAACATATGAAATTCTTTGTTAAATTCAAACGTCAGTCCTTGTATTCCAAATGTTTCAAACGTTTCTTGGGACAGAGCTATTACATGCACCTTGCATCTTCAGCTATTCGTATGCGTATTCCGTATTTGATACTTTTTATTTTTATGTACACGAAGGACATTCAGACTATTGTTACTGTAATATATCTTATATACTACTACTATAATGTACTATACTATAATATATCTTGAATTTAAACATTTGAATATTGCTTGCATTTTATAGCCTTTTCCACCAATTTAAAAAACGGTACAGGTTCACATTTTGTAGTAAACGTTTTTCTCTTTTAAAACGAATTTTAAAACTATTTATTAAATCGGTCCAGTGCTTCAGTTTTTGAATCAAAATAAATTTGTCCAAAAAGTTGTAAGTTGTTTTAGGTATTCTACTAGATGGTGCCCACGACTTCGTCTGCGGCGTTATTTTTGTCTATTTTTTAAAATTATTATTTTACCCCTATTTTACCACCTTACAGCCTTATTTTCGTATTTAAAAGTAACCTATGTCTTTTCTCAGGCTCTAGACTATATCCACACCAAATATAATTTAAATTATATAATTTAAATCAGTAGTTTAGGCGTGATTGCTTAAAACACAGACTGCCTTACTACAAAAGATTTAAACAGACGTTAAACGCGTGTTTAAAAAAATCCGTACTACTAATCCGCGTCTAAGCACAGATTTGAGTTAAACATGCTTTAGATATAGATTAACATATGTACGTGTAAGTGAGTGTAATAGATGTCTAAAACCTATTTCAGCTGTCAAATGTAACATATAACATTTTATCAATAAGTTTTTTTATGAGTTTATTCGCTGTTAAGCAATTTAGATAATATTTTAAGCAATGTTTAATTTTTAAACACTGTTTAGCTAGACACGTGTTGAACATGGTTTTAATGCGTCTTTTGTAGTTTGACAGAGAGTTACTTTCGCATTTATAAAATATCGATATCCTATTTTCATTAGGCTCCAGTGGAGTATGGTAACAGGTTGCTAAGCAAAGACCTCGTTTTATTTAAAGAGCTTTTATCCAACATGTTGCTTCATTAATAAGTATTTATTAGCGTAATCTTATTAAAATATATTTAGAAGATCAAAGAAGTGGCTTAAGACCCTTAAAATTAAAAAATATATATTAAAAACTTATAGGATAACTTATATAATAAGAGTCGAGACGGCTTAGTGGTAAGAAGACGTCGACATCAACCGATGATCACGGGTTCAAACCCCGATTAAAATTCCGGCTAGCACCACGGAGTTTTCAAGTGGTAAATTTATGTTTAAATTTATCTTGAGCTCGACGGTGACGGAAAACATTGTGAGGAAGCCTGTATGAGCACGAGAATATTCTTCACGTGTATATCCGCCAACGCACAGTGGAGCAGCGAGTAGATTAAGCTCTAAAACTTTTTCTTAATAGGAGAGGAGGCCTTTGATCAGCAGTGGGATATTTATAGGCTGTTACTTTACTTTACTTTTATATTTCCTTGTTGATTTCATATACTGCAACAAGATTTAAATAATTAATAATAAAATAAAAATAAATAAACAATCAAATAATTAAAAACCCTACTGCCTTATAATAGCGCATAGAATCCGCCATTTTGATTATTTAACAATTTTTTGTTCACACTCTTTTTTAACACTCACGCTATAGATAAATCTGATGTCATATCGTACATCAACATGAATTTAACCGTCAAATAGTTACGAGCGTATATAGAAACGAACATACATACATACATAGCAAAACATATAACCCTCTTCTTGGGCTTCATAGCTATCGGGTAAAATAAAGTTAATACAGACTAGGAACTAAGAGACTAAAGAAGCGAAAGACGCCCCAATCGACCGCGATACAGGTAATAGCGTCTACTTAAAGCCCGACTGAATTAAATTACGGCTCTCAGCAGTCGCTTCACGAATGTAATCACAGCGAATAGCGGCGCTTAAGTCTCGCCGTCTCAAAGGCAGATGACGTCACTACCTGTTTTTTCAGCTGAGCGACTCGCTTTGTTTTCTAGAACCACATATACAGAAAATAAAATAAAAGACTCTGTTTGTAATTTCAAATTACCAGCTTTTTAATTAATGCATATGAAAGTATACACGAAACTTACATCAAAAACACAATTTTTAAAATTTTTGTCTGTCTGAAATCAATGGACCGATTTTGACAGAACTTTCACTCACAGATAGCTAATGTTAAAAGGATGAATGTAGGCTACTTTATTTTAGAAACTTTATTTATTTTATTTAATAAATAAAAAAGAAGGTTACTCGAAAGCAAAATTGAAATCAATAAAATGGTGAACAATAGCAAATTCAAGAAGGAAAGTTCAACATTATACAAATATATATTTTTTTTCTTAAATCACCGCGGGGCACAGCTAGTCTATATAAAGGTACTATAACGATATTTTTACTGCATCGTTGCTGACAGTATTGTCTTGTATCGTACCTTTGTATTGTCAACTACTATTACAAGTTTTACTTTGATGTAATGTGCTTGTTTCGGAATATTTTGAGGGTTGAAATCGTGTGGTTAATATGTGACTAGATATGTTTTCTTTGATATGTAAAAATATTCTGAGCAAGGGTTTTTAAAAAAGGCGAATCGATTGAATAGGTAATTTCAGACATATTTAATCCACTTATTTTATGGGACCAATTTAGTACTACTTTTCAAAAATAAAGACACCAAATCGGTAAAGTAATTGGCGAAAATACATTAAAAAATCCTTGATTAATTGAGTAGCTCTATCTTTTTCGGAAATCGATTCAAAATGGCTCACATCAAAATGTTAATATCAATTTCATAGAAAATATTGATGTAAATTACATATGAATACAATGTAAACCGAAATGTGGCATATTATGGTTATAATTAGCGAGAGGTGAATGCCATTATGAATGAAAATAATATCACACAAAGTTATGAGTAGCATTCATTCTCATCGCAAAATACGGTATTATGCGTGAAATATTCAGCCACGGTATTCAATTACCTTTATTTGTCTATTAGTAAAATAAATTTGTTCAGTTACATATTTCAGTATTAGTTAAAATAGAGCATGTGGATTGTAATTGAAACTTATAGACTTAAGTTTGAATTAACGGAATTAACTTTATAAGTTCTAGTGACGATCGCTCTGGTGTAGTGGTGCTGAATGTACCTCTAACGCCGACGGTTGCGGGTTCGATCCCCGCTCGGGGTAGATATTTATAGTTGTATAAATATTTGTTCCTAGGTCTGGGTGTTTGTTCTTGTGGGTCTCCCCACCGTGCCTCGCAGAGTACGTAAAGCTGTCGGTCCAGGTTTTTACCACAATCACCTGATAATGATCGTTACTCGTAGTAGGGAAATTATTCTAGTCTAAATGGCTACTGGCTTGCCTTCAGGAGTTGCCTTCAGCGGAGGTCAGATAGCAGTCGTTCTGTGTAAAAATCAATAACTCGTCAATATCTGGACTAGAATAGAAAGCAGACCCTGGTATAACCGGAAAAAATGCTAGGTAGATGATGATGACTTTATAAGTTCTAGTCATATATGGATGCTGATAAGCAATAATGTGTTACTCCAGGCAAGGTCAATTCATGTATTCTGATAATGCGTCATGTACTTAACGTTACTTAAAAAATGTTCAAGTCATCTAAACCTATTAGGTACTGAAAAAAGTTACTTAATTTTAATAAAATAATGTGAAAATGTTATTATGAAATCTTTCAATGATACCAATGTGCTTTCAATTCATTATATGACAATATAAAAAAGCATATGGTTATACACGTCTTCAATCAAATTTCTTAAGAATAGGTTTGACATCTTAAGACGCAATTAATTAATGGAGTCCGTGTGGCTTAACATATTATTGCTTATTAGCGTCCATATAGGCTAGCTGTAGCCCACATGATATCTTATGTAAGAGCTTGCTTGGTCGGGGCAATATCTCATTCGCACAGAAGATCGGCATGAAGCAGTAAATATAACCATGTTTCGTAAGTAGCCTAACCCCCTTCTCAATTCCTTACCTATTCCTTTTTTCTTCTTTTATTCCTTTTTCAGCTGGACGTGCATTTGTGGTTCATTTGGTGTTGCGGATTCCCATTGGCGGCGGTGATCATCTGCATTAGGTGTCACGTCTGTTCCTTTATCAGCTATTTTAACCGATTTCCTAAAAAAGGGAGGTTCTCTATTCGTCGTGAACTTTATAGTCTAAAAATATGCCAATAGGGATCTCTTGCTACATTAAAATTAATTTTCAATTTCAGTATATCACTTAGATTTAGTATTAAGGTAAAACTACTCATCCTCTTTATTAAAACTTTAGACATCTCTTTGTCCTATTCATAAGTGTAGCATACATATTGTCAAAGGAAAACCGTATTTGTATCTAGCGTCTCGGAAACTAGTAATGTTTCATTCGCCTAAAAGAATAAAATCAGTTTAGAAAGAAAATTAAGTGATACAGAAATGTGAACAAGCTTCCTTGCCTACAACTGTACTATTTGTTTGTTACCAGTTAATATTTACCAAATCAATAGCATTACGATATAAGATGAATCAATGGAGACAAACAAAAGACAAATTGATTGGAGCGTATCTGTAAACTCCGATAAACCTTGAATGACGGTACTTGATCTCGGATTTTGTGCAGATTTGATTCAAGTAATGTATGATTTTACAAATAAAATCTAATCTTGGTTTCACTTTATGAGTTTCATATTTCATCTGTTAATTTGTACATTCTATAAAGAAAAGTCTAGACTGATAATCCGTCTATGTGGCATTTTAGAACAAATGTTCTATATATTCATATTACTTCTAAAATGTTTTTATGTCTACCTATATATCTGAATACTGAATCAAAATTAATGTTTGAAAATCATTTAGCGTTCACCGTCAAATAATAATCTCAAAATGAATGTTGCCTAAAAATACAGCTTACATTATTACGTAACTAATTATTAACGATGCAAAGCACTCCCACGGGTCACCTGGTAACGTCTATAACTTTTTCACTGCTTTATGTATATGTATATATAAAAAAAAACTTAAAAACGAAATAATTACACTAAATGGCAAAAAATATATATTTTCTTTAAACAAAAGGTTGTAAAATCGGTCCACAATCGACGAAATCGGTGAACAAAATAAAAACAACATGCAGCCGAACATAGAACGTCCTCTTTTTTCGAATTCGGTTAATAATAGCGCTAGTGTTCGAAAATACTCCTCTGAGTCATTTTAATCAATCATTTATAACTAATCTCAAAAGAAATATACTTAAATGTGACTTAGAATAATAAGCAGATTATTCAAGCGAATTCTGATGACAAACGAGAGAATTATTTAACGTAGGAGAATAGTCTAATTTTCGTGAAGATCATAATTCTTCATTTGAAACGAAGAAACGCGGGATTTATGCTCGTTTTGTGATGAATGTCGAATAGATAAAAATATTTTTATGAATATATTTTTTAAGAAATTATTATCTATATACGAGTATTATTTTACTTAACACATCAAACTCGATGTTCCCCATTAGGATCTTATGATCCTGTGTCGGGGGTCCAGAAACGCACACAGCACCAACACAAACACTTAGACCACGACGAACACCCGTATGGCCAGTACAGACGTTTACCGCGAGCGGGGATCGAACCCGGGACCGTTAGCGCTTCAGTCGGTTGTAGTCACTACTGCGCAAAACTACCTGTTTATATTTTAATATGGTGATGAGGTTTTTCATTAAAATTAAACAACTATGTATAATACATTTATATTAAATTCATTTGGAGATACATTTTTAAAAAAGGACATTTTTAATAACCTCTTAGGTGATAAAATATACGCATAGCGTATTTCTATAAAATAGAATTTGAAGCTTTAATAATTAGATGATTTACGGGTCATTCAGTCGGCTAGGTATCAGTATATCTTCCCGAATAGGAGCAAGGAGGGAGCAAGAGGGTGGCGAAGCCTATATGGAGAAAATGTATTTGTTTGGCCGATTACCCTTAAAGTATGCACTAATATTAATAAATAAATAAATAAATAACTAAATAACTGAATGTTTGTATGCCAGAATTTCAAAATCAGCTTCTGTACTAGAGGGTAATAAAAGACCGGAATGGAAAAAAATCGCTGGTAAATCCTTTTAGTTGAAATTATATTATATTCCTATAAAGACATTTGGATGATTTAGAAAAAAGTTTTTGATAGTTGAGCCCTAAACTAGTGAATATGACTAAAAACGTTTAAATGCAAAATTTTAGTCTGTGGTCATATTTACTTAAATTTTTATACACATAGATTCTTTGTGGTACCTAATGAAATATGAAACACAAAACTTATCAATATTAACTTATACAGTGGTGTAATGGGGTAGTGTAGTTTAATAGAGAAAAATAATTTCTTGAAAAAAAAAAGGTGAAAAAATAATTAAGTATAATTTCTGTATTTATTCTAAACGGATAGTAGTCATATCCCTTGAAGGATAGTAAGAGTTTTCATAATATACGCGGGCGAAGCTGCTAGAAACTGCTAGTGCTTAATATTTTATTAAGTTTTTTTAAAATAGTTACGAATTTAATCTGAGTGAAATATTTCAAACTAAATACGATTGTAATGCAGCACTTATACATTTGCTGTAACCTTGATGACGGGTCCTGTGGGTCGTATGAAAACTTTTTAGACATCAAAATAGAAGGTTGATTCCATTTTCTATCTTATTTTTGACCGTATTTAGAATTACATATTTTTGAATAGCTCGTGAACGCCCCACTGCTGGGTAAGGTCTTCTGTTATTAAAGAAGGATGGATACATAGCTTTATCAATTCGACTTTGCAGATATATTATGCACGAGACGAATTTAAACACTAACTTTAAACACACTTATGTATGGTCAGAATTGTATTGCCGGCATATATTTCCCATTCACCATATTCTACGTACTTGGCAATCTCAACTGAGAATTACGAAATTAAAAGAAAAATAATTGTTTTATATTATATATTTTACATTATAGTTATAATTAACACTTTGTTTCAATAAAACGCAATTTGAAAGTCTCTAATGTATGATGGAATTAGGTGACGTTTACTCTAAAAGTTTCGAACTCAAAAAGTATTTAAGCTTAATTTACGCTTTATGGAACGGAAAAATTTACTAGAATACTCTTCATCTGGATATTTTAAACACTAATCAGTGCATTGTTTGTTGTTGTTTCGTTTTAGATCAAAAATTAGAGTTAGCAATAGTTCCGCATAATAACCCTCTTGTTCGTTGTATTCGCACCGCGTCGCTCCGCATCGCGTTCGCTCGCTTTGGATGTCAACAGCTCAAATACTTGTCAATTTTCGTGCAAAAATAAAAAATAAATCATAATTTAGCAAATTGTTTACTTATGGTAACTATTAATTATAATTGTTTAGTACGTAAAGCTGAGGCTAGCTCGCACGAAGCTTGGTCATTAGTTACTCTCAATAGCAACTTAAATATAAAGTCAATTTAAATTGCGGGCACTCAGGATGAGGAACGGCCATTAAGTGAGGTTTAAGTAAAGTTTAGTTTATACATAAGGTATTATCGTTTCATTTCAATGTTGATGATAACGTTAATAATTTTATTATACCTTTTTATATTTATATAATATTAATTTATATAACCTATATACCTAATCGCGCTGTGTAATGTATAACGTTGAATATTTTGTTTATTTAGGCATTTGCATCCATAGGACAAGTTCGATTTTGAAAAAAAAAATTGGTTACTGATAACTGCTTAGTGAGAAAGGTTGTCTATACTATATATATTAACATTATATAGAGGTAAAATTTGTATGTATGTTATATGGCCCGTTCATTAACCCAATCAGCGCTAATATGACTCTAGCAGCATTTTCAACCCAAATCTTTTATTTTTTTAGTTATAAGTGATATATTTAAATACAAAAGGGAAAGGTTTTTCTATTATTGATAGTTTTAGAAGGGTGTACTCGCACGAGTACAGCGGTCAAAAACTAACTGAATGGTCGTCGTAAAAGCGATGTTATAAAAACTAACTGTACTCAAACGAGTACAACGGCGCTTAATGGGTTAACCCGTCGTACTCGTTTGAGTACAGTTAGTTTTTGTAACATCGATGTAGGTTTGTAAGCTGTATTACATCATGCTACGACTCGCAGGATCGAAGGAGTAACCTTTTACGCGATCGAAACTACAAGGGGCTATTAATATATAAAAAAGATCTATTTTTGTATGTGTTAAGTAAGAAAGTTAAGATCCATATCCGTAGATATATATCTTGACACCAATTATCCGTATTCGGATCCGTATCCGCGGATATACACACTAAACTATACGACACATCACTATTATATACTAGATTTTATGATTACATTTTGGCGACACAAAGTAGCCTTCTCCAAGGCCTATAATTATATCAAGCTTCTTTACAGTCGATTTAGCGATTTAGGCGTGAAAACGTAAAAATTAGAGAATTAATTTTACATTTATATTAGTGAGTATGGATTAGGTACTTCCACTAGAAGCTTCGACCATGTCGGTACTTAAACAACACTTACAAATCATATTCGAAACAATTCTAAATTATTATTATATAAAATGCCGATTCGAAAGCGCTTGTCCTTATCTATTTGAATAAAATATATTTTGTATTAGAATTTATATCCTTGAATCATTATATTATTTATTCCATTGAAAACAAGTGAAAACCGCAGTTTTTCTAACTGTCACAAACAGTTTCACCGTATTGTGTTGCAAATATTATTTTTCCACACATACTTTGACAGTGACAGCGAAATGGCTCTACGTTCATTGAATTTTGTATTTCATGTTTACTTAAAACACTCATAAAGATAAAACATATACATAATATATTTGATAAATAATTTATACGACAAATTGAGAATAGACTATCTGTGGTCAATCGTAAATCAGTTGAAATTTTAATGAACTACGGTTACATCAGTGCGTATGGTCCATACAGTAGAATCGGTACGTAAGGTCCATCATATCAATACAAGGAACAAGAACAAACTCGTAATACCTACTACTTGACTACGTCCAGTAATTCTTTTGTTGGGAGATGTATAATTTACAATACGATCCCAGAAAACGTTCTAAATGCTTCTATAGCAAAGTTCAAAAATATTAAAGATTTCATAGATGATGAAACACCATGGGAATAAGGGGATCGCCTCCAGGTCGTCTCAATACATTTTACGTATTGTAATCAACCTTGACGTTGTTAAAAAAATTATCAATAAAAAAGTCCCGGCGAGTTTTTTTCTGAGGTTATACTTTTAAGAAATCGTGGCAGATTAATTTTCTGGACGTTCAAAAAGATAATTTAAATTCCTATTTTCAATAAAAATATTTTGATTTTGATTTTTGATTTCGAATACCGATCGCTAGATAACTTATTATTAATAAAGTGCTACAAAGTCAACCTAAAATTAATAAAACTTCAAACGTTTCAAGTATCGTTCAACGTTAAATGATAACATTTAGACACTAATATATTTCATAAAACAGTCTCTCACGAAACATTTATCCATATTAATATTTCCATGTTTTGAGGGATTGAAACGGGTTTAAAAAGCCGCCGGGTCCGCGGTTTCCATGCTGTTGAATGAATTAAACTGTTCTGTGAACGTTTTACGCTTCAGGTAATACAAATAAGTATTAAAATACGTCCAGACTTTACAGTTTCATGAAACTCACGCTGAAACTTTACGAATGTTTTTGTAATGATGTTTTAGCTGACTCGTTTTAATCACTTTGATTTTCACTGGATTTTGGTAGAGGTTATGTTAGTTGATTATTTTCAACAGACTTCAAAAAGACTTCTCAATTCAAAATTCGTAGAGTATGGTATTTGTAATGTTTGCTTACCTCATTTTTTTTCAATTCAAAATATAGGATGTATATTTAGACTGGTCTTATAGAATTTTGATCAGAATAGGTTCTGTAGTTTGTTTTTTATGAAAATAACTGGAATTAATAATAATAATGGAATAAATTTTGCTTTTTAAGTTTAAGTTTATTTAGTGTTAGTCTTAGTTATGTATTCTATTTATGTCAATATAAACAGAATAATTAAAAAAACTGAAATAGCTAGATTAAATCTAGTTAATGTTGAAAAAATCTTAGAAATGGCGGCAAGAATGCTGACAGTATTTAATGCTAATTTAGAGCTAGTTTATCAATAAGTCTGGCCTTGATTTCGACTGTAAGAATTAATGTCGCCCGTGTTAGGCACCTGCTTAACTATGATATCTATAGCTATTTAGGCTTTTTTACTTTTAATATTAGTTTTTTATTTTAATGTTTCTATGATATTGTATGTAGTAGAAACTTTTAATATATTTATTCATATATATACATTCTATAATATATATATGAATTAAAAAAAACGATGAATGAATTAACAATATGTTGAATTATAAATCCATTCTGTCTTCTCGTTAATCGGAGTTTGATTATCTATTTCAATAATTTTACTTTTATAATACGAAGTGCCCCTCGCAGTGTCTCTCGCGTTTATGGTTACTACTTCGCTCCTATGAGTCATAGCGTCATGTAATATAGTCTATAACCTCCATTAATAAACGGACTATCAATCGCAAAAAGAATTTTAAGTCGATAAGACCCGTATAAGTTCGTTAAATCCTATTTGTAGAAAAGTCTCCCAAATGACTGAGCAGATTTATAAATAAAAGCTAAAATTCATTCCGGAAAAAAACATATTACATGGTCCATTCATTATTATAGTTTACATTATTCGTTCGGAGCTCCGATGCCACAGACAGACACACAGATACACAAATCAAACCTATAAACCTCTCTTTTTGTGTCGGGGGTAAAATAAAATATAAATCTTATATCAAAATAGTGAAATTTTTCTTTCTTTTTTTTAAACTTAATGTTCTAAAAGACGTTTGGGCTTTTCATTAGAAGTCTGCTGCAAAAGAATAATTACTTGCATCCGTTCTCGTACTCGGGTTTGTTTACAGCAATTCGTATGCAAATTAACTCAGTTCCTTTTATATTGAAACAATCATTACTCCCCGTACCTACTTAAATCTTTCTTTAACTTGTCTTCTTTTTTTCTGACTTTTTTGAACATTTTTCGGAACAAAACTTCAGTAATTTTAAAATTAAACACTGTCAAAATGTTCACACTACAAGGAGTCACAACGTTCTTGTCATCATACGTTACATCTGTCATGTAGATTTTCTGCTGACGTCATTCTCCGGGATGGAATAGAAATCTATTGACACTTTACACTTAAAAATTCGTCTAGTCATTTCGACTACAGAAGTTCAGAATGACATTCTGGGTTAGTGAGGCAACTAACTGTTCCCCTTTTGTATTGAAAAACTCATTATTGTATTCTCTCTTCAACCGAAATCATTTTTTTTCTAAAATAGGTAACAATTGCGCACAGAAATCTTTAACTACAAAAATCAACTTCGATATTGCAAATTGCCTTGATGCCCGAGTGAATTAAATTACGGTTCTCGGCAGGCGCTTTGAGAATGTAATCATGCTGAATAGCGGCGCTTAAGTCGCGCCACGTCTCAAAGGCAGCTCGACTTGTGACGTCACCGCTTTTTCAGTTATGCCATGGCTTTGTCTGATAATTTTTATTGCATTGTTTTTCTGTAGTGCCATTGTTTTACATTTCTGCTAATGGATTGTTGTGCTGGGTTTTGTTCGTCTTAGTTTTTACTTGCTTTTCTCTTGTTAGTGTAGATTATATTTACTGATATGACACGCGTGACTGTTAGTTAATTGTACTATCTATATAGCTTTAGTTTAAAAAATGACTTAACAATGCTTTATCGCAATCGGACCAGGCTCGCCGCGACTTAGTGTACAATAAAAAATTCAGCGATCTTGTTGGAAAATTACGTCTTCAAAGACATTTTCATAGCTCGCGTTTATCAATTTATTAAACATTATGGTAGTGCATAAATACAACCAGACTTATATTTTAAATATTATAAGAATAGTAAGTACTGAAATTACGCAGGTAGATATCGTGAAATGTAACTATCTGTTCTTACCTATACAGCTGAGGAGTTTCTTTTTTGTCTATTACAACGGTTACCTGAGACATTGAATTCGAAACTAGCTGACCCTCGCTGTTTCACTCGCATTTATGGTCACTGTTTCGCTACTAGAAGTAGTATTTTAATATTATAAGCGACTTTTATACGTGCGAAAATAAAATCCAGCTTCATTGGTCCTATTCTAAATATTATGGTAGCATTTGAACAGTACATTATTCTTGATGGTCATAGGCTCTATTTTATGTGTAAATGCGTATCATTTTACTAGCTGAACCTCACTGTTCACACGCGCTTATTACTGTTTTACTGCTATGAGTCGGTGCGTAATATAATAAAGCCTATATATAACATTCCTCAATAAACGGGCTATCCAACGGAAAAATATTTTTTGAAATCCGATCAACAGTTTATATAGTAACCTCTATGAGAGTCGAGATGGTCTAGTGGTTACAACACGTCGATCTCGACCTATGATCACGGGTTCAAACCCCGGCTAGCATTGCCGAGTTTTCAAGTGCTAAATTTATTTTTAAATTCATCTCGAGCTTAGTGGTGAAGGAAAATATCCTGGGGAAACGTACATGTGTCGGAAGAAATTCTGACACATGTACATCCACCAACCCGCAGTGGAGCAGCGTGGTGGATTAAGCTCTAAACGTTCTCCTTAAAAGGAGAGGAGGCTTTTGCCCAGCAGTGGGCATATTAACATGCTGTTAATTTACTCTTTTTACTAGTAACCTCTATACAAACTTACAATCATACAAACAAATATAATATTAGTATAGAAATAAAAATAAAACTATTTTGATTGCTCTATATTTGTCTGCAATATTGCAAATTAAATTAACAAACGACGAAGTAAATAGATCACTCTGAATAAATGATCATAATTCTCACTTCGATATAAAGACAAAGTTACGTACATTTTGATTTAAACTTTCCGTAAAATATCTCCCCGAGATATCGTTCTACAAAAGTTACCTGCGCGAGGTTAAGACAAGCCAAAGTATGGATATGAAATGTAAGTTTGCTGGAAGTTGCGCATATTTATTTTATGCACTAGATAAATGTGTTTCAGATATTGTATTGTTAGAAATAAGATGTAGGTAGACTAAAAAAAAAAGATTATAAAACAAAAGTTAACATTTAATTTTATGATTTAACGAATTTACAACCAAAATACGTTCTAGACTAATTTTAACTACAAAAATTATGAAATTAGCAAAATGAAAGCCAGGTGGAGCTTCCGCGCAATCTGAAGTTCAACAGCAAAGTGATGCTCGAATGGCTGACGTCTTCGTTTTATAGCGATAGCAAGCTACCGTCATAAAAATTTCTTTTGTCTGCTAACAGTATTATTTTATAAAATTATACAATTTTCGGTTTCTTTATTTCTGTGAGAAACGGAGATGGTGAAAATTATAACTTACGACTTACGTGTTGAGAATAGAGTTTGTCAAAGGAATGTCTGTAGCAAACGAACGTACTGTTCCATGGACATCCCACGTGCTCGTTTGTAAGCTACTTTTATATAAAAACCGTTTAGTTTGGTTTTTTCAAAGTAGAAAAAAAAATCGTAAGAAAATACAATATGAAGAAATACGAAATAATAAGAAAAAACGATATCAATATAAAAAGCCCGCTTTCAGTACTATTTACATTTTCGTATTTTACTATCAGTTCCATAAAAAAATATCTACCACAAAAAATATCTAGACGAAAAAATGTCGGTTCATCTATACTAATATTATAAAAAAATATGTATATGTACAAAGTAAACGCCAGATATAGTTAAAATTTTCTGTAAGTGATGGTATTATTTAAACAGTAAATAATTCTAGATGGTCATAAGCTATATTTTATGTGTATATGCGGATTACCTTACTAGCTCTCCCTCATTATACCTCACAAAACAGGCAACATATTAGGCAATTACGTAGAACTATCATATTTATTCAAAACAAGTTGCCCATTGCTGTTCACTCGCGTTAGTGGTTACTATTTCGCTCCTATGAATCACTGCGTAATATAATAATGTAACTTATAACCTTTCTCAATTCATTATCCAACGCAAAAAGAACTATTCAAATCAGATTTGCAGTTTTAGATATTACCTTCTACATACAAATTTCCAAAAAAAAAAAATTACCTCATTAAGTAAAGAATACAAAATACTACATAATCGATAGCGAAGCCGCGAGCAAAAGTTAGTATGATATAAAAGGCTGTAATGTAAGAACGCGTTTTGTGGTTAGCCATGTGTGAACATCTGTTATTTTTGCTCTATACGTTATGTTGAGATAACCCAAACGTCACAGCAGCACTGGTAAATTATGTTTTCATGTACAATATATATGTTGCCACATGTTAGCGTTAGTCGCATTCGCAGAACGTGACTGTACATTTTTTTTTTTTTTAATTTGTGAAATCGCTCTGGATACTAGCCCTATAAACTTCATGTATACAATGTTGGCAAATTGCTTAAAATGTTATTACTATTAAAAAAATATGCTAAAAATCCTATTCATTTGTTTTTTTTTAGCAAGAATAAAAGGTAATTGATGAAAGCTATCGTTATCAAGCGCTTGCGTGACAGTTTAAGTAATTTTCTGCCTTTAATCTAATTTAATACCTTCAAACGAGCAATTATTTTATATATGCATAATTGTATATATTTAATCTGAATCTCAGAAATGGTTTAAACGATTTTTATGAAATTTAGTATGGGGGGTGTCAAAGGTTATAAATCGATCTAGCTTTTGTATCATTCTTAGAACACGTTTTAAAAAATACCTCTCCCATCCGGTTAACTTTTATAATGAGTTGAGGTTTGATAGTATTTGACTATATTTCTGATAATGATTTTTACGGCCTATATATAATACATAAATAAGTTAAAGTAAAACACCTTTTTAAAAACAAGCTTTTATTTTAACGCGCTAAATAGAATAAAATAAACTTTTTTTCATAAAAGTTTTACTACCAACTTATAACGTCATTATACAATTTATAAAAAGTTTGACGTGAGATTCAAGTACTCGTATTTACTTAGTTTGAATGTTCTCAAAAAAATCACAGATCAGTCTCCTACAAAGTCTTGTTGTAAGTGGATGATTACAATCTGAAAGGCACCTACTGCCAAAATTTCAACTTTTTAGCCCCAGTGGCTAAGGCTCTGCGTTAATGAATTAGTCAGTCAGGACAAATTATTATATAAGTATACGTGAAAATATTAATTTTATTAAAGATAACGATGATTTCTGCAAAGAAAAATATAAAACTTAGCGGAAATCTATTAAGCAAATAAGATAGTTTCATAAAACTTGTACAATGTTTTATATGTGCCAAAAATAGAATCTAATAAAATACGAAACCTAACAAAAACTGTATTAAGATCTAACATAAATCTTGGCGAATATCCAAACTTCCTATGACCCAATGAGTCAAACATACGGTACATAGTTTACATCCCCTTCTAGGCTTATCCTTTACCCTTAAAGAAAGTTTCTCAATAAATGTGAGCACGTATCATACTATTTTACATTCTTTAATAAGCTTTCAACTGTTAAGGATTAATTTGTATTAATTTATATTAATCCTTAACAGTTGACATTGTTTTTGGGTGACGTAACTGGTGATTGGCATATCGTTGTCTTAGATTTTCGCGATTATTATTCATTGAAATGAAACTATTTTAAACGGATTTAAATCGCGTATATTAATTATTTTTATCATCCCGACGTTTTGAGCACTTTGCAGCGTTCGTGATCACGGGTAGACGGGGATGATAAAAATAATTAATATACGCGATTTAAATCCTTTCAAAATAGTTTCATTTCAATAGTGATTGGCAGTTACAATATCTAGACTAAATATGGCAGCGGCCTGACTATTAAGGGATAGAATAAAACAAAACCAAGCACAGCGAAGGTAGTGAAATAAAGTTTCGCTAGAGCCACGTGGCTGTTTTACGTTAAAGAATCCCGCTTAGAGTATTAGACGGGTTTGTGGGACTCCTACTGCGACATAGTGAACTAGACTACAAGCTAAAATCCAGCGGTACCCTCGCCATCTTCATTGGACGCCGGCGTCACGCAGCCTTTGAGACCCATGGCCATCACCAGTTAAAAGCTAAATACACTGTGGTAGAGCCTAGCTGTTGTCCACTACACTAAAACTGACTGCAGCTCGTATATGGGTTCATAATCTGACAAAGAATTTGTTGTTTCCTCTGATGCATGCTTTTTTTTTTCAATTTCCTGTAAGATATATAAAAGATTGTATAATAAGTCTATCGACAGACAACCAGACATGATTTTTGTTACACTTTAACGTCTCGGAAAAATAAAACATGAAGGTAATGAAGTAGGGTGGGTATCTGTTATTATTTCATACAAAAAAGCATTCCGTGTATTAAATTAAAATTTCCAGCAAGGTTTTCTTTATTAAAGTGACAGCTATTTCGTTGTATATTTCCCTTACATTGTAAACGTAATGAAACATTTCTTCCGTTACGCCCCGCTATTACGTGGTATGACATGAAAATTACTTTTTTGCTTATAATAACATATTATGAACTGTCTTGTTATGATGTATGTTACGGGTGTATTTATTTATTGAATGGATGGTGATAAGCAAAAATATGTCAACCAACAAAAACTCCAATTCGGAGATATTGACGTATTCTGGTAATGCGTAATATATTTAACATTAATAAAAAAATTGTAGTAATCTAAACGAAATAAGTACAGGAGTTTATTATTTTAATGTATGTTGATATTTTATAATATTATACAATAATCTAATATATTTGTCAAACTTATTATTAGATACAATTTTTTATTACACCAATCTGCTTTTAATTCGTTATTCTTTTTTTTTCATTAGAAAAGAAAAGATTGATAAACACGTAAGAACACATATTTAATAAAAATAGCTTTGACATCTTTAGACGTCATTTTCTCAAAATAAATGTTAAGTCACGCGGATGACTTACGTATTGCTTATCAGCGACCAAATATTTTTTCCTAGATTTCGTTCGCCTTATTGTAGATTTTAACTATTCTGCAAGCCCGTTTAAAACTTATTTTTCTATCTGGCTGGTACGACCCGCGCCACCTTCTGATAGTTTGTTCCATGCCTAACCTCCTTGTAAGTACGAGCAATAAGTTGACACAGTTTTATCGCAATTAGATTACCGAAATGGCAGCGAATAGAACACGTATCTCTAGTTATAAACAAATAACTGCACGAGCGGAGATGGCTTAGTAGTTAGAACACGTCGATCACAACCGATGATCGCGAGTTCAAACCCCGGCTAGTACCACTAAATTTTCAAGTGCTAAATTAGTTTTTAAATTCAACTCGAGGTCGGTGGTGAAGGAAAAACTCTGACACATGTATATCTGCCAACCCACAGGGGAGCAGAGAGGTGGATTAAGCTCTAAGCCTTCTCCTTAATAGGAGAGGAGGCCTTTGCACAGCAGTGGGATATTAACAGGCTGTTACTTTATTTTATTACTTTAGTGCACGTTTTAAAATTGTAATCGAATAACTCGACGTGACCTAACATTATTGCGTTCCTGTCACCTGGCGAATTGGAAATTATTACCGTATCGTCACCTTAACCGGCGCAGATTGAAATCGTTTACGTGATATCTGTCGATTACAACGAATTCGAAACTCATCGACGAGTTCATACTCTGTAGATATTGACTCGATTATGTGATCAATTTGTAATTCGTTACGGTTTTCACATAATCGATTATTAGTTGAAAGAAAGAGGTATTTGGGGACACCCGGTAGGTCCATTTACTATATATATTGATGGATTGCAATGTCACCTAAAGTATATACATTTTCTTGGCCAAGAATATCTGTGAACATTCTGTGTACTCTATTAAAGTTTTATCATATTGCTACTGAAAATCAATGTTTGTATTTTTATTATATATTTTTTCTTATACATATATGTATATATTTTGTCTTTATAAAGCAAAAGTCGCTCCTCGGTGCCAAGTATACTTTTACTTTCTCTTCTTTATCTTTCTCTTTTTCTTTTTCTCCAAGAAAATGTCGGTCGGACGCTTTTTCCCTTGAAACTTCTATAAGATATTTAAACATAACAATTTAATTGTAGGTTTCATGGATTGAATCCTGGCAACATTTTCATAATGGAACTTAGAACCCTTGTCGTTCATATATCCTCTTATATATGTCATTAAAAAAAATTGGGCTGGTAGGTGATTGTCATCGCGTAGCGAAAGCTTTACTAAAAAGCCAAAAGTAGAGTTCATTAATAGGAAATTAGAATATTTGATACCGAGAATGATCGTTGACATTTAACAACTAAATCACCTCTGTGGTTTTTAATTAAATATTCAAATTAAGGGAGAAAATATGTTTCAAATTTGTATTTTTTTCCAAGAAGCATCTACAAGGACCGGGCGCTTATTCGTCTTTACGGATTTCTCTCTATACAACAGATGTACTTCAATAGTTGGCTGTTATCTATATTTAAATAAATATAACTCAAAGGTGACTGACTGACATAGTGATATATCAACGCACAGCCTAAACCACTGGGAGGATCAAGTTGAAATTTCATATACATTTTAATCCCCTATTTTATCCCCTTGGGAGTAGAAGAAATCAAAATCGTTTCTTAGTGAATGCCTACGTCATAACATCTACCTGCATGCCATATTTCAGCCCGATCCGTCCAGTGGTTTGGGCTGTGCATCACTATGTCAGTCATCTTTGAGTTTGAGTTACATATATATAGATTTGAAATATACTTTTTTGCGTTAGATAGCCCTTTTATTTCGATTTTTAATTTTGAGCCAAGCCCTACAATGTTGTTAAGAGTGAAATTCGTTATGACGAGTAAGGCATCCTCTCTTTGTTAGTTACTTTCAGTTGTTGTGAATTTCAAAATAATATTATAATTTCTACAATTTCTTGCTTAAAAAGAACCTTCATGTATAAAAAAAAATAAAATCTAGAGATTTTTTTTTAAGATTTTTTTTATCTGAAACAAAAGTTACAAGTACAAGAACAAGTAAAGGAATATTTTTAATAAAAGTCTTGTTTTTCGTTATTTCATAATTAGGTTCTTTCTCTTTAGATTTTTTTCTAAATCTTTAGATTTTTTTAATTAGAAAAAAATGTCAATTTCTTCGTAATATTTCTTTAATAATCCGCAACACGAAAAGTACCGTTCCAAATTAACTTCGAGTGGCGGAAAGCGGTACTTGGTACACTCGTGGCTTAATAAATTGTTCTCCAACGGAATATTACAAAGCTTAACAACATAACATGGGATTTCGTCTACTTTTAACAATTAAAGCTCTCTCACTGGAAACTTATATATGGGATCTAACAGTCTAGGAATCAATGACGGCTTCGATGCTCAAAATTTAATTTAGATTAGTTATATTACAAACAAATGCTCGTCAATCAGTTAGGCAGTATCACTTACGTAATATACAGTACTATTTATATAATAAACGAGAAAACTGAGATACAGTCTCGCTATAGCCTATTGACTACAGGTCCTATTCAAGCTGGCTCAACCGGGGTAGTACCTCACTCTCATCGAAGATCAAGGTTCATTCGGTGAGTAACTGAGCTGGAAATCTAACTCCTTTCTCCATACTTTTCCTTACGTCCTCTCTTATAACTTTCATCCTTGGTTCCCTTTTAAATCTGGCAACGTATTTATGTCTCTACAAATGTCCATAGGCGGCGGTGATCACTTAACATCAGCTGCCTTACTACAAAAGATTTAAACAGACGTTAAACGCGCGTCTAAGACATTTTTGAGTTAAACATGCTTTAGACATAGATTAATATACGTTTAAGTGAGTTTAATAGATGTTTAAAACCTATTTTTGCTGTCAAATGTAACGTATAACATTTTATCAATAAGTTTTTTTATGAGTTTATTCGCTGTTAAGCAATTTGGATAATATTTTAAGCAATGTTTAAATCTTAAACACTGTTTAGCTAGACACGTGTTCAACATGGTTTTAATGCGTCTTTTGTAGACAGCAGGTGTTTGCCAGCTATTTTTAAATAAAAAAAAATAGATTCTGTGCACTGAAGCAATCATAACTACAGTTTGGTGCGCATTTTACACATTGTATCACGGGTGTTACAATTTGTATCATTACAGGTTGTGCGCAATGAAATGCTTTTATCTGAACTGTTACGTTACAGGGGTATATTTATTTATTTATTTATTGAAAGGTTCGTCAAGTTACAAATTCAGAGAGTTCATGCTTACATTTACCATAAGGCTATTATAAAGATTGTGTAACTATGTATAGACAAACACCACACGCATACAAAGGTGAGAAAGGAAGACTATATAAAATAACTGGTCAAGTGCGAGTAGGACTCGCGCACCGAGGGTTCCGTACAAACTTATAGAAATCTATATAAGACTAACCCATCTACGCCATTTGTGGTCTTCATCATCAGTTCCAACATAAGGTACTATCAAAAATACCTAAATCGGTATACGCTTGCCTATAATATTTGAGGAGTTCCCTCAATTTCTCCAGGATCCCATCATCTGATCCTGACCTGAAGACAATGGGACCACCTTGGAAGTATACCTTTTCAAACAAAAAAAAAATTTGAAAATCGGTTCCCAAATGGCGGCGTAATCGGCGAACAAACATAAAAAAAAATTAAATACAAGGTCGAATTGAAAACACTCCTTTTTAGAAGTCGCTTAAATATAATCAAATATTATGTAAATATGGATCACGTCCCAAAAACTATTTTGAAACTACTTAGGAGCACTTTAATTTAAAACACGATCATGGATGCAATCCATGGAAAAACAAAATTTCATTTTAAGTACTAATACACCTTATACTTTCAAAAAAAAAAGTTATAGCGCGATTCAGGATACACCTAGCGCCATCTCCTGACAATTTCAATGAACTAACTTGTTGACTTTGACATTAACAACATAATTATATACATTTTATTCTCGTTTTATTATTATTTATATTCTACTACACTCCACTACCCCTGCACTACGTTCGTAAAATATTTAGATTTACATTATCAATCAAAATATCGAAATATATATTAGTGTTGCCAAGACGAAAATAATTAGTCCTTAATTCGAACAAAACTAATTGTTTATTTATAAATAACTAATTATATTACTAATAACCAGAAGATTTATATGTGTAGATAAATAAGTAAATTAAATAACTCGATCTGTTTGAATTTAATTTTAAAATTTTCGTACTAAGTCAATACGAGTACTTAAATCAAATCGCGTGAAGCTCTTATATTGAATGTTAATTACGTAATGACGTTATAAATCGACGATAAAACTTTTAAATGAAAAGTTTATTTTATAATTTTTAGCGCGTTTAAATAATAATTAAAATAAATTTTTTTATTAATCGAGCAGAATTATATCATAGTTAATGTCATAATGTTGTAATAGATGGCATTAGCTGTACGCTGCATCGCGCTATCATTTTGTTAGCTGCGATATATAGATTGCATTGCGTTGTTTATAAAGTTTTGCTGCTTTTTAATGTTTTTGTATTGATACAAATTTCTTCTCAGTGTTTGTAAAATTGTTTTTTTGACCATGGTCAACTTCTATGTTAATTTGTTACAAGTACATATAATTTTAATTCTAAGATTAATATATTTTCCGCTTGATCAATTTACAACTTGATACATTTACGCGTTCCGGAGAAAAAGTTTGAAAGACAGACGTACAGACTGACAGACACACGAACAGAAATTTACAGTTTTCGGATTTTTTCCTTTATGTATACTAAAGGACCTTGCTCCTGGCCAAATTTCATAATGCTTGGTCAATGGGAAGTACCCTATAGGTTTTGATTCCCTTGCGAAAATGTTAAAAACGCTATCATACTTAAAATATGTGATATAAATGACCGTATCTTTTGATTGCGTTAACTTAGAAGTTTGATTTTTTCACAGCTCTTAGTAATTACAACTCTGAGTACTTGACGTTGATAAAAATTTGTTACCTTCACGCGTTTCTGAGAAAAAGGTTGAAAGACAAACTTACAAACAGACAAACACACATACAAAAATTTACAGTTTTCAGATTTTTTCCTTTATTTGTACCATAAGATCTTACTTCTTGCCAAATTTCATCGTGCTAGGTCAATGGGAGGTACCCTATAGGTTTTGATTCCCTTGCGAAAACGCTAAAATGGTCAAAATATACGACATATTTTCCATTATCTTTTGATTGCGTTGACTTAGAACTTTAATATTTTCACGGCCGCATGTCATCGTAGACTTGAGTATATGATATTAATTTTAACATGATACGTGTATGCATTTCTGAGAAAAAAGGGTTGACATCCCGACAGACAGACAGACAGACAGACAGACAGACAGACAGACAGACAGACAGACAGACAGACAGACAGACGGACAACAAAGTGATCCTATAAGGGTTCCGTTTTTCCTTTTAAGGTACGGAACCCTAAAAAACTAATAATAACAAATTTTGATTCTGCAGCAATTATAGAAGTAATATGTAAGTATGTTTAATTTTATCAAATTTAATGCATCACAAATTAAATCAAACATTATCATTGCAACAGACCAGACGGAACGGCAGTAGCACGAAATATATAACTTAAAATCACAGAAACCTGTCAAGACCGATCAAGACTGTGCGAACTCTATTCGCACTTGACCGAAAATAAGGATTTCATACTTATAAATAAAAATGTTATACTCCTCCGTCCGCGTAATTTCCGTAAAAATGATTACGAAGTTTTTACTTCACGTATTAATATATAGATAACACATTTTTTTTCAGTTAACAATAATTATTTGTTCTTATCGTTTATTTCAATAACTGCTAAGTCTTAGGGACATAATTAATAACAGTAGTTCAATTGATATTGGGCGCGAATAATAAATGACGATTTCCCCTTCGCCGCTAACCGGCTGAAAGCCTGCGTTGAGAACAATTTCATTTTTTCATCATTTATAAGTTAACCTGTATTCGAAGCCGAGGAAAAAATAAAGGTAAAATTTTATTGTATTAGGATATTAGGCTGGACTATAATGGAATTCCATTTTATTTATTAATAAGACGTTCGAATATTTTTTTGTATGTTCATTTATTGGTTTGAGCCGAGATGGCCTAATGGTTAGAACACGTCGATCTAAACCGACGATAGCGGGCTTAAACCCCGACTAGCTCCGCTGAGTTTTTAAATGCTAAATTTGTGTTTAAATTCATCTCGAGCTCAGTGGTTAAGAACACTCCCCGTGGAAACCTGCACGTGACGGGAGAAATTGTAATACATGTATTTCTGATAACCCGCAGTGGAGCAGCGTGGCGGAATAAGCTCTATACCTTCTCCTTAATAGGAGAGGAGGCCTTTGCCCAGCAGTGGGACATATACAAGCTATTATTTTACTTTACTATTATTGATTTTTATTTTGGATAGCGATGTATCGACGAGAAGCCCGAGTTTTAGTCAACATTATTGTTAAAATATAACTGAAGGGACATTTATAATGATGAAATAAAAAGAAATACAGATTGAAAGTAAGTTAAGGTAATGTTAACAAGACTTAAACAACGGGAAACCGACTTTAAAAGTAAAATGCATAATTTCGTTTACTTGATTGGTATTATAAAACTAAACAACTAAATCGATTTTGGTGAAATTTTTATAATAATCTTTTAAACAAAAAGAGAATTAACCAAATCGGTCAAGCCGTGTTTGAGTAATCGGTATATATAAAAAGTCGCAGACAAATTGATAACCTGCTCTTTTTAGAAGTCGGTTAAAATTTTTTTAATATAATACCAAATATTTTTCATACTAAGAAGGTACATTGACTCTCGAGAAAATGGCGGGCTTATAAACCGGTTTCCTACGAATTAATTCTCGACTTAAACTTTTTGCTTGGCGAAAATTTTAAAGAGCCCATTCTAGCTGACTGTACGCGAGTCTACAATGAACTCAATTAGTCCGTCAAGGACCACTCGGAGCTACGAAAGAGTGCTTTAACTTAGCTGGCAGCTAGAGGATGTGTTTTAAATTGTTAACGTGATATTATATGTCGTTTAATTTTGATGCTTTAGCAGTCTTAACGTGAAATATAATCATGATTATGTAATGATGTAACTATAGATGTGTTATAAGCTCGTGGATTTTGGCCTTGAAAATACCACCACTTTGGACGACGTTGCCTAGCAACCCGCTAGCGACTGAGTATGACAGGTGAAATTATCATAGGGCAACAAATTAATTGACGGAGTTGAAAATGGATACAGATTTTTAACGTTAAATAATATAGTCATCGTATTCATAAAACATGATCAAAAAATATCATTTTAAAATGAAATAAACTCTCCACGCTAAACGGTCCTCATTAGGACACCCTGACCATGACAAACATTCGTATGGGTAATACTAAGGTTTGTCATGAGCGGGGATCGAATCCACGACAGGCAGATCTTAAGTCTGTTGCAGTGACCACTGCGCCAACTGTCAATGAAAGAATTGTTATATGCAATCGTTCATCCTAATAAATTCTAGTGGATGCTTACAGCATAAAATTACGCTCTGCGTTGATGTATAAATGAAAAGAAACCTTAAACTAAACATTATGCATAAACTTTCTCAGCCTAACGCGAGAAGATTTTAGTGATAATGCTTATGCGCGTATAAAGATGTAGCCGATTACAGCAAGACTCTATCTTAGTTCAAATTAGTATTTATAAGTATGTAGTAATTATATATATTGTTATCAGTTCAGAACAGTATAGTATGGTTGAAATTAATATAAAATTATATATATGAGTCAAAGTGAGTAAATATTTCTTAGTCTGTAGTTAAATCACGATAGTGCTGTCATTGAAACAGTATACTCTTGCGGTCGAAGGTCGGAATTAGGGAACAAAGTTTTGCAACTGATAGATTGAATGAGGGTCAAAGTTTCTGTCCTCTGAGAAAATTTATTTTGTTCGTGCAACATTATACACGAATAATCTTGTCTTATCTACAAAGATTAGTACAACTACCTCCATCAAGACCCTTCATTAGTTTATTACGTTACAAAATAAATATAAGACTAAAATCACATTTGTAAGTTTTACTCACGGCAGCGATATAAACAACTTTGCAATATAGTAACAAAAACCTCGTAAGTAGTTACGAATGCTAAGAATGTCAAAAATAAGGTCAGTAAATTCTTTCAGACGTAAAGCAATGCGAAAATCGAAGAACAAAACTTACAAGTGTACTTATCGCTTAAGTGATATATACTATGAGTAAGTATAATAGATAGTCTTAATTTTCATAAAGCATCTGTCGGGTTCAAATTTTAGTCTATGAAAAAGATTACTTCGTATTAAGAGCGTTTGATCTATTAATATGATGACCAATCAAACGTAAAATATTATGAGCTATGAATTAAAATTCTGCTAATAAATAAAGATGTGATAAAAATGCTAAAGCCTATGTTCTTGAATAAGACCTATTCCTTCAGCAGCTTCCAAATCTTAGAATCTCTAATTATAAATTAACAGATAAGATAGTAATCACGCATTTACAATCGAGAACTTCTATCAAAAGTCCTTGGACTTCTTTAACAGATTAAAACGGTAAACCAAAACTGCTAAGAGTAATTCAATTAATTTTCTATCTAAGTCTATTGAATCGCCAAGTAATTGCCAAGTTTCTCGTTTTGCGCTTTCAACAAAGGCAGTAATAATATCAGTTAAATTAACTCAAGGAAACGTCCGTCACTGCTCGATAAGTGAGGCTGTAACTTACTTTTACAAGCACATTTGAATCGTTAATACATAAACAAAAAAAAATTAAATTGTTGAATTTACCAAGAGAAGAACCGGCAAAAAACTCGATAGTTACTACAGAATACCCTGTATAAATTCGGCTTATAGTAGATAGAAACATTTTTATTATCAATATAATCTTGTACAGAATAATATGCTTTCGCTATTAAGGACTTATTAACACATATCTACTTTAAATTTATATTCTGTGGCTCCTCTGATGCTGCAAATGTCCATAAGCGCCGGTGATCACTTAACATCAGTTGGCTCGTATAATGTTATGAATTTTAATAAAGCCACTTCTTAAACATAAACTTTATATTTAAACAACCGGACCATGTTTCATCATGACAATGTATGGTACACGGTATTGCTACTTGAATGCATGGTATTGCAAGAATAAAGGGGTAGCCATTAGTGTTTCTATAACATATATGAAATATTTTATAAATAGTCACATCAATTATATATATAGTAAGGTCTTAAAACCTTCATAAAATAACACGATTGTTAGTGACATCTCTACGTGAGACTTTTAGTTCACGTGTATTTTATGAGATACAGTTCCAAACGTCGTATTTCGGCAGATATAAAATACCCAGAATATTATTCCTCAAACATTGTTTTAGTTATCTACGTATCAATAAGCAAACATCACGTGTCGGCGTTAATTTTATAAAAATGTCAATCCTCGATATTATTATGTCTAGCCCCCCACCGACCAATTTCCATCGTGTTTTCTCCATTCCACATTAGCGAAATAACATGTGTCTAACTGGCACAACTAAACGCCATTAACCAAAAAATTGAATTGAATTATGTCTAGCCAACACATTAAGATATCGCTGTTACAAAATGTTACATCTTGATAGTTGATTTATGATTTTTGTGCTAAAAGGACTCTTGTAAATATCAAAATGTGGTATGTTTTGTTAGCGATGGTTTATCATAAGCATATCTAAATAAGATCTGATAGAACAAGACTTATGACTTGGTTGAGAACACTTTCACCATTTTCCTCCTTTAAATCTATCTATACATATAAAATCCCTTGTCCTAACTGACGACTGGCTGATTCATCAACGCAGAGCCTAAATCGCTGGAGCTACAAACTTAAAATTTGGGAAGGTAACTTTTAGGTTGTAAATATTTAATAAGAAAGGTTTTTTTTTATATTCTACCCCAAAGAGGGTAAAAAGGGGTGAAAAACTTTGTATAGAAAATATTATCCCTTAGTCGTATTAACTAAAAGCTTAAAACTTATTTCAATTTCATATAACGCATCGTTCACCGTTTATTTTTATTAAATGCTTTGTGAAATATGTGTTATACAGTAACATGTAGTTTTTATTTTAGAATAACACACATCTCATTTTAGTCATAAACCTCTAGAAGTTTCGAAAAGGCAAACGACTTCTGAGCACACTCCTGTTAAGGCAATACCGCAAAAGTTTTCGTTCACTCTCTGCCGGGTTAAAGGTACGGTATTGCGAGTTAATAAAATTCTCTGCGGTATCAGGTGTTCCTGTACAAGATGGTCGTAGTCAAAGGCATCTTTTACTGGGTGGTTATGTATGTAGTATATCGCATTTCGTATAAAACATATTCATATATTATATACCAGCTGCCCCTCGCGATTTCACTCGCGTTTGTGGTTACTGCTTTTCTCCTATGACCCGAAGCGGGATGTAATATAACCTATAGCCTTCCTCAATAAATAAACTATCTAACACAAAAATAATTTTTCAGTTCGAACAAGTAGTCCCTGAGATTAGCGCATTCAAACAAACAAACTCTCCAGCTTTATAATATTAGTATAGATAGTTGCATTGCAATTTATTCTTAATGCATGCGTTAGATATTCAACAAACGATACGCAAAGTAACAGAAATTTTTTGCGGAAACAATAAGTTATGTGATATAATAATATTTATAATGAAAAATAAAAATTTTCAGGAGTACAATTATATTATACGTAATGTAATATGTTTTATGAATAAAAACTGTTTTAAAATCATTTTTTATTCATAAAATTTTATAATAAATATCATATGTCATAATAAAATATTATATGCTCGATAAAATATAATAAAAAGATTAATCGCAAATTTTTAATATTATATAAAATAGTTGCTTAGGTAACCTTATAAAGCAGGGGATCCAGCCCTCAAAAAAGACTGTGGACATAGAAGCCGAAATACGTACCCGAAATTCGACCAAATGCGAGTAGGAGCCAATTAAAAAGCAACCAGTTTCACTACAATATATATTCACCACTAAGGCTTGAAAATGTAATTAAATTATTGCCAAAACTCACGCACGATGTATATTTTTTTATTATTTTATTAAGGCATGTGTGTGACGTCACAAGTCCATTAGAGTTGTGAGCATGCCTATCCCACGATCCGCCCTTGTTACAAAAATTATGGCTATCAATAATAAAGGCACTAAATTAAGTAAATTCTTTTAACAACATATGAATGCTGATAAGCAATATTGTGTCAACCCACGAAAAGTTTAATACGAAAAAAATGATTTTTTCTGATAATACTTAACATATAAAACATAAAAAAAAACTTTGAAGTAAACTAAATAAGTACGGATGAAAGTGTTTCGAATATTTAAGTGTTTTCCATATTTTGAAATATACAAAACTATATTTGAAAAAAATATTATTAGATTAAACTTTTTACTAAACCAATCTGCTTTTAATTAATTCTCACTTTTATCAAATTGAAAAGAAAAGATTGAGAGATACGTCTTCAAACACATTTATTAAGAATAGGCTCGACATCTTTAGACGCCATTTTCTTACAATGAAATCTGTGTGGCTTGACATAGGATTGCTTATTAGCTTCCATATGTAAATCTTAATAAAAGTCTGAGAGCAAAACTTATTAATGCTCGTCTTAGAGCGAGAAACTATATTCAAAATGGCGTGTCAAATATTAATTTTGACGCAATTTTAAGGAAGATATTTCATACCAACATGAAACGCATTTTAAATATATATATACATAAAATAACAGATAAATTTTTTCATCCATAAAGCATAATTTATTTTGAGTGTATTATCTACAAACATATCCTTAAAGTGAGACCATCTCAACCGCACTATAACATAATGGCCACGTTAGAACAACGAGCATTACATTTCAGAGTCAAGTTATGAAATAAAATTGAGTAAAACATAAATGCACATTATGAGAATATTATTTTAGTGTTAAAGAATATTATGGTTTTGTTTATCTGTCCAGTAACTAAAGTTATCACTCGAAATGCTTGTAAATAGAGGTCGTTCAACTTAGTCTCAGCTGGTCTAGACTAAGTTACATATTTGCTATCGTAAAATTGTGAATATTGATAGATTAAAGTCTCTACAGCGAGATTGGAAACTCTCGATAAATTGTGAACTCCATACAAAAGTTACGTTAGGTTCGAACATAATTAATAATGTAACTAACCTAACATAATTAACTTCGATTGATATAAAAAATATTTGTTAAATTGTAAGGACTACGTTACAGTTCAGTCTTTAGACAATTTACAATCTTGCGAGATAGATAATATAATTTTACGGTGACATCTTTATCAAGTATAAAACGATTCGGTTCCCGTCGTCTATACGCTACGATCTTTTAAACTACACAACGGGTATTAATGCGGTTTTCACCATTAACTAGAGTGGTTTAATGGAAAGGTTTATATTTTTAATACATGCATATTAAAGAAGAGTAAACCTAAGAATTTCAAAGATTTGTAATATGATAACGTAAAAAATTACATTACACCCATCCGAAGCCGGATAAATTGGTAGTATTTTATATTTGTTAAAGTAATCAATATTTGATTTCCACGTGCCATTTAATTTAGTGTCAAAGAGAAAATAATACAAAACAAAGTAAATACAAAAGGCAAACAATTATTCCCAGAAACCCTTAAAAGCTGACATTTTAAGGAAGCTTGCAAGAAATTGCCTCCAGATTGTGAAGTTAATGGACGGAGTGAAGACAACGGACTTTGGGGTTACAAATCTAGGTTCATCGATAAGAATCCTTAATACCGCTTTTTTTGAAATAGTTATAACATGAATACTGATTAAGATAGTGTTATAAAAAATTTAGAGCACCGTAACAGCCTATAAATGTGAAACATATGAGCTAAATGCTGTCATTTCTTCACCCCGCTTTGGGATATAAAATGAGTTTTCGAGGAAACGTTAGGTCTTGTTGGCGTGTATACGTGTAAGCTTATCATTAATGAAAAATAATTAAAAAAAATAAGTTTATTTTAGATTTTTACTTTGAAATATCAATTCTGCTAACGCTTCTAAAATATCCAACACATACCCAGTTGATACCTTTTACATATCGTCGGTTATATGAGAAAACAGTACTGCATAACTCAAATTTCAGGAGAGACAATAATTTATTTTTCGTAAAATACAACAAAAAAGTGTTATTATTAATGAGTTAATAGAATCTTTACCATTTTCATTATGTACACATTCATTAAACTTTTCAAAATTATTTTATGGAAAAAAATTCATTTATTGTCTATACTCAAAAAATTTAAAATACAGTTTATTCGTTATTTATGTGTAAGTGAAAAAAGAAATACATAAATCGGTCCAGACGCTCACGAGTAATCGGTGCACAAACAATAAAATAATAGTTCTCAACAAATTGAGACCCTCCTTCTTTTTGAAGTTTGTAAAAATAAAGTATACTTGCAATAAAGGTAAAGATTATTTATACGTAAAAAAAGATTCATAACTACTTTAAAATCTATTAAAATCAACCTAAAAGTTTTCGCATTATGTATGTAGAAACAGATAAATAATAGAGTTATTGGTTTCATCGTTGTAACAAAGTCCATATAATATAACAATCCACGTCTAAATTAATAATTAAATAAAATATATGGACGCTGATAAGCAATAACGTGTCAACCCACAAAAAGTCTAATTCGGAAATATTGTTATATTTTGATACAGCATCACCTATTTAACATTATTAAAAAAAATTCAAATCGTATAAACTATATAAGTAAGGAAAAAAGTTTCATAATTTAATGTATCGAATTTCAAGTGCTTTCAATATTTTACAAGTTATACACTAATCTCAAGTATTTAAAAAGTTAATATTATATAAAACATTAACTATATCAATCTGCTTTTAATTAATTATACCTTTTATCAAAATAAAAAAGTATAAATTTATATAAACGTCTTCGAACAAATTTTTTAAGAATAGGTTTGACATTTTTAGTCGCCATTTTCTCAATATGAAGTCCGTGTGGGTTGACACAGTATTGCTTATCAGCATCCATATGTTCTGACTTTTTCATGTTAAAAATAAATAGTCTTGACATGATCAGTCGTTACTCTAACCTAAGTCTGCATAACAACGTATGTATGTAAACAAAGTAACGTCTAATGAGATAAATAACAAGACTTTTTTAAATAACAAAAGAATAAGAATATCAAATCCTATTTGTTCTTCAATTGAATGATTTTCTTAAAACAATGTTCATAAAGTTTTATTTGTTCGGGACAAACGGCTCATTTGAAGAGAGAATTCTCTTTCCTTTTATGACATTAACATGACATATAATAAACATTTGCCTTTATCGAAAATGGTATAAAATAATTTGCTTTATGTTATCGTTTCTTTATATTATTACCTTTTTCTGCGGTGTCACTTGCGTTAATGTAGCCACCTGATGTAAATTAAATATACTTTGCCTATATCCCGGATGCAAACAATAATTTGATAACGTTTAAACGCAATAGCATGAATAGTATAGCAGTAAATATAATATGAAAATATAAATAAATATTGATAAAAACAAAAAATAAACAAATAATACAAAAATTAAAATCAAAATCAAAGTATTTTTATTATTTAATTTACATTCTCTTTTTGAACGTCAAGAAAATGAATCTACCACGGTTTCAGAAAAGCATAACCTCACCAGATCTGAGAAGAGAACATATGAAGCTTAATTTAAACTTAGCTCTATTTGAGAACGGAAAAACTTAAAAACTAAGCTATATTCTAAAGTAAATATAGCTTACGATGTTATATTTTTCAAGAGATTGTTAATTTTTAATATACAAAGTATAATGAGAAAAATTTTGTAATGAGGTACCGCTGGCACCTTTTTGTTACGAACCCTAAAAAATATAGCTATATTTCAAAGTAAATATTCGATGTCACAAGATTGTTAATTTACATTTCATGTACAAAGTATTATGAGAAAAAAAAAATTCGTTCAGAAATTGTTTCAAATATTTACGAGGTATATCGAAACGTTGGAATAAAAAGTCATAAAAAAAAATTCAAAGCGGCCTTGTCTGAAGTTTTTGATGAGTTGTTCACGAACTTTTACGTGACCAAAATTTTCCAAGCCAATGTTAGCCTCAAAGCTAAAGGCGAAAGAACACTGGCGGTAATTATAAAACAAAAAAAAAAAAAAACAAAACCGTTTTAAAACGATTTTTTTTTATTTCGAAGACTAAATAGTCTTTTGAATCACAGAGAAGGTTTTATAGTGAATATGGGCTACGTAATTTGTTCGAGAGTTCCGTATCCAAAGGATACGGATACGGTTCGTCCATCTGGCCGTCTTTCCGTCTGTCAAGTAAATTAGAAAGCTAAAAATAAATATATTTTTCAACATTTCGCGGTGCCCAGTAAAACGTTTGAAATCGGCGGCAATTAAAATCTTTTACGCGTTATTTTCTGGCACCGATCGAAAAGAAAACATACATACAGCCGGACTTAGAACTTCTTTTGCAAAGTCGGTTAAAAACCGATCAAGTGTAGGTCGCATTCAGATACGAGGGTAATTAATTATATATTATTATAGAATATCTTTTACGAAGCGTAATAAGTAGTGAGTCGAAATTTTCACACAATTCGTATTTTTAATGCTGCTTTAAAAAAATTAACAAAAACCAGTGAAATGCGAGTCGAACTCTGCCATGTATAAAATATTTTAATAGTACATAGTGTTGCATCTTGTACGATGGTACGAAATTGCTTATGGGCATTTTAGTAATGGCCTGCAAATATCCCACAGCTGGGCAAATACCTCTATCGTTAAGGAGAAGGTTTCAAGCTTAATCCACCACGTTACTCCACTGGGGGTGGGCGGATATACATGTGTCGGAATTTCTCCGGCACATGCAAATTCCGTCACGATGTCTTCGTTCACCGCGAGCACCAGATGAATTTAGACACGAATTACCTTTATAATAATTGCATTTTTATTATTCATTATATATTATCTATTAAAAATATTTTTTTCATAAAATACGTACAAAATATGATTTTATTTTATTCAGTGATTATTACTTTTATTCGTTTTACTTTTATAATGTTTTATAAACTATAAATCATATATTAAATCCTTTATGAATACGTCTCACTACTTGAAAAGGCCATTGTTAGTATACTTCAAAGATTTATTCACAGTTTCTTTATATATATATTTTAAGCTTTATCGTATTTATTAATTAAAACAGCTGTTTTCTTATTAAGCAGTCTGTATTATTTTATAGTTAATATTATTTAATAGACCTTATGGTGTGTAAAAAATTGTATAATGATAATAATTTATAAGTTTTTGCCATTAGTTTTATAAATAACAATTATAAAAGTTATAAAAACTACGTAAATAAATTACGTCATATACAATTTTGATAAGATTTTTTTAACCTATATCACTCGGGACATTATTAGGAATCTATTAACACCGCATTCATTAAAATCGGTTCAATAGTTTAGATACATAGACTACCAAAATGTGTCATCATTATCCTTCCTTTTTGCTCCGTTAACAGATAGATAATTCCATAATATTTTCTAAAAGTGCCGCTACCAAAGAAAACAACATATTAAAATGTCAGTCAACAATATTCTATAATTATAGATAGGTTACGTTCATAATATTTGACAACAAAAATCTGTACCATTACCAACTTATATACTCTCGCCTGTCATACTCGATCGCTCAGTGGTTGCTAGGCAACGTCATCCAAAGCGGTCGGCATTATGTGTACAAAAATTCATAAACGTATAACTATAGTTGGACGCTGATAAGCAATACTGTGTCAAGCCACACGAACTTTATTTTGAGAAAATGACATCTAAACCTGTCAAACCTAATATATACATATATATATAAAACCTTTCAAACTCATTTCTTGTAAACCTTTATCAATAATGTAGCGACATCGTTAATCATTCCTCGATCAAGTCGGTGATTGATGCTCGATTGTTTTAGAGGCGGTGTCGACGTCCTCCTCGATGTCTTACAAATGCTTTGTTGTTTGTAAAGAAATGTTTTGACGATCATTATGTAGTTTTCCTCCTTTAAAGGAATTTCCTACAGACGCGCTCTTAATAATATTGCGAACAGACGATCGTTAAAAAAACCTTGAACTGTATTTTTAGACGAATATAAAAATAAAGTGTTTGCGTGATTCTTCTCGTATTTGTTCATCAAATTTTTAATAGTCCGATTCGAAAGATTGTTTTTAGTATTTTTGTGATTTCAGAAATTATTATAAACAAGCTGGTGCCCGCTACTTTGTCTGTGAAAAATTAAAATAAATAAAATTCCTAAAAATAGCCTAAGCTACTCCTATAAATATCTGCAAGTGAAAGTTCCGTCAAAATCGGTCCAGTTGTTTCAGAGATAAGCCGGATCAAAGAGACACGTGGTACGTAAGTACCGTATACATTTCTATATTTCATATGCATTTAGTTAAAAGCTGTTAATTTGAAATTACAAACAAACACTTCATTCTTATTTATCAGTATTAATAGACACAAAAAAAAACTCTATGACTATTAAAACGAACGAGCACATTATACACACTCAATAAATTATTTTCTTTCGTTTTGAAATTCACAATACAATAATTTCTTTTAACGGTTTCCATACATTACAAGAAGTTTAATGAACAGAATTAGTTTTCAACAAGAACAATTGTTAACGCAAACTATTTCTATTTAAACTTGTTCACTTACTATCCAGCTTCAGACTTAAGTAATTAGAATTGAATTCATCATATTCGTTTAGCTGGACTGAGCCTTTTATAGCGAAGTGTCAGAAATAATTGGTCAATAATGAACGAAAAGGAATGTGAGAAGACAACGACCAATCAGAATCCTAGAAAAATTCACTTTCCAGTATTCTAATTGGTCATGCCACGATTATCGCCAGCACTACCAATCCTATGGTTGCACAAAACAGCGTCATCTCTTTATCCACAGTGGTAAAATTTAGCGCGGTCCAATACTCTATGTATATGGTCCGTACCAGACAATCCATACCATAGTGGTCCACGACGAATGGATCGACCGCGGCAAAGGGCGCTAACTACAATTTGTACGCTGGGATCGCGTGCGGCTCATCTACAACGACCGCTTGGATCGCGCTCTTGCCGCGAAAGGACAGCAGTGGGTACGGACCCATTTATTCAAAATTTCTATAGAAATGAATATTGGGATTGATTATATCTGTATTATAGTATCAATGGAATAATGCAGCAAAAATATTAATCAAGGTGTTAAGTGGAGTGTTTATTCGTCCTTCCTTAGCGCTTTATTGGGCTGAACGAATAATTTTATTTTTAATACCAACCAACAAATGTGTACCTAATTTTACGATTGACAGTTACTATAGAATTTTAATAAAAAACTGGATAAATTAAAATTATATTATAGTTATAAATTATACCATACATCCGATATAATATTTCCGAAGTTAACTTCATTTAAATAATTTTGCAAAGATAATTGAAACGATAAGTTAATAATAATTTAATTTAATTCATTTGAGTAATTAATTAGCTTTGATGTCTACCTTAAATATTACTTAGCAATCCATCCGATATTAGCTTAATTTCAAGAGTCACCGGCTACGCAATACGACACATCTGTCGACGGCAGACACTCATTTAATCTTCTCGTGATTTATGATATAATTGTTCGGAACTGTTTAATGGGTTTTGAACTTTATGTTGAGATGTTAAAGTCTATATTAGGATGCCAGGCGCCACCCTCGGTTGCGTTTTGTTAATGAATTTCGATAAACCAAGCCAGTGACGGTTTATATTGCGGCGGGGGACAATTATGTCATAGGTGTCATGTTTTTTTTTTTCAGTTTATTAATTGAATTAAATGTTTTTTAAAACTTTTTGTTACTGTTTTTGTTACAATTGGTGATGTCACATTTTTATTTGTGTAGAATGATACAGTTATTTTAATTTTTAAACCACATTAATGAACCGATTTCGAATTTGTATGAGAGCAATTTGGACCAACAAATTAAAAAATAATGAAATCGGTTAACTATTTTCGAGTAATCGAAGAAAATACATTAAAAATCCACGATAAATTTAAAACCTTCCCTCTCTTTCAACCGACTTCAATAAAACAATGAGGATGTTTTTAATTCGTAGCGTACTTTTTTAAACGTCATAATTCCATTATTTGTTTGTAAGGTTATGCTTCCGGATTGGTTCCATAGAATTTTTACCTAAATCCGTTCTTTACTTTGATTTTATAATCAAAACAACTAGAAAAAGCATATCATTCCATTTATTGCTTTTAAAGTCGGTTCCCCCTGTTTTAAGTCTTATTTAGAAATCCGTTAAAAAGCCTTCTAAACTCATTAATTGTAAACCGTTATTAACGTTTAAAAAAATAAGTTTATCCAGATCAACAAAATCTACATTAACTCGAACGAAGCCGCGATAAAAAGCAAGTTCATAATAATTACAGCCTCACGGCGTTTTATAAATAGCCTTAATCATAGCAGAGACAGCTTGAGTAATTAAACAATTACGCCGTATTAACGCTGATGGACCAACGGCACTCCTTCCAGAGATTAAAAATTATTTTGACCATTAATTAAGCTAATGTGGGGTTAAATTAGATTTCGTACAGTAGCTACTGTTTTTACTGTTGTATTAAAATTTGCATTTATCTATAATAATATTGTAATGAGGTAAAATTTGTTTGGAAGTTTGTGTAATTATTTAAACACTATATAGCCTGTTTATTAAGGTAGGTTATGGGCTATATTAAATCACGTAATGACTCGTAGGAGCGATGCAGTAACCATAACGAAGCAAAACGCGAAGTAGGCTAGTAGAATATAATGTGAAATTTATTTTTATAACACGCAGTGGAAGTTTGGTGGATTAAGCTCAAAACCTTCTTCTTGATAGAAGAGAACTTCTTTATCCAGCAGTGGGGCATTTATAGGCTGTTACAATACTGTACGAAGTAAGATGTAGGTAGACTTAAAAAAAGATTACAAACACAAAAGTAAATATTTAATTAAACGAATTTACAATTCAAATACTCGACTAATTTTAATAACAAAAATAATGAAGTTAGCAAAATGATAGCCGGACAGAGCCTCCGCGCAGTCTGTAGTTCAACAGCAAAATAATACTTGAATAGCTGACGTCTTCCTTTTATAGCGATAGCAAGCTACCGGTATAAAAGATTATTCTGTCTGCTAACAATACAATTAAAATAAAATCATAACTTATATAAGACGATATAAGGCGATAAAACAACTCTGATACTTAGTAACAGATATGTTGTCAGTATTTACGAAAGCCGTGAATCTTAAAAATAAGGCACAGACAGTAAATTCTTTCGAAGTAAAACAATCAGAAATAACTTATGTATGTAAGTCTTTAAATAGTCTGAGAGCAAAATTTATAATTGTATCCATATAAATAGTAGCAACGTCCCAAAAATAAAGAAAAATGACTTTGTATGTAGTCGTTAAGTCTTTATAGAAAACTAATCTTAATGAATCTTTTTTCTTCGTCGAACAAGGTACAAGGTTTCAGAACAAGTTCATTCCGCTTGATTTAACGTTACCAATAAACGCTTTCGACATGTAATTGAAGGAAGCCCTGACTCCGAACTGCCAATAGACCGTGCGGTAACTTTTACGCACATGAAGATATCTAGAATAAGGTAACTTTACAGACTTCGATTATTGACACGAGTGTTAAGAGATAGAATTTTCTCGGAACGAATTTGAAAGTAACATTGATGAGTTATAATTGTCATATTACAATCGAAATCAAATTATACTTTATTCAAGTAGGCTTTTAAAAGCACTTTTACAGACACGTTGGCGCATTGGTCACTGCGACTGACTCAAGCGCTAACGGTCGCGGGTTCGATCCCCGCTCACGGCAAACGTCTGTATTGGCCATATGGATGTTTGTCGTGGTCTGGGTGTTTGTGTTAGTGTTGTGAGTGTTTCCGGACCCCCGACACAAGGTCACAAGATTTTAATGGGGGCCGTTGAGTGTGATGCGTTTATTTTATTTATTATTAAAACTTTTGACACAAAAAGTGTCAAATCAAACAAAAATATTAAAGTTAATGAAGAGCTGTGCCAACACTCAAATTATAAGATTTTGATCTATTTGGATACTCCGTCACCTAATTAACATTATTCAAAAAAAAATAAAGTCATCTAAACTAAAAAAATACGAAATAAAGCTACTTAATTTAAAGTGCGTTTCATATTTTGCAGTTTATACAATGATCTCAAATACTTGAAAACCTTATTATTAGATAACACATTAAATATATTAATTTGCTCTTAATTTATTATAACTTTTATCGAAATAGAAAACAAAATATGGATACAAACGACTTCAAACAAATTGATTAATTATACGTTTAACATTTTTAGACGCCATTTTCTCAAAATGGAGCCCGTGTGGGTTGAGTATTGCTTATCGTAATACGTATATTAAACATCCTGTACGAAATCTACCTATACTAAATACACGCAAAGTTTCTGTGGTATTTTATAATATAAACGGACACGTTGCCCTAGGAAGAGCATTTACTTACAAAGATGCTAATTAACAATTAGAAAAATACCTGATAACCTTCAAAGGTCTGAACAGATTTTCATAAATTATATTGTAGCAAAGAATCATCACGATTATATTATCTTTCAAATAAAAAAGTCAAATTGTATATTAGACTTCAAGGAGCTACGATGCCACAGACAGACACACAAATAAATACATAAGTACACAGATAAAAACGTCAAACTTAAAACCACGCTTTTAGTGTCAGGGGTTGAAAAAACCTTTAAATCGTACGTCACTTACCTACGTAGATATGTAAAGTTGAAATCTCGGGACACTAACTCGGTGATACGTCCCGGGACACGTCCCGATATCTCGTAATGTTCGCCTTTTCGCGTTATCTCCATCGCGTTCCTGATTACGCTACGCCGACAATTTGATTGCGAAACCTGACGGGTCACGTAGTTTGTTATACCGCGAAGAGGGCCATTTATCAAACTGAGACCAACAAATTACTAGTACACTAAAATATTAGAACATTTTTCGCTCTCCTTATATTATAACTAGTATATTTTGATACTCCAATTCGTAACTTTTGTACGAGCTAAAATTGACTTTTGTCTTACATAGTTTGTAATTTTGAAGTCTATATATATTTTTTTCAATTAGTATAATTTCCTTTTTTTTTATATTTATGTATAAAACTTTTATAAAGTTGGAAGTCTATGGCGAGAAATATGCTTATGAGTTTTTGTTTCAGACTTTCATAAATATTTCTCATTGCTTTACACCTGAAATAATTTACGGTCAGTGCCTTTTTGATATACGCAGTTTTTGTAACTAGTACTTATGATGTATCTGTTGCTAGGTGACACAGTTGCTATACATATATCGCTCTCGAGAGTTAATGCACCTTTATACGAGTCAGAAAATCCCGAAGCTAAACTAATTATTTCTCAATACAAAAAAAAACTTTGATTAGAGTTCGTAGAAAATAAAAAACCGAAAATGTTTATATAATTAAAAATAATGTCGTACGAAAAATTTAAATTGAGAACAATTTTTTCAATATTGCTGAAATAGCTATAGTTTCCTGAACTCTACTTAATCTCGTAATCTGTTTCAGGTTTATAAGAAACCTCCGCTACTAAGAACTTTGTCTTACTCGGGTCGATTCCGCTGTAACGATGGCCATAAAAAAGTTTTTATTTCATCTTTTACGTCGGCAATTAATTGCTTGTTTATTTTTCGTACAAAATGTTTGTAATTTTGTACGAAAATTGTTCTTATTATAGAATTTTTTTCTCTTTGACTTAATAACGTGAATAGTAAATATATAATTCCTTCCGCTAGTAACTTCTATGTATGGAAAGTTGATAAAAAGCATCATATATGGATGCTGATAAGTAATAATGTGTCAACCTACAAAAAGTCAAATTTAGAGATATTGATGTATTCTGATAATGCATTTCGTATTAAACATTATACAAAATTTTTTCAAGTCATTTGAACTAAATAAGTACGGAAAAAAGTTTCTCGATCAAATGTCTAGAATATTGAAGTGAGTTTCATATTTTGGATTATGCAAAAATTTCATATATTTGAAAAATTTATAATTCGATAAAAGTCTTTACTAGCCTATCTGCTATTAATTAATTATACTTTTTATCAAAATAGAAAAGAAAAGATTGTGGATGCTTCTTCGAACATAGACGCCATTTTCTCAAAATGAAGTCCGTGTGGCTTGACACAGTATTGCATAACAGCATCCATAAGTTATGCTGTTGTAGGAATAAACTTCGCATTTTACATTCGCTGGTGCTCGCGACTTCGTCTACGATGTCATGAAGAATTAACATTTTTAATTATATAATATAAAAAAATTGTCTGTATAATGACCATAATACACGTATTCAATTTCAGTTGTTCGTGGAAATACGGACGCTGATGAGCAATACTGCGTCATGCCACATGGACATCATTTTTAGAAAATGGCGTCTAAAGATGTCAAAATAATATTTTCTTTTCTATTTTGAAAAAAAGTACCACGAATCAAAGCTGATAGGTATAGTACAGAGTTTTATCTAATAATAAGTTTTTTAAATACATGAGATTATTGCATAATCCAAAATATTAAGCACACTTCAATATTAACATTAGATTTAGAAACTTTGTTCCGTACTTATTTAGTTCAGATGACTTGAAAGTTTTCTGAATAATATTAAATACGTAACGTATTATCAGAATTCATCTATATCTCTAAATTTGACTTTATGCGGGTTGACACATTATTGCTTATCAGCATCCATATATCAGAACAATTGGTTCTATGAGTATATACAGTTATATAGTTTTTAGATAGACTGATATAAAAAGATTGCAAGGCTCTGTATTTATCTACAGAACCCTATAAAAGGATAACAACATGATAAAATGCCACATACATTTTAGGCGCGCAATAATTTCATCCGGAAGAGTGTGTGAAAGAAAAATTCCCTTCCTTATATCTCTATTTGTTGTTTTCTTGCGTCATGCGGTGTTTATTGCTTTGCGCTTTTACGGTAAACTGTTCTAATAAAAAAATATATTTGCCGAAGTTCTTGAATAAAAATGTATTGGGTGAGAGGTGGAATAATTCGTGACGCGGGATTGTGAAAATAAAAACAATGATCATTTTGATTACATCATTCATTATAATTTACTTAGACACTTAAAAAGACTAATGTAATGTTATGAAAAAGTGAATTTGAATATTATTATGTTAAATTATCAAAATTGGTAACTTACACACAAAAAAAATGTGCAAGGACATCTGTTAACTAGATTTACTATTTGTATTAGATAAATAGATAATTAGATAGATTTAATGTTTTTTTTGAACATATAATTAAAATTTAGTACGAGGTGTGATTATAGAAAACTGTCACCATCAAAACATACAACATACTGATACTTGATTTTTGTACGACAATAAAATACCTAATTCTCTATCTGGGGGCGCAGTAGAGCTCCGCCAGGTCGAGCTAAAAACGGCAAAGTCTAACCATCCTTTTCTCAAAACAGTTCAGGTCATTATCGACCTCATATAACTTCGTTGATAAAACTAGAAGCCTGAATTTTCACGAAAGCACATTATATTTCACAAGTAATATGTAATATGTTAAATTAAATTGTTAAGTGCGATTGCCAAGTCAATCTATGTCTTCAAAACATAAAAGATTTTTAATATTGATATGGTCACTATAAGATGTTAGGTTAGCTAATAACGTAATAGCTTAAGACAGAAGGTCCCTTTAGTGTGAACTGAATAAATTAACCGATTTGGTATTACATGGATCTTGCAACTTTTACGATAGAAAGTTGTTGAGTTGCGAGACTTGTTTTTTTGGAAATTACACCCGATGGGCGGTAAAGTAAGGTACCAACGGTTGTACGAAAGACCGTCATTCCAAAATCCGATGTTTTTTTTAATTTTCACTCCTAATAGGATTAAGGGTTGTAAGACATGTACATATAGAATGTAACCCGAACCAAACATTACACATTTAATTACATATATTTATATTCAGTGTTCATCAATGTCTCCACAACAGTAACGAATTCATAACATAGCAAAAACGAGTCCTACAGTGTCGCCCATAAAACACACAATGAAATAACGGGCGCCTTCCATATCGCATGTTGTCTCAACGACCTAAATCTTCGAACGAATTTCATACCCTTTTTTTAACTGACATCCAAAATAAGAGGAGTTTCCCAATTAAAAACGAATTAAGAACTTCCTTTATGTGGATGTCGGAGCTTTTTTTATATATATACCGATTATTCAAAAACGGCTTAAACGAATTCGTTAATTATTTGTTTTTGTTTGAAAGAATGTTTGTTTGTTTGTTTCCCATTGGTCGCTTAGATTTTCATCAAAATCCTGTAGTTTGGTTTTAAATGATTTTGAAATCAAAATAATTACATCCAAATCAATGAAATTACGTATTCTGATTTTTAGTCGTTTGCCTTTTTTTTTAATTTTGTTTGTTTTCATTTTATCAAGACGATTGCGTACAGATTTTCGGTCATGGAAAATTAAGTTTCTATTTATTTGTTGTTAAGCCTATTTTTAAGTTTTTCTAAAGGGAAAAGGCAATTATAGATAAAATATAATTAGAGGTAGAATTAGATTGTTTGTCTATTGTCTAATTACTGGACAGATTTTTAAAATTCTTTCATTTATTAATAGCTAGTATATTTGGATGCTGATAAGCAAAAATGTGTCAACCCACAAAAAATCAAATTCGGGGATATTAATGTATTTTGATACTGCATCAAATATTTAACATTATTGTAAAAAATTCAAGTCGTATAAACCAAATAAGTACGGAAAAAAGTTTCTTAATTAAATGTTTTGATTTCCAAGTGCGTTCCATATCTAGCAATTCATACAATAATCTTAAATATTTGAAAAACTCTTTATTAAACAATATATTAAATATATCAAACTGCTTATACTTTATTATATTTTTTATAAAAAAAGAAATAAAGAGATGGATATATACTTCTTCAAACATATTTGTTAAGAATCGGTTTGACAACTTTAGACGCCATTTTCTCAAAATGAAGTACGTGTAGCTTGACACATTATTGTTTATCAGCGTCCATTTTGTGAGTAACTTATTGATATCTAACTACAACCAACGCGGGCAAAGCCGAGGGTAGAATCTAGTAAAAATGTATTGCCTAATAGAGTAAGTCATTTATAATGTTCCCAATGATAAATCTTTTGTAAAATATTTCATATCCAGACGCGGCTCCATTACAGATTTATTTTATGTACAGATTTGATCATCAACAGTTTACGAGCGCGCCGATAAAAATGTTACAATCAACTTTATATCGGCATCGACTGAATCCCTATAATGGACTTATATGCTCTTTCCAATATTTTACCTATGTATAAACATTCTTAATTAAAGGAGAAATGTTGTTTTTAATGCTGTTTCTTTGGTATTGAACTGGTATATGTATAAATTTGTATACGAATATTTATCATAAGTACTATGGATGCAAATGTAGAGATTTATTGATCTCATGATGATTTTAAAAATAACACTAACTGCCTTACTATAAAAGATTTAAACAGACGTTAAACGCGTGTTTAAAAAAATCCGTACATGCTTTAGATATAGATTAACATACGTTTAAGTGATTGAAATAAAACTATTTTAAACGGATTTAAATCGCGTATATTAATTATTTTTATCATCCCGAAGTTTCGAGCACTCTGCAGCGTTCGTGGTCACGGGTAGACTGAACGTTTGTGAAGTGTGACGTTTAAAATAGTTTTATTTCAATGAATAATAATCGCGAAAATCTAAGACAACGATATACGTTTAAGTGAGTTTAATAGATGTCTGAAACCTATTTCAGCTGTCAAATGTAACGTATAACATTTTATCAATAAGTTTTTTTATGAGTTTATTCGCTTTTAAGCTATTTAGATAATATTTTATAGCAATTTTTCATTTTTAAACACTGTTTAGCTTCAACACGAGTTGAACATGGTTTTAATGCGTCTTTTGTAGTATGGCAGTAAATGTTGTAGAACACTTATTAAGAATGCATGTTTTGATAGCGACAGCTATCAACAGTTAGGTCTCTGCTTGTGTATGTATCCATATCGATTTTAAATGTTTTTTTTCTAATCTACACTCTTAATCACTATCTTCTCTACGAACTAATATCCTATAAACATTATTATAAACATTGACACTATAATATTAAAAAAGTATTAATTGTTAAATGAAACTTCTATGAAACATGCATAATTTTAACAGATCTATTCATGTGTTTTGATCCCTTCCTTAATCTTTCAAAATATGGCGTACTACAATAGCGGGAGTTTTAAATTTTATTTTAGGCCGTTAACGTAGAAACATCTCACATACAAAATCGTAGCAGTGTATTAATTACAAAAACCTAAAATAAAAGCTAATATAACAAAACTAATTTCAACAAATTATCTCAAACACTATCAATCGTGTAAAATTCATATAATTAGTCTGCTCTAATAATTGCGGCAACTTTTAAAACGTCACTAAGTTAGAATTGCAAATGGCTCTCAGCTATAATTGCATTTGGTACCATCTAGCGTCGCCATTACGTGCTTGAATAATTAAAGGAACTACTCCGATAACGCTGGACGTCAATTAGTTGCTAGATGCTCTCTTGCAATACAATTTTCATAGAAGAAAACTCGATAGCTTCGACTAATGTTCAAGGTGCGGAAAAAATGTTAATTGGAAAATCGTCTTGCAGAATATCTTGGGTGGGTATTTCAGATCGAGTTAGTTACGGTATTGTAATATGTTCTGTTGTTTTATTTACGTTTAATACTATTTTTACTATATTACAATTTGTTGAAATGAACAAGTTGATAGAGGGAAACTGAGATATGTAACAGTTAATTAATTTAAAGTTTTACCTCATTCAATTTAAGGTATATCAAGTTTAACGTGGTAGATTCATTTGTTTAAAAGGAGAATGTAAATTAATAATTTTGAATAAATATACTATGATTTTAATTTTGAACACTCTCGTCTAATAAAGACAAACCTATAACCAATTTTGACGTTATTGAAAAAAAAAAACACAAAATAATCCGAATGAGTTTTTTTCGCATTTTATTATTAAAACTGAAGTTTATTTTTTTTTTCTAAATCGTAATAGATTCATTTATTTGATGTTCGAAATGGCAATGAAAATTTCAAATTTGATATTTTGATTTTTTTCCAAATTTGATGAATTTTATAATCATAAAAAAAATGAAGTTACATCTTGACAAGCATCTTTGATTTTTGCAGATTTTAATTCCGTTAAATAAATTACAAAAATTAAAAACCCTCGACGCAAAAACATTTAAAAAGTAAAGAAAAAAGCTTATGATCTTGAAATGGCTCGACTGATTTTGGAGGTAGCAATAGTTCTTAAACATGTTCTATGTTTAAGAACTATCGCTACCTCCTCTTTCAAATAAAATTTTATTTCACATTTATGTTTAAAACTAAATCAAATTCTTATTATGCATCTAAGATTCCAACCATAGCTAAGAAGAAAAGAGCTCATGATATTGAAATGGCTCAATCGATTTTGGTAAAACATATTTACGAACCATCGCTAAAAAATTTCTTTTTACAAATAAAATAATCCCATCCAAATCGGTTCACTCGCTTAGTGGCTTCGGTGCTACAGATAGACACATAGCGGTCAAACTTAAAACACCCCTCTTTTTGCGTCGGTGTTAAAAGGCCGATTCTTCACTACTTCTTCTTCTCCTTCTTCTTTCTGCCTTGTTCTCATTTTTATGTGGAGTCAGCGCAACATGTCCTCTTCCACTCTCTTCTATCGGCCGCCATCTCAGAAGCTACACCTTTCTTACTCATCTCAACTTTCACGCAATCCATCCATCTCTTCCACTAATTTATAAAAGTAATTTCGCTTCAAATATCTCGTTTCCCTAAACGAAAACATGATCAACTCTTAAAGGAGTCAAGTATTGCTTCAGGTTAAATACAAATTCGAGAGCAATCTGCAAACTCGGTCACATATTTCCGATAAATCTTAACTGTTTCGCTATGCACAAAGCGGAGCTCACGTCAAATCTACTTTTTTGTAGCGCATATTTCAGTAGGTAAACACCGCTCCGTGTTCTCCTAAAAGTTATCAATATTTTATACAAATGTAACTCGCATGGATTTCTTTTATAAGTTACATTTTAATTTTAAGTTTCTTGTATCAGATTCTGTTTTAAGTAATGTGAAAGAATGAAGAGTTGGTATGCTGGTTACACCTTATATGTTTTATAATGCTATTTTTTACTAATTCTTAGAAAGTTAATTCAAACAGAAAAAATTGTTGTTGTACAAATGAAAATTTCATTTTCGCTTTTAATATTATATTGTTTACCACCCGCGTTAATTTGAAGAAAAATTATATTTGTATAATGTTTACTTTCCTTTCTTGAATCGGATTTTGTTCTTTATTACATTGGTTTTATTCTGTTTTCACATAACCTTATTTTTGTTAATTAATAAATATCAATAAAAGTAGCCTTAGTTACTCCTTATAATATTAGCTGTTTGTGAGTGAAAGTCCCGTCAAAATCAATCTAGCCTTAATGCAAATTAGCCGGAACAATCAGACAAACAGACTGACAGGCAGACATACAGATAGACAAAATATTTTAAAATTGTATTTTTGATGTAAGTACCGCATAAACTTTCATATGCATTTAGTTAAAAGCTGTTAATTTGAAATTAAAAACAAACACTTCAATTTTATTAATTTGTTTTATTAATTATGCAAATAGTTTTAATATTTCAAAAGATAAATAAAAAGTGCGGTAAATTAAAAAAAAAACTTTTATAATTTATATATAAATACCTAAACTCCAAATTATTTTGTACATTTGTGTAACCCAGAAAAATATGTTTTACGTTTCTCGAATGAAATCGAGAATCGATGTTACGAGCACTTTTGTGTGAACCGATACGTGCCAGAAAATGTTGGCAATTGGTATTCGAGAGAATCTAATTCAGTGATACTCAACCTAAAATTCGCGGGTAATATTTGACCCGCCAAAATTTTGTATGCCTTTCCTGCCTATAAACAAAATTTAGCCAATAGTAATAATTAAATTACATGCTCAATGATAACCGGGATAATTATATCGAGAACAACAGGCTAATTATCGAACATATTCGCTATTATAAACCTACCTTTCTGTCATTATAGTACAAACTAACACGTGTACCTGTTAGAACGTTTCATATATATGGCAATTTGGAAAATACATCAGAAGAAATTTCAGCAGAACGTTATTCTTTGTTTGAATTGATGTCTATATAATCTGTAAGATATATGAGGATAATCAAAACACAAAACGATGCGACGTCGTGTCACGGCACATTATGACATCGTAAACGATGCAACGTCTCATCAAAATGAACATCGTGAAACATTACGTTGTGATAAGATGATGTATTTTTTTTTTCAAAATCAAAGAAAGAAATACAATGCATGGTGTAGATTTTCAGGACGATGAATTTACGATGCGTGTCATAGATTTTCAGAACGTGACGTTCATGACGTTTCACGAAGTCATAACGTGCAACGTTGCGAAATCGTAAATTGTGTTTTAATCACTTCCCGTAGTTACATAAAACCTATCGAGTTTAAAATTAGATATTATGTGTCCAAGTAGAAATAGAACTAGGCTAATTATGATAAACTAACGCTATCAAAACATGCCACACTTTGACAATGAAAGGACAAGCAAGCAACTAAGACAAGCCTTGTAGTACAAAATTCGAAGATCAGTTATCAGAATGTAGCATATTATAAATGTGTTATGCTTTCTTTTGTTTATATCCATGAAACGATTATCTGCCTTTTTTTGTCGCTGGGGAATGCGTTTATGCATCCCGCCTGGGGGAGATCGAGCGGGTATGTGGGACTCCTGGAACTGCGTGCACCAGACTACCCACGATTATCTGCCTTGATGGTAACTCTTTATAAATAAATTTTATGTTAGTTAATCGTAATTAATACATAATCTATGTCATTAATTTACATTAGTTATTTGGATGCTGATAAGCAATAATGTGTCAACCCACAAAAAGTCAAATTCTGAGATATTGATGTATTTTGATACTGCATCACCTATTTAACATTATTCGAAAAAATTTTAAGATCATATAAACTAAAAAAATACGGAAAAAGTTTCCTAATTAATTGTTTCGAATTTCAAGTGCGTTCCATATTTTGCAATTTATACAATAATTTCAAAAATATATCAATCTGCTTTTAATTCATTTTTCGATTCGATCGATTTTTTTCTTACACCTTTTATCAAAAAATAAAAGAAAAGGTGGATATATACTTCTTCAAACATCTTTGTTAAGAATAGATTTGACATCTTCATTTGATTTGATTCTTCCATTTTCTCAAAACGAAGTCCTTGTGGCTTGACACAGTATTGCATGTCAGCGTCCATTTGAGAAATATCTGTATCCGCTTTGGGTTAATAAGGAAGTGCCTACATTAAATTTAGTTTCATTTGAAAGTTTGAATGCCACTGGTGTAGGCGAATGTATATCGATCAAACCTTTTTATCATAAAGCATTAGGCGGTAAAACGTTCGTAAACGGTTTCAATACTACTAATGTAATGTTGATGGTTTACGCCATTTCTACGGTATTGTGATGGTAAGCCATGAAAGTTTTATTCCGAACACTTTTGTATATATTTATAGTTTGACGTAGGTCTGAAAAAAAAATCAGAGACAGTTCAAAAATTGTATAAAAAATCTATTGGATGAATAAAAAAAAACGTAAATGTGTTTATTTACGAAAATTCATATCTCTTCGAACCCATTTCAATGAGATAAGATATCCAAAACACATTTTTTTTTGTAGTTTAATCAAACGATTTTTTTCTTTCACTACAAGGACGGAAGCGAGAGACAAAACGTAAACTGCAAGCAATTTTAAACGACATGGGAGAATAAGCGTACACGTACTAATATATAATTTCAATAAAATAGTTATTTACAAACGTTATTTGAAATACCCATAGATATACTAATATAAAGAGATGAGGTTTGTAAGTTTGTATTTAGGAGATAATCTAAATGTACTGATTCGATTTGAAAAAAATCTTTTTGTGTTGGATAGCCCATTTACTGGGGAGGGTTATAAGCTACATTACATCACGCTACGACTCATAATAGCGAAGCAGTGACCGAGGAAAACCGCAAGAAGCAGCTAGGCGATAATATAATGAATACATAAGATATTTATTTAATCCTGTCGTCTTCACAACATTTGATATAAACTTAAAATATTAAAATTATAAATATATACTTTTTATTTATAAATGTGTTCCATGTATCAGGATTATGTGGTTTTATTTTCTTTTTCGTTTTATTTCGTGTATATTATTACCATAATACATCAAAGGGAGTTCTAAGTCGTCTGTCTCGTTTAATTCTGAAAAGATTATTATCATACAAAATATTCCATATTTCGCACAAAACGTCGCTAGTTTGACAGCGTTTTTAAAGAAAATATTGAACGAGACTTTTAAAAAATGGGGAACTGGCTTCAAAAGCAAAATTGGTAATTTCGTTTACTTAAATGACACTTATTCCAATTATATTTTAAAAACCGAAGTACACTAAAAACGTTCTCTGATGAATTGAGGACATCCATCTTCTTTGTAAGTCCGTTAAAAATGTAAAAAAAAGGGATGTTAATGTAGTGTCGTTTTTAGAAGTTGAAAAAAAAATACAAAAAAAATACTGATATAGATGTACCTAAAATCGTTACAAATACTAAAAGAAAAATAACTGGTTAAGTGCGAGTAGGACTCGCGCACCGAGGGTTCCGTACAAACTTATAGAAATCTATATAAGACTAACCCATCTACGCCATTTGTGGTCTTCATCATCAGTTCCAACATAAGTTACTATCAAAAATACCTAAATCGGTATACGCTTGCCTATAATATTTGAGGAGTTCCCTCAATTTCTCCAGGATCCCATCATCTGATCCTGACCTGAAGACAATGGGACCACCTTGGAAGTATACCTTTTCAAACAAAAAAAAATTTTGAAAATCGGTACCCAAATGGCGGCGTAATCGGCGAACAAACATAAAAAAAAATTAAATACAAGGTCGCATTGAAAACACTCCTTTTTAGAAGTCGCTTAAATATAATCAAATATTATGTAAATATGGATCACGTCCCAAAAACTATTTTGAAACTACTTAGGAGCACTTTAATTTAAAACACGATCATGGATGTAATCCATGGAAACACAAAATTTTATTTTAAGTACTAATAAACCTTATATTTTTGAAAAAAAAAGTTATAGCGCGATTCAGGATACACCTAGCGCCATCTCTTGACAATTTCAATGAACTAACTTGTTGACTTTGACATTAACAACATAATTATATTATATTTTATTCTCGTTTTATTTTTATTTATATTCTACTACACTCCACTACCCCTGCACTACGTTCGTAAAATATTTAGATTTACATTATCAATCAAAATATCGAAATATATATTAGTGTTGCCAAGACGAAAATAATTAGTCCTTAATTCGAACAAAACTAATTGTTTATTTATAAATAACTAATTATATTACTAATAACCAGAAGACTTATATGTGTAGATAAATAAGTAAATTAAATAACTCGATCTGTTTGAATTTAATTTTAAAATTTTCGTACTAAGTCAATACGAGTACTTTAAATCAAATCGCGTGAAGCTTTTATATTGAATGTTAATTACGTAATGACGTTATAAATCGACGATAAAACTTTTAAATGAAAAGTTTATTTTATAATTTTTAGCGCGTTTAAATAATAATTAAAATAAAAATTTTTATTAATCGAGCAGAATTATATCACAGTTAATGTCATAATGTTGTAATAGATGGCATTAGCTGTACGCTGCATCGCGCTATCATTTTGTTAGCTGCGATATATAGATTGCATTGCGTTGTTTATAAAGGTTTGCTGCTTTTTAATGTTTTCGTATTGATATAAATTTCTTCTCAGTGTTTGTAAAATTGTTTTTTTGACCATGGTCAACTTCTATGTTAATTTGTTACAAGTACATATAATTTTAATTCTAAGATTAATATATTTTCCGCTTGATCAATTTACAACTTGATACATTTACGCGTTCCTGAGAAAAAGGTTGAAACACAGACGTACAGACTGACAGACACACGAACAGAAATTTACAGTTTTCGGATTTTTTCCTTTATGTATACTAAAGGACCTTGCTCCTGGCCAAATTTCTTAATGCTTGGTCAATGGGAAGTACCCTATAGGTTTTGATTCCCTTGCGAAAACGTTAAAAACGCTATCATACTTAAAATATGTGATATAAATGACCGTATCTTTTGATTGCGTTAACTTAAAAGTTTGATTTTTTCATTGCTCTTAGTAATTACAACTCTGAGTACTTGACGTTGATAAAAATTTGTTACCTTCACGCGTTTCTGAGAAAAAGGTTGAAAGACAAACTTACAAACAGACAAACATACATACAAAAATTTACAGTTTTCAGATTTTTTCCTTTATTTGTACCATAAGATCTTACTTCTTGCCAAATTTCATCGTGCTAGGTCAATGGGAAGTACCCTATAGGTTTTGATTTCCTTGCGAAAACGCTAAAATGGTCAAAATATACGACATATTTTTATTATCTTTTGATTGCGTTGACTTAGAACTTTAATATTTTCACGGCCGCATGTCATCGTAGACTTGAGTATATGATATTAATTTCAACATGATACGTCTACGCATTTCTAAGAAAAATGGGTTGACATCCCGACAGACAGACAGACAGACAGACAGACAGACAGACAGACGGACAACAAAGTGATCCTATAAGGGTTCCGTTTTTTCTTTTAAGGTACGGAACCCTAAAAAGGAAAAGAAAAAGGTAAGAAAAGACTATTTATAATAATAGTATAAATAGTGAAATAAGTCAATAAAAATATCTTTATATGCTGACTTTGTCGTGGTTTTTGTATGTAAGATCATGTAATTTTAATGAGGATCATTGAAAGTGAAATGTTTATTTATTATTTAAATACTGAAGTGACAGTTTTAAAATATTTTTATATAATATACTCGCAATACAACGCATGTGTTACAATGCTACCTACAGTATATAAATTTATTTGAGCAAGGTACTCTTGTGGGTGTATCCAAAACACCCTACCAGTTTCATCATATCTGATCAATGATTACAGAACGCATAAAGGACAAACAAACAAACATTGATTATTATTTATTTAGATTAAATTATTTTGTTGTCTTTGACCATATTCATATAACGCTGCTAGAACTATAACAATTTTTTTATATCTATCAACTGAGATAAAAACACTCAAAGAAACACACACAATGAAACGACATGCTTTACATAAGTTCAGTCATGTTTTCCCTTAATTCCCTTTAAATGACGCTCACTTTTTTTCTGACGTTAAAACAGAGCCCGTCAGTCAGCAAATTATTTGTATTCACAATATAATTTTCGCGCGCTGAACGAGCGTGACGCAGCAGTTTGCGGATGTGACGAAACGAGCTTCCTGGCACATTTGTGAACCATTGCTTTATTACTTGTCATACTCGTAACTCACAATCACTCCTGATGTAAACGACTTTAGTTCCTTTCGCTCTTATAATAAAGGTTATAATGCTATAAAAATATAGGAAACCATACATGGATATTTACTTCATTATTCATGTTCAGGGTTATGGTGGAGCTGGAAATAGAGTCACGTGCGGTCATGAATTTAGTATGCGATGTTTTCAAATTTCTTTTAAATAATGCTGGCATTAGTTGAATAATGAACCAAAGGTCTTGTGCCCAAAGTTACTAGACCCTTAACGAGCGTCAATGTATCGGAGTTTCGTTTTTCCTAACAAAAACAACAATTGTAATTCCAGCCACAACGAGGGACATAATAACTTATGTTCTACGGTACGCTGAACATTAGTAACGTACGACACATCACTGTATAGCCTAAGAGATGGTAACAATTTTATCACGTAATTTTAGCATCCATCCAATCACACATGAATAATGATAAGCAATAATGTGTCAACCCACAAAAAGTAATAGAGATGTTGATGTAATCTGATAATACGTTACCTATTTATTATTATTCAAAAAGATTTCAAGTCATCTAAACTAAGTAGTATGGAAAAAAAGTTTCTTAATTTAATGTTTCGAATTTCAAGTGCGATCCATATTTTGCAATTTATAAAATAATCTGATATATTTGAAAACTTATTATTAGATAAAACTTTTTAATATACCAATTTGCTTTTATCATAATAGAAAAGAATATTAAAATAATATCCATCCTATATATACTTCTTCAAACAAATGTTTTAGGTATAGGTTCGACATTTTAAACGCCATTGTCTCAAACTGAAGTCCATGTGGCTTGACATAGTATTGCTAATCAGCGTCCAGATATCCCTCGTAACTATGTTCATTTGTGATTGGGTATCAATATTTGACCGCCCTATTCATAAACACCATAGGTGGTGTACCAATTATAGACAATTGATTGGCGCTATCTGGCTGCGCAACGTAACGTCGTCAGCTGGACACTTCAAATTTGCTTTATGCCATAATAAAATAAGAAATGTCTCAAAAGTAGAATTTTTAAATTAACTTTTTTTCTTGCGGTCATAGCTCCTAGTCTGTGATATGTCAAACTCCAAAAACGGAGCCCGGACTATTACCAAAAGCTATTCCAACTGTTTTAGTTCCATTTACTTCTATAAAAAACGATGTTTTTAGTTTTAATGTTTTTGTGGCTCCTACCGCCCAAGAGTACGTAAAGCTGTCGGTGCATTGTTATCAAAATAACCTTATAATGATCGTCATTCTTAATACATTTAAATTTAAGTGAGTTAAAGCCTAGCCGTAGTCTACTGACCACATCTCGTATATGGGCTCCCTCTCACACATGATCGGCTGAAGTAACACGGCAGCGTTTCGTACGATGAGTAAGGAAGCTCGAAACCCTTGGACATTCCTTTTCTCACTTCCTATTTCCTTTAAGCCTGATTCTTTTTTAAGCTGGCAACACATTTGTGGCTCCTTTGGTACTGTAAATTTTCATGCGCGGCGGTTATCACTTAACATCAGGTGTACTGCCTGTTTTTTTCGCAACTACTTTTTACAAAAAAAAAAAAACGTAAAAAATATACTTTTCTAAATAATTACTGGCTTCCCTGTAATCAGATGACAATTGCACTTTGTAAAAATTAGTAACTTGTTAATATCTGGACTAAATAAGCGAATCCTGGTATAACTGGGAAAATATCAGGAATTATGAGTTAATGATGTTTTTAGTTTCAAAATAAATTTATTACAAAATTTTCTATACGATAGATTTAATCGAAAATATAAGATTTTAACAACTTATTGGAAATTGGACGTTTAACTGTTAAATTATACAATATAAATACTGCATAATAAATAAAACCAAGAAATCAAGAACTTCATAAATCCAATATAAGAAAATTGGCACGACCTACGGACATTGTTGGCAAGAATTTAACCTTTTATTTGGTTATGTGAATTTGATAAATGCCGCTTGTCATATAAGATTTCTCGTCTCTCTGGTCTGGGAAATAAATAAGACATAAAAAATATGACATTTCTTGTCTTAAGCGTTACATAACTTACTAGTATTCCACCCACGACATTGCTCGCGTGGAATTCGGTTATATGGCGCTCCCGTTTACATCGCATTCCCACAGGGATCGTGCATTTTTTTCGGGATTAAAAGTAGCCTATGTCCTTTTAAAGGAATGGAACTACATTCTTGTAAAATTTTATTGCGGTCACGTAGTTTTTGGGTTTATTCGTTACAAACATATAAAGTTACAAATCTTTACTATTTATTATATTAATATAGATATAATTCAATTTTATTTTTTTACATAAAAATAAATGTATATTATTGTGAATCTTATTTTACCTCAGTGACTGCTCATGTATGAACAGTATTACAGTACTACGTGAACAACCCTTACAGAAATAAAACTATTTTAAACGGATTTAAATCGCGTATATTAATTATTTTTATCATCCCGACGTTTCGAGCACTTTGCAGCGTTCGTGGTCACGGGTAGACTAAGGTGACATTTGTCTATTTGAGGTTTGAGAAAAATATTATTTACAACTACCGCCAACGGTTTCTTAGATGGTATCTTGAATAACGTCCCGGTTGCACGCAGAAGGCACTAACTGTATCTTTTGGTCTGGCAGTCTGTTGGACTTGGGATTTTAAATTTTTAATAAGTGGATCCCAGGTCTTCGAAAGTCTCCAACCATCTTCTCTATTGAAGTTCGGATGTTTTTGAATTTCAATAGCCTCGCGTATCATTCTAGGAATGAATCTGTGTTCTCTAGCGAGGATCTGTGGTTTACCAAATCGGATAAAATGGTTAGGTTTATCCAAGGCATGTTCACAAACTACAGACTTTGAAGAACGCCTATTTTTGACATCTCCTATGTGTTCCTTGACCCTAGTACCGATGCTTCTCTTTGTTTGGCCTATGTAAGATAAACCACACTCACATTCGAGTTTGTATACACCCGCAGTCTGTAAAGGAATATTACTCTTGATAGGTCTCAAGAACTAACTCACTTTCTTATGAGGCTTGTAGACCTTACAGAAATTTTGAGAATAGCGACTACTGTAGGTGAGTATCGTACGTTGATTGTGAGAACTAGAAACGTAATCTTTAAAATCGTTTTTAAAAGTTTAAAATCGTTTTGATGAGAAAAACTATAGTCATGTATATCACAAAAGGTTATTGATATTTTGGAAAACAAAATAGAATCAGGGAACAGTATCATGATCATCCTTTCTAGTACCCACATGAGCGAATCACGAATGCGGATGGTTCTGCATAAGCATAAAAGTATATTTAACTTCCATCTATAGTTAATCTAGAAGATTGCACCGGATTATTACGTTGAAGGAAGATGCTGTAAACCAGCTTTATGATGTCGTTTATCCGAAGACTGTATTTTCTTGTTCACGCTATGATTGATCTCGCCTGTCTTGTTATAAGCTTACAGGATTAAAACTTCAGTAGCTGGCGCTTGAGAGATATTTTTGTTATTGAAAATTGATGGAATTTAAAGAGCTGTTTAATACCTTGATGGGAACAACTGTACTTTTAATCTAGGTATATAAAATCGAAAGGTCACTCACACACTCATCACGAAATTTCAGAAACTACAAGAGTTTCAAATTTTACGTAGAGGTTCTTTTTAGGAACGTAAGTGCTCACTACGACAAAATTTTGCAAAATTTGACACCTAAAGTGAAAAGTGGTAAAACGGGGGTTGGAAGTTTGTATGAAAGTTCTACGTTAAGCGTCACTAGTGTGTATATGATTCATATTTTATGTTATTTTGTTAATTGTAAAGGCAACAATGTGAGGGTAGGCAAAGAACTCGTGTACTTGTGTACTCTGGTCAGCTCGTGCAACAACGTCGGGCAAAAATAAAAAGAATACCAATATCTTATCCATCACGTTAAGACCGGTCAGCTCGTAATAAAACTCAAAAATTAAAATGTGAATAATATAGATCGCGAAAGTTGAAATGTACAAAATATTAAAACAAATGGAAAGCCAAAAATTTACTAAAACTACTATAGGTTCAAACTTTTACAGCAGAATTGATTGCTTGGTGAAATATCATGTGGTAAAGTCATTAGTAACATTTTCATATTTGGGTTGGATAGTTGAAAATTTGATACGTAATACTTTTATCCGATTTGTGATTTTATTGTTCCTAAGTTCAAACATCACATCAATATGTTGATATTAATAAATAAATAAAATAAATGCATTACACTCAACGGTTTCCATTATGATCTTATGACCTTCTACCGAGGTCCGGAAACACACAGCACAAACGCAAACACCCAGACCACGAAAAACATCCTTATGATACAGATGCTTGTCGTGAGCGGGCACGAACCCGCGATCGCTAGCGCTTCAGTCAGTTGCAGTGACCACTGCGCCAACGTGTCTGTCAATTATCATTATCGAAATTACATTCCTCGATTTAACTAATTGTAATAATAGACGATAGTTTGCTGTGCTGTTATTTGGTGGTAAGATAATAGTTTTGCTGATGAAGCTAGAAAAATAATTTATAAGATGAGACTAAGAACAACAGTATTCCGTGTAAAATCTATATATATATGTACATATGTATGTAAAAGCGACAAGTCACTCACTCATCATGAAACCTCAAAAACTACTAGGAGTTTCAAATTTTGCATGGGGGTTCTTTTTTAGATATAGGTACTCACTAAAACGGAATTTTGTAATTCAACCCCTAAATGAATAAAACGTTAAGCGCGAGCAACGAAGAGCCGTTAGTAAGCTTAAACCTAAAAATGTAAAATCGCGTCACATAAAAGTCCAATGGTTTCTCTGGCAAATATTCCAGAAATTTTCCAGAGACCCGTAATTATAAAGGTAAGGTGTGCTTTCTTAATTAAATTGTTTGCCTGACAACAAGTAATCCTGGCGTAAGTCGAGTATTAGCATTATTGCCCTAACAAAAGTATTTTTCCCTTTAATAGCGACCTTTGTTCTGTTAGGTCGGACCCGTTTTCATATTTTGGAATATTTATAAAATTAAAGTAATTTAAAGCATTACGACTCTCTGAAATTAAATAGCACAAACAGGCGTACTTTTTTATGAAACGTCGTTATGTGACCGATGGCTACATTTTAATGGATATATTACAAACTAGCTATAGCTCTCGGCTTCACTCGGGCTTGTGGTTACGGTTTCGCTGCTATGAGTCGTAGCGTGATGTAATATAAATATTAAAATTGGATCAGTAGTTTCAGAGATTACCCTTTACATACAAACTTACAAAGAATTTTGAATATAAACGTCGATAATATAAGAAATTAAACAGTTAATTTTCAATTAAATCCTCTTTTAAATTATATATATGTGGCCAATACCAACATTCGCCGAAAGCGAGGATCGAACCCGCGACCGTTAGCGCTTATGTTAGTTGTAGTGACCACTGCGCCAACTGTCATATATATACATATGTGCATATAAACAATTATTATATAAATAATTAATATAATGACTACTAAAATATACAACTGAATTAGCTCTGGAAAATTTAATATGGAAATAATTTAAAACAGGCTATATTTTTTACTGTATCGTTTTTTTAATACCAAAAATATAACGAAAATGTTTTATTAAATACACGTTTCTTTAGCCCTAGGCGTTAACTCTAGGCTAGCCTTAATTATTGATTCTTGTTAAGTCGTTATTGAGTGTCTAAATTCAACACACTAGTAACAGTTATAACAAATAGTTGTAACGATTTACATATAAATGCCAAATGCATCAGTGTGGCGTCACGGAGATCATTTAAATTCTAAAATACTAATGACTGACCATAAACCCTAAAACCCCGCCTGGACGAAATTATACTGTCTAAATAAAAAATAATTTTTATCCACGAAAAACACTCGAAATTATTGTGCTATTTGTTTTAATGAGGATTTATATTTTGCTTAAAGTATCAAGTTAAAACTGTCGTTGTTTTTTTAATTATCTATATCCGTATATATATTTTTATTTGTTTTAATATTCTACATATCTTAATGTATTTAAATACGATTAATTATAATGTGTAATTAATCTGTTTAACTCTCAATAATTGTTTTTTTTTCTATTTTCTTTGTGACACGAAAATGTTTTTAATTTAACTATTAGCTCTCGTAATCCGTTTTTTTTTTCTTTTGTACATGTCAGTTAATACAAAGCTTTATATTCCAAGTTTTATTAAAATTACATGAGCTATTGCACACATGTTAAGATAAACCAATGTGCTTGTCCTTGTTACTACGTTGTACTAGCGATATAGCAAGTTCTAATTAACATGTTCGTAGGCTTAGGCGAAGGTTGTCAGATTAAAGGCAAGGCTGCCTAGACCGCTACGGCTAAACTAGACCACACCAGACCACTGCCGGATTGCGACCAACTAATCGGCGGTCAGTGGTTGATTACAGAAAACATCGAAGGTCTGGCCGATACGATACTTTTACTAACACAACACGTAAAAAAAACTTTAAGATAATTTTGGAATGTTCTCGAGCATTAGTCGTACGTACGAATAGGCGCGAAAGACATGTGTAAGTTTTGGTTACAAACTTACATAAGAATTACGTAAGTCATTTATCAATGCTCTTGCAATTTAACAAACTTATTCCGTAGATATATATTACACATATATATGACACGACTTATTAATCGAAACGGCTTACCTAGGTAACTGTAATTAAATTACAGAGGTATTTAAATTAGAAATTTTTATAAAGTCGTTTATGTAACTAAGTTACGGGAGTAAAATTCACAAGTGTAATTTGTAGTAATTATATGCTTTGTATATGTAAATTCAGACTTTAATACCGCTTAAAATGTCTGATAGACCGATTGAATTTATTAATACAGATTCTAATTAATCTTTGAATTTTAAAATTACTTAGTTAGGACGTGGTAACGATTAATTTTAAAATCATGTATTGATTAAACTGAAACTGGAATGAATAGATCATTCTATTCTAAATGCGATTTTGTAAGATTCCTTTTTTCACGCAAAACTACTTAATGGGTTTTCTGTATGGAATATAACTTATACATCAGAATAACTTTTTAATAATATACCTACTATGCAGGCAAGACCACTAAAATAAGCTAGTAGAAGAACGAACTAAATTTACAGTGTTTCCAAAATCTAGTTAAGAGATTCTGGAGTCCACTGATCAATCTACATCGTGTTTTCTCCTAAAAGCCTTTTAAAAAATGTTGTTAATAATTATTTGGATACTAAATAAAACTGTATCACGACAACACTTGTTAGTTGAGTCTTTTCAGCAACATATTTCTCTTTTAAGAAAAGGCTTAACGTAACTGCACTCGGACTGCGGCTTCACTAATCGAAAAACGGTGGCAATTTTATGACCCCACGTGGGAAACCACAGCACTTTACTGGTTATACTGTGAGCTGAAAATTGGAATCGAATGAAAAATTCGATATAAATCGAAATGTAATCGTTTTAGTGTTGCGCCACATTCACGATTTATACGCTTGAATAATATATTACCGGTAAAATTTCGTTGAATTGTATAAAATCGAATGATAACTTCCAATTTGTAACACTGTTTTAAAAAAAGTTTTTTATTTAGTTATTTATTTTCTGGGTCTTCTTATCATTCTCGAAATTCAAATAATAAATATTCCATATATCTAGGATGGAGGAACAAACAGAAATACATTACTTAATTGTTATTAATGTTGTAAAAAAAAATTCTAAAATAACTTTCTGTCTCTATAATTTACATGAAGAAATCATTACAAGGCTTTAAATATTACACACATATTATTTAAAAGGGTTAAAGATATAAAATAGCAAATCATAAATCAAAAATTTATTTAATGAATATTACATGTAACAAGTAAATTTTATCAATATACTTACAATAGTTGCTATACTCGAAATTATTTCATCTGTGTTACACGACAAAGGTTCCTATAAAAAATAGTTAGACTCGAAAACGTATAGTTCTGAACTATCCTATAAGTTGTAACACTGTGAATTTACTTTTTTTGTATACTTTTATTTGGGTTCATTTTGTGTAATCTGTGTTTATTGACTGAGCTTTTTTTCTTTATTTCTTACTTTTTGAATATATTTATCCCTAATTGGCACAACTAAAAGCCATTAACCAAAGAATTGAAATTGAATTGAATTAAATTGAAATATATTTGTTAGATAATCAAGTGAGATATAAAAAAATATTGTGTTTTGTCATGTCCGGCTTTCACCAATTTATTATTTGTTGATACAGTGGCGAAAGAAATACTACTATTAGGCTCTACCGGAAAAAAATTAACGATCTTCACTATTTCTTAGCTAAAATAAAATCCACGCGCGGCAAAACGCAGAGTTCGTTCTTAAACGACAAAGTTTACACAATAACATTGCAATTGTTGGTTTTATTTAAAAAAATAAAAATACCCCGCAATAACGTTTAAATGTGTTAAACGAAGTAAACAGACCTGAAGCTCGTTGTCTCGCTGGAGTGTCCTCTGAGAATTCACTTAGTCTTTTCAAAGAACTTTCGCTGTTACACTGCTGATTTAAAATTCGCTTTTAGTGTTATTCTTCTTTCATATTTTAACTCATTTTTAAAACAAATACAACGGTAATAAAAACTTGCTTGTATTTTTTTATATTTTACTTATAGTTCTTTGTGCTTTTGCGCGCATATATTTTGGTAGTTACAGCAATTAAAAAAATTGGTAACGAAATAATTTTATTAAAAATAAAAAGTTGAATTTAAAAATAACTACTTATACTATAGAATTATGTTTATATACTTAAAGTTGTAATATAAATAGTAACAATTATATTATTAATTAAAATAAAATTGATAAAATACTATATTTTGAATGCTATATTCCATTACTATCATCCACAAGTACCTATGTAGTAAGTTTTAAGTTGACGCGACCACGGAATAAGATTTTCCATATAAAAGTTTTTACCCCTTTTCACCCTCTTAGGGGCGAAATTTCTAAAAACCCTTTCTTAATGGATGTTTTCAGCGTAAAAAGCATGTAATGCCGAAATTTAAAGTTTGTAGCGGTTTAGGCTCTACGTTCATGAATTAGTTATTTAGGACAAGTAATTATATATGTTTAAATATATTGTGGGTTACGTTATATTATATAATAGTTAACACAATAGTTACGTCATTAACAAGACTAGCGAACTAATTTAAAAATATTTCTGATCAGGCGGCTAATTATAATAAGCTATTGCTATGAAAATATGCTATCTTCATTCGGATAACAAAATGTACTAAATTCCCTTTTTTATTGTCACGATGTAATATTTTGTAATCCATAGTGTTTAACTATTAGCGAGCTGTGTAAACTATTTCTCTTTATTCGTGGTTTTTTTTAATGCAATTCTTAGGTTAATCGCTTATAGTTGTGTCATATGAGCGCAGATTATTTCGTTAATGTCAAGTGGAATGGAGAAGACACGAAATTGTTCGGTACAGTTAAGATTAAAAATTCAGATAATTTTTAAAGACAGGCGATAATATTTTTTTGTTGGACTTCTCGACGCAATGTGTTTATCAGCCTATGCATGTATATATGTGGAATTGTAATTTTGAGGCACTATTTAGACAAAATTCATGTGTTGTCTTTGTTTCATTTCAAAAATTGGAAAAATCAAAATAACCGACTTTAGATAACATAATGTAAAAAAGAAAAAAAACCGACGAAATATGACGATTATACTTATACACGTTGCATAGTATTTAAAGGTGATTCATAACGATTCTCACTTATAAATTTTTAGACACAATTAATATAGTATTTAGATAAGATTAACTCTTTTTAATCTTCTCTCTTTTATTTAATCCTTCTAGGAACTTAACTTTTAAACCAGAAATAATTTAAACTAACGCTATCAACTCCATCTTATATAATATCTGTCTTACTCAATAAATAAATAATACTAAAACTATGTCATTCATAATTACATGCTTGTCTGCGTTCTTGTGAAGCTTGAGATCATACTAATATTATGAAGAGGTAAATTCTGTTGTTTTTTCCGGTTTCAAGGAAAAGTTTCTCCGATTGACAGGCTTATTATACGGATAAAGCTGGTATAGCTAATGCCATAAAATTTTGTTTTTGTACAACTGTCGGTTAACTTATTTTAAAAAATCAAGAACCCGACTGTATAAGACCATCTGCAGTCAGCAGTACCGTATCAATATCAGTTCTGCCTAAAAGTCTATAAGTGAGAATCGTTATTAACCAACTTTAAATCATTATAGATCCCAAACGATAATTCTGATTGAAAAACGATAGAAGACACCTAAAAATGATTTTCAATAGCTATTCAATGTTATAACACTTGATATAGTTCGTCGACGTCGTCGTCCAAAATCAGCCATTTTGATTTTTTCAATTACCAAAATTTTTATGATATTCGATCTGTCATGACGAATCTAAAAACGTTATTTATCAAAATCGGTGCACGCGTTTGTGCACCTAAATAGTGATACAAAGGTACAAACCCATATACATACATAGGCTGATAAACACGTTACCCTCCTTTGCGTCGTGTCGTCAGTTGCAAATCATACACTCCGAATTGATACCCTCTTTTTTTTAATCGGTTAAAAATATGAATAAACAAATAGTACAAGATCATTTACAAGGAAACTAATACTCGCTGTTTAAGCTCGTTGCTCGGGGAAATTGCGGATATTTGATCCCCAGCATCCCCGAGGAGCTACCTATGTAATAGATCACTCGCCTCCCACGAGGTGAGTCGCGAATATATACATAGTATACATAATATAACGTAAGTATACGAGATTAGTTCTATATGATTTTTTCTGTACTTATAGAGTGGTAAAATTTGTTTGTATGTTTGTAAGTTTGTATCTAGGGAGTAATGTCCGAAATAACTGATGCGATTTCAAAAAATTTTGTTGCGTTCGAGGTAACGTCACGTCACGGATTATATATGAGGAGCGTAGCAGTAATCATAAACGCGAGTGGAATGGTAAGATGCAGTTTTATGTAAAATTAATTTTGAACAAGTCTTTGAAGATTGGGAACCTTTTTTTAAAGCAAAATAAGTCATTTCCTTTATTTGAATGAGATATTTATTCCAGTTATTTTGTTTTTATAATCAAACTGCTCAACCGATTTAGATGAAATTCAGTTGGACCAATGGGAGAGTACTCTTTCAAACAAAAAAACAATTAATCAAAACAGTCGAGTCGGTTTCGAGTAATCCGAGAACATACATAAAAAACCCACGACGAATTGAAAACCTACACTTTTTTGGTATTCGATTTTAAGATAAAAATTAATTAAGATACAAGCTTATAAAATTATTATCGAATATATTAAAAAATTGTTTCTTATTTATTTTTCCTGAAAAACAAAATGATTTTCAAAGGATAAAGTAATAGCATCGCTGTATCCAAGTTAATGAAGTCAGTACAGCACATCGTTAAATACAAGTAAAATTGTACATACATATGTACGTACGCCATGTTAAAAGAATAAAAAAGTGCTACAAAGACTTCTGTGTGAAATGCACATTTTTTATTACGTAGAGTAACAGCCCGTGTATTTCCCGTCGCTAAAGTAACTCTTTCCTGTTATGGGGAATGTTTCGGAGCTAACTTTAACACTTAGTAGTGTATATGGATGCTGATAAGCAATAAAGTATCAACCCACAAAAATACAAATGAAGAGATATTGATGTATTCTGATAATGCATTTCGTATTTAACGTTATACATAAATTTTTCAAGTCATCTGAACTAAATAAGTTTCTTAATCAAATGTTTAGAATATTTAAGTGAATTCCATATTTTGGATTATGCAATAATTCCATATGTTTGAAAAACATATTATCAGATAAAACTCTTTACTAGCCTATCTGCTATTAATTAATTATACTTCTTATCTAAATAGAAAACAAAAGATGGATATGCTTCTTCAAACAGATGTGTTAAGAATAGGCTCGATATCTTTAGACGTCATTTTATGAAAATGAAGTCCGTGTGGCTTGACACATACACAACGGTTCTGCAGCGCACGCCAGAGTAGCTCGCAGATGGCAAGATTATAGATATATATAATCCCAGTGAATTGTACAAAACATAAAGATAAGTTTCAAATAAATAATATAAAATCTTGCCATCTGCGAGCTACTCTGGCGTGCGCTGCAGAACCGTTGTGTTTGTAACACCTATGTAATGGACAATGAAAATGTTTATCTTAACCAATCCTGCGCAGACGAAGTCGCGAGCACTAGCCAGTTATTCATAAGCTGTGATGCTAAAACTATCTGTTAACTTATTTTATACATATTTTGAATCCAAGCTCTCAAAGGAACACCTCTTCAGTGGCTCCCTCAACGCCCTCTGCATAACATGCTTGGATTACTTCCTTTTGAAAGCAGCTTGATATTATTACGCGTATAAAATAAGATTAAAAAAGAAAACGATATTTCTTATAAAAAGCGCCCTATTTTTTGCTTTCTTTGCTATTAAAATTATTATATTACATTCAATAAATTCTTATTTTCAATTTTATAACAATCGAAGTTCGAAACCACGTGAAAAAATAAAATACTAATTTTTTAAGTCCATTCCTAGCAATCGAAGCATGCATAAATAAAATCTCGCATATCAATAGCCTTTACGCTGAATCAACATATTTATCACATAAAAGGTAACGTTAAATATTATCTCGTTATATCCAAAATTATTTGCAAAACTTTAATAAAGGGGAACCGACTTCAAATCAAAATCATTTCAGTTATTTTAAAATCAAACAAATAAATATATCATTGATTTTAAGCTTATATATTATTCATTATAATTATAAGTATACATATTATATATTTTAATCAAGATACTTATTTAAACAAATTATTCTATTAAAAATAAAAAGAAAGAGAAATTAAAAATAACTATATTAAACCTAAGGAACTATCGATGTCACAGTGAGGCAAGGTGCCCAAAACACTATTAAATTGATTTTCATGAAAATTCTATAGGACCAAGCGGAGAGCTTGTAAAAAATAAATAAAAAAGATTTCATAAAATCGGTCCAGCCGTCATAGCCTAATCGGTGAACATGTATAAAAAAGTCTCAATTAATTGAGAACCTCCTTTTTGGAAGTCAGTTAAAATAAAAATACACAAACGCAGTCTATAAAATAACATATCTACAGGTCGAAAATGTTCTTCCTATATAAAACAATAAATTTTATTTGACCCAATCGCATCCGTTTTCTAAATTTTTACGACTTCGCTAAACTAAAGACACTCTGCACCAAACGACTCAATTGTCCTGTTTCGCTGGTTTATCGCCAATATTATTATTGGTTTGTTTGTCATTTGGGGACTCCCGTGAGGACAGTAAACGTATTTACGACGTTAGTTTAGGTGCTCAGAATAAATTAATCTCTCCATAGTGCAAGTTGTGAAAGTCGATCTCGCCTGTGAGTTTTTAAGCGGTTTTATTTTGTTTTTTTTTTTTCTGTTTAAAACCGACTTGTCTAGAAAATAATGTTGTCAGTTTAAAGTTCGAGACACCGGAATCTCAACAAGGCCCAGGGTTGGGTCGTTATTATTTTCTAATTTTTGATACAGCAGACCATTTGTAATAAAACTGATAAAAATTAAACTGCCGATTTAGGACGTCAAAATGTGAAAAAAAAATTAAAATCTACGAACTATGTCAAATTCATTTTTAGATTATATATTTTAAACTTTCGCGATTTATACTATTCATATTTAATATAACGGGTCTTATCGCGATAACTAATAGTAGTAATACCTTTTTATTGCCCGACGTTTCGACGAAGTTACATTCGCCATGGTCACGAGCTGACTGGTGTACCGCGCGCCCTCCGGCGACGTGTGCGCGAGTTTTCTTCGCCTACCCTCACAATATAATTCATTTTTAGATGCCTCATGTCGTTTTCCAATTAGAGTTACTCTTTAGGATCTATAACGATTTATAATTAGTTTGCAACGATTCTCAGTTATAGGCTCTTAGACAAAACTGATATTAAAATGGTACCGTTGCCTGCAGTTAGTCAGATGGATTTTTGATTTTTTTTAATTTATCTTTTTTGTTTTTAAAATACTAGTTATTTGCTTAAATTCATAATAATTGGTCATATCAGGTGAAATTTTGTTACATATTCAAACGTACATATATCCATCAATCTACGTTGTAACAGAGTAATGAATCTCCTATCCTACTCCTTAATAGGAAAGGCCTTTACATACAGGATGTATTGTGTGGTGATAGATTACCCATTCTTCCATACACTTCCTGGTAGATTAGTATTCAAATTATGTATCTGTAGACCTTTGGTAGTTATGGATGAAAGGGTGGCTGTATCCCATACAACTTATTATTAGATATCGTGAACTGTATACGTAATTTGGGATTGAAGCGCTGTCAAAGGCTTATCTTATCTACTTATGGGTTCTATCAAATTAATTAGGCTATTGCATACCATCGTTATTATATAAAAGATATCTACTAGCAATGATAATTATGTTTTCAATAATAAAATATTTTTACTAAATAAAATACAAGTATGAGCCACGATGTTCACTGGTTAGAACACATCGATCCAAACCGATATTCGGGTTCGAACTCCGGCTGCGCTTAGCTAGTTTTTAAGCGCTAAATTTGTGCTTAAATTTTGGAAGAAAAAAATAGTAAGGAAACCTGCATTTGCCTGGAGAAATTTTGACAAATGGAACAGGTTGTTACTTTACTTTTTAAAATACAGAAAAGTATTTATTATTATTTTACACGCGGGTTATATTCCGAAACATAATCCATCGCTGTGGAGTTTCACTATTTTAACTTTCGTTAAACGTGAAAAAATATCTAAAAGATGTCATTATCTCCACCCAGTTTGCTGGGTCGTATTTCAGAATATAACAAAAGTTAATTATTTTAACGGTCTATATTATTACTCGCAAAAAAGAGAGATTTTTAGTTTCATTTATTCAAGTCCACAAATATTCGGCCCGGCCAAAAAAATCTACGTACCTCACTTGAACAACCACAATTCCACTCCCACGTTGCTGGTGTAACAGTAGATAATAAAATGACAACGGCCGAGACGCCTACTCTTAGCGCTCGAATGCGATTCATTACAAGAGACACATTTGACATTATCTACCTGTATGTACCAAAATCAAAACTGACTAGTTGACATATTCACTGACTGATCGATCAACGCAGAGCTAAAACCCTGGGTCTAGAAACATGAAATTTTGCACAAACATTCCTTAAACATCGTAACAACGTGCATTTAGAAAGGCTTTAAAAAAATCATCTACTAAGGGGTTAAAAAGAGGGTGGAAAATTTGTTAGGTATTAAATTCATAGGTACGAGTATACGCGGGCAAGGCGGCGGGGAACTGCTAGTATAATATAAATATTAACAAAGACTTTTGTTTTAGAAGGTTTTGTCAAAATAATTCGTTTCCTATTTTGCAATCATGTGTTATGTAATTGAAATTTTAAGGCATTCTTTGCAGAAATTTTACCTATCGGGCGATTTTTCATTAATACTTCATGCTGTCTTTTCTTCTTCATCAACTTTCATAGGGTTAACGAATTATGTTTACGAACTCGCACAGACCACACAAGCGTTTGTTTCGACTCGTATTTTCTTGTGATATATTTACGTTCATTTACACAAAATACTTAAAATGCAACTCGCGTCAACATTTGCACCCGAGAGAATACGAGGTTACTCGGTGAAAATAAAAACAATGAACAAGAATATCCTCATCACTCTTGGGAGCATGATGGAACTGAGAAGTTCTAGATTAAAACACGAGAAGCCAACAAGATAAATTTAACTTTATTCTTTAATGTTACTAGACGAATATTTTGCTTGATTCGATTTGATTGAAATGCCTTTATTTTTTACCCCCGACTAGAAAATCTAAGTATCTGTCTGTGATATTGTAGATCCCCAACGAATTCTTGTTTGAAAGCTGATAGGATGGTTCTTAGCTACAGTTCTTGATGAATTATTTAGACGATTGAAGTCGATCAGATAAGTAGAAAATGCTCAGATCTATAAAAAGACAAGAAAACGAGTAATAAACTTCAAATGTCTAAACCGATCCTCATAAATTATTGCTAAGAAATATCTCGATTACATTAGATTTCAAACAAAAAAATAGGGAAACTATTCTTTCATATAATAACAATAATAAGCCAAAAACACGGCGAATTCAACAAAGCAAATACGTATTAATTTAACGCAGCATAGTAATTACAGAAAACTTCCAACGGCACCATTCCTAACAGTATGGTAATGACGTTCCTTAAGGTTACAAGCACCGTTCCCTGGAGGAACACTAATTATGTTCTTAAGACAGTAATATCCGTTGACAAAGACGTGGAATACGAGAATCTCTTACAATTTGGATACGCTACTGTTTATGATTATGTTTATTTTGTTTTGGATTAGCTGAATTCTCTGTCGGATCCTTTAGAGCTGTCCATTAATTACGTGATGTTTTTTTTGCAACTTTTTAGACCCAACTTCCTTCGCCACCCTCGTGATACGTGGTGAATTTATGTACAATACCCCTCCCTCTAAGATTGTATGTATTTTTTACGTACTACCTTAGATATTTTATTTAAAATTGAATTCTGAAAAATTATGCAACCGTATATATAGGTAGAACTTACAAATGTTTCGCAAATAAATTCACGTTAATAAGATCCCCCATTTCCCTTGTGATAATTTTTTCTCAGATCCCCCCGCCCTTGCATCTTTGGGCCTCACGTGATTAATGAACAGCCCCATACCGGTATCAACAAAGAGCATACTGTTAAAATTCCAAAAAGGTTATTAAAATATTGTTAATAGAATTTTGTTACTTGAATATTTTTTGGGAAATAATCCAGATGAAATGATGATTTCATTTGTTGTCAAGCAGGTATAGAATTTCTTGACATGAAGATTCCCTCATGTTACGTCTCTTGGCAGAAATGTTAGATAATAAAGTTATATCTAAAGTATTTTATCAAGATGAACATGTTCGATACTCTGGTAAATCTTGACTAGAAGATTGAACAAGATCATATAAGAGACCGTTACAAGGGCCATGAAAACTTTAAGGCACAATATACTTAATGCTAAACTTTTCCAATGTCCGTGAGCAACAGTGACCATTTCCCAAACTTCAGTGATCCCGTAATTACACGCCAGAGAACCGTAACGCCTTAGCAGAAACTCGAATCGTCAACGTTAATTTTAAAGAAAAACACGTACCTCAACGCCCATCTGTTTCTCGTTCCAAATCTTTAGTTCCATAAAAGAAGCGATTTCTCAACGTTTCGAGCAAGAATTCAATGTAGAAATAATAAATGTATTCTGGAAATTTTGTAGAACTTATGAATTTTCATTCGAGTAATTTTATAGTAGTTCTCTTAACAAACTACAAAGATTTATCCTCTTGCCGAAGCAAATACCGAATTAATTTACTTTTACTAGACTGCGTTCTAAAATAATGAGCAAATAAAACAACATTAGCGAATGTCTGAGACGTCTCTTATAGCGCAGTTGAGTTCAAACCAGCCTTAAAATAGGATTTTGATTTTCATTTTTAACGAGATTCTTTGTGACTATATTTTAATTGCTCATGAGTATAATATATTTATATAGTCTAGTACATAGTATGTAATTTAAGTATATTCATACAAAGGAGAAATCAATTAGGGATTTTGAATTATTTGTCGAAATTCGAATGAAATTTACGTCCTATTCGTGTTTCAAAACGGTTTTCGTAGGATGTAATTTGCAGCTAATCATTTGTGGTGCTAAAGTGTTTGAAGTCATTGTAATTTTCGAACGTAAAATAAAATAACAAACACAACACTAGACTTAATGGCACTTTTAATTAATATAATTATAAATTCAAACTAGCGATCTACCCCGTCTACGCACGGGTGCAGCGTCACGTGAAATATCTTTAAAATTCTCGACTTTTCTCTAATATAATATGCATGTATTTTAGACACCCATTCCTCTGGAATTACTCAGTTTACTGTTGAAAACCGCATTAAAGTTTTTTTGCGTAGTTTAATATATCTAAACGTACAGACGGCGGGAAGCGCCTTTGTTTTATACTATGTAAAAATAATCGTAGAATTATATAGTATATGTGTAGAATCATTCATAGTTCTAATTTAGATCATTAGACGTTTTCCTGCTAATATAAATCACACTATCATATATCCCCTTAAATGGATTACGAGTACAATAAAAATACTTTTCATACTTGACAACCAAGATTAATGCATGTAATTTGTTATATACGACCATGTAGTTTCACTTGACACATTCACGCGATATCTTCATTATTGAGTTTTGAGTAAAATTAATATTTACATTCGTAATGTATATCGGGACCAGGTTTCTCATTATTTATTCAACGTTTGTCACAACTTTTGCTTTAATTTATTACAATATGAAAATAATGAATTGTGTATTCCCAAACGTGAATTACGTAACTTAATATTTTTATTATTAACCAATGACAGCAGTTTCTTTCGGTATCGCCTGCGTTAAATTTCTGTATTTGTCACGGCGTTTATTTTTTACAATAGTCATCCTTTGCGAGTGAAACCTCACTTTTATGGTTACTGCTTCGCTCCTATGAGTCTTAGCGTGATATAATATAGCCTATAGCCATCCTCAATAAATGATCTATCTAACACACAAATAGTTTTTCAATTCGAACCAGTACTTCCTGAGATTGCGTTCAAACAAACAAACTCTTCAGCTTTATAATATTAGATAACTATTATTACATAAAACGATTTGTAACGAGTTTTTTTTTAATTATCTACCTAAAACTGCACATGTGTTTCATGTTTCATTGTCTGTATGGTTATGGAAAAATCTCGTTTCGACTAGTACTTGTGTTATGAAGTCGCGTGTTTTCTCTTGTTACGATTTTTGTCATAGATAATCTTAAGGTCCACAGATTGACATAATGATTGTTAACACTGTGATTATTGATTGTATAACAGATTGATTGACGTTATGATTATTATTATGACTAGTGATTGATTATGATTATTCAAACAATACTAAACAAGTTCCAAACTTTAGGTTATTCAAACACAGGAATAAATTGACAATCTTTATACATATGTTACTAGTATAGATTACAACTTTATTTTACTAATACTTTATTAGACTTGTACTTTTTCACTACATTTTTTTACTTCTACTTCTTTACATATTCATTTCATAATAAATACATAGTTTACTATTCAAATCGTTATGTGATTTGAGTTAGAGGAAATACTCAAAAGATTCTGAGAATTTAATACATCGATGTACTTTATGTTTTTTGAACACAGAACAGTAGAATGTTAGCATACGTTTGTTTTTCACAGTAAAATTAAATTTTATTAGAATGACAATGTCTTAGCAGACGTATTATAGCACCAAATTGCTTTATTCATGTCTATTAAACAATATATCATGGTTATCTAACAAGCGATTTTATTATCCCAAAGTAAAATTAATTTGATTAAAAATAAATTTTCAATACAATATATATAAAAGAGAGAAACTTTATTACACACGCTGTATAACGACGCCGCCATCCTTTGAAACCTTCACTTTATTTAGGTTTATAATTAGACCGTAATAAAATAATAATTATGACATTATATAAGAATCTAGTTAAACATTTATTAACCCCTCAAGAATATAAATCTACACTTACGTAAAGACATCTCGACGGTTCATATTTATTCACGTCAACATTTGCGACATGCGAGATGGCTCAAACGCCTTTGCGATAAACATTTCGCTTTTGAATAAATGCCCTTTTGATACTAAAGCTTGACGTAAAATTAACAACATGGCGTCTGAAATCGTGACGTGTTTTTACACTTTAATAGGCCCTTTTGTATGATGATATTAATTTATATATGTGACGTTAAATACAAAAAAAATCTAACTTTAAAATGGTTTTATACTTTTTAAATGTACAAGTATAAGATATTTATTATTTTTTGTACACATGGCGTCCTTTATATATAAGTTATTTCTTACATTTGCTCCATATAAATAATAACAATAAACGCATCACACTCAACGGCTCCCATTAAGATCCGTGGTCTGGACACAGAACAAACACAAACACACAGATCACGACAAACAACCATATGGTCAATGCAGACGTTCTCTGTGAACCGTGTGACCGTTATCGCTTCAGTCAGTTGCAGTGACCACTGCGCCAACGTGTCTGTCCATATTATAACATTTGTCTATTCTACTCAGAATTTATATTAAAATAATTATGCATATGGATGTATATATGTATATATGTATATATATACATCCATATGCTACACGAAAAATTACTTTGAAAGTATCCTAAATATTCTGAAATTTAATTAAGGATAATTATGTATCAAATTTCAAAATCAAACATATGTCCTTTTCTAAAGAAAAAATGCTATATTTGTTTTTATCCTATTTTTACCAAAAGTACCAGATAAAAATCGTTAGATAGATTATAGCGATTCTCATGATGATAAATAGTATCCGGGGGTTAATATATAGGATATATTTATCCCGGAAATGAAAGTGTTTTCAAAGCCCACAAGAGGAAGTTGGGGCATATCTCTTGATAACCATTAACTTCATCCTCATTTCTATGAACCATTAAATGTTCTTTTAAAAGATTGTATAAGAGAAAAAATAATCGCTAGTACACTTACATCAGAAACCTTTTTGAACAATTACTTAGCCGTAATAAAATATTTACTAAGTGCTTTAATTTAGCCATAGACTCGACTTGTTATAAAGATTCGTTTCGTATTAATACTGGACCTGGATGAAATCCATTGCTTCTCAGAAGTTAATCTTTATTAGGTACACTAATAAAGGTACAATTAATATAATAATGGTTCAATAAAAAAAAACTATTACAGTTTTCCAAATCGGCTCCAAACTCCTTTAAGTATTTTTCGCAATTCCGTATAGTTTTGGTTTTAATCTTTCTATTAATAACGGATTTTCAAATCAGTCTATTAGTTACGAAGATGTATATATCAATAATATATTAGAGGCATTTCATCTTTGTTACTTTAAAATATTAAATTTTCTGCAATGTGTATAAGAGAGCCATTGAGCAATATATTCACTGATCTCAGTACGGGCTTATTTCCTGATTTCCTTATTTTCATCAAATCTGCTTTACTTATACCCTTTGTCTGAGAGAATTTGAAACGAACGATCGCCTATTATTTTTATTTGCAACTATTGGTGTAAATTGTTGTTGTCTACGCTGATATTATGAAGAAGAACGATTTGATTGTTTGCATTCTAAACTCTAAAAAAAGTTCTTTCACTATAAAAACCCTACGTTATCCTTGATAAACATAGGCTATAGAAAATTCAATTTTTTTATTTTTTGTTAAATACCTCTATGTACCCGTGCAAAGCCGGGTCGTTTTCCTGGTTCATATTGATAATGATTATTGATTAATTGATTTTTTTATGAATGTATGATTAAAGAAGCTTCAAAGTGTCTGTTTTATGTATATAGTATTCGTTTTATCTTATTGTTGTCTTAATTCGACAATTATAACATGCCCATATTGTACTTAAAAATTGATTTTGGAAGCCTTTCAAAGTTTGAGTTTACATGTCTCCCAAAAATTTTATGGCCTTTAATTTTTGGTGTGTATAATTAAGTTTTTACAGTCGAATGAATTCGAAATATTATTAAGAAAAAGTTTAAGAAATTTATAAAAATAAAGTAACTATGTACGTATACTATTTACATGGTTGTCTGGAAGAGATCGCCCTTTTAGCGATGAGACCGCCTTTTGAATACCATGCTTTATTTATTCTGTTGTGTTATTACTTGTGCATTTTTTTTTTTGGTGTACAATAAAGTATATTTGTATTTGTATTGTATGTATAGTTGCGATAACTATTGCTTATAATACCTTTTTATTGCCCGCCGTTTTAAAGAAGATACTACCGTCGTTGTCACGAGCTAACTATATTTAAGGCCGGCAACGCACCCGCAACGCCCCTGGTGTTGCTGATGTTCATGAGCGATAGTAACCACTTAACATCAAGTGGTACTATTTGCTCGTTTGCCTCCCTTTTTATAATAATAAATAATAATAATAATAACTTTGAGCTTAGTCAGCTTGTGACCGTATCGCGATAGGACCCGTTATATAAAATACGAATAGTATAAATCGTGAAAGATTAAAATATATGATAGCTACAATTGTATTATAAGCCATATATTGCAGAAAAAAACCACACATAGCTAAAAATTACGGAAAGGTTTTTAGTCTAAAACGTCTATACATTAATTACGTATTATTATGTAATATATCCTTAACGATTTCATTATTTACACAATTAAAATGAACACTATTTTTATGTCATGTTAAAAACTCTTGTTTAGGTAATACGTGTTAATTTTAATTATCGATCAATTAAGTATCTTGTATAAACTAAAATATGACATATTTTCCTAGACCGTTAGAAAGTCAATATAACTTAGCTGATAGAAAAGCAACCGCTCCCTTTTTTAAGATCTATATTTTTGTTTGTAATTCATCTCGTGTTCGGGATCGAAAGACTCACCTGCTTGTTATGTTAGGAAATCTGATACATGTGTACCTTCCAATTCACAATGGACCATGGAACAGAATACATGGAATTTTTTTGTGAGATACAGACGAGCGTTATTCCACAGCTTATGTACTACTGGCTCGACCGGGTTAGTATCTCACTCTCATAAAAGATGAGCATGAAGAACTAATATACCTGCGTTGAAGTGAGTGAGATGGCTTAGTGGTTAGAACACGTCGATCTTTACCGATGATCGCGGGTTCAAACCCCGGCTGATTTTTCAAGTAAAAGCTTAATTTGTGTTTAAATTCATCTCAAGCTCGGCGGTGAAGGAAAACATCGTGAGGAAACCTGCATGTGTCGGGAGAAATTCTGACACGTGTATATCCGCCAATCCGCAGCAGCGTGGTGGATTAAGCTCTAAACCTTCTCCTTAATAGGAGAGGAGGCCTTACCCCAGAAGTGGGACATATACACTGTTACTTTACTACTTTACTTTAAAATGAGTGAGAGAAGCGTATTCCCCTCGTCCATTCCTTTAATTAGTTCCTATTTCCTTACATACATTATTCCTTTTTAGGTTGGCAAAGTATTTGTGGATATTCTGGTACTGCAAATATCGATAGGCGGCGATGATTTCTTGACATCAGGTGTCTCGTCTGCTCATTTGGCAACTTAAAAACTGGACCAGCGGGATGTCATAAATACCGAATTCTTAATATTAAGCAAAAAAAAACCTTTTGCTCGGTAAAATGACATTTATTTTCTTTAAAAAATAATTTCGGCAGATCATGGTATAATTTACTAAAGGGAATACTTTAGAATAGCCTATTTCTTTGAGAAATGATGGGTTCCCCGTACAACAATTATTATTATTCCAAGGCATAATCTATACTAAAATTCATCAAAATTGTTTCAGCAATTTTAATCTGAATTTATAACAGACAGACAGAATTAATTACTTTCACATTTATATTATTAGTATGTATACTAAAAATACATTTCAGTGAAAACACATAAAAAAGATAACAAAAACGATTCTATAAGCCCTAATAAATAAATGGGTGGCATATAAATCTTAAACCTACATAAATTATGAAACACAAAAAAAGTAAGCGGTGGGATACCTTACAGATGTGACGCATTAAAATTCATTTTTATTGAAACATTTAAAGGAAGCTTTATTTGAAGAAAAAAGGATTTCATCAGATATAGCAGAGAAGGGAGCGTTAACTGGTAAAGAGCCGGTGAGGTTCCAGAAAACCTGATCAGGCCTCGGTTAATCCTTATGAGAAGATCAGAACATACATATATTTTTTATTTTTTTATACAAGAAAGGGGGGCAAACGAGCAAATAGTACCATCTGATGTTAAGGTGTTACCATCGCCCATGGACATCTGCAACACCAGAGGCGTTGCGGGTGTGTTGCCGGCCTGCCTAATAATAAATATCTGGCAAACCTGACCTAATGTTAAGTGATCACCGCTGTTCATGGACATTTTCTCCACCAGAAGAGCCAAAAATGTTGTCAACTTAAAAAGAAATAAAGAATGAAAGGAAGTAAGGAAAGAAATTGGGACTGGATTAAACTTACGGCTATCGTACTCACCATACGAAACATAACTTGTCTTATACTAGTTACTTCACTCCTATACAACCAGCCGGTATATAAGCTGTATTTAGTGGGCTACAGCTAGGTACTAAAATAAAAGCAAACCTGCTAAAAAGGGTAAAAAAAGATACGATTATGTAAGTGTCACTATGATATAAAACTTACCACCTAACTCTCCGTAAATCCGCAAAACCCCAATGTTGATTTTCTCAAACCCCGTTCTTATCACTGATCTTGACATCGCAAAAGAAACTGGCCTACTCCATTTCTATATTTGCTGAAATTTTGTGATAAGTGAAAGATTAGATAGTTTTTCTCTTTATTTATATGATTTGTCTCGAGATTACGTCTCTTCTGTTCAGACATAGGTGTCTTCTAGACTAATTCTATAAAGAGGTAAAATTTGTCTGTAACTAGTGATCCGATTTAAAACATCTTTTCTGCGTTAGATAGAAATTTATTGAGAAAGTATGTAGGCTATATTATATCACGCTACGACTCATAGCATCATAGCTGTAACTAGTGAGTGAATCGGTGAGGAGCAGCTAGTTAATAAAATAGCTATCAATGTATTTTTTTCCTTCTAGAAGATTAGCTCGTTTTAATGAATAAACATCGGTTTTACTCGCTTTAAATTTTAATTTCTGCCAGTTCGATTCATTCAGTCGTATACGTTGACAGACACGTTGGCGCAGTGGTCACTCCAACTGTCTGTAGCGCTAACGGTCGCGGGTTCGATCCCCGCTCACGGCAAATGTCTGTATTGGCCATACGGATGTTTGTCGTGGTCTGGGTGTTTGTGTTAGTGTTGTGTATGTTTCCGGACCCCCGACACAAGGTCACAAGATCTTAATGGGGGCCGTTGAGTGTGATACGTTTATTTATTATTTATTTATAAATATTATCAATGACAATGTAATTGCAAAGATATTGCTTTTTAATTTTCCCTGCAGTCACGACAAACGTTATTCTGCCCACTAACAGTCTTACTTACTGAATCACATAAAATAAATTTCATTAAAATCAGTCCAGCCAATATAGATAACCATATACAGAACGTTCGATATTTAATTAATCTTCTTTAAATGTTATGACGTCCCATTTCTGATTTTTTAAATGTGGAATGGGATGTGTTAAACTCATGAATGAAATTCTTTATTTGAAGGACCTTAATTAAAAGTCGAACACCCTATATGAAGCTAAAGATAGATGTAAATACGACATCATAATTCGTTATCCATGGGTTGTAAGTTATTAAAAGTTTTAATCTCGTCCCACAAGTCCTAAATCGTCCATTTCTCCCGTGAACTCGGATAGCATTCACAGTTCATCGAACTTTGGCGAAATGCCATCCTGTCATCAAATACGAGTAGCCTTTTGAAAATTAGTTCAACTATTATCGCTTTTACAGTAAATTTAACGCGTTAGCGCTAACGTTTCTATTGACTTTTTTTGTTTTCATCATTTCTAATAAGAACTGTATGTATTTTTGTGACGACACATACATTTTTAAAATATTAAAAATTAAAAGCAGTTGTGGGCAAATTGTTCTTGCTTAATCAATGTTTGTACTAAATTTTGCCTACATAAGAAATATGAAAATAAATTACCTATACTAATTAAAATATAGGCTAATCCTACTAATATTATAAATGTGAAAGTTTGTATGTGTGGATGGATGGATGGATGGATGGATGGATGTACGTACGTTTGTTACTTTTTCACGCAAAAACTACTGAACCGATTTGGCTGAAATTTGAAATGAAGATGGCTTATATCTTGGATTAGCACATAGGCTACGTTTTATGCCGAAAAAATTTGAAGTTCTCACAGGAATAATTTTAACAGAACTATTTATTTTTTCACCCAAAAACTACTGAACCGATTTGATTGTTTGAAATGAAAATGACTTATATCTTGGATTTACATTTTAACCCGAAAAAATTTGAAGTTCCCACAGAATTAACTTACTAAGAAAGTATTGAACTGATGTGACTGAAATTTGAAATGAAGATGGCTTATATCTTCGAATAACATTAACCACGCGGACGAAGTCGCGGGTGAAAGCTAGTATATAATAATAATTTCATAAATGTATCATATATTAAGTACAGAAAATAAAAATATTTCATGTACATATTGAAAACAATAACAACATGATAACGATGTACCGATTTTACATTGAGCCCAATTAATTTTAAATTGCAGGCTTATCCACATAAATATTTGATATTTTAGACTGTGTTTTACATATTTTTTTTTTATATTTAACAAATAATTAATTGCCTATAACAACGACATTTTAAATTAAAGAATATCCTCAGTTCTCAGAGGCTTTGTACATAGTTTCCAAGACAAACTTCAAACTTTTTTAATCAAGTATAAATTAATAAGTCAAGGGAAACTTATTTGCATTTTATATAAAAGTAATATAATAAAATATAAGACAAATTGTTTCGCAAGCAGGATGGTATAGGTCATTGAAATAAATTTCGTTAATACTTATAAAACTAATTTCGTTTTTTATTATTATTTATTTACCGAAATAAAGAAAGTTACAAATATAATCACAAACGAGTTGGGTTCATTAAAATCGACTTTCGATATTTTTTAACGTACATAAAATTAATATTTTATAACTGAAGACTATAGATGTTATTACTTTTTTTTTAATTCGCAGTCATTTCCAATATTGATAAGTTCCTCAATTGTTGTGCATATTTGCTAGCTGATGGCTAAACAACGTTCACCAAAGTCGTATTCAGTATGGGTACCAAAATTCATGACTTGTGACATCTATATATTAATACGTAAAACAAAATCTATGTACCACTTTTTATGAAAATTGCGCAGAGGGAGGATTATGAAATTTCGCTTTATAGATTACATAGAGAAGGAATGCAGAATGCTAATATATTTATTTAATATGCAACAATAAATTAAATCAATTAAAAAAAAACATTCCACACTACCATGTATTTGACACACGCATACGTTTTCTTTCATTTATGGTTAAATTGAAAATAGGTTATCTGTGGTCAAATATAATTTTAATTAATTCTGGTCCACTATAATTTCGACCACTAAGCGACCACTAGTATCTATAATTATATAACAATGCGTTCATAATTATATTTATGTATATGGATTAGATGCAGTTAGTAAGAGCTTGTTGATAAAATTCTACTTTCACTTATTGTAAAATAATACATAGCAAATTACTCCATTATAAGAATAAATATTTAAATGTACCTTTTTGTTAATATGTCCGAGCGGAGTGTTGACAGGAATGCCGGCTATTTCGCGCTAAAATGTAATTCCGATTTTTTGGACGAAAAATAAGCCCTCTCCCTCGTCAGTGGAGAACAACGCCTCTTGACTTTTTATAGCCGAAGTAATATTATCTATTACAATCCCGAGACTACAGACTTTTTTATACGAAGAGACTGTTGGCTAATAATTTGGCTCTTCAATACATATAAATAAAATTGAAGAGTCTGTTTGTAATATCAAAATACAAGCTTTTAGCTACATTCATATGATAGCATACATGGTACTTACTTCAAAAGCACATTTTTTTAAATTTTTGTCTGTCTGTTTGTTTTGGATAATCTCGGAAACGGCTGGCTCAGCCGACATTAGCCACTGGCTGCACTAAGGTAAGCCGGCTAAAACTAATTCAGGAATTGTCGTCCATTTCCCGTCGCCGTTCTAATTACCATCGAACACCACAGCGAACTGCGGGAGCGTTAAGCGTGCGAGCACGAGCGCTATATGTATCTAATTTACTAACGACATTTTATGTAATTCTTTTCTTATTTAGCTTGGAAAAATGTTAAAAGCTAGAACGTATGTGTAGTGAAAGTAGAATAGAAAGGTAATGTTTTATAACCAACTTTGAAAAATTGTTCCTATATGCGACCCACATGTGGATGATGATAAGCAATAATGTGTTAACCCACATAAAGTCAAATTCGAAGATATTGATGTATTCTGAAAATGTGTAATGTATTTAACATTATTAAAAAAAATTTCAAGTCATCTAAACTAAATAAGTACAAAAAAAAGTGTCTTGATTAATTGTTTCAAATATTGAAGTGTGCTTAATATTTTGTAATATCAAATAATCTAATATATTTAAAAACTTATTATTAGATATATTTTTTTATTATACCACTCTGCTTTTAATTCATTATACATTTTATCAAAATAGAAAAGAGACGATCGACTTATACGTCTTCAAACAAATTAGTTAAGAATAGGCTTGACATCTTTAGACACCATTTTATTAAAATGACGTCCATGTGGCTTGACACAGTATTGCTTATCATGTATAATATTATATGTATATGTATATTTGTGTGTTCGCGATTTTCTCAAAAACTTTTGGATTAGGTTTTCGCTATTTACATGCATACTTTTCGAAGATAATTTTAGTGTATAATTCATAAAGATCTGATTAAAATCGTCGGAGAAAACTAAGGAACTCTTCAATCATTACCGTTTGTCCGTTTATAAATACAACAATAATTTTGTTTGAAGTCGGTTATATTATTCTGTAAAAACAATTATTATTGAGTGTATATTTTTCCCTTTATTCCAAATGCTTTATTGCGACATAAAATGTGTAAAATCTAAATTATGTTTCGATGTCGATATTTGTAATTATTTTATAAACCCCCGAATAAAAGAGTGCTTTAAGTTTGACGTGGTTATCTGTGTGTGTCTTATAGCTTACTAACAAATGGATTAATTTTAATGTGTTTTTTTTTTGTTTGAATGTTGATGTAGCTAATGATGTGATGTAGTAGAGATGACTCTAAGCTATAAATTATGAAGATCAATTCAGACGTTTGAAGGTTATCATTTTCTACTTGTTAGTAGGATCTGAGCTACTTTTACTGGTTTGGTTTAACGTTTACTGTGATATACTACGATGTGAAAATAACTTAGTTGCGTAACACTGATTCCGCAGTATCATCTAAACTCAGCAACATATACGACTCCTCACTTACAGCAGAAGCAGAGGCGTTACTATACCATCTGAGGCCCGTGGCAAATGCTTTGGATAGGGCCTCCAAGTAAAAATCGTCACGTTATAACTAAATTTTAATGAACCACTTAAGAAGTTACCCGAAGTTATTAATAATATTTTGTGTATTTGCGTTAAATATCTGATGAGTTTTATTTTGAAAAGCATAGGTTTATACAAATTTGTAATGAAATAATAATTTACTTTTAATTATTAGACTTTTATTAATAAAATTCTTTATATGTATGGCCGGGGCCCTATCAGGTCCGGGTCCCGTGGCTTTTTGCTAGCCCAGCCACTCTATAGTTACGCCCTTGAGCTGAAGTATCGAGTTTGGGGTCGTTGAAATAGTCTCAATGCAAAGATTTTCGGCGGTCAAGCCTTAATAGTAACAAAATTAGAACTGTCATTTAAATTGTTTATAAAAAAGTTTTTATATTATGTAGAATTCCTTTCAGTTTTTTTATGTACATTTTTTTCATATTCAATTTTAGTTCTACTTATTAATGAGTAGTAATTACGTGATGTAATTTTCCTTAAGAGCTGTGATTAAAGAAGGCCAACCTCTGCTCTAAAAATATATTTTAAATTGTAACCTTCAATCAAAATACGAATTCATACGAAAAAATAAATAAAAGAGGATAATTTAAATATAAAATAAATACAAATTAATCGAAATTTAAAAAAGTCATGTTTTTTTCAGTAGATTGGAATACTATATTTTTTCTGTTTAAGTAAGTAATATAGGAAAAATGTTAATTTTTGCCTATCTTTAGTATTTTGTATAAAACAAAGTCACTTTTCGCCGTCTGTAAATCTAGGGAGATTTTTTAATCTACGCAACGGATTTTGATGCGGATTTTATTAATAAACACAGTAATTCAAGAGTAAGGTCTTCCTACATGTATATATGTATATGTTAAGTTCAAAGAAACGTAATCTGATGTCGTAAAAAACTTTATTTCATTAGTTCAAAGGCGGGATGGTTCACTACTTATATATTTTTTTAAATATATGCATAGGTCCTTTTAGCCAAATTAGAAAAAGGACTGCCAAGAATTCCGACAATTGTCTTGTACGGTTTTAATTCGTAGGCAATTTACCGAGCTAAAATGTGGTAACCATTATTTTGTAGCTACACTACACTGCGGCGCCGAGCTTGCCAAAAAGCCTGACGGGCTGAACTAGGTATTCGAATGGTATTGTTTTATTTGATTATCATCTAAATTCGATTCAATTAGACTAAAATTAATACACTGAAAGACAAATTCAGAAGAACTCAAAAAAAGGAAGTTATATGATGGATATTTTACCTGCGTTACCAGAATTAGTACATAAAAGTAAAAAAAAAAACTGAATTCTTTTTTTTTAATATTTCATCACATATATTTACAACGAGCCTACTTGTTTTTTTTTTTACTTTTTGTGGGTTGACACATTATTGCTTAGCAGCATCCATAAATAAGACAATTGAATTCATAATTGATAATAGTTTACCTAGTGTGAACACAACTCATGTGAAATGTAAACTTGTTAAATAAGTTTCGTATGTACCTACATAACAACAGTTAGCTTAGCAATAAATACATGGATTAGTTTGAAACTGTTTTAGAATATTCACTATAAGCACGTCCCAAATGTCCCCCTGGCGTTTAAGTCCACCAACAATGTCTATTCTAGAATTGTATCAACCCCACAAGACATTTGTTTTGAGAACGGTATATTATTAAAGACTATTAATTATATTCAATGTAATATTTTACTTATAATTTTGTTATTTATATTTTTAATGTATTCTTTTAACTTATTTTTTTACGTTTTAAAATATATTTATAAAAAAACATTTAAAAATGTATAAAATAGTAAAGTCCACTGGTTGCGAAGATAGTCCCAAGACACCAGCAACTTACTGCGTAACACTGCCTTTTGTATACCCTTGATCCAGCCGCCCAATGAGAGTTTCTTAAGGTGTTGGTCGAAACTCTGCGCAAATTGGCCGTTGACCGAGACGACACTTCTCATGGCAGCGTTGCGTCACATACCTATAATAACTTATTTTACGTTTCCATCACGATGCACAGCAGACCAAAATTTTAAAATAGTGTTATCGTAATATTCAGATAACACACAAAGAATTTCATTATTTGAGGACCTAATATGATTCCAAAAGGATGCTATTTTCGTTCTGATACCAGCGTAGAAATCAGAAACGCTGGCAGAGGCAAACATACCCGATGCACTGCAGTATCTAGGATACTTCTTTAAAATACGGTATGCATCATTATACTGCACTCTAATGTTGCTACGCGCTTTTTTCGTAAATTAAGTCCATAGTTGACATGTATAAAAACTCTGACAGAACGCCCAATATTTACTTTTATTAGTATTATTATTGCAAAATAAATTAAGGTATGAGTCATCATTTTTTATATTATTAAGATATTAACTGAATAAAAGGCAGTTAAGGCTTGTAGTGATCAATTTTTATCATGATACTTATTGAAATTGAATACGGTAAATAACATTAAAAAATTCAAAACGGTATATTACGAAATTATGTTTATGGCACACAGCACATTCTTAACTTCACTACTTAATCGTTATCGGAAGGGTTACCCGAAGCTGTCGCTATTGCGACGCATACATTTTGACAGTTGATATGTTTCGTTTAAGTACAAAAATCACAGCGGATGCGCATGCGCAAGCGATCCCGAGGCCTCTCCATTTCCGTGCTGAGGAAGGCCATCGCAGGAGTTTTAGTGGGTATAAATTGCCACATAACCCGATCTCTCCTCGCGAATCGGGTATATTTTCGAAGATTTCTCCTGCATAAACGAAAAAAAAAGTACAAAAATCAACTGTCAAAATGTAGCGCGCTGTGATAGCTCATCATAATAAGCCAAACATTAGGAACTGCATTCCTAATTTACCCCCAAGGTACACGGAACACAAATCCAGGGCTTCCAACTTAATAGGTTTCCTGAAATATATAAGGGTCTGTATTGTTTCATCTAGTTAATTAGATTACTTTAGCAATATACTTTAGCATAATAATCTGTGAAACAAAATAAATAAGCTAAACGTTAAACAAAATACTTTTTAGTTATCGAAAAGATTCCCAATTTTGCGTCCCCAAGGGCCTTTAACTGACTTAAGACGATCGTTATATTGTGATATAAAAATTTCCCATTATAATTCATTAACATTCACATAATTATCCCTATGTCTCTTCATGTTATATACATTTTCATTATCGAGGACAAATAAATAAAAAAATAAGGGCGAATCAACGAAAAGCAATCACAATATTAGGTTATCTAGAACAAATTTTTTCTAAAAAAAAAATCAAATCAAGTCGAGTCTTGTGTACAGAGCAACAATCAATATCATTACGTATTCAACAAGCAAATCGGATTGGCGTCGCTCTTTCACCAGAGGATCCCAGCGATACGACTCTACTACTCCCCAGAGATAACAAGAATATTCTAGCTCATTGTATACAGACTGTAAAATAACATAGAGGTTCAAAATAATTAAATATACATCATTATAAAAGGAATAAATTGATAATTGGTTTTGAAGAAAAATATATATACGGGTCGAATACAGAACCTGCTTTTTAAAGTAGGTAAAAACAATAGTCATTAAAAAAAATATAACTAAAGTCTTCCGACTCGTCTTTTAACTGTCGAAATAAGTTGCATTTACCAAAATTACATACATTTGAATTTCAATTAATTGAGAGGTTTTATGGTCTAGCTTGATTTCTATCTTGATTTAAATTTTTTAGGCAATACATATATGTACGTATTAAAAATTATTCGATTTGATTAGTCACGTGTTGTCAAACATTTCGCCTTGCCTTCAAATGAATTCGTCAATGCTACACAATTATGTCTGAATTCGCTGTATCTTTTACAAAAACGTTTCATCTCAGACATGACCTCATCACATTTTTAGGATATGACACACATGAAATGTAAACATATTTATTTTCTTTAGAACTATGTATTTGATAAAACCGAAAGCGAAAGATGAAATTCCAACAATATTACATATTCTAGAAGCAAATCAGATTGATCTTATTATTTCGATGCGAAAATCAATAAATTTTTTAGATCCAGATCCCTCTAGACTTCTAAATTATTGGTTATTTATTTTTAGTAGCAACTGAGTGTAAAATGTAAATGTTTTTGATACTAACACGCTAAAAATTGTAAATTAGTATAATTATTACTTATTTGATATCGTAAATAGTCGTACCTCGTATTTAGCTTTATGTTTATAAAATTTGGGCACGTGCAACGCGCACGGCGTGCTCGCGAATACAGCGCAAGGACAGCGTGCGTGCACGCGATATGCTCGCAAGCAAGTGTCTTCACTGCTTTTGCTTGTGAGAACATTGTAGATTACACCAAGATTGCTTGCTAACCACTCGCAAATCTTGTTCCTATTAGACTATTTTTATCCTTAAAAATTGAACCTGCATTGACGCATACATTGCTTTCCCCAGCTGTTATAGTTATAAAAACTTTGTCATTATAAAACAATAACCAAAGTTACTGAGAGAATACTCAAAAAACAAACATGTATGAAATAAAAATTCACTATTAAAAATGCTTTTTTCAAATGATTATGTACACAAATTAAGGTATTAAAACGAGATGAAGATGCGTCCTTGCAAAATTTAAGCGCCCAAGTCATTGTTAGACATATTGCACATATCTGACTGAGAGAATACAAAATATGTGACCCATCACACAACTGCCTACGCAAACGCTATGCGCGAATAAGGCTAAGTATTTACTAAAACGTATATGACATAATTTTACACAGCACAGCGCAGAGAAAAAAATTTAAAGTATGAATCATAAAAACGTTGTAAAAATATTCTGTGGCAAATACACGTGTAATTACATATGTAGGAATAAATAAACATGCCTGTAATTTTTTAAAGTCTGATTTTAACTCATTCATTTCATTAAATAATAAAAAAATAAAATTATGTATAAAATTCTGCTTCACTGGTCTCTGTTTTGAAATGTTTATATTACATAAAGTTTAGTTCAGTATATTTGATATATTACTGAAATTAAAGTCTTTACTTTTTTTTTTTTTATTTCGAGCGAGAACGGTAAAAAAATCTACGTTATTGAAACATTCCAAGCAATAATTTTTAAAGAACAATCGTTTATGACATAAAGGTCTATCTATGATCCATATTAAAGTTTCAGCAATATATACAAGGGACAAAATATGCGTTTACTGTTTCATATTGATGTAAACATTGTAATAGAAATGTTAATAATAACAACCCAAGCATCGGTATTTCTCTCATATTGAGTTGTACCCGAAGTTTATTATATTCTTGTCCTTAGCTTATTGAGGTCAATATCGTTCGCACATGCAATTGACATTTAGTTATACACAATACTAGGTGTCCCTTACGGTTTCACACGCGTTTATGGTTACTGCTTCGTATGAGTCGTAGCGTGATGTAATATAGCCTTTCTCAATAAATAAACTATATAACACAAAAATAGTTTTTCAATTCGAACCAACATTCCCTGAGATTAGTGCGTTCAAACAAACAAACTCTTCAGCTTTATAATTTTTTATGGAAGTTGTTACATGAAGGATAATTATATTGAATTATTGCTATCAAAATATTACATTCTGACATTTCAATTCTAGGCACGGGGCTAATTACGATAGCTTGTCATAATTAGCCCCTTGCTTTGTTTGATAAATGTCATGAAAAATAAATAAAAGAAAAGTAACCATCTATAAATATACCACTGCTAGGTAAAGGCCTCTTCTCCTATTAAGGAGAATATTTAGAGCTTAATCCACCACACTGCATCATTATGGGTTGACGGATATACATATATCAGAATTTCTCCCGAACCATGCAGGTTTCCTCACAATGATTTCCTTCTGAATTTAAACACAAATTTAGCCCTTGAAAACTCAGCGGTACTAACCGGGCCTTTGCAACTGCGAGATCGACGTGTTCTAACCACTAGGCCAACTCAGCTCATAATAAATATGTTATAGATTGTCCGTTTCATAATTCAGGATATTTATATCATAAGTTGTTAAACAAACGTCAAATAAAATAAAAAGAAGTATTTTGTCCAATTATTTTTACAGAATAACATTTTCCGTTTGTATTGACAAGACTTTCACAAACAGATCGAAAATAGTAAAAAAACATTACCTTGATGGGTAGGACTTAAATTAATATTTATTTACTCATAATGTATTTTCCTATATATTTATATGTATATTGTATCGATTATATATGTATTTTTTCTGATATATATTATATGCACACCCCTACCATCCCATTTCTATGCTCTACCAAAGGTTGCCTGGAAGAGATCGATAAGTCTTGTATTAATTTTCTGTGTTTAGTGTGGTATACAATAAAGAGAATTCATTAATTCATTTATCAAATGTATTTACTCTCGGAAACGATGTAAATTTTTAAGGAAAATATCTTTATTACCGATGGTAAAATTATTTCTTATGGCATACTGAATACCTACCACAGTTTTATAATCGTGACCTGTCGTTCACTTCAACATTTACAAAATTTGCTTTGCGCTCATCGCGAAAATTCATTGTTGACTTCGTTTCATCATACACTTAATTAGGTTGTATGCGGAGCTATCGATATCGTATACATTTTGACAGTTGATTTAGTACAAAAACTTCAACAATTTTTACGCATATTCTGACAATAAAATGCAGCATTTTAATCCAAAAAATGACTCTAACTTCTCTCTCTTTATATAATATGCATAAAATAAAATAAACAAAACTATCCTTTATTCCAAACGTTGGTGCATTTGATACTTGAAACACACAGGTGAGAGCTTATATCGTTTGACACTGAATAGGCTTTGATCCGATTATAAACGATGAAAATGATAGTTCAAAGGGATTTAATTTAGTATACATATACACTAAGCCCCGCCACAATGTGGTGGCATTCGTGCGAAATTGGAGCACACGCTAGATTTAGTATACCTATTACATAGTCACAACTATTGTATTGCCCTAGATCAAGGGTCACCAACTTTCATTCAAGATCCGTTTTTTTTTTAAATATTATGAGGGTTTTCTTTCAGTACCTTATACTGTCCTCTCCCCGTATCCCTCGCCTATACATCATCGCGTATATTTAATTTTTAAAAACAAATAAAGAACAAATATGTTAACAATATACATATATTTTATACCGTCGCGATTTGTACTATTCATATTGAATATAACGGGTCTTATCGCGATAACTAATGGTAGTAATACCTTTTTTATTGCCCGACGTTTCGACGAAGTTGCATTGATATTATCGCGATAAGACCCGTTATATTAAGTATGTTAACACTGTCTGAAGTTTGAAGTGAAGTTTATGCAAGATTATTTTCATTACATTTTGGATATCTTTAACTGTTATTTTTTAGTACCCGAATCTAAGAAGATTGAGATTTTGTTATACATATGTTTCACTGCTTACTTAAGGTTCACACAAAATTGGCTAACGGTATGGATCTGGACCGGGGTCTGCCACTTGATGACCCCTGCCCTATACAGTCTAAACACTAACTATAAAACATTCAAATCTTAGGAGAACAAATTGAGCATAAAATTTATAAGAGCCCAGAGCAAAAGCTATGTTATAATTTTATCGTTTGTTTTAAACTAGCTGCCTCTCGTTTTTCTCGTGTTTATGGTTATTGTTTCGCTACTATTGGTCGTAGCGTGGTGTAATATAACCTCAACCCCGTAATACACGACCTATCCAACACAAAAAGAATTTTCCTAATCGGATCAGTAGTTTCAGAGATTAGAGTAGCCCCTGCATACAAACAACTAAATTTTACCTCTTTATATTTGTACTATAGATTAGTTTGAAGATGTAAAAAAAAAGGATAAATTTAAGATAAAGCGTGTATTCCTTATGTACCTACATCATTATGTTTACGAATTTCTCTCCAAAAATAGGAAAGTATGTAACGAATTTAAACTGTTCTTCATTGAGAAAAATTACGAAGTTACTTTATGTAATGTGTATACCGTTTTTTTATTATTAAAAAAAAATGTTTTTAAATCTTCTATCTGTAGTCTATCTAGGTGTACATAGAATTTAACGATATGTTAAAAAAATTATTTTGGTTTTAAATATCACACCAATTTGATTACATTAAAAAATTAAAGGTCCCAAAAAGTGAAACACATTTCTTTTGGACTTAAAAGTATTTGTAAAAAAAGGAACTAACTAAACTATTTGAAGGCGATTTTCCTAAATCCATTGTATAAATTCAAACAAAATGGAGCGTGAATAGAAAGCCTAATTTCACCAAATAAACAGATCAAAGGAAGGTAATATGATTACTTTTTCTTCTAATTGGTTCTTTTAGCCGGTTCATTAACCGCTTTTATTTGCTATTTCGTTAAACAACGTATTCCATACACGTATATAATTTATCAATTTGAGGGAAAGTGTTATGTAACGATTCTATTGTACATAAAAGATAAAAAAAACTTTTTTGAATCAAAAATTATTTAGGTATAGATTTGTAGAGAAGAACTATATTTTTATTTACTTCATTACTTACCGTTTATTGCACATAGTAAAAAAAAACAAATAACATAAAAAACGCGAACATAATCAAAAAATCAAAATCAAAATATGCTTTACTCAAGGCTTTTACAGGCACTTTTGAATCGTCAATGTATATATCGTCATAGAATGCAATGACGGTCTGATCACTGAGTTATCTCTTAAACTGTTCTCTCTTTGTACAGGCAACCCTGTACAAAAAGAAAACAGTTCAATCAGTAATCAGTACAATCAAACAAAATTTATACTAATAAATACATATATATATACACAATAATAATAGTAATTTTTATTCTTTATAAATCTATATTTTACAATTCATCGTTATTTTCACACGTTGATAGACACGTTGGCGCAGTGGTCACTGCAACTGACTGAAGCGCTAACGGTCGCGGGTTCGATCCCCGCTCACGGCAAATGTCTGTATTGGCCATACGGATGTTTGTCGTGGTCTGGGTGTTTGTGTTAGTGTTGTGTATGTTTCCGGACCCCCGACACAAGGTCGCAAGATCTTAATGGGGGCCGTTGAGTGTGATACGTTAATTAATTAATTTATTTTATTTTTATAAATCGCGCATTTGAAATACGGTATCAAAATTGAATAATCGGTTATATCGAATGAAAAGGAATGATAGCGATGCATTTTAAAACTACGTTTGTGTGAGAAGCACGTTCAAGTTTCGCTAAAAAACTCGTGTAATATTAATGGTAAAAATGTAAAGAGAACACCGTTTAATATTTTAATAAAGATGTTTTTTATTCAACATAAAAAGTCGCTTTTATTTCATTAAAAAAGTGAGCATTTTCGATATAATTGCAAAGATTTAACAGGCATCTGATAAAAAAATATACAATTAATAAAAAAAGTTATCAAAATTAAATGGTCGTTGGTATTATGTTCTTTGATTGACATTAACGAGATTTGTAATAGCAGAAGGTAATTTACTTAACAATCACGTACACATCATGAACTTAATACCTTATATACAACACTAGCTTTTACTCGTGATTTTACACGCACGAGATATACGAGTATAACTCCTAAATTATAAAAATTATTTTACTGAATGTCACAACCATATTCGTGTATAAATAAATAATATTAAGTGTTTATATCCATAATTTGAAACAATAATTTAAAAAATGAAACCAGACTGTACGTATTAAAATGACACTTTAAAGAGCCTAATTTCCAAAATATTTTTTTTTTATTTTTATATAAGCCAGTATCTCTCGCGCCAACAAGACGGAACACATAATGTATCATTTACCAAAATCGGATATAGGAATGGGCATACATACATACATATCGAACACATAACCCGTATTTTGAGCTACGCTGCATTAGGGTAAAAAATAATACCAGCGTAAAAAAAAACAATACGTTTGTATAAATAATATATAAAATGGATGTCTCACTCTCTTAATAAGGCTTAATCGCAACATGGGATAAAAATGTGGTAGGTAATGACTTAGTACATTAATTTCATGAAGAAGGAAAGAACCTCCATAATAGTTTAAGTAATTCAACAAATGAAGATAAAAATAGGTACTGTGAAGTTACGACATTAAAGTCCAGCAAGACATATGAGCAATTTAACTTTGCACTAAAGAAAAACTTCACTCGAAAATCTGCATAGTTAATAAAATTAAACTCCAAACTGCAGTGGGAAAGTAAGGTGAAATTCCTAAAAGTCTCAAATGAAACATATTTTTTTGACCAAGATGGTGTGATGGTGTGTCAAAATCGGTTATATCTTGGGTGCTAATTACACTTATAACTTACTCTAAAACTTTCATAAGGACTTCAAATAAATAATAAATTGAATTTAATTCTCTGGTTAATGATAAAAAAAATATAAAGAATTAATCCTTAGAATACTTCTATAATTCTTGTATAAACGAAACTCAGAGAACAAATTTGCGAAAAGAATCAAGTTCAAATTAGGCGAAAACTACACTAGTAAGTTTTGTTAACGGGCTTACATAAAATTTACATAAATTATTTATCATTATTTATACTTGAACATGACGTGACTTGTTTATCAAAACTTACAGCTTACATAAGTTAACTACTTATCTAGGTAAGTATTAACTGGTACAGGACTTTTTACATTACTAACTGTGTAATTCTCGCCTTAAAATACGCCATGTCATCGCAGTCCAGCTTCTTCATCGCAACCTTTATGGTTGTAACGTTAAACAGCGACAAAAACAGGGCGATTAGTTTGAGGACAATGGAATATAATAAAATCGTTGGACAAATTAATATCTTCGACATGTGACAAAAACAGATTTATTTCGCTAAATGTTACTACGATCGTAATACAGGGTGTATTACATCGTAATATCAAACTTTATATCGCATGTAGAACTATGTGAAACTATTTTTAATTTAAATGTGCTCGGAGAACAAGCGGTTAACTCGGCCAGCATATCAGTCGGACCATTCAAAAAGGCAATGACTGAGCTCACTGAAGTGATCTACATACCAATATTGGTGTTGTTATTAATAAATTATCTAGTATTCTATTGTTTCTTATTGTTTCCATACAATAATTATTGTTTAAAAATTTAATGTATTATTATAAAATATAACTTAAATACTATACATTCTAATATAAACAAATAATTCAATTAAAAATAAAAAGATGAAATAAAAAATAACTATATTAAGCCTAAGTAACTATCGATGTCACAGTGAGGCAAGGTGCCCAAAACACTGGCATAAATTTCATCTATTATTATTATTATTTTATTTTTCAAATCAATAATAGCTTTCTCTGGTTTACATCTCGACTTCTTTACCTAATTTTGATTATCGTTTATTTTTTAAAGCAAATTACGAATATAATCAAGAAACCGTTTAATTACGTTAAAAGTATATTATCGTAAAATTTTATATTATTGTTCTAATAAAAATTCTACAGTTCCTTCTGATCGAATTTTATGAATCGATTTTTATCAACGAAAAATACTTTTCGGTAACAAAACTTGTAAACTAATTATTTTGAAAAACCTTAATTTAATTCAAACTAAAGATCATAACTTATTCTATTTGTATAAAATTTAATTACAATAATTTACAGGTACACGTTTTAATGAAATTTCAATTATCCTCAAGGCTCAACACGTCGTTTAGAAAGTAGAAAGAGACAAAAAATGTAATCTTAGAATACTTATACCTGTACCTATACATATCACTTCTTGGTTAAACGAAACTGTGAAGAAAGTTGCGGAACGAATCAAGTTCTTATTAGGCGAGAAACACACTTGTAAGTTGTGTTTACGGACTTACGTTTTTAGGTTTTTTTTTAAAGCGTCTCGGCAACTCTCCAAGTCACGTGTACATTAGAACCATTCATTACGTATATACATACATACTGTACGTAATTATGTATTTTCGACGTATACTTCTCTGAAGTTGATCGTTATAAGTAACACTAAGAGATGGTGCAATAATATAGGTGTGTCTTTTTTTAAATTAATGCGTTCGATTTCTGACTAAGAAAATAATAAAAAAAAATAATGATATACTTTTAATTTTTATCGTTAAATGACCCTTCCTTTAAGTATTTTCCCTATTCCTTATAGTTTCCGATTTGACCTACCACGCCCAACTAAAAAATTCAACCCGTATAGTGAGCTTCTTTAGCTGTATATAACCACGTCATGAATTCTTAGTTGCTCATTATTATTTCATTAGAGTGTCTGAAAGTTTTGTAGACTGATTCTGTCTGGAATTTCTTTCAAAGAACAACAAACAACGGCTGCAAACAACTGCAACTCCAAGAATAATCTCTGCTTAAAGAAAGCCGGCCTGTGGTAATAAATGAATTAAATTGGACTTTCTGAAACTATTTTACTTTTACAAATCCGACTCGTAATTAGATTTGTACGAAACTAGCTAAAATTTTATAACTTCAAGAAATGATAAATATAAACATATTTTTTAAAGTCTAAAAATTCCATCTTCAATAAACAAATCTTATAAATTATAAATATAATCTTATAAATAATTCTATTAAAAATAAAAAGAAAGAGAAATTAAAAATAAATATATTAAGCCTAAGTAACTATCGATGTCACAGTGAGGCTGGGTGCCCAAAACACTGGCAGCATTACCTCTTTGTATGGCCAGACTGATATGCTGGCCAAGGTAGCCGCCAGTCCTTCGGTCACCTGTAGTTTCGACGAGGCGGAAAGACAGCTCTTTGAAATATATTATTATTTATAAGATTATATTTATAATTTATAAGTCTAAAAATTATTTTTATGTAATGTACAAAGTAAAGTTGGTATCAAAATAAACAGTCGCGTTTCAACCAAATATATTTTAATTTCCAAACAAAACGCTTGAATGGAAACAAGTTGATACAATTCATTTTGTGCAGAACGACGGACATATAACTTAACTGAAAATGTAATTATCGATACTAAAAAAATACTACAGCAAACAGATACTATTGTGTGTAGTTACCTATGTACGGTGCTAAATTCGTAAAGTAAACAGTGTATCGTTTAAAATAGTGTATATAGTTAAGAGTACAGACTGTTCAATAACTCTGTAAGGGTCTTAAGTTGTTAAACGTGATATTTACTGTAAATTCGTTGTTTATAGTGTTTCTTATCATAAATTAATATTATTCTTAAAATTGGTTAATAATTTGTCATGTAACAGTAATAATTAGCTTTGAATTCACGAAATAAACAGAAATAAGACTTTGTGCTTTGTGTTGTGTGTGTGTGTGTGTATAAATTAGTTATAAATAACGCTGTGTAATAGAGACAACGCTAATAAGAGCGAGATAGCAATAGTGCTATCCGCGAATAGGTTTGATACTACAGGTGTCTATTGTGTTATCTTGTAGAATTATATAAATATATTATTTTAATAAATCATCTTACGAATAGCCACGGCTTTACCGTGGTACGTTCGTAACATAGATCTCCATAAGGAATTCAAGCTTGATTAGATCTCAAAACTTCTCATAATGATGTCAATATCATATTTCGAGTGCACATGCCGCCAAACGAACCGCCACATTAAAGAGTTATGCAACTATTCTAGTAAGAGAGGTAACATACAGACAAGACAAAGGCGTCCTATGCACGTCGTGACCGACCCCGATGATAGAATCACTCTGGCCAACTCGCCATTCGTAGGACCCGACAACGCCAAAACATACACACATACACACCGTCTCCGCCGGCGGGGACGGAGACCCCAGTTTGCAAGCCGTCGCAAAAAAGAACACTTCGCATTTAACTTCGCACCAAGCGAGGTTTATTTCTTCTACGACCAATCCAGCTAATAGGTATAAATACAGTCCACTCACAGTCCTGCACATATTTCTTCACCAAACATCAATATTTGATTTTTATTCCCCAACATAGAAAGATACTTTGAAAAATTTTCACCACATTTCCCGTAATTTCGAAAGTAGATGCACATTGCAGCAAACGTGCTTTCTGCGAGTACATTTCGGTACCATTTTTATCCCAAAGGACGTAAATGTCGTTAGCAAATTAGATTGTCCAGACCTAGTTTCAACGACGTACGAGTATGTAATGCCCCAGCCAGAGTTGGATTTATAATGGGAATTCTAAACAAAACCACTGAATATTTTAATGTAATCCATTTTTGAATTAACAATATACTATTTGCCTTTTTGAATACTATATAAATACATCAACAAAATTAACATTTCAGAATTTGTTGCAATGTTTCGAGAATTAATTCATACTTTAAATATATTTCACTAATCTTAAAGAACTTAATCCATGTTGTAGTTTTGTAGTTATTCCTTAACTTCTGTATTCCATTCAACTCTAATAAATGTTAAATTAAGATTATTTTCTAATGATGCATCATAAAATAAAAATAAAAAGTCTCAATGTGTATTCTTTGTTTCAGGCTGACTATGCAACGGCTGCTCAGCATCACACTTATAACCATCACAGCAGACATCGTCTCAACCCAAGAAGAAATCATAAAAGAACACCAAGGTCCCCAAACGTGTGGCGGTGTTCTAAAAGGTCCTGTTGGTATCATCCAAACTCCAAACTTTCCTAACCCTTTTCCCGTTCCCATAAAGTGTCGCTGGATTATCCAACACGATATCGTGAATGGGACGATATCGGTCTACTTCACACAGCAGTACACCACTAGTGGTCTAACGTTCACCGAGTATATGTATTACGATGAATCGTATAAGCTTGGAGAGAGAAAAGCGCTCAGCGTCACGGAAGAAAACATCACGAGAATTAAATGGCTGCAGGTAAGAGTAATTACATTCATATACTCAAATTTTAATTATATTTCAATATTTTAGTAGAGAGATCGTTGCGCTTGTAGAAAATACTGTTTGTTTGTGATATGAAAATCTTCTAAGCAAAATTTTATTTTATCATCGAAATAGTTGTCTCTCTTCTTATTTGAAATTTCATTGCATCAAGCTATATATAATTACTTACTTATATAATAATAATAAAATTATTTAATCGAGAAATGAATGTCGCCAAAGATATCTCAATAACATGATGTAATTAAACAGATCACAACGAAATTGAATTTAGTGGACATGTCCATAAATGAGAAAAAAAGTAATTGTGAAGGCAATCTTAAATTTAATCAATGAGTTTTTGAACAGCAAATTGGATTCCAAAATACCGGGATAATCCAATAGAGAGAATCTCATATCGTGTCCTTTGAGATTAAAATAGATTTGTATAAAGAAATGCCGTTCTTTGAAATCGTGATATTTAGGAATTGTGCCAATCCAAATCATTATTCAAAACAAACGACTAGTGAGTTTCCTTAACGCTGAAACTTAACGTTTTTATTGCGTTAACACAAGTTTCTTAGTTCTAACGCCTTTTTCATTCGCTATTTTTTGCGATTTAAGTAGCAAATAACAATAAAGATTTTCATCTTTTACTGGATAAACGTACAAGAGATTTAATACACGAGAATATCGTATGAAATATTATGTTTACGTTATTTGTATATTTTGTACATCGTAGTGAATGTTACACAGAATTTCAATAGCAGGTGTCTACAATACGACAGTTAAGGTAAGTTTAGATTACGACACTATACACCGTACGCTTAATGTATACACCGAGTGTCTCTGTATGAACGCGAGTGTCTTTAATTGCGTAATTTATTGTGACACGATAATTAGTGTCGCGTCAGCTGCTGTGAGAAGAGTTCAGAAATTAATTACAAATGTCAACAGTAAAGGGTAGACTGGATGAAAAGACTGAGGATCAGGAGCTGTGGCGGAGTTTATTATGAGAGACCTATGTCCAGCAGTGATCCATGAAAGGCTAATAGATAAATAGATATGCGTAATTAGAAAGGTAAACAAATTAATGTTTGACATTTTATGTGAAATTTTTTGTCGTTGTCTAAACTTACTTAATCTTTACTGTAAAACTGTATATTTTCCAATTAAAATTCTTTATTAACTTTTATTTTCTTATTAAGAACATTATTTAAAAATTACATTCAAAGAGAGACGCTTAAATTAAACATAAAAATATATTTTGATATTATTTACTTACCTTAGAGAAACATTCTAAATCGAAATAAATCTTAACGATACCTTAAAATTCAACTCGAAAACGGCTTTTTGTTATTAAGCCGTTACAATCCTCACCAGATCCGACAAGAGAGCGGGGCTATAGCAGAAACAATTCAGAAATTCCTTGCAAAATGGTAATATCCCGTGAAAGAATTGCCCGGAAGAAGCGGAAATCGTCCTGTGGCTCAGCGGCCTTTGTGGTCAGTGTTGTCTTGGCATTAGACCAATGATTTTCTTCAGATTGCTGTCATTTTTCCTTTAAGATGTTTCATTTACTATTTGCCATTATAAGCAATATATGTTACATCATAAACTGCAGTTATACACCCAAACATTTAAATAACGGGTTTTATAATATAATCATAATAATACATTTTTATTATCCAGAGTTTCGACAAAATTGCATCCGTCGTGGTCACGAGCTGACTGGTTAACCGCGCGCCCTTCGGCGAGTGCGCGAGTTTTCTTTCATCTGTTCATGATCACGACGGAAAGCAGTTCCGAATTGGAAATTTTAAATATTTGAATAATGATTCGTCAATGTATCGATCGGATCTTGGTTTCGTCTTGTCTAAGATGAATTGATGTTAATTCTTCCATTGATTTAATATTAAAATTCTGTTTACGTTGAACAAAACTTTTTAAATTCACTGATAAAAGTTCTCATTTGATTAAATGAAAAAAGAAACACATACGAAGAACCATATATATAAATGTACAAAACCATTTTTATGCTATCATTTCAGACAAGATTGTTCTATTTTTTTTTTTGTATCACAAACGAAACATTCCTAAGAACAAACATAATTTGTTTCAGAAATGTTCCAAAGACTCTTATGATCTTACGCCTGAAGCATTCTCATTAAAGAACACTATACAAAAAAGAAATCTCAGTTATACGAATAAAAATGTAAAAAATTTGAAAATTAACATATCAAAAGTGAGACATAACAGTAATAGGAGTAATACTCCATTTTAACCAACATCTGAAAAAGGCAGTTCTGTATTCGATCCGTATGTATGTAGGCAACTTTGTAGGGCCGCGATTGCCTCAAAAACTACTGATCCGATTTGAATAAGGTCTTTTCTATTTAAATACCATATAAGTAGCGAAAACCCCAGTATTTATAATTTTAAAACTAAAGTACTAAACCGATTTCGATGTAATTTTTATGGCACCAATCTGAAACCATATCCTTTCAGACAAAAAATTATAATTTTCAAAATAGGGTTATATACGCCGGAGTTATGAGACGACAAACATAAAAGAAAACGTACGCTACGAAATGAGAGCCTCAATCTATTTGAAGTCGGTTAAAAATTAATCCAAATTAAGTTTAAAAATTTAAACATCGAATTATGGAACTGAACTAATTGTTATTCATATCACGTTCAGTTGAAGACTGTAACCAAAGTGAGTTGAAAAGAACGACTGGAAATATTATGCTAATTGAATGATAAATATTTAAGAAATTTAAAATTTTGTTTTGATGATTATATTATGAGCCGTGTCTTAGAATTGATAATAATTATTCAAATTTTGTTAAGTCTTTAGTATATTTTGAATAATAAACGAATCGTTCTAAAACTAAAATCTTCTAATGCCAAGAAAATCTTTTAATGTCGCTAAGTACAAAAAATAATGAAACAAAAAACAAAGAAATGTTAAAGGCAGATTCCATGCAGCTCATTATGCGAATAAAAAAATTATTATGCATATATTTTAAACCCGTTTGAAACAATATATTATACCTATAAACATATATACAGTCGGGATTTTAATTTTTAAATTACTTAAGTTTGTTTTTAAATTATAACTCTATTGTTATTATCTTTGCGAGGTAGAAAACATCATTAGCGTATTCATAAGGTGAAAATGACACTTTTAAGTTTTACTTACAAATGATCATAAGATTTACATAAATTGTATTTCATTGCTTTGCAACTGAAAGAATGTACTATCAGTACCATATTTTTGATATTCATAACTTTCGTAAACTTACCGAGGTAACTGTTATCTAGTTCCATAAAGAGAAGATTAAGAGCTTAATCCACCACGCTGTTCCGGTTGCGGTCGAATATACATGAGTCAGAATCTCTCCCGGCACATGCAGGGCCACTGACGATGTTTTCCTTCACCGCCGAGCATGAGTTAAATTTAACACTTTATAACTCAGCGTCCGCGATCGTCGGTTGAGACCGATGCGTTTGAACTACTAGGCCATCTTGGGTCTGTCCAAGTTATATAATTGTTTTAAAACGAGAATGAAACTAATAAGTGCAATGCTCGCATTAAATATATATGTATTAACTTATTTTCTAATTGAATCCTGTAAATAAAGCGCTTTCGCACCAAAAGCCTACAATTTTCTAATAACGTGTTTGAATTTCTACGAGTACGTTAATGATATTAATTGAAACTTTTCTTGTTTGTGGTGTTCGCACCCAAGCTGTACAGTGATACGATAACTACCCACGTCTAAATTAGTTTCCAGAAGTTTCTATTACATATTGTTTTATACTAAACATATGTACATATTTATACTCATCATCCTGTATTTGTAATACAAGTATACTATACACGTATGTGTGTATATTAAAACATTAAAAATAAATATTAATTTTTATCTGTACAACATTTATTTTTAATTAAGGTTATATTTTTTTCATTTAAACCAAATATTGTTTTTGGATGAAAATTCTATGGGACCAATGGGAAAATATACCTTTCAAACAAAAAAAAATTAAAAAGTCGGTCACGCCGTTTTCTGCATGTGTGTCGTACACCTAACTTCACCACAATCTGTTCAGTAATTTAAGTTATTAGTTGATAGATCTCATAGGTAACGGTTGTCTTTTGTATAAACACAAGATAACACTAGCGCTGGGTTTGCTATTGGGACACTAGAGGCCAGTGACCAAGGCGGCAAAGTTTGAAGTATGAATTTTTTTTTTAATTTACTATACATTACTAAACTATTTCTTTATTTTTAAAGAGTGCTTTTTCTACTACTAAATTTATATAGGTAAAAAGGCGATATCTTTGACTGTGCCCTAGGCCGGTATCTAGTTTAAATTCGGCCCTAGATAACACATAATTTTTCTTTAAATAGCCAGATTAATTAATAACACAGCCCTATGCTGCGAGTATTTGGACGACTCTACCTGAATTCCAAATGTTTACTACTAAACTGTATGTGTTTGGAGCGACGTGATCCGATTGTGTAACGGTGCAGTAGTGGTCCTATGAATTGAGTGTATTTTGGCCTACTCTAATAGTATGTTTGTCTATAGTACCCAAAGGCAATGTTATACTATTACTTACTTTACTATACTACCCGTACTTTACTATAAAGTATTGTACGATATTTCGTATAATTGTACTCTATACTTTATGAGAACAATAAAGTACGCGAAAATTCTTTATTACGCACCATTTCATTTCTGTGGCCTGTTCACTTACAGTATGCAAGAATAGGTTGTTTTTAAGAATTTTTTCGTAAAGGAATACCACTGTAATCTATGACATTACTGATTGTTGCCATATAAGTTCGATAATTGACGAAAATACCTTCTGGCGGCCGCCCTGGTGTTTCATTAGTTACTTTCACTTGAATGTAGAATGTAAGGACGCTGTGAGGCTTATTATTTAGAAGTGATAATTATTTCTTAAAAGACACAAAAAAATTTTGATGAAAATTGAATGATCTTTATTTTTTTACAACGTACTTTATTTATATTTTAATAACCAATGTACTTAATTCGCACAAAAAATCCAAATAATCGTATTTTAATTTTGAAGTAAGTAGTTTTTTTTTTAAGTTTGTAGATGTGCTAAAATACATTTAATATCCTTTAAAAGTAATATAGATTTTATGCATTGTATTCCATTTCTAATACTGCATCTGGCAGAGTGATAAAAAAATAATATAAAATTAATATCGCGTTACCTTCGTCCGCATTAATATAGATAAAAATTTTATTCCGAAAAATAGTCTACTAGTTTTAAAATAAAATCCAATGGAAAATTTCAACATTGTTAGCGCACTGTAAATAAAGTTGTTTTGTTTTAAAAGCAGAAAAGATCAATATGGGTTGATACGGGCAAAGCGTACAAACTTGTGCATACATACACGTAACTCCTTACACGCTTTGCCAACGAGATACTTATCGCTTTGGCATCTTACAAGTTGCTGAAGTTAAAAATATTTAATGCAGAATAAACACGAGGAAAAGTTTGAGGAGTTGCCAAACTCGAATGGTAACGCAGCCTTTGGAAGCATACTAAATTCTGCTTGCTGCTTCGTCTGCGTTGTGTGTTGATATAATTGACTAAAATTGGAAATAAAAAAAAAAAAACCGACAATCCACTCATTAAGACCATTTCAACGAGCAACAACACAATACCTCTGCTATAAATTGGTGGTAAGTTTTGCTGATCCTGGCTGCAGCATCGAACCAAGAATTGTATAATTTTGCATTGTTATGTTGCATAGTTGTTTAAAAGTTGAGGTCAGACATATGTTAAAATTCCTACCGCAAGAAGAAAAGAAATAATGATCTTGAAATGACTAGACCGATTTTAGTAAAACATTTCTTACAACTATCGCTAGAATACTTTTTTTCACAAAAAAAAACCGCATCCAAATTGGTTGACCCGTTTATGCCGATGCCACAGAGAGACACATAGCGGTCAAACTTATAACACCCCTCTTTTTGAATCTGGTGTTAAAAACCTGGTCAAGGGTGAATCGGAATCGCACAAGAAACGGGTTCCATACCATCCTACTTGATAAAAGTACCACGTATTTTTCTACCAGATTACTGAAAAGCACAAAAATGTTTGCCCTTTTTGTAATTTAAATATTAGCTACTAGATGTCGCTATAAGTTCGGATAGAAATAAAATACCTTTTAACATACAACTCTTACTTGACCGGTTTTTATTATTTGTTGTTCTAACTGCCATAGAAATACGCATTGTGTGAAAATTTCAACTCTTTACCTCTTATGGATTATGAGGTATTGCCCTCTGACAGACGGACAGACAAACGGACAGACGGACAGCGGAGTCTTAGTAATAGATTCCCTTTAGGTACGAAATCTTAAAAAGTAGCCTATGAGTTATTTAGATATATATAACTGTAATTATACTACTGTACTGTACTATACGTACTGTACTATATTAACTGTAAATTTTCATAAAAATCTGCCCCCATTAAATCTTGTACCTTTAAATTTTTTGGCTGTTAATACACTCTTGTTTAATACAAATTTTAATTTCAAAATCGCATCAAAAACTTTGCAAGACACGAACGCTTGCGTCGAGTATGTGTCAATTAAACTTTAGCCGTTTAAGACCAAATAGTTACTCCGCTGTACACACTCAAACGGATAGTTTAATTGGCAGAGTAACTTAGACACGTCGCCCGAGGGACACGGGGTCAAATCTAACATTTAAATGTGGTGTATCGTAGTTCCTTAACAAGTTTCTATAAAATCTTTGTTACACGTCCTTTTAAAACTTTCTTTTTAAATGAAAAAAGAAAAAAGAGAAAATTTATATTTTATAAATAAAATTTTATGCTTTTACTTAAATGTTTATAAAAACAAGCTTTTATTTAAACGCGCTATAAAGAATACAATAAACTTTTCCTTTAAAAGTTTTACTATCAACTTATAACGTCATTACACAATTTATATAATATAAAAGCTTTAGCATGCATTCAGTTCAAAGCTGTTGATTTAAAAATACAAAGAGACACTTCAACGTGCAATGTATTTACCACTAACTATTTTATTTACAATTTGAATAGCCTACTGACAGAAAATGGTGGAAAAGGTATCATTTCGCCACTGAAACAATCATTAATAAACAATGGTTACCAGCGGTGAATGAAGACGGTATTTTTATAAATAGTAGATGTACCGACATATATTGCAATGACGCTCAAATTATATGCATTTAGTCAGAAACTTTCGTGGTCAGCCACAGAATACAGTACCAGAGTTACATTACAACCCTATCAATGGATTTGGAACATATAGAAGACAGATATAAATGATTTTATTTTATATAGATATATAACTTACTGTATACTGTATTTCATTTGTTACATAAAAAGATTAGGTATATGAAAGTTTCAATAAAATTCAATTGAAGCTATCAAACGGTATTCCCACACAAACGAGTTTTATTTTAAAACTCGATAAATTATATATGGTTGAGTGAAATTTGTACGTACGTTTGTGTAACTGAAAAGTTACTTTCCCAAAGAGATACTTAATATGTTGTTATTACCAATTTTGTAATTTGAGTTATAAAATAACTATTCATATTAGTAATCATTCTACATGGTGCTAGTCATGGTTTAATAACTTAATTTAAAAGAAGTTAATTTTAAGTAAAGTATTAAATTTAAATCATAGAATGTAAATCCCTTCGAAACAATAGTTAGTAGATTTTATCATATACGTACTAGCTGCCCTTCGCAGTTTTACTCACGTTTGTGGTTACTGCTTAGCTTTTATGAGTTATAGCGTGATGTAATATAGCCTATAATCTTTCTCAATAAACGCGCCATCCAACGGAAAAAGTAATTTTTAAATCAAATTAGTAATTTCAGAGATTATCCCTGATACGAATAACTCTTTTAATATTATTCAGATAAACATTTAAAGTTTTTAGATATTTTAATACAAACTATGATACAAAAGTCAAACGCGATAGTGTCTTTCCTTAAGAGGTACAATAAAGTTTTTCATCCTACCAGCTAATGCAAAAACAGGGTATCCATTTATCTCCATCGTAAAATAGTAGTTCACGTTTGACTATAAAACGTGCAAATGCGTCCCACAATTACATTTCTCTTTTATTAAAGACTAGCTAGTCTAGCTACCTGCCCCGACTTTGCACAGGGTACACCTATGTATTAGGGTACCAAAATACTTTTGTACATAATCTAATCAATACTCGCTGTGCGCCATGGTTTTACCCGCATTAATCCGTGAAAAAAAAATATATTTATATAATGTTTACCTTCCCTACTTGAAATTGAAACTTTTTAAATTTGTGTTTCTGATGAAGTACCGTGTACACTTTCATATGCATTTAGTTGAAAGCTGTTAATTTGGAATTGCAGTCCTACTGATTATGTGATACAGGTGATGCTACAGCAGCGTATGGTATTTTAATATCATTGTACAGTGGTACAGTACATTTCGATTCGATTAGACCGGTGCAAGTTGCTCAGACACTTTTAACAACCATCAAAGAGCTGATAACCTTCAAACGTCTGTACAGATCCTCTTAAATTATAAGAACCATCCCGATCACATCAGCTTTAAAAAAAACCGTATCAAAATCGATCCAATCGTTAGGGCGCTACAAAAACAGATAAACACGTTAAACTTATAACACACCTATTTTTTGGTCGAAAGCTAAAAATTTACGTATTGACATTATTGAGATTCATAATGCGTTTTTTTTTCTTGTATGTATATGAAATAGGTAGTAGAAAACAGCACTCTCCAGAAAAGCATTCGGAAATTATAATCAAACATGATGTAAAAGTTACGTATCATTAATAGTTTTCGGATAAATCCGAAAATAGCGAACGAAACTTTCCAATTTATTAAATTAGTATGACATTCGGAACATTTCGTTTCGACAACAAAGCGAAATACCTTTAACGGTGATGAGGTCCTTTAATTTTTACGAGAAAACGAACTCACAGAACATCTTTACAGGAACTTTTCCACTTCGACTTTGTGAATTCCATTTAGAATAAACTGCAATCGGAAATTCGGATGCTTTCAACGGTATTAGCGAACTGTAAACAAGTCTGTTTTATTTTTAAAGTCGGTAAAGTTTAATTTAGGTTAGGACATCGCGAAATGCTCGACGTTGGTACATTTACCTAAGATTAGGGATTCTGTTGGTTTGCGCTTTTGTGGACATGTTTGTTAATAAAAATCGTTTGATGTCCTATCATTTGTTAAGTGCTTTTTAATCAATTTATTTCAATTAACAAATGTATCGATACATGTTCGTTTTTATATAGTGGCATTAATGCTTTTTTTAAACCCCAATTTATTCCAAAATTGTCCTCTTTTGTTCCAAACAATATTATCATTTAGAAATAAATGCGTAGCAAATTTTAAGTGTATAGCAGACAAATTAATATAATGAATCAATAATTTTATTATTTTTAATATTTGTTTTCTATTATTGAACTCACAATCAAAACAAATCTCAGGCAGGTAACTCGTATAAGTAGTTGAATACGAAGGCACATATTTTTTATAGGCAGCTGATGAATGGTGATCAGATTTTGTATCTAGAATTAGCGTCCAGTGTGTCATTGCACTAAATACTAGCTGTAACTGCCGTATTACGTTATCTGTGCATTCAAATATTCCATTTGGTATGTCACTCATTATAGCTACCACTACTTATCCATGGGGTAACCTAGTTGTGGTCAAGTCACAAGTAGTAATAATTTAAGATTGATAATAATTAATACAGGCAAAAAGTTATCACTTCTTCTACTTCGATGAGTATGTTCTTATGGACGTGAAGAAGTGCCAGTCCGGTTAAACGTTCTTGAATCATACAAATTATATTAAATTAATTAAATATTAAAGGTACTTACATAAAATTTATATTGTGACAAAAAATATATAAAAATCATGGTTATCCTCATCATGTTTAACAAATGATCATGAACCCCATGACTCGGAACCACTGCCATACCAGTATTACCATATCAGTAATATTAATATTTATAAATCTAGCTTTATACATAATAATTTTAACCCAGAATTGAGATTGTCATGACACTTCTTAAATAATGTAACTAAGTAACCGGAACGTTACAAATATAGCAACAATGTAATTATAAAAACGTTTATGTTCTGCTACTGAAATTAAAGGACTGTCCCACCTGCAATTCACGTGTGGTTTTATTACTGAAGGTAGAACTTGGAAGTTAGTTTACAAAGCTAAGTATGTAGGAAGATGTTGCATACATTGTTTGAAGTTAAAATGTTTAACAGCTGACACTCCTAATTATATCGTGGTATAACATAACGCTTTCGAGACTACGCTGAAATAGCTTTTAATCCATTAAGATCAAAATTCCACGTAATATTTCCGTAAGATAACAAATATGAATTCATTATAATTGAATTAGTCAAAAATGTGACATGTTCTTTTATGTTTTATGACTTTGTGTTCAAAGAATAATCCATTATTCTTTTAAACTCTTTCATGAATAAACCGTTTTGACCCCACCGATCAATCTCCATCATGTTTATCCATTCCACTTGACATTGGAAAAATAACATGTGTCTAATTGGCACAACTAAAAGCCATTAACCAAATAATTGAATTGAACTAAATGAATAAACCGGAAACATTAAGGTGTAAAATTTAAAGTAAAAGTTCATAAACATCCAAAACTATTTACTCATAGTTAGACAAAAATATCAGGATCTGAATGAGCTACTGGAATTTGTTATCAAGCACCTAAATTTCGGAGAGCTAAAGTAGTTGTGGCTCTCTTTACATTGTATTCATTTGTACCTTATCTTCACCTCAACACTCATCAATTAAGTTTAAGCACGAACTAATTACATGTCCTAAGATATAAATTCTTTTTAGAAAATTTTACCAATTCTTTTTCGAAAAATGAAGTCTTCAAATAGATATCTTATTTAGTTTTCTTGACTTTAATGAACACTTTGAATGACCACAAATGTCTTTCCTAAGTAGTTGACTTGACTTCAGATACTTTAGCCATTATCTCGGAAACTTATCTTAATCTTCTTCTATTACTATGAATAACTAAGAACATTCTTCCACATTCTCGAACTGTAAAAATCTTTACATCAATGATCGCGTCCCAATATCTGCAAAGGGAAGAATCAAATCAACCTCGGCAAAATAAGATGAAATGAAAAATCCTTGGTCGATATCCACCGGTGAATTTTTAACGATCCAATCACAGGGAATCGTCATGTTAAAATCACCATTCACGAGACGAAAAATTCACGGTGAATCCGGAATAAATCACAAGAAAAGTCCAACTATAAGTGCTTATTCGCCGAAATTGACCAGTAAACTTCCACCTATTCAAGTTTACTGCTTCCACAGGCTCACCGCTTACGTAAGGGTCTTTACTTGCTTTTGATTTTATTTTCGTGTACCGCAATGTTTCCTGCATAGCATCGTCGTCCATTTTCTCGTAATTGCGGACGAGCGTATTTTCTCTTAAATATAATTTTAAAATTTAATTTTAAACTACAAATATTATTTTATTTGTCTTTATGGTTTTATTTTACTGTTCCAATAAGAGTGCAGTTGTTTTTGAGTGTATATAACGGTTTTTCTTTAGCTCGGCTTTATGGATTTCAATTAGATTTATATTTTAATTGTAGAAATGACATAGGTTATTAATAATTATAACATTTTAAGCTCTTAATTAAGACATGCATTATCGTTTACTTACGTTGTATCACCTTCCATATTTTTAATTTTTTGATTTTTTTTTCGTATATAATTAAAATCATATTGTTTAGTTAAGTATCAATCAACTGTTAAATGTATATTAAAAAAAAACTTTGCATACGTGATTCAGAATCCGTATGACATGTTAACCTCAATATTTACGAGCAGGAACTTTGAACATGGAACTCCATTCCATTCAAACGTGTTTAACTGAGAGACGTGGAATGCGTATTTTTCTCTTTTATACAAATAAAATAATAGTTTTGCTTATTCGGCACGCGCTCCATTACTGTAGTCGTTATGACAATGTCCTACATTTTCACTTTTATTATAACAATGTCGTTTGTACGTTGGAAAATAAAAAGCTTGATAAACGAAATAAAAAAAAAAGTGAAACTTTCATGTGTGTGCGTAGAGGCAATCTGGTTTGCATGAATAAGTAAATACAAAAGCGTTGTGTGAGTTCCCGTTTGCGTAAGCGTTGCCTCCGGCTTATATGATTCTTTTGTTCAAATTTTTAGTAACGATTACTTGTTTTGAAAATTATAATGAAATATAAATTTAATTCAGTCCTTGGGGCGCTGGGGTACCTTTTTATACGAGATTTGTTTTATAAGTTTTGAGAATTTTTATTAAAGTTAAAAATTTGGCATTGCTATAATTAATTATGATTAGAAAGTAAGTTAGCCGCTAGAGGTTGTGGCTTCTGGACCTACTGAAAGTAAAAACTGACGTGCGCTGAAATTTTCATGTAATATTTCAGTATAATCATAATATATTCGAAAAGTAACATGTGTACTTTAAGTTTTTAAAATTATCTAATGAACATAAAAGGTTAATTGGACATAGTTCGTCGATTTTATTTTAGTTTTTTTTCAAATTATTTTTTTTTTTTTAATTCTTATGACTTCTATGATTCATACATTCACGTCGTCATGACGAATCAAACGAAGTATCATTTATCAAAGCCACAAAGGTACAAACAAAATACATACAAACAGAGAGTGATAAACACATTACCCTCCAGTGCGTCGCGTAGTCGGGTACAAAAAGGGCGAATTTTGCATATGTGACTAGCAGACACTAAAGCGATGACAATCCGCATGTACCTTGCAACTAGTAGCACCTAGGTATATAATATACTTGCTTCCGCCCGTGACTTCGTCCGCGTGGAATAGTTACTTTGGACTAACCCTGACTTTACTTACGACTTAGTTTATGTGTATAGGTGAGTAAGTAGCTAACTGGAGTCACCGCTCTTCCCCCTCATATACTTTGCACATCGTGGGCGCAGTACTCGATCATTATTTTGCTGAGTTGTTATTTTAAACTTACAATATTTCCTAAGATACTCATTTAAATCGAATAATTTAAAGGCCAATTTTGTTTTAAATTAAATACTTGTGACGAATAATGTATTTATTTGGATAAGGATTAATATCATATTCATAAAAACACCTTCGCAAATAATGTAATATTTTAGAACAAATTTAGTTAGCATTAAAAAGGTTATGGTGAGCTGAAAAAGAACGCACGCAGCGTAAGCTCTCTCAATAGGAAAATATCCACCGATTTTAAAACATTCTTCATTGATTCTCCGTTCGATCGCCTTCCTCGATAAATGGGCTATCTAACTCTGAAACAATTTTTCAAGTCGGACCAGTAGTTTCTGAGATTAGCGCGTTCAAACAAACAAACAAACTCTTCAGCTTTATAATATTGGAATACATAGATAATTCAGGCGCATTAATTTAGTATATAAATAATAGATACGAGCGAAGCTGCGATCTAAAGCTAGTATTAAATATGCTATTTTCGACCAATAATAATCGTAATCAAATGTAATTTTTAATATATTATTAACATAAATGTTCAAATGAGAAGAGCGTCTATGTGATGAACCTTGACCTCGCTGTCTTGACAAGATTATGGTAATAAGAAGATATTTCTCCATACAATCCCCATGACCCTGGCAGTGACAGGGGACAGGGCGTAACTTGGCACATCTCTTTGAATATTTTTATTAAGATTTTTCCTAAAAACAATTTTGAACGTTTTTGAACTCGATGTGAATTGTTAAAAAATACATTATAACATAAAGAAAAAAAAATAGTATTTTCTTAGATTTTCATAATGACTACGCATTGAAATTCAAGACTTTTTTTACGCTGGGCAATGTTTTTATGCATCTCGCCTAAAGTTTTAGGGGGGTTTGTGGGGCTCCTAAGGCGACATTGTGACTACCCACTTAAACCCAGCGGAACCTTCATCGTCTTAGTTGGGTGCCACAGGATCGCTTAACGCATGCTACTGTAACGCCCCGAATTAAAATTTAAGGTTTAAAAAATGGGTCACCGACTTCAATTTGTATGTTAACCTTACGGGTGTTATTTGTATGTTTTAATCTCCAAATAAATATTGAAGATAAAAAGATATCAATTAAATTAATAAAAATTTCGTATACATAAATTGACCATGTGGCTTGACACAGTATTGCTTATCAGCATCCAAATGTATTTTCAATTATTATTATAGTCCACGTGAACGTATATAAGAGAGAAGGTTAGGGGGTTCAAACCTCTCCCTTAGTATACGACTTACTTATACTTATTACATAGAACGAAAGACAATGTCAATACTATAGGTATATAATTTCTAAATAAATGAGATTAGCATTTAGAATCATACCATCTTAGTGCGTAATGCCCGGGTAAAAATTAGTTTATCTTTGTATTTTGGCCTTACAACCCCAACCCCCTACAGATCTCTCTTGAAAGGACCTCTGCCATATGAAAGATAGCTACGCCCGTGATAGCCCATGTAATATTATCGACGTTATCTTCACTTTCAGATACCCGCTTGTAAACGTTTTAACTTAAATTCAAATGGTAGAAAATTAGAAAAATATTACCTACAAAAAAATTGACACTTGAGCAAAATGTTTACCTGAACTTAATTGATGTAGTATCATAAAAGTTATTATATTGCAAAATGGAATTAGTAATAAAAATCATTTGGTTTTTGTAGGAATTAGTTTCAATTACTCAACATTCTTAAATTAGGTTGAGTGACTGAAACTAATTCGTCTTACATTATATTATCTTTGTTATGTAATCTATAGTTAATTATGTCAATAACAATAGAAATAATTCATCGAAACATCTCGTATTGAATTATTTGGTAATATTCAGTTTTATTTAATTCCCTAGGCATTTTCCTCGGCACAATGCCAGGATCTGCCTAATACTGTAATCCAGATGACGTCATCTAGACAATAATATTATATAACAGTATACAGCTATACATATATACTATGAGTTAATTTTACATAAGGCATTGCGTATGCGTGAGTGAACTTACGTTAAACACATACCTACAATTATACACATATGATGAAGCTATGTGCCTAAATTTTATATACGTTTTATATACATTGTCTAAAACAATATTTTTAACTAAAACATGAACAGATATGACGAATAATCGAATATATATGACGGCGACAGCGATGGCTGAGCGATAGTATCGTCATCGTCTACGTTCGGTGGTACGGGGTCCATCACGATTTTGTATCAAAACTAAACTGGATGTAGGTACTCGTATAACAAAAAAATACTAGGTAGGTAAACCGACATTTTCGACTTGGAGGTGTAGACTGGTCGATTGCTCAAACGTAAGTGTGCATGACACAGTACCCCACTATCCAACAAGACTATGTCCATCTGACACAAAAATGTCACCGCGTTTATCCGTTACTATTAAATCAGTTCAGCGACTTCTAATAAAAATTATTGTTGTTCCACGACATGTATTTGGTTTCTGATTATATAAGGATACCGACTTTGATTAAATACATTTTAGTAACGAACTTTCGAATACCTACGCCTAATATTGTCTGATCTGAACGTCGAAAAACCATTCACGAGAATTATTATAAAGAATAACCTAGCAAATTTGTCTAAGAAGAAACTTGAAGTTTTATTATTGCGCCTTGTAGCCAACGTCCAAGACCGCCGCAACCTAATATGCAATGGGTGAGTCGCACGCGGGCGTCACGTTCTGGGGGAGGGCAAATTTGGCGAACTCTTCAAGCTTAAAACAATTTTCATAACGAACCATTTCAAATTTCGTTCTGAGAATCTATCTCCAACCCGACGGGAATGTTTCGCATTGGAAGTTTATTCACAGTAAGAATATGTAAGTCAACTGTCGATGTTTAATATTCTTAGTTTTTGGAAGACAAAGCTCTGTTGTAGTGGTCTATTTTGACTGAATTTGTAATGTTAGTAATGGTATGGGACTGAATGTTTTGTTTTGCACGTCAGCGCATATATTTTATATACATTTTTAGTCTCTGGAAAATGCATTTATCCCGTCCATTATACTTAAGGTGTATGAGACTTTTGACAACGACTATACCTACCTAGTAAAACTCAGCGGTGCCCTCGTCGACCTAATTGGATATCAGAGGATCATCTTACAGTTTAAGCATGAAATAAATATTCACGTAATAAGAAACTAAAATAGAAACCAAAAAATTATAAATGTAAAAGAAATGCCACCTACTCGAAGTTTATTGTGCCTATAACCTCCACACCAGTATAGACAATAATTTGACAATTAATTAAACAAATTAAGGATATTGCAGCGCAAAAGATACTCACATTATTTTTTTATATATAAGAGACTTTATATACAGATACATAATATATTAGTCCCTATTATCTCGTCAAAATGTTATCGTATATCGTTACCAAAACTTTATTTGTTGGACAAAATTTTCAGACATGTATATCCATCAACCTATCCCCAGGGAACAGAGTGGATTAATCTCCATTCCCTTCGTAGCAGAAGTTATGCCCATATGTAAATGACTCCCTAACTAACTGAGATATCAGACTAACTGCTGAAACTACTATCGTGATATGTAATAAAGGTCAGTGACATCATATTTTATTAAAGTTTCTGATTAGGCGAGGCTATTTTAAAAAGGGAAAACCGGCTTCAAAAGCAAAACACGGAATTTTGTTTACTTGACAGACTTATTTTGCATATATTTTATTCATATTTTATATAATAAGTCTTATTGCGATAACTGATCGTAATAGTACATTTTTATTACCCGATCTTACGACGAAGTTGCAACCGAAAGTCAGTTGACAAACAACACAAGACATTGCAAAACAAAATTAAATAGAAATGTATACTATAAGTTAATTATCTAAACTAGACAAATGTAATTTAAAAATTAACAACGAAACCAGTAACATAAACTACTCAACATATTATTTTATAATTATATTAAGAACAATTCGGAGCAGAGTATAAAACTGTACTAAGCAGAGTGCGCCAGAGAAAATGTGAAAATACTTGAAAAATAAGACTTGAAAATATTTCTTACACTTGTTAGCCAATATTTTTATTGTTTATTTATTATTTCGTTTTGACACCTGTGTAGTAAGCAAGAATTACACTTATACAATAATTACATCTTGCACAGACTGTCATGAAATTAACATAAACTGTTTATCATTGCGTGTATACTTGAAAGAATTTACTGTCAGTGACTTATTTATTGACACACGTGGTTACCTAGATGATTGTTTTCAAGTTTTAGAAATATTTTATATCAGTTACGAAATAAAAAAAATTGCAATTTAATTGTTTGATTAATGGCTTTTAGTCGTGCCAACTTGACATGTTATTGCGCCAATGTCACGTGGAGGAATGTCAGTGGAATGGATGAAATTTATCGGTGGGAGTCAAATTCATAAGTGTAACTCCCCTCGTACCCTTAATCTGTCATTTAACTATCTTCGCATACAATAGCGAAATTGTTGATATGACGCATTTATTCGATGTTAAGTGTCCGTCATTTACCGACCGTTATATATCAAGCCTTCTTTTTTTGCCTGTCATTTACATAAATGATATCACTCAAACCTTTAGTATCGAAACAGTATAGCGCGGTTCACTAGACAGCGTTATCTGACATCGTAAAGTCGTAATTTGACAGTCCGCAACCCTAGGAAACTGTAGACTGTGTATAAGTAAAACGTTATCTACGATCAAAATCAAGGCAGCGAAAGCTTAAAACTTCTTCAATCTCTTAATTTCTTACATCGCAAGACAAACTATATTTCAGGAAAATTAAAAAATAAAACCACTATAAATTAATTAATTCATTACGAAGCGAAATGTATTTTCTTTCGGAATCTTTTATAAGAAATCTGAATCTGGTAGGAACTTTCATTCTTTCGATTCAAAGAAACTTATAAATTAGAAAAACCTCGTTAACGAGTTTTCAATTTTTTAAATAATATATTTCATTATTTATTTCTATGAATAAATTGTAATTAATATTCCTACTACTTAATTACAATATTAAATTTCAGCGGAGCCCAAATTTATTAATATTATTTATGAAATAAAATATCGTAGCTATAAAATTAAAACTAAATTAAATGCTATATTTAAGTAACTTGAAAAAAAAAGATAATTCAATCAACTAGCTATGTACATTTTTTTATATTTATATTATTTACCATTACTTATATATAAAATTGAATAGTTTTTCGTTTCGAATCGCGAATTGCGAATCTCAAAAAATACTGTCGTGTACTTAAAAAAAATCGTTTGGCGTTTGATAGTCCACTTATTGAAGAAGGCTATAAAGTCTGACATATTACGTTTTAACTGCGGAGTAAAATAACCATAAACCTCGATTAATTTGGCAAGTACCATTTAAGGGTCAAATAACCAACCATTGTGTAAAGCTATCTTTATCCAATCATGCTATATATTAATAGTCGATATCTATTTTTTTTACGAAAATGCTTTCTTTAACTGTCAAATCAGAAATCAACTGTTAGTCGATTTCTAAATAATTAGTCCCCAGGTTGCGAAATCTCGTCGTTACACTTTATGACGACGTTTCTTGAACCTCTAAAACATGCATCGTAAAAAATCACTTCATCTTTTTGCAAAAATATTAGTGTACTTTGGATACAATGTTATCTGTATTAATAATAGAGATCAAATATTGTATGTATGAAGAAAATTCCGAATTCAGTAAACATATTTTAAAAATTATGTTACCATTTGAAAGATACAGTATTCCAGTTAATAATAGTACTATCTATATATGTATATCCGCAATTTTTATAACAGAATCTACAGTGAACGCGAAGCTGTGAGTTAAATATAGTATTTTAACATAACACCACAAAATAATAAAGGTGATAACTAATAAAATTTAATTCCCTATCGCTCTAGGCTTGTTCTATTAATTTGCTGCTAAATAAACTGACGAGCCGAGATGGCCTAGTGGTTAGAACACGTCGATTACAACTGATGATCGCGGGTTCAAACCCCGGCTATCACCGTTGGTTTTTCAAGTGCTAAATTTGTGTTTATCTCGAGCTCGGCGGTGAATAAAAACATCGTGAGGAAACCTGCATGTGCCGGGAGAAATTCTGATTCATGTATATCCGCCAACCCGCTGTGGAGCAGCGTGGTAGATTAAGCTCTAAACCTTCTCCCTAAAAGGAGAGGATGTCTTTGCAGTGGGACATTTACTTACTTTACTTTTAAACTGAATTTAATTAAATTATTTAAGGTGTTTTACAATAATATATCTTATTATAATTTACTATGCTATCATACAAAAAACCATAAGTGACTATTATTTAGTTTGAATTAATTGATTTAATGTTTGGTTATTTATAATGCAAGTTCGATTCTCTTAGAACAGGTCTTAGTATTCAACCAAATATGTGTGTCTAGATTAAATTCCCCATGGATCTCTTTAATATGTTTCAGAGAGTACATGAAGCGGACCCGTTTGTTATTATAACGTTCTGATTATGACGCTTGTAAAATATTTTAGCTTAACCGTTAAATGCATTATGTATTCAAAATGCAACAACTATTCAAAGCCTACTGTTAACTAAAAGTTTTACTAAACGTCTAACTTATCAGTATGTTTATATTTTACGCAACCTGTAATACGATAATACATACTGATTTTTTATTATTTTTTACTATCAATAAATCTACTGGTTAATCTGTTTACATACATTGTTTTTTATACTGATGAAATAAAAATCATGCATTTAAATTGTCGCTTTATATGTATTTTAACAAAACATAAACAAAATTGCCTCGAACAACATTCGCGCAAACTAATTTTCAATATTGTGAGGGTAGGTGAAGAAAAATCGCGCTCTCGCCGATCGGCGTGTGGTACTCCAATCAGCTCGTGACCACGACTGATGCAGCTCAATCGAAACGAGCAAAAATAAAAGATACTCTAATATCTTGTCAATCGCGACGATACATTTAAAATATAACTTAAATATGACAGTAAATGTCATACCATTACTTATTGTAAAGATTAATTAACTGAAGCAGTAACTCATCAGTTCTAGAATAGAATAATACACAGATCCTAGAAAAAGCTGGGTAAATAGTAAAAAGAAAATAATTCAATATATTTCTTCAAATTCTTTTTTTTCGGTGATCTTAAAATTTTTTCACTCGCGTTTATGGTTCCCGCTTCGCTTCTTCGCTCTTGTGTGTCTAAATTTTACAAACTTCACCTACATATTTTACAAATTTGCAAATAAATTTTACCTCTTATGAATATTAGCATAGATATCTTGAATTATACAAAAATCTTAGTATTACTCTAGATTTAAACTACAAAGAACTATCTTAAAGTATTAAACAAATTTATTAAAATAGATTTACTCCGATGAAAGTTACATGCTTAATATTTTTTAAATAAAAATGTAAAAGACAAGCGATAAAAATACAGTATAAAACTTTCAAACAACTTTCGTACTTAAAGTTACTATTATAAAAAAGTTATTTTCTTTTTTAGCTCATCACATAAAAGATAAAGGAAAAACTATACTATTATAAATCAAAAAATGATTCTGTCTGTCTGTCTGTTTATCTGTATATTTGTTTGTTTTCACGGCTAAACCACTAAATCAATTTAGACGATATTTATGCAGAGATATTCAGAATGTTGGAGAAGGACATAAGATTCTTTAAGCTTCGGTTTTCTAGGACACTGTTACCTTTCATTTAGCGGCTGGTTTATTTCTTAAGATGAAACGTATGGCAAGGTTTCCTGAAAACGTTTACTGACACCGTAAAGTCAAAGAGTTTTTAGTCCGCAATCCAAAAAAACTAAAACGCTTGGACAAGTGAGAAAAGTTAAGTGTTAAGGTAAAAAATAGGGAGTATACTTTTTCAGTCAGAGTAAATTGTAAGAACCGACTTATATAATCATAATTAAGACTGAAAAAAGCAACCGACTTCTAAAGCAACATACACAATTTGGTTTACTTATACTTATACCAAATATTTATAAACAAATTACTTAACCGATTTACCGATAACATTCTCCTGTTTTAAAGTCGTTTTATAAAACTTAATATGTACCTAAACCTACTATTCCGAACCAAGATTGCCCAGTATTGACCAGATCGATATTGTAATAATATAAAATAACAAAAAAACATCTTGGAGATAACGAATAACATAGTTAAGAAACCTATAGGCATCGAAAGAGATATTCAGGAGAATTTATGTTATATGTGAGAAATTCTGAGATATTCAGGAGAAATTCTAAGATATTCAGGAGAAATTTTGAGATATCTGAGAAATTATAATATCATATCATCAAGAAGAAATATTTAGATGTTTAGGAAAAACTTTGAGATAACAGAGAAATTTTAAGATATCTGAAAAATTCAGAACATCTGAAAAATTTTGAGATTCCATCAAATCATAATGAAGCTCGTAGTGGATAAAGCTTCATATCATTATCCTTAATAGGAAATGAATAATATGCCCAGCAGTGCGACATTATACAGTAGGCCATAATTGAAATATTATTGTATTCTACGTTATATAATAAATACGTAATACCAAACGAAATAACAAAAGAATATTTATCATATCGTTTTCAAGAATCATATTGTTTAAAATAAATTCCATTATATTTTTCTATACAATAGATTCGAAATGAAAATAAAAAAAATGCATTTTTTCATCGACTCCATTCCACTCCAGCGTGTATAAATCTAAAAAGCATTTCATTCAATCGTTCAGCCATTTAGTTCTGCTGAACGTTACAGACCGAAATGGAGTATTTGTGATACAATAAAATTTTATAACCTCACTCGTCGACACTTTTACTACAAGTGAAAGAATTTTTCATAGTTTTTACCAGAAACACAGTTAGATATCGCAGTTTAGTTTACTTGGATTACTTTAGCAGTTATTTTGATTTAAAAACCAAACTGTTGAACCAATTTTGTTGATAATTCTACGAGATCAATTAGAAAGTAAGTACGTAAATAAGTCAACAAAAGAATAATTATGCAATTCGGTCAAACAGTCTTCGAGTAATCATCATACATAAGATCCCCTACGAAAAGAGAAGTTGGTGAGTAAAGTTTTATAAACTCACTCGACCCTTTTAGTGCTAATTAAAAAAAAAATAGTTTTCGCCAGAACCCCGGTACTATAGAACATTTTAAAATGTTCATAATGATACATACTAATGGGCTACGATATTTGTTTAAAATGTTAATTTTATACTGTTCTCGTAAAATATAATATAAATAAAGAGAATGAAAAAGAAATTATCTAAATTAAAACGAAGGATGGAAATGGCATCAATCATAATAATTTGTTTAATACGATATATTTATATACTGTTACACTTCATGGTTTCTCACACTTATATGGTTATTGCGTCGCTTCTATAAGTTGTATCGTGATGTAATATAGCCTATAACCTTCCTTAATATACGGCCTTTTCAACGCAAAAAGAATCTTTCAAATCGGATATACAAACACAAATTTTACCTCTTAATAATATTTTACGTAACATACATACATTCTGACAGTTCATTTGTTATTTTTTTAGTTTCTTTGACTGTCAAAGTTTGGCGTGTTTTTATAAAGATTTATACAATTAGTCCCTGATTTCTTAGCTTTGATCTTCAAATTTCTATACAAATAATTAAAAAGAATTCTCAGTATCAGAAAAAATCTTTATATTGCAATACAGAATTCACAAATAACAAGACTTATTGGCAAATCTTCTTTGCTTCAATCAAATCCTCTTAAAGCCCATTATACTTACAATAAATTCTTCTCATAGCACGTCTATTGCAATTTATTCAGAGGTAATACCCGTTTTCAAGCACTCTCCATATCATTATTGAACAACACTTAGAAGACAGAATGTTATAAAAGTGGCATATAGCTGGCTAAAATCGTAATAATTGAATTTAATATTAAATATTTTTCGACCTTTTTAGTCATATTAAATATTATTGGCAATTTATAGCAAAAATAATTTTCATTTTTCATTGTATTTTATTAAAACGTAGCATATTTTCATTATTTATTTCTAGTTGGTTAATAAATAGGCTCAAATACCATATTATACTCTAAGATAAAATAATAAGCAGTCCATACAAATTTTTATATCATATTAAAACCCTATCAAGTTTTGTTTGCCATGATAAAGTCCATTCTTTATCATAATTCATTAAGGCTCAGCTGTTTGGCGTGAAGTAGCTAATGTAATTGCGTTATGTAACCCCCTCCCTTATTTCTATTCCTTTCCTTACTTACTGTTCCTTTTAATCCCTCATTTATTTTTGGGCTGGCAACGCATTTGTGGCTCCCCGGATTTGCAAAGATCCATGGACCGCGGTGATCACTTTGATCAGGTATCCCGCCTGCTCATTTGCCAACTATTTTCAATACAAAAAGATACTAGACTACTAAAAAAATTCTTTACTTATTTTTTCTCTTTCCAAGTTTAAATTCATCATCATGCAATTATATCTGATGCCATTTCTAATATTATCTCTACTCTGTATTCCTCGTAACCACGTAGCCATCAACGTAGCAGATGCCATGAACAGCGTAGCCGTTACGTAGCGAACACAATGAAAAGAGTATCCACCTACTGGTACTACTATTAATATAAAATCCTTTTTATCTCTATCGTGTTCATTCTATTTATTAAACTTACGAGTTAGAGTGAGATAGCTAATATGACGAAGAATGTTCCAGAAATAATAGCTGGGAAAATATTGCAAACTAAATTCTACCCGCGGTTTCGCCTTTATAATTTTTTTTATATTAATGATATTTCATATACTATAAACATTGTCGTTCCGAGATGAAGTAACTTGTTATTGATAAAATAATTTTATAATCGGACCACTAGTTACAGAGATCCAACAAACTGTGAATCGATTAAATAAATTTTAGGAGGAGAATCTAGCTGTACTTTACTGACTACAGCTCGTATAAGAACTGGCTCAACCGGGGCATTACCTCACTCTCGCAGAAAATCGGCGTGAAGTAGCTAATGTTGCTGTTTAGTATGGTGTGTGATAGAGCCGAAAACCTCACCCCCTCCTCTACTCATTTCACGATCTCCTATTCCCTTTCCTTTCATTCATTCTTCCTTTTTTAGCTGGCACAGAATTTGTTTGTGCTGCAAATGAATGAGGGGCACTAATAACATCAGGTGTCCCGCCTATTTGTTTGCCAGCTATTTTCAATAAAAAATGTTACTAGTATAATAAATTTTAAAAAATCTTAGCGTATTTTATTTTTTCTTATTAAGTTTTATATATATAAAAACTCTTTGTAATATCACTCAATTTGTTTTTATTCATAAAAAATATGAAAAACACAAAGTACGTAATAAAAGTTCGAAAACCCCCCAAGTTCAAAAACTACTCACCAGAGGGCGCTCAACGTTTAACCATAACACAACTTGATAGTTTGTTTTGAACTCGCACTGAAATCCTTGACGTTCACTTCTTAACCTGTTCACTAATTAACCTATATTTAAACAATAACAACTTGTTTGAAAATTCAACAATTGAAGTTTGATTAGTTCATTGAATTTCGAACTTCATAATGTATGAACCGGTCCATTGTCGAAGTTCAGAACAAAACTGCATTGCATTGCATTGAGCACGCTAAACGTAGCTTCGAGTGTTGTTCAAACTTTCTTCGGTTATTGAGATGGGATTAAATGCTAAGTTAGATTAAGTTCAAATAAGTTCATTAGTTTTTTTAATAGAACATTTTAATTCAATTCTACTGTCATCGTAATCTAGATATTAATACGTGAAGCAAAAACTTGGTACACCTTTTTATAAAAATTGCACCGACGACGAAATATGAAATTTCGCACACTGATAGTTTATATAGCGGAGAAGCAAGCAATGCTATATTATAGAATATATATTTTTAATACTACATGAAATAACATTACACACACTACCATGTATTTGATACACACACACGCACGTATACTTTGTTTATATTAAGTCTGTGGTCAAATTTTTTTTATTTATTTATTACATAATAAAACATCCATGACAAAAGATTATTTATGGTCAATTTTGAATTGTCGAATTCTGAAAGCTAAGCATCCAGTCAAGAAGAAATTACAGAAAAATCGAATGTGAACACTACACGACTTGGCTTAACAAAAAATAGCGATTAAGTTTAAATAGCGAATCTACAACGTTAATTGCCTTCGCAAACGAGGGACTTTGTCCCGTCACTATCTATACTAATAATAAAATTCTAGCGGGTCGCTGTCTGTACATGGAAGATATTTGAAAAAAAATATTATAGGGGGCCTTTACCAACGCAATAGAACCCAAAACAATGATTTTTAGAATTCTTATCTGTTTGTCTGTTTGTCTGTTTGTCTGTTTGTCTGTTTGTCTGTTTATCTGTGCGTTTGTGCACGCTAATATCAGAAACAGCTTATCCGATTTAGATGCGGTTTTCACTAATATATTGTAGTAAGCTTCACTTAACATTTAGGGTTTGTTTCATGTCAATCGGTCCATAAATAAAAAAGTTATGTCAATTTAAGAGTTCACGTTGAACATTTTTTTGTGTTTATAACTAAATACATGAAAGTATATACAGTACTTACATAAAAAAATACATTTTTAAAAATTTTGTCTGTCAGTCTGTCTGTTTATCTGTTTGTTCCGACTATTCTCTGTAACGACTTTACCGGTTCTGATGGTACTTTTTGCAGTTAGCAAATGTTACAAGGAGTGACTTGGGGTTACTTCTATTTTAGATATTTTTAAATCTATATATATATATGAAAAAATTTCTAACGGGTCGCTGTCTGTACATGTAAGATATATGAAAAAAAATATTGGAGGCTTTACCTACGCAATAGAACCCAAAACAAAATTTGTTAGAATTTTTGTTTGTTTGTCTGTTTATCTGTGCGTTTGTGCCCGCTAAAAAAGATATGTCAAGTTATGGGGTCACGTCGAACATTATTTTGTGATTTTCACTAAATGCATGAAAGTACTTACATCAAGTACTGTCACTCTGTTTCTTACGACTAATCTCTGAAACAGTTGAATCAAATTTGATAGAACTTTCACTCGCAGTTAGAGGATGTCCATTAATCACGTGAGGCCCAGAGAAGGAGTGGGAATGGAAGAAAACAATCACAAAATAACACAAAGTCTAAAAAGTTCTTAAAAACATTACAGCACCCCTATAGCTAATATTATAAGGATTAAATTAGGCTACTTAAATAAAAAAAATATATTTATTTTAATCAATAAGTAAAAAAGAGAATTACACGATAACAAAATATTAGAGAAACCAATAAAATAGTGAACATTTTCCGATTTAAGAAGGGGAGGTATACATCTATACAAATAAATAAAATTGATGTGTCTGTTTGTAATAAAATAAATGCATATGAAAGTATACACGGTACTTACAACAAAATTACCAATTTCAAAATTTTTGTCTGTCTATCTGTCACTCGGTTTGTTTCGGCTAATATCTAAAACAGCTGGACCGATTTTGATGAAACTTTAGCAGAAAGCCAATTTTATAAGGAACAAAATTGAAACCAATAAAATAGTGAATAATATCTGATTCAAATAGGGAAGATCTATATTATATTATTATCCTGGGTAATTTTTTTACTGGATATGATAGAACAAAACCGAAACTATAAGCAAAAGCGAAAAATAATTTAAGTCACAGAGCCGATTTTGATTAAAACTAAAAATGCATCATTAGTTTTTTGAAAAATAAGTTTTTCTAGCCAGAAACGAACACGTTGATTTTGCAAAAAAATAACATTCTGTAGTATTGCACCATCTGATACCTTCACACATTATAAAGATCAACTATAGTGAAGTAATACTATACAGTAAACTGCAACAAAAAGAAAAGGCTACTTTTTTTTACAAAATTCTATCAAATTCTTACATTAATTAAATCTTTAGCAACGGGATGTTGTAACGCTAATAGCGGGTGAGTACAATAGTCAAGTCCAGTGAAATGTAGATTTTCAACAAATTGATTCATCTTTTTAAGAATTATCTAAACCTACCTAGGTAACTGAGTAGATGACGGGGACCAAAACAAACGTGACATTCTATCAACTTTGTATAACTCGCATAGAAAAAAAAGACAAACAGAAAAGAAGTTACTGTGAGTAATTCATTTTTTATATTTTCGATTGTATTGTTCACACTCTTCCTCACTTTAGTAGGTGACTAGCATTTTGATGCAATTTATAAAGAAATCGTTCGAAGTAACGTACATTTTTTTCTAAACTTACCGGAACCCATGATTTAACCCACATATTTGATTATGTCTATGTAGAATCGAATACTTAACTTAATTAATGTATAGATTTAATGTTATTTTGTAAAAAAAACCTTTTCCTTTAATTTGCCGCTTACTATTACTTTCCAAAAGTTGATCTTTACAAGTGACACATCTTTACAGTATTAGGTGGTGCAATAATACAGAATGTATTTTTTTTTAATTAGTGGGTTCTATTTCTGGCCAGGAAAATCATGAAATAAAAAAAAAATATGATGCAGTTTTAGATTTTTCAAAATCGGACACGAGACTCCATTAAGTAACTTTCGCGATTCCTTATAGTTCCGGATTTGGTCTATTAAGCCCAGTAGAAAAAGTCACCCGATATATAATACAAGGAGAACCTAGGTGCGAACTTAATGTTTTGCAGTCGATATTTTAAAGACTACCACAAAACAACTTTTCTTCAATATTTATAGTGAAAACCGTGGAGGAATACCATATCTGAGTTAGTGTCTGCTTATAAATACAACCAGAAAGTTCCCAGATTCAAAGTAAAAAGCTCCTTTCTTGAGCAGCACTGCAGACTATTATAACCTTGCTTTGCAGGAGACATGCCAAGCATTCTGTAGTCCACGCGAACGAAGTCGCGGGCACAGCTAGTATAAAATAATTTCGGTAGACTTTTCTATGTAGTTCTTTTTAACTGATTTCCAAAAAGGGGGAAGATCTTAATTCGATGAGCACGTTTTCTTGTATATATGTATGTTATTAAATAACATAAATTATATGTTCACCGCTACGACTCCAGAATCGCTGGATTTGGTTAATTCTTGTTTGTTTGAAAGTGTATATTCTCCAATTGGTCTTATAGAATTTTCACCAAAATCGGTTCAGTAGTTTGGTTTTTAAATCAAAATAAATAGAATAAGTTTGTCAGTCAAGTAAACAAAGTAACGTGTTTTGCTTTCGAAGTCGGTTTCCTTTTTAGGGTTCCGTACCTTAAAAGGAAAAACGGAACCCTTATAGGATCACTTTGTTGTCCGTCTGTCTGTCTGTCTGTCTGTCTGTCGGGATGTCAACCCTTTTTTCTCAGAAATGCATAGACGTATCATGTTGAAATTAATATCATATACTCAAGTCTACGATGACATGCGGCCGTGAAAATATTAAAATTCTAAGTCAACGCAATCAAAAGATAATGGAAAATATGTCGTATATTTTGACCATTTTAGCGTTTTCGCAAGGGAATCAAAACCTATAGGGTACTTCCCATTGACCTAGCACGATGAAATTTGGCAAGAAGTAAGATCTTATGGTACAAATAAAGGAAAAAATCTGAAAACTGTAAATTTTTCTATATATGTTTGTCTGTTTGTAAGTTTGTCTTTTAACCTTTTTCTCAGAAACGCGTGAAATTAACAAATTTTTATCAACGTCATGTACTCAGAGTTGTAATTACTAAGAGCTGTGAAAAAATCAAACTTCTAAGTTAATGCAATCAAAAGATACGGTCATTTATATCACATATTTTAAGTATGATAGCGTTTTTAACGTTTTCGCAAGGGAATCAAAACCTATAGGGTACTTCCCATTGACCAAGCATTATGAAATTTGGCCAGGAGCAAGGTCCTTTAGTATACATAAAGGAAAAAATCCGAAAACCTTAAATTTCTGTTCGTGTGTCTGTCAGTCTGTACATCTGTCTTTCAACCTTTTTCTCAGGAACGCGTAAATGTATCAAGTTGTAAATTGATCAAGCGGAAAATATATTAATCTTAGAATTAAAATTATATGTACTTGTAACAAATTAATATAGAAGTTGACCATGGTCAAAAAAACAATTTTACAAACACTGAGAAGAAATTTGTATAAATACGAAAATATTAAAAACCAGCAAACCTTTATAAACAACGCAATGCAATCTATATATCGCAGCTAACAAAATGATAGCGCGATGCAGCGTACAGCTAATGCCATCTATTACAACATTATGACATTAACTGTGATATAATTCTGCTCGATTAATAAAAAAATTTATTTTAATTATTATTTAAACGCGCTAAAAATTATAAAATAAACTTTTCATTTAAAAGTTTTATCGTCGATTTATAACGTCATTACGTAATTAACATTCAATATAAGAGCTTCACGCGATTTGATTTAAGTACTCGTATTGACTTAGTACGAAAATCTTAAAATTAAATTCAAACAGATCGGGTTATTTAATTTACTTATTTATCTACACATATAAGTCTCCTGGTTATTAGTAATATAATTAGTTATTTATAAATAAACAATTAGTTTTGTTCGAATTAAGGACTAATTATTTTCGTCTTGGCAACACTAATATATATTTCGATATTTTGATTGATAATGTAAATCTAAATATTTTACGAACGTAGTGCAGGGGTAATGGAGTGTAGTAGAATATAAATAAAAATAAAACGAGAATAAAATATAATATAATTATGTTGTTAATGTCAAAGTCAACAAGTTAGTTCATTGAAATTGTCAAGAGATGGCGCTGGGTGTATCCTGAATCGCGCTATAACTTTGCTTTTTTGAAAGTATAACATGTATTAGTACTTAAAATAAAATTTTGTGTTTCCATGGATTGCATCCATGATTGTGTATTAAGTTAAAGTGCTCCTAAGTAGTTTCAAAATAGTTTTTGGGACGTGATCCATATTTACATAATATTTGATTATATTTAAGCGACTTCTAAAAAAGGAGTGTTTTCAATTCGACCTTGTATTCCATTTTTTTATGTTTGTTCGCCGATTACGCCGCCATTTGTGTACCGATTTTTTTTTTTTTTTTTGTTTGAAAAGGTATACTTCCAAGGTGGTCCCATTGTCTTCAGGTCAGGATCAGATGATGGGATCCTGGAGAAAGTGAGGGAACTCCTCAAATATTATAGGCAAGCGTATACCGATTTAGGTATTTTTGATAGTAACTTATGTTGGAACTGATGATGCAGAGCACAAATGGCGTAGATGGGTTAGTCTTATATAAATTTCTATAAGTTTGTACGGAACCCTCGGTGCGCGAGTCCTACTCGCACTTGACCAGTTATTTTTTTTTAATGTTGTGTCGTCCATTGTATACGTTACGCAATACTGTTCTATAATTTGTAATGTGTTCCGAAACATTCTCTTTTGCACTTTAAAGGTCTGTCTACAATACATAACAACATCATCATCTACCTAGCATTTTTCCCGGTTATACCAGGGTCTGCTTTCTATTCTAGTCCAGATATTGACGAGTTACTGATTTTTACACAGAGCGGAGGACGGATGGCAGTCATCTGACCTCCGCAACCCCTGAGGGCAAGCCAGTAACCATTTAGACTAGAATAATTTCCCTACTACGAGTAACGATCATTATCAGGTGATTGTGATAACAACCGGGACCGACAGCTTTACGCGCTCTCCGAGGCACGGTGGGGAGACCCAGACCTAGGAACAAATACTTATACAACTATAAATATCTGCCCCGAGCGGGGATCGAACCCGCAACCGTCGGCGTTAGGGGTACATTCAGCACCACTACACCAGAGCGGTCGTCAAAATTATACATAACAACAATACCACAAAAAAAAATAGAAATTCCAAAATTATATTTTAAATTAAAATCATTAATACAAATTCTATTATCCGTATTTAACTTAACAAAGATTTTGCAACACTTGGCGTATTTTAGCACAGCTTTTATCAAAATTACGTTTTATTTCAAAAGCGTCAATGAAAAGGCTGCTCTCGTTTATTACGTTTACGTAAAAACTAGATAGCATCTACCATTGTGAAGAACAATGAGAAATATGGAACCTAACAAAAGCAAGGCTCCGTCACGCGTTGTCGATGACAATCGCGATGTAAAAACAACGTCACGTTTTGAAATGTAGCACAAAAATAATATTCTCTAAGTTTATCAGTGTGAAGCTATGACTCTTTATAACCATAGATGGATGCTGATAAGCAATAATGTGTCAACCCACAAAAAGTCAAATTCGGAAGTATTGGTGTATTCTGATGATGCATCATGTAATTAACATCATTCAGAAACTTTAAGTCGTATAGACTAAATAAGCTCAGAAAAAATTTCTTAATTTTATGTTTTAAATATTGAAGTGTGTTCCATATTTTGAAGTATACAACAATCTCATATACTATAAAAACTTATTATTAAATAATACTTTTGATTATACCGATCTGCTTTTAATTGATTATACCTTTTGTCAAAATAGAAAAGAAAAGATGGATATAAACTTCTTCAATAAAAGTATTAATAATTTGCAATTTTTAAACGCCATTTTCTTAAAATGAAGCCGTGTTATGTTTCTTGACACAGTGTTGCTTATCAGTGTCCAGATATTACTTTCATACTATTGGACGTTAGAAAAACGTAAAGTAACAGCCTGTGAATGTCTCACTGCTATGCCAAGGCATCCTCTCCTATTAAGAACCTTTTAAGCTACAACCACCACGCTGCTCCACTGCAAGTTGGCGGATATACATGTGTCAGAATTTGCCTGGCACATGCAGGTTTCCTCACGACTTTATCCTTCACTGCCGAGCAGAAGATCAATTTTAAACATAAATTTAGCACTTGAAAACTCAGTTTTCAATGTAGAGTAAATAGAGTTTTATAAGAGACCGATCAAAAAATGTGTCAGGTAAAAGATATTTTTTGTGATAAAGTTCGTAGAAATAGAGCAATTATTATTACACCAATCTGTGAGAGTGTGGAACTTCCTTAGTCGAGCCAGCGCGTATACAAGCTATTGTCACTAGGCTATAGCTAGGCTCTACAATAGGAAGCCCATGAAATTAAACGCAAAATAAACAACCAATCTGATTTTACAATGTATTGTAATATGAGGTGCATTTTACTTTTACCAATATTCAATAACTATCAATTTTCAGCATAACAATATGATAATTATTTTATAAATACCTACAATACCCTATATATACCTAATAATTTATGACAGACGCGTTGGCGCAGTGGTCACTGCAACTGACTAAAGCGCTAACGGTCGCGGGTTCGATCCCCGCTCACGGCAAAACGTGTGTATTGGCCATACAGATGTTTGTCGTGGTCTGGGTGTTTGTGTTAGTGTTGTAAGTGTTTCCGGACCCCCGACACAAGGTCATGAGATCTTAATGGGGGCCGTTGAGTGTGATGCGTTATTAATACCCATACATATTAATGTCCCATTTTAATGTATTTAATGAACTGTTTATTAAATGAGGGTAATGAAGGATAAACTATTTAATTAACTGACTTGAAAAGGAGGATGGTTATGTTCTTTATGTATGTTTTTGTTTATGAACCGATTTTGAAAACTTTGCCAGAAATATATATAATAGTGCGTCAAAGATTTTACTTGATACTGGCTTCGAATGTTTTACTTGGCACCGACGTCAAAGCGTTCGTTTTCGGGTTATTTTTTTAAAGTTTCTATTGTTACACTAGTTGCTTTCAGCTTCAAGGGTGCGTGTCCTTTCAAACCGTGTTTCAACCCATTTACTTTTTATTTTAGAGACTAAAAATGCTACATCCTTGTCTATAGTCTAATCTACAGCAATATTTTGTACATCCACCAAAATATTAATACTTTTGAAAGGAACAGTGACAAACATTGCATACACACACGAAGTAAAGATAAGCTAAGAACTCCTAGTTTCAGACTGTGCAAAGTTAATATGTCTTTTATGGGACAAAGTATACGCTTCTATAATAAAATCCCGGAAACAATATTAAATTTGCCACTTCTCAAATTTAAAGTTTACATAAAATCATTAATAGAAAAAGCATACTATGCAGTATATGACTACATTAATGATAAAACCGCGTGAAATAGGGCGTTGATATTCTCGCAGGATAACTGTAGCTAATTGTATCAAACAATATTGTACAAAAATATTTTTAAAAGAGTAACTACTGAGTTTCTCGCCGGCTCTTCTCAGTAGAGTCCACACTCCGAGCCGGTGGTAGCTTCACGTAGAACTGACATCACAAATTTGTAAATTGACAATTCGAAAGAGCCTCTAAAGGCCTATTTGAATAAAGTATATTTTGAGTTTGAGTTTGAGTTCTACATAAGACAGAATTACTTTAACATTTATAATATGATTACCCATGGAACATTTTATGTTAATAATGATCATCTTTCGTGTCTTATTTACTATGTATAACATTTTTATTATGTTTCTCTCATCATCATCATTTCAGCCGTAGGAAGTCCACTGCTGGACATAGGCCTCCCCTAATGATCTCCAAAGGGACCTATTCGACGCGGCCTGCATCCAGCGTCTTCCGGCGACCTTAATAAGTTCTTCTGTCCATCTTGTAGGTGGACGTCCTTCGCTGCGCTTGCCGGTCCGTGGTCTCCATTCGAGAACCTTTCTGCCCCATCGGCCATCGGTTCTTCGAACTATGTGGCCTGCCCATTGCCACTCCAACTTGCCAATCCGCTGGGCTATGTCGACTACGTTAGTCTGTCTACGGATCTCATAATTCCTGACTCGATCTCGTAGAGATATTCCGAGCATAGCCATCTCCTTGGCTCGTTGAGCGACCCTGAGCCTCTCTATGCAACCCATAGTTAGAGACCACGTTTCAGTGCCATATGTCATCACTGGGAACACACATTGGTTGAAGACTTTCGTCTTGAGGCACTAAGTTATTTTTGATGTTTCTTTCAAGTAACTATTTTAGAGGGTTGTTGTTTTAAATCTCGAAGAATTTACTGTACTTTTTATCATGAAAAGAACACTTGAAGAGGGAGAGGTCATTTCTATGGGAAATAGGGTAATAAAAATAATTATTAATACACAAACGAAGTTACGAGCAAAAGTTATTGCTACGCTCCTATGAGTCATAGCGTGATACATATAGTCTATATCCTTCCTCAAGAAACCAGTAGATTTACAAATTACACACACATACAAACTTACAAACAAATTCCACACTCTATATGAAAAAATATGAAATGAAATCATACTAGATTTCATGTTTCTACCTAATATCGTCTTAACAAAATTACTACATGAATACAAAAGTAACGAATGACAAGGAAATATTGTCTCGGGAAATTTTATTATCAATAAGTATGTAAGTCCTCACATGTTTGATCTTTGAGAAACAATTTTTTATATTTAGTATATTTCCTATTATTTTTTAAATATATTTTTAGTTGTTCCGTTATTTATACATTCACCTTAAATTATATAATTATATTATATTATAACCTCCTAACAAACTAGGCCCAAATTTAACATCTCCTTTGAGAATATAATAACAAATGATTGACGTCTGCCACATTAAAAATAGATTAAAAAAACATTTCCGTTCATATTTTACGCTCAACCGTTTATTATATAAATGAATACTGATAAGCAATAATGTGTCAAACCACAAAAAATCAAATTTGGAGATATTGATGTATTTTGATTATTCATCACATACCGTTACACAAAATTTCTTCAAATAATCTTAACTAAATAAGTAAGGAAAAAAAATCTTAATCTAATTTTTAGAATATTGAAGTGTGTTCCATATTTGGATTTCCATGGATTATGCAATAATCTAATAAATTAAAAAAAAACATTATTAAATAAAATATTTTACTATACCTATCTGCTTTTAATTCACTATACTTCTAGAAATAAATTTATGAGGAATAGGAATATCAAAATTAAGTCCGTGTGGCTTGACACAGTATTGCTTATCAGCCTCCAAATGCCCTATATTAAATCAGCAGATTACTTTTTCGTCAGTGACAGACAATACATTCCAATATAATAAAAAGAATAAAAGTCTTTTATTATTTTCCCGTGGCGAGTTTTGTTGTCACTCGCCAGATTATGGGAAATTCAGATAATATCTTATCCCAAATATTCGGTATATGAAAATGATTTATCGAAAACAAAACCTTGTTTGTGAAGGAGTAAATTATTATTTAACAAATATACTTTTACATGTACATAACATGCAATGTACGATAAAGAATTCTTTATTTTTGTTTATATGAAAACCTGCAACAAATTACAGACTATATATTATAATACTATCATTATTACTATATATTATGAAATATAACTATAGATAATTAGTATATACAGTAAAATAAATATTCGAAATTAAAAATCTGTACCCATTTCTAACTTTTACGACCTCGTGAATTGACTTGTTGGCCCAAAGATACTCTCCCCAATCATACTCAGTCTCTATCCGGTTGCTAGGCAACGTCATCCAGAGTGGTCGGCATTTTAGGTCCGAACTATGCACTGATAACATCATCATCTTTTTGTCCTGGTCCCACTTTCGCTTGGCAATGTTCTTCTCTTCCGTTCCTTCCTATCAGCCGCCATCTCAACACTCTCTCCTTTCTTACTAATGTCACCTTGAAATAAAACTATTTCAAACGGATTTAAATCGCGTATATTAATTTTTATTACCACGAACTACCCAGTCTACCCGTGACCACGAACGCTGTAAACTGCTCGAAACGTCGGGATGATAAAAATAATTAATATACGCGATTTAAATCCGTTTAAAATAGTTTTATTTCAATGAGCAATAATCGCGAAAATCTAAGACAACGTAAGTTCACCTTATACGCAATACTTCTTTGGTCTACTTCTAATAATATACTGTTCACATGTATCATATCTATAGTTATAATTACATACATTTAATTTTTAACCTTTTATTATATATATTAAACTTTCGCGATTTATACTATTCATATTTAATATAACGGGTCTTATCGCGATAACTAATAGTAGTAATACCTTTTTATTGCCCGACGTTTCGACGAAGTTACATTCGCGAAAGAAAACTCGCGCACTCGTCGCCGGAGGGCGCGCGGTACACCAGTCAGCTCGTGACCACGGCGAATGTAACTTCGTCGAAACGTCGGGCAATAAAAAGGTATTACTACTATTAGTTATCGCGATAAAACCCGTTATATTAAATATTTAACCTTTTATGTTATTAAACAGAGCATATTTTTATTAATTGACACTTAATTATAATATTAATTTGCTTTCCTCATTTTGACGATTATTTTAAAAACAATGTTTTATAGTTTAGTCTACCCACTGCGAAAGCCCTTTGACTAAAACGCGGATCAATTGTCGAGTCAAGTCTAGCATACTTGATTAGTCTGTAACTTTGTGAATTCTCAAGAAACCTTTTCCTTTTTACGTTGCAAAGTACATTAAAGATTTAGATAAAGAAATGGCAATTACGCAGCACGTGATGGGTGTTCTTTAAAAGATCGTTAGAGTTGAGAAAGTAGCAATATGGCTTCTTATTGCTAAGTCCCTGATACTACACCAGCTTATTCGGTATAACGGTTGATTATTTCGCGAAAGAAGGATTGTTATCTGAGTAGTGTTTTTTTATTATAAAAATTGGGGCAAACGAGCAAAGAGTACCACCTGATGTTAAGTGGTTACTATCGCCCATGGACATTTGCAATACTAGGGGCGTTACGGGTGCGTTGCCGGCTTTTGCCGGTTCTGGTCAGGTTTAAGTATTTACCAAAATATCTATTATAAGAGTTAGTTGTTACCACTTTTATTTAATTTACAAGTAATATTTGCTATTAAAAATAAACACACTTTTCTGGTTTTATCTTTTCTGTTGCAATCGTTTTAAGTTATTAATAAACTAATCAATACCTTGTCAATATTTGGACTAGAGAAATAAGCAGACCTTGATATAGTCGGGAAAAATACTAGGTAGATGACGACTTTTAGGATATTTTTCTGAACAAGAATAATTTAAATATTAATTAACTTTCAATAGCAAAATTGTATTTATTTTTTACTTCGTACAACTTTACTATTATGGTCGTCAAATTTAAATCCAGTCATCTGATTACTTGGTTTTACAAACTAGAATTAGTTCCTAACTATATTCCCAACTCTGCTGTAGCGTCAATAAATTAAAACTTTGACATTGGTCAATTCTATAAAATGTCCATTATTATATTATGACTTTTATTATTATAACTAAGTACACAATGTTTAAAAAAAACTAAAAAATAGTTTATAAGAAACCTCGTTTCAAAAAATAGAATATCGTTAACATTAAATTGAAATTAATTTAAATATGTTTGAATGTAAATTTAAAGACGTCAGTTTCTTCAATAAAATTAAAAGCAAATCATTTTCACAGCAATTGAATCGTATTATGAGTTTAAGTCACTAGCAAGTATGCGTTTCAGGTTCGCTGTTTTGTTGTTAAAAAAAGCAATATAATGAAAAATAGCAAAATAATGAAAAACTTTCCAGATTTAACAGCAAAGTAAATTATTTCGCGTCGCCGCCTCTCATCCTTATCTCCAATCCTGTGTAACGAGCCAACACTACGAGTGACTCGTATCTACAAAATTAACTCCGTGCAATTTCGCGATACTAAGTTGTCATCGTGACCTAGATTTTTCTCGCATTTTCATTTGGTTTTAACTAATACAAAGATAGAAACGTTTGCTCTTCTGTTGCAACTTTTTAACCGATTTCAAGAAAGGAGAGGGTTCTCAATCCACTCGGGATTATTTTTATTAGACTGTTACCTCATAACTCCGTCATTTATTAACAGGTTGTAAAATATATTTTGTTTGAAAGAGTATACTATCAGCCCTATAGAAATGTCATAAACAGTTTATAAATTTGGTTTTAAAATCTAAATAATTGAGAAAAGTGTCGTCCAAGTAAACGTTATTGCATTTTTATAGCGGGTTATGATGATGATTCTATTTTATTAAAATCAATATTAAAAAATATTTTATAAGTGAATAATTAAGATATGACCAATTTTCCATGTGTCGTAAATTTAATATAAGCATATAAAACTTGATAAGAACTCATGTTGAAGTTTTAGGAAGGAAATATATACTTCCAACCGCCTACAATTCGTATAGTTAAAAATTAAATTTGAACATATGCTTAAAATGTATACTAACAAATATCTAATATATTTAGTTCAAATAAAACATTTCATTAGTTTTAAGTAAATATTTTCACGAGCAAACATCAAATGAATATGTGACTTAAATTTATTTATATATTTGAAGCAATTACGAGAATAAGCAAAATACATTGTAATGTAATAACATTTCCTAAATTAAACAAGACGTTGGTAACACAAATATGTTAAAAATATCGGCAATTGTGTCTACACCCTAGGGCATGCGTAGGAATACTTTATACAACGCAATACAAAAAAGTCACCGCCTCGAGGATTAATGGAGTATAAGAAAGAGATTTTGTTTTGACATTCAAACGAATTGGATTTTCTTTAACATACATTATAGAAAGTTAATTTATTATACACGAGTTTACAGCTTTCGTTTCCAATGCAGGCTGATACAAAATGGTATAATTCGCAAGAAATTACAACATAATCGGTTATTACAATTTGTCGTATAAACATGATTGGTTGTATAAAAAAATTGTCCTGATAATTATAAATACAACAAAAAATATTACAAATTGAGTCAGTAAATTGAGTGAAAAAGAATAAAAGCCTCGTAAAGGTTTTCATACTTGCGCCACTTGGAATGTTCAGCACTCGCCGCCGCCATCGATGATCGACTGGACGTGCGATGTTGCTAAAGTGTGAACACAAATTGCATCCCATACCAATGAATTAACCAGCCTCCAAGCTACAAGGGTTATACCGTCTGGTCTCTTACCGTCTTTGCGATAAAAATGTTATACATAACCCTAATAAATAATGAGGTGCTTAAGTCTCGAACAATGGTTGAGTTGACGGATGGACGATAATAATAACAAATAGCAAGTTTAAAATAGTTTCATTTCAATATAAATATACAAATAATAATTACAAAAATCTATAAAAATACTACGTACGTATATCGACATTTATATGAAAATTTTAATACATATTTTATTTTTATTACTAATAAACTTTCAGAAGGGTTATGTTAAGGAAAGCAGAGAGGAACAAATTAAATTTCGCGTATTTTTTATGATGGTACTTGTTACAAATATAAAGAAATATTCTCAGCCTACTTCTATTTTACTGCTAACTTGTTGTTGACATAAAAGCGAAATGAAAAACATATTATACTATACTAAGATTTTATAATTAATATTATACATTTCCCTTGAAAGTTTATCAAGTGTTTTAAAAGAATTTGAAATGATTATCTTAATTCTGTCACCGACTTGTTTTCATTTTACAACACTTCAATTCAATTTCAACAATTATTATTATTTATAAATACAGTTCATTAGTGAATAATATAATTACACGTTTAGATAGGTTTAGAGTAATTATTTATGCATCAGAATTCAATGTATTAACGTTCTAAATCCATGTATTATCCACATAAACATTTCCGGCGACTAAACGATTAGCTAATATTAGCCACTATTAAATATTATTTCGAATGCTTGAAACTTTGTAATAAACAATTTTTTTACGATGAAGCTATAAATTTCTTATAAATTTAGCATTCTTCTCTTCTCCCTTTCTCTCTTTATTGTCTCTTTGTTTGATTAAATGCTTGTCTCAAACTCTAGGCTATTATTTTCCGAAAAAAACATGAACTAATAAGAATTAGTATATGATCGTAAACCATTGTTAATTATCACGAATTTCCTCAAAATCTTTCTAATAATTTGTTATACGAATATATCAATATATACTTTTTTTATGACAGATAGGTTGGCGTAGTGGTCACTACAACTGACTGAAGCGCTAACTATCGCGGGTTCGATCCCCGCTCACGGCAAACGTCTTTATTGGTCATACGGATGTTTGCCGTGGTCTGGGTGTTTGTGCTTGTATTGTATATGTTTCCGGATCCCCGACACAGGAAAATAAGATCGTAAGAGGGGTCCGTTGAGTGTGATGCATTTTTATTTATTTAATACTTTTGACGTTATATCGGTATTATTATATTAGCAACAAAACCGCTTAAAATTTTCATTAACAACCATAATTTATTTACCGTTTTTGCAATTTACCAAAACAATTTTTAATCGAAACCAAGGCACTACCAAACATTATTCTGCCCACATACAATAGTTCGAATACAAAATTATTTCACGACTGAAAGCACGCAGCTTAATTAAAATTACTTATTTTCAATTCACTTTAATCGCATCAAAGTAAAACAAAGCTAAAGTTATAAAATCAGTTTGTTTTCGAACAAATTACATTCTCGTGAACTCAATTTATAAAATTTTACTTCTACACACAGATTCAATGGCTTGAGTTTCACTTTGGTAGTAATAACCATATCTATTAATCCAATCTCTTTATATATACATTAAGTATAGGCTATGACTATCTGGAATAATGTTCCTTTCAAACAGTACCATATTTTTTTTTAAATATACTCAGTGGATAAAAGGGTGAAAGACGGTAAAAATGTTTGTATTGAAAATCTTGTTCCGTGTTCTAAAACTTAACACGAATAATTCTGGGTGATAGTTTGGAAATGTGTCATACAAAATGTATCAATATGATACCCTATTAGGGTTCAAGAGGGTTGTTAAGTTTGTATGAATAAATTCCCACAATATAATACATACATATAAACATATCAACTGCTGTTAACATATAAACAGGCTTATATACATAATGAATATTATTCTTTCTCTAGCTTTCTTTTAGTACTAAAAAATAGAGTCTAGTAGTTACAGATATTACCCACTACAAACAAACAATCAAAGAAACATTTTATTTTTATTATATACTAGCGGCCCTCTCGATTTAACTCGCGCTTAACATCGGACTTACATATATATAAACATTCAACACCCATTTTACCCCCTTAGGGGTCGAATTTTACAAAATCCCATTTGAGTGAGCACCTACGTCTTCAAAAGAATTCCTAGGCAAATTTTGAATCTCCTAGCAGTTGTAATTTCAGAGATTTCGTGATAAATGACTAACCTTTCTCTTTTATATATACATATATACATATATAGTACAAATTGAACGTGAGGAGAAAACGCCCAGTTCACACTGAGTCGTGCTGATATTTTTATCGTCCCCAAACGGTCGTGGTGTCACGACGCAATAAGAAACATTATGAAAATAGGTGACGACATTGCAAAAATTCCTGGCAAAATCGCAAGGTAAAAGCGCCGTGGATAACAGTTTTCTCGTACCTAAATATGTCTGTTCATACGACCTAGGGGTTACTAACGTAGTGAAACAAGTATTTTCTACAAGGCTTATTTTAACCTCAAATAAAAATAAATATAAAATTACTTGTGCTACCTGACTGAAATTCATCAATGCAAAGCCTAAACCGCTGAGGCTACTAACTTGAAATTTTTGCAGTTGATACTTTTTATGTATTAAGCATCCACTAAGAAACGATTTTTGAAAATTTAAAAAAAAAAGAAATAAAATAAAAGATGAACGCTTGTATGAAAGACTGTTATTCTCGAAGTCAGAAACACTAAATTCAATATGGTTATTTTTTATATGTACGCAATACACATCTATATCTCCGTTTTGTTTTTTTAATTTTATTTCTAAATGGGTAATGGTTAATTTTTATATAGCCCGGGTAAAGTCGGTGCGGACCGCAACATATTTCTGCTGTTTTAACATATTTCCTCTCTTGAGATCACTTTAAAAAGGTGCTGGCGACAGACGTTGCTAGAAAAGTTAGATGACGCATAGTTAAGATACCTACAAGACAATGTTTTTGTTTTTGGCCATTAAAATATTGTCAGGAATTAATCAGGAATTTTTAATATGTTTGTCATAAGGTACTAAAGAACAATATGCGATTAAAAATGCCACAATAATAATAATCATGAAACTCATAGTTTATTTTTAAATATTAATATTACTACAATATCAATTACTTGTATACTAAACGAGCCTTTCAATGATAACAATAATTCTTGTATTAATTAAAAAATACCAAATATAAATAACACTAAAATAAAACAGAAACAATATACGTTTCGTTACTAACCTAATGTCTGGAACGTTTCATATTGAAAAGATTGGAATTGTTCAGTGCGTCTTGGCTTATTTCCAACGAGGGCAGACAGATAGAGCATCTAACAAAAGGCCACTTTCCAGAGAAATGCCACATTTTTTTCTTTAACCCTTAATTCTTGTTATTATTGTATGACATGATGTTTCGGGAAATGATTAGTTTTTTTTTATTAGAAGACCAATTTTCTATTCCAATAATATAAACACGTTCTTAGACAATAAAAATAAAATAATTATACTAAAAAAGATAAAAAAAGGATACGTCCTGTAAAGTACACTTTGTCTTGTCTTGTACTTTGAAAAAAGTATTATACGCAGATATAAGATTTTAGAGCATTTATTTTACAACGCTTTAGCCTAAACTATTACGCTATAAATAAATATTTTGACATTTACGATAAGTTTTACATCGAATCATAATTAATGTCTCAATAAACAGGTACTGAATATTCAAATTAATAAATTAATTACGTACGAAAGTTGATGTTATACTTAATTAAATTTGATTAACAGTTTCGTTCAATCAATTTATTTTCGTCCTGCATTATTATTATTACAGAAAATTACATTCAAAATATATTTTTATTTTGACCATAAACTTTAAAGATCTACAATAATGTTACTAGTTAACAATTAATACTTTAAGTTAATAATATGTTTATATGTTTTAAAATAAAAATAACTGGAATGACTACGTATTTTGCTTATGAAATCGGTTCCTTTCTTTATTTAAAATTTTTGGTACACTTTATGTACCTATATTATTTATCATTCTCAAGCTGTGTTATATTCAATAGATTTATAATAAATATTAATTTGCTAAAAATGTACTAAATTATATATATTTCCAATTACAATTAAAAATATAAATAATTTAGTATTTGGATTTTTAAATATAAGTATAAATCGATTACTTTTATTAAATAAATCTTTGACGATACCCACTGTGATTTAACTATCATAAGAAGAATAAAGTATACTTATTCGTCCATTAATAGGACGACCAAACACTTCGTTACATTAAATATTTTTAATATAACGAATTGTCTAGTAAATTTATCCTCACCGAGTTCCTCCACTGGTATTTATTGTAGGATAAATTATTTTGCTTTCCTCTTATAATAATTTTCTTTTTATAGCACCTCAGGCAGGCGGGAATTGGTTTATTTTGTAATAAGATAATTAGGAAAAGCGTCGTTTCTGCGTTTCTGTGAATAATCTACGAAACACAACAGTCACAACGAAACAAAATTATTACTATCTCAAATTTTAGTTAGTAATCATTAAAAGCTATATAGTCTATTTTTCTATATATGTCAAATTAATATAGCGTACTTTTAACCACACATATGATGAGAAATGATCAATGGAATGATTGAAGTGAATCGTTTTTTTTATAATGAAAAATTAAAATGAAAAATAATGTTCGAAAATTCCTGATTTTCGTTCCAAATAAAAAAAGTTAAGAAAAATTGGCCTTATAGCTTATAAATTATTTAGTTTAATTTAAAATTAAATTCTATGGAACTAATTTAAAAGTATTGACAGACGCGTTGGCGCAATGGTAACTGCAACTGACTAAAGCGCTAACGGTCGCGGGTTCGATCCCCGCTCACGGCAAACGTGTGTATTGGCCATACAGATGTTTGTCGTGGTATAGGTGTTTGTGTTAGTGTTGTGAGTGTTTCCGGACCCCCGCACAAGGTCATGAGATCTTAATGGGGGCCGTTGAGTGTGATGCGTTATTGTTATTATTATTATTTAAAAGTATCAGTATACCTTTTTCTACTCTCCCTTAATTCTTTTTATTATTTTTAGTTTGGTCTCATAGCATTTTAATCAAAATCGATTTAGTAGTTTGGTTTTTAAATCAAAATAACTGGAATAAGTATGTCATCAAAGTAAATGAAATTACATTGTATCCTTGTTTTAAATTGATTTGATTTGATTGATTTTTTAAGTCTTTATTTTATTATTAAGACATTTCGACATTAATAAAACATCCTATTGTAATTGAATGTAATTGAATTTGTAATAATACGTTAAGTGTAAACGCACCATTATACAAAACTTTATATCAGTCCTATCAGCTTAGAGTATGTGCCTCTTTTAGTTATTAATTATTTCAATTGTTATCTATTTGTAAATGTAAAAATATATATTCAAATTCAAATAAAAAATATACTTTATTCAAGTAGGCTTTTAAAGCTTTTTTGAATCGTCAAGTTACAAATTAGATATTTAAGTATAAAGTTACCACCGGGTCGGAAAGTTTATTCTACCGAGAAAAACCGGCAAGAAACTCGATAGGTACTATAATATAACTAATGCAGGGTCATGAATACTCAAGAATTATATAAAAATGACTCCAAAAGCAAATAAAAGTCCATCTGCATTTAAAACTAAAACCGAGTCAACTCGATTTAATCTAGTTAGTCACAGTTAAACGCAGACTCCTCCATTCGATTACATTACGCGGAAAACACTCGACTGCAGTTGACAAGTCGAGTTGAAGTCGATTATTTATTATTCACTTCGACTCGATTGTGATCTGTGAAGCGAGTTCCGGGTTCATTTGTTTTGTAAATCGATAAACTACTCCAAGACTCGAGGAGTGTTCGGAAAGTCCTGTTTGCTTTTGATCGCTTTCATTATAACTGAGAACGCGCAATTCATTGAAGTTTCATTTAGAATTTCTTGCTTCGAATTAACGTATCTTTTTATTATTTGTAACGAGCTGTACAAATAATAGCTTTTTGATTACTGTTGCTATCTGTTTTTCCGCGATAAGCGAGAGCTGTCGATATTAATTGTTATACATCACTGGTGTAAACTATAAATAGTGTGTAACTATAGATAAACCTATGGATTTTAGTACTCAGTATATCAACCGTTTCGGACGACGTTGCCAAGCAACCAGCTAGCGAGTAAGTATGACAGCCAAGAGCATCTTTGGATCAACAATTGTCGAGCTTCTCAAAATTGTAAATGGATAGTACAGATTTTTAACGTTATCTAATATGAACGTAACATTTATATAGTTAAAAATATCATTATATATTTGAAACGTTCGCGATTTATACGATTCATATTTAATGTAACAAAAAGTATTACTACCATTAGTTATCGCCATAAGATCCGTTATATTAAATATGAAAAATATTATTGTTAAATAATTACATACTTTTAATAATTACAACATCAAAAAATATCCGGACGTTTTCCAACTCTTATGACAAGTGACATTTAAATAGATATCCTCATATGAATATTTTGGAAATAATGCGGTTTATGATAAAATGATAAACTTAGTTCATAATAATTATGTGTTATTGCCTGCGGGAGACAGTGTTTTACAAGCCCGTTTACGAGTATCACTGGTGATGCTCGTAAACCAAACTAGTGGTATAGTCCGATGAGTGGTTACTAGTTCATGAAAACTTAATTTTATTGCGTCCATAAAATGATTTCATTATTCAGTGTATAAACCAAAGTGTTTTTTTTTTTTCAAAATCACATTCCGTTACTAAAAATCAGTAACTATAGATATATACTATTTGACGTTAAAAGTCTGAATATTTTTCCAACTTTGAGAAGCTTGTCAATTGATTTTTAAGCAAAAGAAATTCGGCACTATGATTGCAGTGAATTAACCAAATCGGTCCAGTCGTTTTCGACTAAGCGATTAATATAATATATATGAGAATTCTCCGATAAATAGAACCTTTTAGGAAGTAGCTTAAAAATAAATCATAACTTAAAACCAACTCAAAAACCATTTGGGCACTTAGGTATATCACAAATTTTCCGCTAAATATTCTAACGAAAAGGATTACCTCATTTTTATTAATACCGATGGCAAGTCATTTAAACTTCCATCTTCAATTTTCTTCTACTGCCCTAGGTCAAGTAAAAAGTAAATTATTGATAATTTATGGAAATATTTAAGCGTTTCTGAATCTTATACGCAAAACCCATTTGTTATTCACCCTGTGTCGCGTGTCCTTTAAAGGTTCATGGAGAATTACAGGGTTTCAACGCTCCGATCTTTGAAGTATTAAAGTATTAAAATTACCATTTTTGTCAGTTTTCCTTTTAAATTGCTCTTTTTGAAAAACTTTTTCCTATTAATCAAAATGCGTCATTGTCCCAGATACCTCATTTTAACTCTCAATATCATGGTAAGCTTAGACTACGTCAGAAATTCGATATAAATGTCAGACATGAGTTTTTGTACTGTTTACACCGGTGAAGAATTTTTGTGTCTGAGTAATGTCTGTGTGTAAATACACGGGAATTGTTTTTTCTGCTAACTGCTGTGTTAGCTGTTTGTTAACAAAATTTCTGTTAGCGATGCTCAGTCAGCGTGGATAGACGTGCGTGCTACTATTGTGATGAAAAAAAGCAAAAGTTGAAAATGCAAAAAGAATTGGCTCTTTGTAGTTTGTTCCACGTAAAACTCATTCTCAAACGCGGTGCGGTGTATTGGAAATGTCGAATCTGTTTGAAAACTTTTCAACTACACTAGACACTTAGACGCTACGTATTCACACACATGACACTAATTATCGCGTTACAATACATTTCGCAATTAGAGACACACGTGTCATTGAACGTACTATACACGGTTAGTTGCTATTTTTTATTAAAAAATCAATCTTTTTACACAAAGTCCTAATACATATTTATTAAAAAGTTGAAATTTTGTTTTTATTTTCTTCTTACCATAATTTCATTTTCATTTTAATTGTAAACGTACTTGCGAAACTTAATAAAAATATGCTCGGAGGCGTTTTATCTTTCTCTTATTTCATGTTTTCCTGTTTTAACGCTGGACTTAAAAATGGATGTTATAAGTTCGACGTGATTATCTGTGTGTATGTGTATGTATGTCTATGATACTGCAGCTCACTAACCATTGGAATAATTCTATTGCAGTGTTTTTTGTTCGAAATCTTATGCAACGCAAATAGTTAGCTCTTGTTTAATTTATAAAGACCTTTAGATGTTTCAAGGTTATCAGTTCTTATCTGGTTGTTGAAAGGATCTGAGCAATTTGTACAGGTCTAATCTACTCGAAATGTACATCAATATGAATGATATCAAAGTTACATACCTAGTTGCACAACTTTGAACTGATGCTGTAGTATCACCTGGGATGCGATACACAACACCTCACCAACTTACAGCAGAAATGTCGTGTTGGGGCTCTTTGAAATGGGCTCAATTAATAGATTGTCGTTTCTTCTTTTAATTTTCAATATTCCTGTTATAAATCCCATAAATATTACGTTAGGATCGAAACCTGCGATCGTTAGCGCTTAAGTCAGCTGCAGTGTCCACTGCGCCAACCTATATTTATCCATATATAGATAGCTGGGTTTAATTAGACTCTTTTTTATTGTTAAAGTTTAAAAATGACGAACCAGATTTAAAAACATATAGGTTAATTTTACCAAAAATAAAACATAGGTACCATAATAAAAAATATTAATTTTAACATATTTTCTATTCGCTCAGTAATTAGATAGAATATATGGATGCTGATAAGCAATAATATGTCAACTCACAAAAAGTCAAATTCGGAGATATTCATGTATTTTGATAATGCGTTACGTATTCAACAATATTAAAAAAAATCGAAATTATCTCAACTAAATAACTACGAAAAAAAGTTCCTTAATTTAATGTTTCGAATTTTGAAGAGTGACCACTTTTACAATATAAAATAATCTCATGTATTATTAGAATAACATAATATTAAATAAAACTTTTTATTACACCAATATGAATTTAATTCGTTAGCCTTTTATCACAATAGATAAGTAAAATACGTGTTCAAACAAATTTATCAAGAATATATTTGACATCTGGACGCTGATAAGCAATAATGTGTCAAGCCACACGGACTTCGTTTTGAGAAAATGGCGTCTAAAGACGTCAAAGCTATTCTTAATAAATTTGTTTGAAGTCGTATATATTCATTTTTTCTTTTCTAATTTGATAAAATGTATAATGAATCAAAAGTAGATAGGTTTATTTAATATGTTATCTCATAATAAGTTTTTAAATATTTGATATTATTTTATAAATTGCAAAATATGGAACGCATCTGAAATTCGAAACATTGAGTTAAGAAACTTTTTTCCATACTTATTTAGTTTCGATGACTTGAATTTTTTTTAATAGTGTTATATAGGTAACGTAGTATCAAAATACATCAATATCTATAAATTTGACTTTTTGTGGGTTGACACATTATTGCTTATCAGCATCCATCTATAGACGCCATTTTCTAAAAATGAAATCCGTGTGGCTTGACACGGTATTGCTTATCAACGTCCATATATCAGCAAAAGTATCGTATGACATCTAGAAAGAGATATACGAAAATAATGAATGAAATATTTCAAACACAGAACGCATTCATTCTAATTGGTGTCGGTTTTTGACGAACGGGAGAACACTTCGCGCGGCATCCTTTTTTAATGGAGATGCTCTCGTTAAATTTCGACACAGACAAACAACACACATTCTAGCTGCTTCGGTGGTTTGTGCACTGTTTCCTTTTATATTTGGATTATTATCAGAAAAATATAATAGCGTCATTCTTTACTACCCGTAATGATATGAATTTATTTATTCTTTATTGCACTAAAAAATATACATACAGTGGGCTTAACGCTAGTGCGCTCTCTATAACAACAAGGCGTAAAGTAACGGTTGTGTAGAAAGAAAAAGTAAAGAAATAAGAAACAATGATAAATCAATTAATATTAATAAAAAAATATAATAAAAGAGTCAAAATTAAAAAATTAAAATAAATAATCTCGAGATGGAGCTTTCGCTATGGTTTCGGGCAACTGGATATATATATACCAGACATTCCTTATTTAATAAACGCTGAAAATTTCTCAGCGCATACTAATCGCTTCACACTCCTCCATTAGGATCTTATGATCCTGTGTCGGAGGTCCGGAAACACACAACACAAACACACAAACACCTAGGCAACGACAAATTCCCGTAGCGGCAATATCGATGCCTGCCATGAGCGGGAATCGAACCCGCAACCATTAGCAGTGAGTCGCCGTGACCACTGCACCAACCTCTCCTCAACATTGATCGGGACGATGGCAAAGGTGTATAAAAAGTTAATTTACTTTCGTCAAATTATGATTTTCTTATATTTTCTTAGGAACTCATGTGGTAACATTGACACTTGTTTGGGTAGCAGCCCTCGACAGACGCCCTTCAATTTTAATAAATTGTGCTTACGTCTTAGAAAATAAACTGAATTTTATATACATAGCCAGACAAGCATGATAGTTATTTACATTGAGCGCATAGTTTCATATTTCTACTATCCGTGTGTTGTTACTAAATTCCTATTGCTTAATAGTAATAAATAATGGGCTCAATTGATTTTGATGTAAATTTTTGTGCGTGTTTGAGTCAAGTGTTTAGTGAGGAAGGTATTCACGTGATCTTAGGCCATCGTATATTGCAATATCGTAACATCTAAGAGAAGTACTTTAAAACGTAAAATAACTGTATTTATTTTTTTTATATCATAAGCCATTTAGCAGTGCAATAAAACAGAATCTACCTGCCTAAGAACTAGACTGCCAGTCTTAATTCATGGGCTTAGTATTTTATTTATTTTTTTTAATAATAAAGCTGAAAACCAGCAGACAGGACACCTGATTCTATCCATCACCGCCGCCCATGGACATATGTAGCACCAGAGGGATCACAAATGCGTTGCCAGCTTCATATAAGGGATGAAAAGGAATCAGGAAGAGGAAAGAATTGATGAGGGTGTTAGTTAAGCTTTATTCTCTAAGGGACAAAATACATTCAACCATGTGACATCGCGTTGTAGCACATTATTAATGGTATGTAACTGAACCTTAATTTTTTTTTTTTTAATTCGAATTTCGAAGTTGGAATCTTTTAGTATATTTAAATTAATCAAACATATATTTTAAAAGGTATGAATATAAATAAATTACGACAATCACATCCTTAATGTTTTAAACGTTAAAGTTTTACGATCCCGGTTTGTTCGATTCATTTAGCAGTAACGATCGCTGCTAGTCATATAAGACATTCCCAGTGGGATATGCGCGTAGCATTGCCTTGAATCTAAAAGTTAATGTATTGGAAAGTCCTTGAAACGGGAAAAACTTTACGAAAGGTACGCTTAATGTTTCATTTGTTATATGACATTTTTCTGTTATAAAATTTTATAATAAGACTAGCTTTCAGTCGCGGCTTCGATCGCAGTCATGTAGATTTTGCTATGTCGGATGATGGTCTTACATATAGACACTGATAAGCAATACTGTGTCAAGCTATACGGACTCCATTTTGAGTAAATGGCGTCTAAAGATGTCAAACCTATTCTTAATCGATTTCTTTGAAGACGTATACATATATCCATATTTTCTTTTCTATTTTGATAAAAGGTGTAATGAATTAAAAGCAAATTGATATATTTGATGTGTTATCTAATAATAAGTTTTTCAAATATTTAAGGTTATTGTATAAATTGCAAAATATGGAACGCACTTGAAATTTGATACATTAAATAAGAATCTTTATTCCGTACTTAGTTAAGATAACTTGAAATTATTTTAATAATGTTAAATAGGTGGGTTGACACATTATTGCTTATCACCATCCAAATATCTTTCTACCCGCTACCGACCATTTGGCGTTAGATGGCGCTGTATCTTGCCATACTAAACCTTAAAAAGCAAACCGCACTGTATACAGTTTGGAATCTCCACTAGACCCTCTGGTCCCACTTTTAAACATTATAAAAATCTAACAACAGAAAATTTACACGTATATAATTAACTAGGTAACTTCCCGACGAGTTACCAAATTAAAACAGTTAACAGAGTGTGTTGTGTAAACTTATAACTTCAGTGAAAACAAAGGTTTAACGAAAAATTAAAATTTCCCCTCGAGTGCTCAACGATGCTTAACTTTATAAATTAGTTCGAAACTTGGTTGAACTCCGGCTTAACTGTATCAAACGAGAGTCATGATATGGCGGTTATAATAGAAAAAAAAGCATTACAAAATGGGCGAAGTGCGAGGTAGAAATGTGTACCGAGGGTACCGTACAATATTGTTTTTTATGGTTTGCTTTTAAAATATTTTTTTCTCAGCCGATGATGAAATGATTTGATACTCATATATTATATGAATCGCAATTTTCGCATGAATATTACTTAAATTTTTACCCTTCTTTTTCGAATTGTACTATTACAAATGAATGATTTTCAAATTATTGTTATGAGTTCAAATAAATATTAGTATTAGTAGTACTTTTGAAAGAATATGACTATTCCTTTTGCTCTGTTATATCTGTCGCGTTTTACTATACTTCTTTAACGATCTTCGATAATATATAAGGCGAGAATTACACCAGTAAGTTTTGTTCACAAACTTCATAGTTTTCACACAAATTATTGATCATTGCTTTCTTACCTGAAAGATTGACATGTACGTAGGTAATCTGTTACCCAGTTACAAAGTTATTTTATATCAGCTACGGGTGTAAATTGACAAATGTTATTCCCGCCTAACAAATAAACTATGCTGAATCCATCATCGCTTCGAACAAACCCGAATTCTTCGCAAGTTATTCCCAAAATAATTTATAGGCCCAAAGGACGCTAAATTATCATGTTACCGACATAAAGGTTCGCTTAACTTTGTAGAAGTTTTGTAAAGTTCACACGCTGGAATTATGCAATTTATATTTTTACATAGAAACTCGCTTTGAAGAAATTATAACTTATTCGATAACATTAGGTACTTATTTTATGGCCTCTGTATAATGTGTAATACCTAATTTGTAATTTAATATAAATTGTTGTTAGTGACTTCTATTGTATGTTTATGTAATGCTCTCTTTTATTTCTACGAAATGAAAAAATAATTATGATAGTAGAAAATCTCTTTAGCCATCCTTGAATCCATTGTTGCTAGTTTCAGCATAATGTTTATATTTTCATGTTTGTATAAATAATATATATTAGTTATGGAATATTGGTGGTGTTTGTGTTTGCTACAATCACATATGATTTCCTTTGATAGACAAACATTGAAGTCATGGAAAAGCAAAATATACGTTCATAATTTTTTTTCGTGAATTACTACTAAGAAAATTTCTTTTTAATAGTAAAATGAAATGATTTATATTGCTACATACTTCTTTATTACTTTTTATCTTAAACATAAAAAACTCAATACATTTTACCAATTTATTCATTCACAAAGCGGCTAATGGACTTTAAAAGATTGTAATGCAACACACTTTTAACAACTTTCCCAAAAAATCCCGAAATTAAATATTCCCTCTCGTTCAATACTATTTTACATCCTTAATTTCAATACCCTTTGTCTAGCAGTAGATTATTTGATCTACTCTATTTGATAAAAGTAATATTTCATCCCGAACAATATTACTTAATAAACTCCAAATTCCAATAAAGAAAATCAAACCACATAACTCCTTAATAAAAACGAAATTCACTTCAATATCGGGGTATAATTTTATTCGTATGTTATTAAAAAAGAACAGAGAATTCAGTGGAATAAACACGAGTTTAAGGTTACGAAAAATCTAAATTTAATAGTAAACTTTGCGAACAATCTATACATATATAAATACCTGACTGACTAACTGATTCATTAACTCAGAGCCTAACTCACTGAAGTTACAAACTTAAAATTTTGGCAGTTGAGTTTTTATGTTTTATGCATCCACTAAGAAAGGATTTTTTGGAAATTTTGGAGAACACGTAAAGCTATGGTTGTTATTACCTGAACGGTCGTTACTCTTACGAGGGAAATTATTCTAGTCTAAATATTGGCTTGCTCTCAGAGGGTTTAAAGGTATATATCTATCATTCTGTCTAAAAATAAGCAGATTCTAGTATAACCGGTACAAGGTTAAATATGATGCTCTTGCCGACGGAAAGTTCGACGTTAACAGCAAATTTTAACGCGATAACACAAGTTGACAGAATTGAGTTATTTTATACATATTTTTTTTCATACAGTATTTGTCAGTTATTTTTTATAATAAATATGTATTAATGTGACAAACGAGCAGGCGGGGCACCTGATGTAAACTGATTACCATCGCTAATGAACGTTTGCAATGCCAGAAAGCCACAATGCCTCGCCAGTTTAAAAGGAAATAAAGAATTAAAGGGATCAGGACTTAAGGAATAAAATGGTGAGTTAGACTTCCGGCTCTCTCATTCCCTGTATGAACAAAACGTAGCGAACTTCACACCGATCTTCCCCGTCGAGCCAGCCCCTATATATAGTAAATGGCTTACGGCTAGGCTCTACAGAGGCTTTAATAGTGTAGCGACTGTTTATGGGTTACTTTAACTCTTCTACCTTATTCTTTGTTCTATGATCACATCTCAGCGGATAGCAATTCAAATAAGTAACATAATCATCGAGGCTTGACGTAACAAAGCATGAAATCGGGCTATTTCCGACATTACATTTATCAGAAATTCGATAAAAAGGGATAAAGTCATGTTCGTGATTCGATTTAACATAGATATTATTTTCGTTATGAAATTTGAAGATTGGATCTGGCGTCATGAACTCGTGTCCTATACGACACTTGTCAGAATCTTTATTAAAAAGTGACACTTTGACCTTAATACAATACGTATTTTTAAGGCTATTATTACTTGTTTGATAGACAATTTATGTGTCACACACGTAGTATGAGAGTGACTGGTTGCAAAATATCAACTTTTTTATATAATAATCTTTAATTATACCAAAATCTCAAACTCTTCCGTGCGTGGAACATCCTTAAACTCCAACTAAGTTTCACGCATTAATATATAGTTGTATTTATATGTAAAGAGAACACTTTGTACTTATGTACAACCGCTATGTTATTGGAAGATACTTTTTCAAAGCCTATTTACCATACAATACCGCTATCGAGACATACTATATTCTGACAATTAAAGGCAGAGTTTTGGTATACAAAATGACTTAAACTATCAAAATGTCGTATAATTATTTTGATAGCGACCCCACCGATCAATCTCCGTCGTGTCTTCTCCGTTCCACGTGACATTGGCGAAAGAACATGTGTCTAATTAGCACAACTAAAAGCCATTAACCAAAGAATTGAATTGATAGCGACGAGTTTTCAATGATTAGATATTTTTTAATTTTTAATACTTTTATAATCCATTAATTAATTAGTCGTCTTACGAGCTCAATGTGAGCGTGTAAACCGACCTATTATTACCCACCTGAAAATAATCATTTATATGAGTGATTGTGATAGAGAATTCGTAATAAAATTATTCCAATCTACGGGGTTAATTGGACGCTGATAAGCAACACTATTTCAAGCCACACGGACTTAATTTCACTTCATACACGGACTTTGATAAACGGTGTAATGAGATTAAAGCAGATTGGCATAATAAAAAAGTTTTATCGAATAATAAGTTTTCAAATATATGAGATTATGCTTTATTACGACTTGATTTATTGAATAAAGTTAAATACGTGACGCATTATCAGAATGCATCAATATCTCCGAATTTGACTTTTTGTGGGTTGACACATTAGCATCATAATCATCAACATCATATTGGCCTTGAAATATTTGAGCCTCTAAAGCGCCATGGCTCTAAATAAACAGTAGCAATGTAATCGGTCAAAACTAGAATAATTAGCAGACTTTTGCAAAACTACGAGATAATAGATATAAGCCGTTTCAGATACAAGCCGAAACAAACGGACGGACAGACAGACAGACAAAAATTTTAAAATTGTGTTTTTGATGGAAGTACCGTGTATACTGTCATATGTATTTAGTTAATTTGAAAACACACACGTCATATTTATTTACTTATATAGATAAACTTATAGATAAACTCAATATACACATTTAATCAAACTACATAGTTACACACATGTGGTAAGGACAGCACACGCGGTACCGGACATATGTCCAAACTTCGTGCTGTCTAATGCATTCGAGGCTGTGCGACAAAAAATGTCGACCGGTTTACGTGTCCACCATAGGAACAGATAATATATGTTTTGTTGTAGTAACTTAATAGTTTACGATGAAAGACGTTGCTATAAGCGACAATTACACTTATAAGTTTTGCTCTCAGACTATGTATATGACTTCAAAATTTTATAGATTTTTTTTTGTGCCTTTTAGTTTAGGTGTTCCTATTCGTTTTTGAAGTCGGTTCATTTTTATTAAAAAAAATAACACTGTTAAATTACGAACATAGTAAGGCTTTATCTAAGTTACAATATCCTAACGGCAACTGCTTATCGTCATTAACAAAATATTGCTTTTTTCGATGCTGGGCTGATCATTGTTGAGGAGTTCTCCTGGTAGATGTGGATTTTCGAGATAGAGACTATCAAAAATACTGAAATAGCTGTAGGTGTGCTTTTGATATTTGCAGAGTTCCCTGGATTTCTCCAGGATCCCAGTATCAGGTCCTGACCTGATAACAATTGGTGGTCTTGGAAATATACCCTTTAAAAAAAATTGGTCTGCACTTGGCGGAGTAATCTATGTACATCCATAAAAAAGTCCCCGACGAATTGAAAACTTCTCTTTTTTTGGAAGTTAGAAAATCTATAAGACCAATCAGAAGCAGTAAGTCTGCTTAGAACAAAAAAATAATTTTGTAAATCAAATATATACATAAAAAAAATACAAACATCCGAATTAATAACCTCCTTCTAAAATTTTAAGTCGGTTAAAAATTAACTCTCGTCAAAACGTAGCAAAATAAACATGTTACGAAAGAAATGGAGACCTACGAGTACACATTTATCAACCCGGAAGTTAACATTAAGACGAGTAAACTGAACCCTTCTCCTTAACAATAGACCTTTGTCAAGCAGAAAATTTACAGCCTTCAAAGGCAGACTTTATTTCATTCATTGTAATATACTACGAGAAATGATTTTGATTTATTTCTAACTGTAACTAAAAGTGCTTCGGATACTCCTACGGATTGTTTTGTATCGTTTGTAGATCCGGATCTAGGAAGGGGAAAGTTAGAAATTTTTTCTAGTACACTAGCATTAGCGACTAATTCAAGGTTGTTACGAATATCCAGGGTAAAAGAGCTTAATGGTGAATGAGAGACGCACAAATAATAAACATTATTTTTTGCAACGCACTAAGGAAATAACTATATCATTACCTATTAGTGACGGCATAAGTTGTCAAATGGTGTAACCAACGATGGGAGATCACACGACCCCAGATTGTGACAACCGAGCGCATTTAAATAAATATAAATTTCACGAGCGACTCGCTCTTGCAAAAAAATAAAAAACAAATAAAATTGTTATTGCGATCACTCTCAAACTCGGTTCAACCGCTGATTTAAAAGTTTACTAAAAATTCAATAAAATCGTTGCAGCCATTTTGGCATACGTAGATACATTAATTAAAATGTTGAACTATAGGTTAGTAGACTGTTAAATTTCATTTTCTGAACCGACAGAGGGCGCTGGGCTAGCAAATAGTGTTTACAGAGCCACTAAAATACCACCTCACGCGTGTCGTTGCGCTTTTCATTTCAAGAATTTTAAAAAACTTTTTTTTTATTTCGAAAAATTGAACCAACTTTTATTACTAAAATTATGGGACTGCATTGAAATGATGCCAAGTGGTATTCCGCTTGCAGGCACTATAACCGTAAGATACTGTTCATTACTTACTGTTTGTCGTCCAATTTAAAGAGTTTTTTATATTTAAGTTGACATAGTTTTAAAATATTATTAAGATTAAAAAAAACGTTTGGTTTTTGTAACTTGAAATAAAATGCGGATAGAAATGGATACTAAAATTTTTTTTTAGTTTTTTTTTTTTTAATAGTTCAAAGCCGACGACCGAGATCACACCACCAAATATCAATATATGTATATCTAGCCACAAATAATTCTGGGAAGTAATAGTATAAGACAAACGACCATACAACGCCCAGCTTAAAACTTCACTCTGTATATATTGTCGTAACATATTTTTTACGCAAATAATTTAAATATTAAAAGCAAATATGAATCCCCACAATAATTTAAACGTTAAAAGGGTCGGAATAGAAAACGAGGTTCGGAGGTTCCACTTAATTAGTCATTTCTTCCGCAGTTCCACAGGCCTAACAATGTTCCCATCCGATTCTAATTCTACCACAGTTAAAGACTTTACAGACCTTTACCTAAAATTGCTGACACATTTTTGGAAAATATTATTTAATTTTCAACCGACTTAAAAAAAGGACGCTTTCAATTCGCATTGTATGTATTTTTTTGTATTTACGACCCCAAAACTTCGGCATTGATGAACCGATTTTATTTTTCTTTTATATGTGAATGAGTGTACTTTCATGTATGGCCCTATAGGATTTTCATCAAAATCGACTTAATAGTTTGGTTTTTAAATCAAAATAAGTGGAATAAACGTGTCATCTAGTAAACGAAATTGCGCATATTTGAAGTCGGTTTGAAAATTTATAGTTTTTTTACATCCTCCACTTCACATGCACGAGACATTTTTCAAGACAATTTTTTCGAGTTCTTATTTTACGAAGTTTCGACGTGATTAATATAAATAATCAGTCCAAGTTACAGCTTTCCAATATTATGAGCCCCAGAGCTAAGCCACGGACAAACAGACAAACAGACGAATATGGCAAAATTATATGGGTTTCCTTGTGAGTATTGAAATTTAACCCAGATATTCGTGTACGTCTGTGTCTGCAATGAGAGAAACAATGCCACAACACAAAAAAGGATTACAATAAGGTTCCGCAGATATTATAGTCCCGACGAAGAGTTTTCAGACAATTCTATTTCCCTCATCTTCCCGCCTCTCACTGTAATGTTCTTAAATAATCTATATAAAGGTACCCTAAAGTTTGCTCCAAGTTTATATTTTAATAACAATAATTTCAAACGAGTCTTTCGTTTGTATCCATTTTATTAACACTGTTGAAACTTCGGCTAAACATTGAAAGTGCTGTTGTTTTCGCGTCTAGACTGATTAAATGAAAGTTAATACCAAAGGACTATAGTAGAGTTCAATATTTTGATATTAGAATATTAAAAGGATATAGAAACTATACGATTTTAATGAAAGCTTAACGTTTGTAAGATTTTATGGATGTTTGTGCATATAACCAATTTCTATCGAAAGAATATGACCTAACATTGCTAGTGCTTGGTTATAAAAATGACAAATTAACCAAGAAAGAAAACCGTTTTAAACTTTAATAACTAGCTTTACTTGTAAAATTTAAACAAAATATTATTTATACTAATAAAATAAAGAGGTAAAATCTGTTAGTTGTTTGTAAGTTAGTATGCCCCTACTTACTAACTTACAAACTTACAAAGATGTGTATTAAGTAACCTTTGAAAGTATTGATCCGTTTTGAAAAATTATTTTTGCGTTATTGAGAATTGTTATAGACTATATTATGTCAAGCGATGATGCGCTCTTTTTGACATTTGGTGTCGAGAATGTAATATGTTTTGAAAATCCATTTTATACGTTTTTAAGTTTTGTCCTATTTTTTAATCGTGAATTTTTCTTGACTGCCGTTAAATGAGTATATAACAATCGTACAAGTTGCAGAATAATTGGTAATAAAATATTTAATAAAAGAAAAAAATAGAACAGAAAATACTACACACAACATAGTATATAAAAATCCTTGAGGATCCGAAAATAAGTCAGACTTTTATTTCAACCTAGATTTAAGACATTTTCTTATTTGATTACGCCGAATCTTTTGTAAGAATTTCAAGAGATGTAACACGGTTTTACCGGAAAGTAGAATTTGCAACTATGTCTTTCTGTATACATCAACGTTTTTCTACGTTTCACATAAGTGATATTTTCACTACTCTCGTGTTTTCACGGTGTAATTTTTAGGAGAGAATTACAATCGGAAGTTTCCTCTCGTAATAGACATAAATCAACTCTGTAACACGGTAACAGTTACCTACGTAACCTTAGAAAAGCTGATGCCGTTAAAACAAAGGCACTGACAGTAAACTCTTTGAGGTGTAAAGCAATGACAAAAAACTTATGTAAATCTTTATGAAAGTCTTACGCGAAAATTACACTCATAAGTTTTGTTCCCAGACTTATTGTTAGAGTAGATTTATTGTCAGTGCCTTATTTTTTGCATTTACAGATTTCGTAACTTCTTACGACGAATTTGTTGCTAGGTTACAGAGGTGATTTGTATCGCTCTCAAGAGTAAAATTTACAAATATAATTCTTGCCTAGAAGCAAAACTTATACGTCATAAATTGCCGACTGCTTGATACACACACACGCGTAATAAACACACGTAAATATTAGTTAATAATGGTACACAACAACTATAATAAATTCTTCTTTTCCACTTAACCCGAGCGAAATTGAAAAACAAAAAAAAATATTCATGACTTTTAAAAGACGAACTATTTTTAAATACATCAACCCGAGCAGTTGAGGTAACCGAGACGGAATCAGGCTCTAATTAAAATCTTAAAGGAGCGACATTTTTTATAAAAAAAAATCTACCTTTATTAGCTCTTACAAAGAAGAATTGTAACAAAAAGAATCTTGGCTCCAACATTCCAAATTGGCTTCGAAATTGGAATAGAAAATGGACTTATTTGAAAATTCGATTAGATAACAATGTCTCAAACGAAATTTAGCTTCGTGGTCACTAAAATACGAATGCTATAAATTGAAACGGCACAATTGAATTGTATTGGGACTGAGAGGAGTGTACTTTACATTTCAAAGTTGTTGGTTTATAATGTATAGCCAAATTACGTTGAACATCTCAATTTATTTCGATACAAGTGCTTAATTTACGAGAAACAGTTTAATTAATGTACTACAATCTCTGTGCAGCTTCTTCCGTGTAAAATGAATGGCAATCAACTTTTGAATTTCTGCTTGTATTTAAAATTAAAATCAGAATATAATTTATGTAAATGCCTTTTCATAAGTAATTATGTAACATCATAACAAAAAAATATTTAATTTAATAAGAGCTTCCAGGATACTACCCATATTTTCTCAAAAAACTTAAATTATTTTTTAATTTAAATATAGCCGATTTCGATGGAATTGTTTATTTTAAGATACCTTTTGACATGTTCTTCTTTACAGTGATTGCATTAATTCCGAGTGAGTAATTCTAAACTTTTTCATGTTTTAAAGTTGATTAAAATTATAAATAAATAAAAAAAATCTCAGAAATTTCTGTATAATTGGGTATAATTGTAACACACAACAGAGGCTTTAATAAAAATAGCAACAAACTAAGCCTATAACAGACACTGTTATTGATTTCGGAACTAAACTGTAATTAAAATGATTTTTACATGCTAACTATCTCGGCTGAAACCATATTCTTTATGACCATACCATACCATATTCTTTTTTTAAACGAAAATCTAAAGAAATATAAAGAAATTATAAAAAAATAAATTAAAGATTGATTGTTAAATGGAATATTCGAAAGTGCTTGAAAAGGTGAATTTAAATAAAATATAAATAAATAAGAATTTGTCTGAAATGAAGTAAATAAAACTACAACTCATACATCTTCTTATATATATTTAAATCAAGATTTCCAGTGAAGAAACGTATTGATCCTGAGTAAATTTCGACGAAAGTACCCCGATCCATCAATGCCTTGGCTAAAGAAACTTATTTTTCAACGTTCATTTAATTAAAGCTTTTAAAAGGCTCTTAATATATCCAACATAGCCTCGAAAAGTATCCATTTCTAAGTAATTTGTTAAATGATTGAGTACATGTGTAGGAAGTTTCGTTCAAGTAAGTTAAAGTACTGATACTTCATTTGAAACAAGCTTTTCTTCACGACTTTTCTCCCGTTGATATATGATATATTTAATATATTGACTTTAATACATTTACTGGCACACAACACCAATTGTAAGTTAAACTAACTATGACTACAATCTATTGTAATATAGCTATTTATAATCTCGCAGCGAGGGAGTCCCTTAGAAATGTTTTTAAACAGGCATACTTACAGTTCCATCTCAATATATTTACAGCAATATTTTGTACATCCATCAAAATATTAATACTTTCGAAAGGAAAAGTGACAAACAATGCATACACACGCGAAGCAAAGATACGCTAAGAACTCCTAGTTTCGGACTAGTTTTGGACAAAGTATACGCTTCTATAATAAACTTCCGGAAACAAAATTAAATTTGCCCCTTCACAAATTTAAAGGTAACATAAAAAAATCGTTAATAGAAAAAGCATACTATTCAGTATATGACTACATTAATTATAAAGCTGCGTGGAATAATAGTGTGTTGACATTCTCGCAGGGTAACTGTAGCTAATTGTATCAAACAATATTGTACAAAAATATTTTTAAAAGAGTAACTACTGAGTTTCTCGCCGACTCTTCTCAGAAGAGTACACATTCCGAGCCGGTGGTAGCTTCACGTGGAATTGACATAGCAAATTTGTAAATTGACGTTTCGAAAGAGCTTGTAAAGGCTTATTTGAATAAAGTATATTTTGAGTTTGAGTTTGAAATCACATACATAGATACCAAGGTCAAATTATAACACCTATTTCTTTGGTTTTGTGTTAAAAATACACGTGCAAAAGGTAAAAATAGAATTGTACCCACTATGACATTACACGGTGTCCTGAACACGTAACAAAAGAGGTTACCCAAGTATTGTCCAAGAGAAACCGAAATGTTTCTTTGATAAAAGGAAGAATTGAATTCTTAGAAGGTGAATAGGTGAATTCCCTTAGCAAAGGTCTCATCGGTATTGCGAAAGCATCTTAACTGGCTACTACGATTCTCAGTACAGCATTCTACCTTTTAACTTTTATATGACTTGAACATGTTATATGGATGCTGATAAGCAATAATGTGTCAACCCACGATAAGTCAGATTCGGAAATATTGATGCATCATGATGTATTAAACATTATTAAAAAAAAATCAAGTTATCTAAATTAAATGAGTACGAAAAAAGTTTCTTAACTTGATATTTCGAGTTTTGAAGTGTGTTATATATTTTGCAATACGCGAAAAACTTTATATTTTAAAAACTTAGATTTTATTAGATAAAACTTTTTTATACCTATCTGCTTTTAATTCATTATGCGTTTTAATAAAATAGATATGTATATAAAATATCTATATAATACAAACTAATTTATTAAGAATAAATTTGACCTCTTTGCACGAAGTCACGGGTGAAAGCTAGTTATATATATATTACAATTTTGATAGAGTCCGTATTCATATTTAGGTAATCGGTATTTATAAAAAATAATATTTAACAAAATTAATACAAATTTCGACATGTCCTTAGTGATACATATATAATAAACTCTCTAATGGAAAACGCGCCTAGGGTCTTATTTTCATCAATAATGAAATTTAATATTTGCTTCAAAGTTAGACCGGTTTTATGGCGAAGCTAGTTACGAGATATTGCACTATCACCGACGATATGGATATTCTCGTGGTATATAGTTCGAAACGTACTTCGTTAAGCTAAAGTGTCGTAAATTCGGTTTATGTTACAATGCATAAATTACATTTGTAAGTTTTACTCTCGTAATTTAAATAAAACAACTCTGTTACCTGGTAATTGTTAGCTAAGTAATCTTACGTAAGCTTTTGCTGTGGAAGAAAACGGCACTGACAGATGATGATTATTTCAGGTGTGAAGCAATAACAAACACTTTGTGTCAATTGAAATAAAACTATATTAAATGGATTTAAATCGCGTATGTTAATTATTTTTATCATCCCGACGTTTCGAGCACTCTGCAGCGTTCGTGGTCACGGGTAGACGGGTCTACGAACCCCGTGAACGTCACGGGTCAAATCCGTTTAATATAGTTTTATTTCAATGAATAATAATCGCGAAAATCTAAGACAACGATACTTTGTGTAAATGTTAAGGAAAATCTGAGAACAAAACTTATTAAGTGTGATTCTCGTAATATAAAGTTCAATTAAAGTACCTAATAATAATTTATTCAGCACTTTATCTGCTAAACTTGAACAAGTTTTATAAATTAAATGAACGAAATACAAAAATGAAAAAAAAACTCGAAACATTATGGATTGACACATTATTACTTATATAATACGCATTATTATTTATTTTTTTATATGCTATATTTTTATTAGGTAACAATTATTTTTCCTCGTGGAACAACGTGTATGTTTAATTCAGGCGCAATTTTAATTCTATTCAAATGAAATTTTGTTTGTTCTCTGTTGTAAAAGTGAAGAAATTATACAGAAATTAAGTCAATTCAATTACCGTTTAAGATAGACTTCCGAGTTTAAACAATGGGTTAAACAATCGTTAGGCGCACGATCGACAAACAGAAAGTTTAATTAAAGCTGTCCTTTCACTCAGACTTCATAAGAACCTCTGTAAATTACAGACAGTCGGCCGACTAAACAATCGCTTCTCGGCTGAATCAACCGTTAATCAATCAATATAAAGTTGATCACTTTGTAAGAACGCGCTATTCACGGAATGTACCAGTCTAGTTTGAAAAAATATTATATAACTAGCTGGTGCTCGCGACTTCGTCTGCGATGTCTGTGATTCCTACGTCGTAGTAGCTTTATGCATGCAAAGTCTCCCCGATCGGTTTAAAATAGACAAAGTTTTATACAAATTGGGGGTAGAATTAATAAAAATCCTTTCCAGTCCACTGGTGGTGTGCGTTGATAGATCACTACGTCAGTCAGTCAGTCAGATGTTATATATATATATATATATATATAACATCACGCTATATGGTTAATTAGTACTTTATTAAGGTTACATTGTACTTAATTATATAACAATCGTCTTCGATGTAATAAGCTGTAGGTATAAAAATAGCCGCTTGAAATATGCAAACAAAATAATAAAAAGACAAACAGATAGACGTCTGTCTATCTGTTTGTCTTGTCTTAGACGGACAGACGGGCAGCAAAGTGATCCTATAAGGGTTCCGTTTTTCCCTTTCAGGCACGGAACCCTAAAAATGAAAAAGTCTGTGGCGCGTTAATAAAAACATAACGCTAGCAGTTTCCACAAACACGATTACGAGAGACGGCTAGTTCATTATTAGAAAACACTTTTTAAATAATTCAATTTGAAATCCCTATTAATAAAATTAAATGTCTTTTTTTCCCAAAAATAAAAAAAATGAAAAAAATTCTAACTCCAATTGCATATATTTTTAAGGATTACTGAAACCCACTGAAACCCATTGAAAATCAAATTGGATTGGAATGAAACGGTAAAAATCTGACGAATCTATCAGGATTTAACTAAAATCTCTATTTCTGGCTTTATAAATGCGTTCGAAATGTTTTGATATTGTTATTTTATAACCATGGGAATTATAGTTGGTATGTTTTTTTTTTCAATATTAAAAAAGATTTTAAACTCTTTTAAGTCTATAAAATGGTATATTTTTATGTTCTTTGGCATTTCGTTATAGTCCAATAACGAATTAGTCTATTTATCTTTTCTTGTCCTATTTAGCAGACAAATATTGCGTATTTCTAGCCACACATGAGAGTTTCATAAGAAATTATCGATCGAATGATTGAACTGAATCATTTTTCATTTAGCAAATTTATAATGAAAAAAATTATTCGAAAATTCGTGTTTATCTTATTAAAGGCAAGTAAAGAAAATTGACTATACGAGTAACTTTTTCTATAAGGCGATTGTTATATTTGTAAGTTTTAGTCTTGTAAATAATATAAAGCAACTATGTAACCTGGTAAAAAATACCTAGGTTCATACGTAAGTGTCAATATATATGTATATGTATGAAAATATTATGAAAGCAAAACTGATAAGTGTAATTTTCGCCTAAAATTGTAATTTACACTAATTATTCAATTTCATTCGTCCTTACTAATATTTTAAACGGGAAAATTTGATGAAACTTTTCAGATAAATAGGTTATAGGAATAACACACGCTATTTTTTACTACTACGCGGACAAAGCCGTGAGCGTATACTAGTTATTAAGAAAAATAAAACTTATTAATTTTGTAAGTTAATTATAAAATATTTGTGTAACTATGAACTTGAATATACCAATATATAGTAAAGTAAGTAAAGTAACAGCCTGTAAATATCCCACTGCTGGGCAAAGGCCTCCTCTATTAAGGAGAAGGTTTTAGAGCTTAATCCACCACGCTGCTCCACTGCGGGTTGGCGGATATGCATGTATCAAAATTTCTTCCGGCACATGCTGGTTTCCTCACGATGTTTTCCTTCACTGCCGAGATGAATTAAAACACAACACTTGAAAAATCAGTGGTGCTAGCCGGGGTTTGAACCCACGATCATCGGTTGCGATCGACGTGTTCTAACCACAAGGCCATCTCGGCTCTTATACCAATATATATTAAAACAAAATATTGAAGGAATTCAGTATACACTTCAAAATTCCAACAATTTCATTAAAATCCTTTTGACTTTATTATAAATAACAAGGATTAACTAAGAGGCTAACAAATAGCTTATTAACATTTTTGTGCGCCATTAATTTGTTAACACAACGGGTGTTCAAATTTACTTTCTACATAGTTTTAAAAACACTTGTACCGCGAATTAATTAGCAGTTTCTGAGGCGGAAATGCAAAAAAGTTGAGTAATTTATATAACGGATAATAATTATTTTTATTAACATTTTATTAATCGGTGCAATGGTCATACCTGTTGTCAAAAGGAAAACTACTCAAACTTGAAATATCGTCTGATGATTTTCGGCCTCCTGTATAACGTAAGTTACTAAAATATCTAAAACTAGTTAACCCTTACGGTTTTTGTGTTTATGGTTACTACTTCGCTCCTGTGAGTGATACAATAAAGGCTATAACATTCCTCAAAGGTTATCCAACGCAAAAACAATTTTTGAAATCGGAAGAGTAGTGTCAGAGTATACCCCCTACATACAAACGTACAAACAAATTTTACCTCTTTATAATATTAGTATAATTAAAAAAATCAATGTTCGACAGACACGTTGGCACAGTGGTCACTGCAACTAACTGTAGCGCTAACGGTCGCGGGTTCGATCCCCGCTCACGGCAAATGTTGTATTGGCCATACGGATATTTGTCGTGGTCTGGGTATTTGTGTTAGTGTTGTGTGTGTTCGTTTGTATGTTCGTCTCTTATGCACTGTCATACCTTACATCCAATAGGAATAAAACTTTGCTAACCCATTCTTTGCGAGAAGGTCCTACGCATAGTATCATAAATAATCTATAAATTAACGATCACATCATATCAAAAATAATTTAAGACGGTATACCGGGCAATCGTCTTAAATTATTATTATTATTAGCATTAATGTAGATTTTGTTATAACAAAATCTACATTAATGCTAGCGAAGCCGCGAACAAAAGCTAGCATATAATATACTAGAATTCCGTTCACGTCTTCATCCGCGAGGAATTCGGCCATAGCGCGTACTCCACATTCCCACTGGGACTGTACATATTATCGGAATTAAAATTAGCTTATGTCCTGTAAAAGGATGTGAATTAATAATAAAAAAATAAAAATATAATAATTACATTATATATTTTAAATTTTCGCGATTTATACTATTCATATTTAATATAACGGGTATAATCGCGATAACTAACGGTAGTAATACTTTTTTTATTGCCCGACGTTTCGACGAAGTTCCATCCATCGTGGACACGAGATGACTTATGAAGAGTCAGGTCGTGACTACGACGGAAACGTTATCGCGATAAAACCCGTTATATTGAATACGAATGTGAAATACATATCTGTAAAATTTTATTGTAATGTGCAAAATAGTTTTTTTAAGTTTATTCGTTAAAAATATACAAATATTTCGTCTTTTTAATATTAGTAAATTCCTTAAAATTATGTCTCTCATTAATACCAAAGATAAAAACTAAAATGTTAACAGATTGCTTTGCTTATTAATTATCGAGTTTCTTGCCGGTTCTTCTCGGTAGAAACTACATTCTACCGAAAGCAACCGGCAAAAAACTCGATACCGATACTCGAATACTCGAACCGGTGGTAGTTTCATTATTGATGTAAATATTTTTTTATGTATTGACGATTAAAAAATGCTCGAGAGAGCCTACTCGAATAAAGTATATTTTGATTTAATCATTATTGTTAGCCATTAATTTGTTCACACAAAGTTATTTAAAGCTTCTACATCGTTTTATAAACAACTTGCACCGCGAATAAATGAGGCGTTTCTTAGGCGAAGGTGCAACAGAGTTTAGTAATTTATTTAACCGGTCGAAAGTGGCTCTGTGGTTTTGGCTCGAAACAAGGGTTGCTGAACGAAATTAGACTAACCTATATGAAACTGTGTAAATATTTACTAGTCTTGGCAAAATTGACAATTGTAATTTAATTTAAAATTCGCTTTTATTTACTCACTTACTGCCCATCGCGGTTTCCCTTGCTTAAATGGTTACTGTTTTGAATCATAGTGTGATGTAATATAGCCTACTACCACTAACTAAATTCATCTCGAGCTCGGCGGTGAAGGAAAACATCGTGAGGAAACCTGCATGTGCCGGGAGAAATTCTGACACGTATATATACCAACCGCCAACCCGCAGTGGAGCAGCGTGGTGGATTAAGCTCTAACCCTTCTTATTAATAGGAGAGGAGGCCTTTGCCCAGCAGTGGGATATTTACAGGCCGTTACTTACTTACTTACTACCACTAACCTCTCTCAATAAATGAACTATCATATAAGCATTAATATTATTATATAAAAACTTTTCGACTCTAAACTAATTTCGTTAAATAACCGTATAACATATGGATGCTGATATGCAATAATGTGTCAATCCACAAAAAGTTAAATTCAGAGATATTGATGCATTTTGATACTGCATCACCTATTAAACATTAACCAAAAACATTTGAAGTCATATAAACTAAATAAGTACGGGAAAAAGTTTCTTAATTAATTGTTTCGAATTTCAAGTGCGTTACATATTTTGCAATTTAAACAATAATCTCAAAGATTTGAAATAACTTTTCAGTAGATAATATATTAAATATATCAATCTGCTTTTAATTCATTATACCATTCATCAAAAAAATAAAAGAAAAGGGGGATAAATATTTCGTTAAACAAATTTGTTAAGAATAGGTTTGACGCCATTTTCTTAAAATAAAGTCCGTGTGGCTAGACAGAGTATTGCTTATATGAAATAGCTTTAAAAAAATTGCGCCAACATACGATGTCATAAAAGCGTGCATAGGAGCCTTATTGCTTAAATAAAGCTATATTTGCACGCGTTTACGATTTTTTTTTTACTATCAGCGTCATGATTTGTGTATTAGTCTGCTATAAAGCTGAAGAAATAAAATTTACACGTTCAATAAACTGTTTAGAACGTTCAATACTTCGTTTAATCAACCGACTTAAAAAAAATGAGGAGGTAATTCGTAGTGTATATTTTTTTAATGTTTGTTATCTCGTAACTGCGTAATTTATTACCCGTTTTATTTATTTAATTTAATATTCATGTTACTTCCAAATTGATCTCATAGCAATGAAAAAACGTTGAGTAGTTTGGTTTTAAAATCGAAATAACTGATATAAGTAGCTTCTCCAAGTAATTAGTAATTAATACAAAAACAAAAGAAAACAAAACACTAATTAATTAATTAATTTACCACCGGTTCGGAATGTAGATTCTACCAAGAAGAACTGGCAAAAAATTCGATAGTTACTCTTTTTAAAAGTTTTACGATGGGTACATACATTTATGAGTTATAAATATATTAAATACCCTGTGTGAATCCAGCTTATACAATCCAAGCATCTTTATCATCTATATAATCTTGAACAGAATAATATGCTCTAGCTACTAAGGACTTTTTAATATGTATTTTAAATTTTTTTCTGTAAACTGTAACGCTTTCTGTGGAATTTTATTATAAAAACGAATACCTTGCCCCAAGAAGGTAACATTGACTTTGCGGAGTCGAAACTTTAAAATATATATATTAGTATTTTTAAGTGTACTCAATTCCACACTCTTTCGTCCGTAAAAATTTCGTGAAAAGGAGTACAAAGTTTTTACTTTACATATTAATATATAAATAATGTACATTTTTTTAAAATAAATATTATATTACAATATCCTCACCCCTTAATTTAAAACGACTTGAATTAAGGCTTATCACTGATTAAATATAACATAACGAAGACGTATTACTATTAAGTGGGAAAGCTTGACTTCACATTGTTTGACGAACGAGTATATTAAATTCAGGCAACTTAATATTGAGACATACATCCATCCCGTTCATAAATCTTAAATTAATGTAACAGGGTAATTGCTAAACATTGTGGCTATCAAAATTTATTTATTTATTAGCTATGGTACATAAAACAGGTAAAAACTATTAAATACAATCAAATATAAATGCTCGTAGTTCTGTGACAAAGTTTAAACCCTTAAGTGTACACATCAAGACATTTTTTTAAATGCAATTACATCACATGTTTCTTACTTACACATAAATCAAAGTTTAATGAAGTTAATATGCAAAACAATTTCGAAAAACGTAAAGTATACATACAATACATCAATAAAACAGTGACAATTAATGTAAAAGTGATAAGGTTAAAATTGAACGATTATTTTCGAATTATTATCTTAAAATTCTGAACGTTGGTACTTAAAAATATAAAGATTGTGATAGCTCTAAGGTGTTCTTTTGTACTCAAGTGTCAGAAATGTTATAGAATTTTTCATAGTAACTTTTTTCAATCTACATGGTCCTGATACTAGCGTCTTGCATCCAGCACGCCAATTGCAGTAAGCTACCGTTCCGCAACACGATAGAATTTGACAGTTGATTTTTGAAAAAGTTTTTTGATATGGTTTGTTAGTGCGAAAAAATATGTTTGTATCGAATTATCTTTAGTCTAATGTCTCATTCTTTCTCTTCCCTAATCTAATATAGTGATCCCTTTTCGGTTTCATCTGTCATCTTTACCTCTATTTATTATTATTATTATTTTATTTCTATTTCAACTCATCTCAGCTATCTCTATACCAAATTTCATTTAAACCTGTTCAGTAGCTTACTCGTAATTGCGTAATATACAGACAGAGTTACTTTCGCATTAATAATATAAGTAAAGATAATGTTTCCGTTGACAAAACATACAATTGCGGAATTCTCGCTTTAATTAATTAGAGAAGTAGTTGCCTGAATTTCACGTCATTGTGTCCGCCCACAACTGCCGACATTCATTACCGGCTGCTGTTTTAGCTTCACCGGTACGAAGCATATTGTTCAACGGTCCATTCACAATTTTCGTGTAAAAGTACCAAGAACACATTTCCGGTTTTTCGGATTACAAAGTAAAATTGCTGATATTTTTTGAGAAATTTTCGTACACTTCATTTTTTAAAAATTGAAAATGTAATTAGGTATGCTTATTTCTTGGAAACTCATTTGTTTTTGGGATGAAAATTCACTTAGTTGAAATATGTCAATATAAAAAAAAAAATAAAGTAATACTAAACTTAAAAAAAATAGTAATTTTGTTTACTTCTATGACATATTTATTCTTAAAACTAAAGTACTGAACTGATTTCGATAAATATTATATGGGACCAATCGGAGAATATACCCTATCAAACATGAAAAGAATTATCTAAATCAGTCTAGCCGCTTTTTAGTAATCGGTGAACCTCCTCCTTTGTTGGAAGTCGTTTAACAATTATAAACAATACAGTTCTTGAGAGCATGCAAGGTTGTTACTTTTTACGCTGTAACTTAAAAACGAAAGAATTATATGAATTTGATATTATTAGTTAAATAACCAAAAACGAACACCTTTATCTTGATATATAACTTTATTAAAATAAAATAAATGTAGCACACGTTGACTTAAACGCTCCAATCCATCAATGCCCGACCTTAATCGTAATTTTTCAGCTTCCTTCAATTAATGCTCCTCGTAAAAATGACCTTTTCAAACATGACATGCAATATATTCAAGGCTTCGAATTCGGTTATATTTTTAGTATGTTAAATTGTTTTTATTCTAGCTGTCCCTTGCGGTTACACTCGCTGTGGTTACTGCTTCGCTCCTATGAGTTGTAACGTGATGTAATGTGGCCTATAGCCTTCCTCAATAAATAAATTATCAAACACAAAAAGATTTTTTCAATTCGAAATAGTAGTTGCTGAGATTAGCGCGTTTAAACAAACTCTTCAGCGTTATTATATTAGTATAAATAGATTGTATTACGTGAACTTTCTTTGGGTTTACATAAACTTGGGTACCTGTTCCTGTTAGGAGAAGACATACGCTCTTAAAAGTGTTGACTAATTTTTAACCGTCTTAAAAAAAGGACAAGGGACTTGATTCGTCGGGGACATTTTTTATATGTTTTCATCGATTACTCTTGTCGGAGTCGGTTAAATTTTTTTTTGTTTGTAAGATCATAGTCATCCATTAATACAACATAATTTTCACCAAAATTTGTTTAGCTGTTTAATTACATAATGAAAATAACTGTTTTATGTTGCTTTAGAAGACAGTTACACTTTTTTAATAATACTTGTGACGATTTCTGTTTGTTCTTATGTGGTCAGTTATTAGCTGTAATTAGAATTGAAACGTGACACTGTATTTAACAAGTCAGTCTTTCTATTCGTTCCGCTGGTAGATTAATATTATGTAAGGAAATTTTTAGTACCTAACTAAAATTAATTCATTTGTTATGAAATCTCCAAAATTACGTTGCGTACATATTCTTTGTTACGTATTGTATATTCATTCTTGTGATATAAGATCTGTATAAAAACGGATTTTGTAAAAAACTTTCAAGGTGAGTTTTCACGTTAAATTTGTGTTTAAATTCACCTCTTGCTCGGCGGTGAAAAAATCGTTAGGAAACCTGCATGTGCCAGAAGAAATTCTAGCATATGAATATCCAACCCGCAGTGAAGCAGCCTGGTAGATTAAGTTCTAAACCTTCTCATTAATAGGAACAGTGTGACGTATACAGGTTTTTAGTTGTTTTTTTTTATTATTTTAATTATGAAACTATATGTAACACGAACTAAAATTAAATTACTTTTTATATTTTTCGGATATATAAAGCTTTTGTTATTCTCTTCCTTATTTCTCTATTTCAATAAATATTTTCTCCTTTTCGCAACAGATTGGGTGATTACTTGATACCGCGAGTATTCAAACAAAGCGTATATTCCTTTGGTAAAAATAACGATTGAATTTTCTTGGAACGTAAAATCTTCTGAGCAATGCAATACGAACCACGACTAACGTCTGGTTCACTGGCGATATTGTAAAGTTCGAAAACAATACAGTCGCCTTAACAATTCCCTGTACGAAAAACCCGATTCAGGTTTTATTTCAAGCTCATACGATATTCTAGTAATGATTTTTATATTGAAACTTTAACTTTGGTTTGAGAATTTTAAGTAAGTTTCATATATACGAATACTTTTTCTACTCAAACTCCTAACGAGTGTACCCACCTGTAGACAGATCCTACCATAGTTTTATAGTAATATATATGAATGAACTTTCGGAATGAATTTAACCATTATGTCTTGCTTACTCGTAAGATTTTTTTAACACATAGTTATAAGATCATCTTTGCATGCTCTTTGTGAACCTTTTTTGAGTGCATATCTATATTTATTTTACAACCGTTGTATGCATTAACGTATAAAGAAATAAATTATCAACATAAAACTGAAGAATTCGTAAGTTTGCACGTGCATATTTCGAAAATCATCCCTGAGATTTGAAAAATTGCTTCTACGTTAGATAACTAATAAAAAATTTAGATTCATAGAAGCAAAGCACTAATTGTAAGACGGGAATTACATTTGTAAGTTTTACTCTCGTGAGTGATATAAAACAAGCCTAGTTACAGATACGTCGCAAGTAGTTACGAAAGCTGTGTATGTCAAAAACAAAACACTGACTGTAAATTCTTTCAGATGTAAAGATTGACAAGAAACTTCTTTAAATCTTGATGAAAGTCTGAGAGCAAAACTTATAAGAGTAATTCGCCCCTAGCATCAACTAATCTGGCAAACCAAAATGTAAGGTGCATATAACCGCATCACAGAACTAGTTTATACAATAAAGGGGTAAAGTTAATAAGAGGTAATCTTTTAAAGTACTGATTCGATATGAAAAAATATTTTTGCGTTAGATAGCCCATGTATTAAGAAAGATTATAGACACGCTGCGACATATAGGAGTGAAGCAGTAACCATAAACGCGAGTGAAACTGCGAGGGGCAACTAGTAAAATATAAAACTGCATAAGAAACTTATTTAATACCATCACTAATATTCTAATTCTCTTAAACTTATTCTTAATATTAAATCAAAGACCACACACCAATGTCACTAGTTACAACTAATAAATACAAAACTATAAAATTTATGGCATAGAAGCTATCCATTAAAATGCCGTTAAAACTAGCGGAGTGTGAAGTTAGGGTAAGGTTTTGATTAAAGGGATCAACTTATACGCAATTTCGCTTCGGTAATTAAGCTGTGACTACAGTGTGTGTACTCGAATCACTCAACCATAATGTTACAAGATTTTATAATAAGGGTCTAAAAATATCAATTTCTAGTAACAAGATAAATTAATTTAAAAAACTGGTCAAGTGCGAGTAGGACTCGCGCACCGAGGGTTCCGTACAGAGGGTTCTTACTTAGACCTAAAGTGCACATTTGCGATAAAAATTAGTCATCAAAGGGTCCACTAACGGACGCGACGTCTCAGCCCTCCCTAAACTCAAACCATTTGTAGCCGCTTTAGCCATATTGGCTAGAATTAATAGGTATATAAATAAAAATAGTTGGTCAATTACGAAAATTAAATCTTGAAGATTTTTCCGCTTTTTAATTACCTTGTGTACCTTATCGTTGTCTTAGATTTTCGCGATTATTATTCATTGAAATAAAACTGTTTTAAACGGATTTAAATCGCGTATATTATTTATTTTTATCATCCCGACATTTACTTTGCAGCGTTCGTGGTCACGGGTAGACTAATATCATGTTTTTCAATGGCAGTTCTCCTGGTATCGCATCATCAGCTCCACTTCACCGTATACATTGTGCCGAAAATAAATTGCTTAGCAATCATATTGAAGCAATCAAATCGCAACACGTAAAATACTCGTTATTAAGTGGTTCCGGTACCCATTTGTAATCTTCATCATCAGCTCCACCTCATCAAATGTAGCTTTTCGTGAGCAAATGCATGAGTTACTGTCAAAAATACCTAAATCGGTAAAGGTGTGCCTATAATATGTGAAGATTACCCTCGATTTCTCCAGGATTCCATCATGAGATCCTGACTTCATGACAATGGGACCAAATTGGAAGAATACCCTTTAAAACAAAAAAAAAATTGAAAATCGCTTCACAAATTACGGAAAAATCGGTGTAAAAATATAAAAAAATACATACAGCCGAACATAAAATCTCCTCCTTTTTCGAAGTCGGTGTAAAAATAATCAATTATTATATACATAATTACATTTTATTTTATTCTTGTTTTATTTTTATTTATATTCTACTACACTCCACTTCCACTACACTACGTTCGTAAAATATTTAGATTTACATTATCAATCAAAGTATATATTAGTGTTGCCAAGACGAAAATAAGTAGTCCCTAATTCGAATAAAACTAATTGTTTTTTTTTTTTTTTAAACTTATATTACTAATAACCAGAAGACTTACATGTATTATCTACACAGTAGTAAGAAGTAAATTAATTTACTCGATTTGATTGAATTTAGTTTTTAAATTTTCGAACTAAGTTAATACGAGTACTTAAATCAAATTGTGTGAAGCTTTTATATGTAATGTAAATTATGTAATGACGATAAAATTAACGATAATTGATGATGAAACTTTTAAAGGAATAGTTTATTTTATTATTTTTAGCGCGTTTAAATAATATTTTTTATTTATTATTACTTTATTCTTATATTTAGAATAATTGTAACTAACTTTTTCATGAAAACAATAAGATTAAATATTTATTTGTCAATAGGCTGTTTGCTTATTGCGAAATTAATTGTTATTTGTACTTAAAATATTTGGACAGTTTTAACTAAAATTTTAAATTTTAAAATGATGTTACCTCTAGTAACATTAATCGAGAATTTTATCTACGTAATGTCATAATATTGTCCAGAGATGGCGCAGACTGTACGCTGAATCGCATTGCGTTGTTCATAAAGGTTTGCTGCCCCTATGTTTTCGTTTTGATACAAATTTCTCCTCATTGATTGTAAAATTGTTTTTTGACCGTGATCAACTTCTATGTTAATTTGTTTTAAGTACATAAAATTCTAATTCTAAGATTATATTATTTTCCGCTTGATACGCTCTATTATCTCACACACAAACTTAGTTTATTTTCCAAAAATAATGCGTTTTTAATTAATTGGATACGTATTGATTTATAATTTAGGTTTTGTTAACAGCTTCAGTGAATGCAGCTCTGAATATTTGATATAATTTACAACTTGATACATTTACGCGTTCCTGAGAAAAAGGTTGAAAGACAGATGTACAGACTGACCGACACACGAATTTTTTCCATTATTTATACTATAAGACCATGGCATATTCCTGAGAAAAAAGTTGAAAGACAAACTTACAAACAGACACACATACATACAGAAATTTACAGTTTTCAGATTTTTTCCTTTATTCGTACCATAAGATCTTACTTCTTGCCAAATTTCGTCTTGCTAGGTCAATGGGAAGTACCCTATAGGTTTTGATTCCCTTGCGAAAACGCAAAAATGGTCAAAATATTCGACATATTTGCCATTATCTTTTGATTGCGTTGACTTAGAACTTTAATATTTTCACGGCCGCATGTCATCGTAGACTTGAGTATATGATATTAATTTCAACATGATACGTCCATGCATTTCTGAGAAAAAAGGGTTGACATCCCGACAGACAGACAGACAGACAGACAGACAGACAGACAGACAGACAGACAGACAGACGGACAACAAAGTGATCCTATAAGGGTTCCGTTTTTCCTTTTAAGGTACGGAACCCTAAAAATCAAAAAATTGGCTTCGAATCAAGAACATCCGCAGTCAACAGTACATTATCAATATCAGTTCTAACCATGAGTCTATAAGTGAAAATCGTTACTAAATTTAAATCGTTGCAAGTCTTAAAAGGATTAAAGGTTTTGTAAAACTTAAAAATTATTTTTAAATTTCAACATTATTTTTAAAATTCAACGATACCTCATTGGACATAGTTCGTCGATTTTAATTATTTTCTTTTTTATAACGGCGTCCAAAATCCGCCATTTTAATTTTTCCAATTGTTTAGGTTTCTATGACATTTAGGTACGTCGTCTGAGTATAACAAACGTATTTATTAAATCGGCAAGTCAATTGACGAGCTCGTCAAAGTTAGAAATGAGTACAAATTTTTAATGGTATGAACGTAATATCTATAGTTATAAAAATATATATTTTTTTTTAAGAAATAAAAGATTATATATTAAACTATTTACATCTTAATTAATACAAAAAAAAATAAATAAATAAAATACATACAAAAAAATATTTTGTATGTATTTTTATGTTTTTTTTTTTATAGTTCTGTTATATAAATAATAATTAATGTTAATAAATATATATTGTGTAAAAGTCAACATGGCCGACGTAAACTGTTAAATAGGCGCACCGTTTTGACCTCATGTGGCCTCAACAGTTTGACGGATTTTGGAGTGCAAGGTGAAGTTATTAGGTACTCACGTTTTTAATTTTAAATTTGTATTATATTGTTTAATATGCATTTCCCCCTTTATTTTCTATATTACTATATTATTATTAAAACCATTAAAATAAATATTTTATTTATTTATATTGCAAATGATATAATCTATATATATATATATATATATATATATATATATATAATACATTTTTTTTGTATTTTTCTAATTCAACATAACAATCTATCCTTAATAGTCCACGCGTAATTTCAAAGCCTAAAAAACAAAAGGACAAAATCCTTCTACACATATTTCAACGCATTCATTTCCATGCCACTTCTATTATGTTCTTTGTTCCAGCACACCTTGTATGCACAAAACCTTACTTATTTCTCTTTATTCAATCGGGCAACGCTCGTACGGGGGCTCAGTTTGAGTTATTGCCGCAAAATAAATTCTATAAGAAAATATGACGCGTAATTTCCTTCGCAGCAGTACGTTGTTTATTTTTCTTTGTATATAGAAACTCGTATTTTATCGTATAACTAACAAAGTTTTGAATTCTAATATATTGTGAATTTATTATTTTATACTATTTATTATACAAGTTGTGCTCTGCGGTTTCTCTCGCGTTAATATGAGGAAAACCCTAATAAAATATTTTCCATACTTTAACCGTTTCCGCAGCGCACGAAATTGAAGAAATCTCATCTGAATATATGTAATTCCAAGGCTCTGACTGACTGACATAGTGATCAATGAACGCACATCCCAAACCACTGGACGGATCGGGTTAAAATTTGACATGCAGGTAGATGTTATGACGTAGGCATCCAATAAGAAAGAATTTTGATTAATTCTTCCCCCAAGGCGATAAATAGAAGATGAAACTTTGTCAATTTGAAACGAATCGAGCTGAGACTTTGCATGCATAAAGCTACTATAACGTAAGCATCACAGACATCTCAGACGAAGTCGCGAGCACCAGCTACTCATAAATAGTTTTTCAATGATACTTCGCTCCTAATGGTCGTAACGTAATGTTATATAGTCTATTTATGTGTTATATAGTATGTTTATATTCTTTATAAATGGATTTTCCGATAAAAAAAGATTTATCAATGCGAACCAATGGTTCCTGGGAAAAGCGCATTCAACCAAACAAATTAACAATAAGCTCTTTAGGCTTATAATGATAGAGATAAGACGTAATTATGCACTTGTCCTATCTTCAATTAAGTACATGACCTTAATCATAATGAAATTGATGCCTCGTGGATATATTGACGGAAGATATTTTATTATTTATAAATCCGTCTACACAGCGAATCGCCTATAGCCTATAGCCTAGCGTTCTATATAAGCGGACGCGATGCGGCGCGGTGCGGCGCGAAAGCCATAATCAGTTTACATCTGCTGAAGTGGCCTACGTAACACAGAAACACGAGCGCGGGGCGGCGCGGCGCGAAATGTATCGAACGTGACAGTTGCCTTGATATTTCCGCGCGAATGAGTTGCGGTGCCGTCGTCCGTACGTGACTGTTCGGAAACATTACCGAACACATAGTACAAGACACATCGCGATGCATCGCTTTAATTATACGTAAGACGTTACCTTAGACACAAAACACAATCAATCTAACTTCATTTTAATATTAGTAGCTGAACTGTCAAAGTAAGCATGTAACAGATTCCTTACTTTTAGAGCCAAAACACAACCTCGACGCGATGTCGCGCCCTGGCACGTTACCTGTGTAAATGTGTATGAGAACGTTTGTATCAGTTGTAAGTTTTTTCAAATACTTACTTATTTGTACAATAGAGTAATATTTGGACGCTGATATGCAATACTGTGTCAACCCACACGAAGTTCATTTTGAGAAAATGGCGTCTAAAGATGTAAAACCAATTCTTAATCAATTTGTTTATTTTGATAAAATGTATAATGAATTAAAAAGCAGATTAACATTTGTAATGTGTTATCCAATAAAAGGTTTTTCAAAAAATTGAGATTATTGTATAAATTGCAAAATATGGAACACACTTGAAATTTGGAACATTGAATTATTTTTTTCCGTATTTATTTAGTTTAAATGACTTGAATTCATTTTTAATAATATTAAATAAGTGTCGCTGAATTAAAATACATCAATATCTCCAAATGCATCTTTTCGTGGGTTGACACATTATTGCTTATCAGCATCCATTTATAAGGCAAGAATTACATAATTGCCTAGGTTTCCTTACGAAAGCTATTGCTATCAAAAATTATATCATTGGCAGCAATTTCTTTGAGGTGTAAAGCAATGACAAACACTTTATGTAAATCTTTATTAAAGAATCTTAGAGTAAAACTTATAACTATAATTCTCCCCTAATATTAGTATTCTCTGTTTATCTGTTTGTTTATTGTGTAGGGGAAAACAATTTGAAGACACTATGAATTACAAAAAATATTCAAAATAAACATTTTACGCAAACAAAGTCCCAGAAACCAACTAGTATTGTATAATAGCCGTTATCTGATATAAGAATATATTTTTAAGTCGGTACTTACTATATCTTCACGTTAGAATACCTAAGAGTGCAATATGCGGCATGGTGATTCCGCTTTTAAAATGTGAATAAGAAAATGTGTTCAAGTAGATAAAATCGTTCTTAGCTTTGTTTTCCAAAAAGGTTAGCTTATTTTGAAATATTATAATAGAAAATTTTCTTAGAAAATAAATTTTAAATGTCATATTCTTATAAAAGAAGCATTTTTCTGTGCCATTAATTTAATGATGGGTTCATTCAGCAGAGAGAGATTATGGCGTGTAATTATTAAGTTCTTATGGTTCTTGATGCTTACCACATAAGTTTTATGGTGCATTTTTATTACATTGTCACTCATGCTACCCAAATAACTTGTTCTATTAAAAAGTACTAGTACAAAGCAATTGGATGATTTAACCCAAGTGTAACAAATAAACAAAGGCTTTCATAACACCGAAGCTAAAAATCACGTTTAAAAATAAATCACATTTGGACGCTAATAATCAATAATGTGTCAAGCCACACGGACTTCGTTTTGAGAAAATGGCGTTTACAGATATCAAACCAATTCTTAACAAATCTTTTTGAAGACGTATGTATTTCTTTTCTTTTTTGATAAAAGGTAAAGTGAATTAAATAGAGATTGATACAATAAAAACTTTTATCCAATACTAAGTTTTCAAATATATGAGATTATTCTATAAAACACAAACTATGGAACGCACTTGAAATTCGAAACAATAAATTAAAAAAAAAAAATTCCATGCTCATTTAGTATTGATGACTTGAAAATTTTTTGAATAATGTTAATTATGTAAAATACATCAATATCTCCGATATCCACTTTTTGTGGGTTGACACATAATTGCTTATCAGCATCCATTTATAGGGCACATTTAGTCCCAATAATTAGTAGCTATTCCTTATTCCTCGAAATACGCAAAATACACAAAGAAGTTTAAAACAATTCGTATAAAATATTTCGCAATAGTAAACCGTTTTTGCAATGAATTTAATTACGAGACTGCAATTTAAGTTTGCGTTTTGTTTCATTAATAAAAACAGCGGCAAGAACTCGAATAAATGAGGAATTTATTCAGCAGCGAGATGCAACGAACTTAAGCTATTTATTCGAAAGTGTTGGCGCGCCGATTGTGGTCTGTCTTCGCATTTCGAGCTAAATTTGAAATATTTTAAATCATATTTTTTTTCAGGAAGTAAAGAGAATGTTGAAATACTAAACATTTTGGAACGTAGAATTCAAAGAATGTTTTATGAGTAAAACTTTTTTAAACAAATCTGATTGCATTTGTAACGTACTGTAGAACGTTGGTATTAAAAAAATACATATCTTAAAAGCAGACACTATTAATCTACACACATTAATATGACAATTCTATCGAATTTGCTGGTTCTCCTCGGTAGAATCTACATCCCGAACCGGTTGTAAATTCATTATTGATGTAATTTTTTTGCATGTATTGACGATTCAAAAGTGCTCGTGAGAATCTACTTGAATAAAGTATATTTTCATTTTTAAATATATTGAATAATTGATTTAATAACAATTGATATATATTGTAATAAAATCCTCGATAAAAAAACATATTTTTTAAAATTATATCTGTAAGTTTTGCTCTCGTAAGCGATAGAAAAATCTCCGTAACTTAGTAACAGCAACGACATAAGAAGTTACGAAAGCTATGTATGTCAAAACTAAGGCACTGACTGTAAATCCTTACAGGAGTAAAGCGATGTAAAACTTATGTAAATCTTTATGAAATTCTGAAACATTTTGACGCAGTTCAATTATTTCATTTAGCGTTAATAATTATAGATTATTCAACTATAATTCCTTTAAAACTATTATTATCAATCAATCAATTAATAACAATCAATCTTTAGCATTGAAGTCTAATTGCTGTGTGAATAACGACTCCAATGTCATAATCAATTAACCAAACAATGCTATTCACTGACTATTAATATATATCCATTATGGTTAGGCTCTGAACTAATCTGAATCGTTAGATAAAATTATAACGTAAGAAACATTTGAAGTGTACAGTTGTGTACCATATACCACCTACTCAGTTAATATTTGAATAAACAATACTATAAATGGATGCGGATAAGCAATAATATGTCATCCCACAAAAAGTCTAATTCGGAGATATTGATGAATTCTGATTAGGCGTCACGTAATTAACATTATTCAAAAAAAATTCAAGTCATCAAAGCTAAATAAGTGAAAATGTTCTTATGTTAATGAATATTGAAGTGTGCTCAATATGCAATGCAATATATTGTATATGCAATGATCTGATGTATCTGAAAAAGTTATTAGTAGATAAACTAGTTATTATACCGATCTCCTTTTACCAAAATAGAAAATAAAACTGGATATCGTCGGGGATATTTCAAAACCGAGTATCTAACTTTTCCTATAAAGTTAAATTTGAATCAAATACTAAATCCCATTATTGATAAAAATAAGGCTTATGGGCATTTTCCATTGCACAAAAATGGACCTTATAGTGAAAGCTAGTTACGCGGTTTTGCTCTATCACCGACGATATATTCTTCAAACAAATATGGATAGCCTTTTTATTGAGGAAGGCTATAGGCTATATTATATCACACTGCGAGTAATAGAAGCAAAATAATTGCATTTTTTTTAATAAATATCTTCAAATAGACATATTTCATTTAATAGTGATCAATAAAATATCTAAACCTTTTGTAAAATAAAAATAATAAAATCTATTTTTAATTTAAAAATAGAACGTATAATCTAAATCGATTATTATATGATTATATTTTCTTAAAAACTCTATATAAAATAATTGATTTCACTCTCAGACTCCCAGAATAACAACTCAAGTTTTTTAATCTAGTTTAAATTAGTTACTTAGTCTTATTTTAGGTCATTTTCTTGCCCTTGTTCAAGTATTATAAAAGATAGTGAAGTAAATTTCTAAAAGTAAGTTACCACGGCTGTGAGCGGTACAGCTTAATTTATTTACTCGCTCGGCTTGACTTCCCGGAAAAATAAACTGTGGACTAAATGAAAGGTGAAAAAGTTATTTTCGTTTTCAATTAAATTATAAGTTTCAAAGAGTTATTTAAACATACAATGTTTTCCCTGAATTTAATTGCAGTTGAGCATTACTATACGTACATTAAATTCGTAAATATTTCGCTTCTAGCGCTCTTTCGAAAGTTCTGAGTTAACAAACATTAATTAAAACATACACTACTAATTGGACGCTGATAAGCATAATAAATAATAAACGCATCACACTCAACGGCCCCCATTAGGGTCGCGTGACCTTGTGTCGGGGGTCCGGAAACATACACAACACTAACACAAACACCCAGACCGCGACAAACATCCGTATGGCCAATACAGACATTTGCCGTGAGCGGGGATCGAACCCGCGACCATTAGCGCTTAAGTCAGTTGCAGTGACCACTGCGCCAACGTGTCTGTCAAATAATGTGTCAACCCACAAAAAGTCAAATTCGGAGATATTGATGTATTCCGTGAATTCGTTACATGTATAACATTATTTAAAAAAACTTCAAGTCATTTAAACTTAATAAGTACACAAAAAAGTGTCTTAATTTAATGATTAAACTACTAAAGTGTGTTACATTTTTTGCGATATCCAATAATATCATATATCTGAAAAATTTATTATTAGATAAAACTATTGATTAAGAATAGCTATGATATCTTTAGTCGCCATTTTCTCGAAATGGAGTCCGTGTGGCTTGACACGGTATTGCTTATCAGCGTCCAATTGTGAATCTCCCCTTTTTAGATTTCGGTTAAAAATATATGTAAGATCGAAATATCGTTTGATCGCTATACAAAATAGTATTAACGAGGAAAATAATTACTTTCAAAACTAGATATCAAAATGCCGCTCTACATATATGTCGTAACTAACAATCATTTATTCACATACATCAACTAACAACAATGCATACCATAATAATTTTACAATTAACAATACAATAAAACATTCGTTATTATATTTTATATAATATTCACAGTTACAGTTTTCAGTTTTAGAAAAAATGGAATTTTTCAGTGAAAACCGTATTTTCAAAAATTTAATTTTACAATAAAAATATTTCTTACAATATCTATTGTCTAAATCATTTTAAAGTGTAAACATATTTATTACAGTTGGCTTTAAAATATGTTGTCTGTCCTCCTGTACAAAAATTAACCTTAACCTTTTCTATTAAATGATCACATCAACTTATTTCTAAACCCGTCATAATATGTTTCAGCTTATCGCCTGCCTAATTGAGTAAATTGACTTCCCATCACGGCTCCCAAGTGAAAAATCGTTACAAACGTAATAGAACCCTCGTAAACCGCTTTAGGCTCTGAACTCACAGTTTTATGGATGACCGATCACAACAGCGCCTAAGCTAGTTGGATTACGTTAACAAAACGCCCCGACTGCGCCGACTAACGACCAATTTACGATGTCATAATTCAGTACCGAACATTATGATGCAGGGTTCCTTTTGAAACTTACAACTTTTTTATTGTAATAATTTATAGTTTTTTTTTCACTGCTCATTGATGTTTCGTGTTACTTCTTAATTAAAATATTTAAAGTATATATGGACGCTGATAAGAAATAATGTGTCAACCCACAAAAAGTCAAATTCATCACCTGTTAATATTATAAAAAAAATGTAGTCATATAAATTAAATAAGTACGAAAAAGTTTCTTAATTAATTGGTTCGAATTTCAAGTGCGTTCCATTTTTTGCAATTAATACAATAATCTCAATTTTTATTAGGTAATATATTAAATGTAACAGTCTGATTTAAATTTATTATACTTCTTCAAACATATTTGTTAAGAATAGGTTTGACATCTTTAGACGCCATTTTCTCAAAATGAAGTCCGTGTAGCTTATCAGCGTCCATATTAGCACATGACACATACCTTATAAAAAAAAATAGAAAAAAACCTACTACGCTTAATTGTAACTAAAAATTTCAACACACTTCTAATAGTTTTTAAAGTTTAAGGCGAGAATTACACTTGTAAGTTTTGTTCTCAGACTTTCATAACGATTTACATAAGTTATTTTTCCTTGTTTTACACCTAAAATTATTATTAACTGTTACCAGGTTACAAAGTTATTTTATATCAATTACAAGAGCAAAACTTACAAATGTGCTTCTCGCCTTAGATTTGAGCAGTGAGCGCTCGTATTTACAAACTATAATTATACTCTTTTACTATATTCAAAGACGGTAAAATTTTGTATACAAATCTTTCTAAAAAATAAATTTATATACATGAAAACAGCAATAAAGATACGTAAAAAAAATATAAATATATAGTACAATTGCAGTACGAACTACTCGGAAAATAACTGCGGGCATTTTGTAAATATCAATTTCCGTTCCTATTCATATATCACTTTACTTAATTGGTTATTTAATACGATTCATTAAATTACTACGCGAATAAATAATCTGAATAATTTCTAAGCAAAATAAAATCTCATTGCTAATACAATTATGCCCGTTAAGCCACTTATTTGGGCTTTTTGTTTTAATTAATGAGAAAAAAATTACCCGCCTCATAAAATGAATAAAAAATATTAATTACGAAGTCTGATTTAAATAATGAATAAGCTTTAAAAAAATCATCCGACTTCCAAGATGATTTGATTGATGACTGATTTGACGTTTTATTAAAACAAAACTACGAGATTGGATAAAAAAAAATATGATACTCTTTCAAAAAAAAAAAAAGCAAGTCGGTGTAACCGTTTTCGAGTAATCGAAATATATACAATGCAGCTCCAATGGATGGAGAACCTCCTCCTTTTTGAAAATCGGATTTTAAAGCCCTTTTAAATCGTCAAGTGACAAATTAGTCTTTTAAGTATAGAGTTACGAAATAAGGTTAAACATAGAAGACCAGCAAAATAATTTACTACAATATTTTTTAAGCCTAAAACATATTATTACAGTACGACTGTGACATATTATTACGACTTACAGTCACCGTCTCCACCGGCGGAGACGCACGCTCTTAGATGCAAGAAGCCGTTCACTCTCGTCAATTGCGCTCCGCAAAGCGCCCTCCACACCGTTGACGTCCGAAATCGTGGTGCGATCTCAGAAGAACATCCTTAGGACTGGCGTCCATTCTGAGCCCCAACGAGGGCGACCTTTTTCACGGCTGAGTCTCAGTACTTGCTCTTCCATCCACGGGTGACACTGTCAAGGCCACTAGGGTCAACAGCTCAAAAAAAGCTCAAAAATAGACATTCTCAAAAAAAGCCTTACAATCGCGACTGATGTACGTGACATAAGTGCTGCACAAATGGACACACTTTCTTGTCATGTGTCGTATACAAGGCACAAGTGAATATTTTATTTTCGTATTTCTTCAATTCATAATCGAAGTAAAAGCAACGACTTCTTACACAGACGTAGCCATTATCTTGTCCAGTTGCTTCCTCAACCCAAACGGATTGCCGATCAAAAAGTGTTAGGTATAAGTACCTGGAAACAATAAGTACGTTTGTGCTGAGCCTTAATAATTTCCATATCGTGTCAGACGTTTATTTCGAATGTGTCCTTTTTGGAAGCACCAAAGTGCGTCAGTTGAGTTTTAATCTTAATGCTGACTGGTTGCACATGCCTATGTCATTTTATTTATTAACCAGTGACACAATTACTGAAAACTATTGCTATCTAAACAAATTCAAAATTTTATAATATTATTTCCTACTAAAACAACGCCGTAAACTGTCAAAATCTATACTAATATTATAAAGAAATGAAATTTGTTTGTTTTGTATGTAGGAGGAGTAATAATCTCAGAAAATGCTGATCCGATTAATTTTTTTTTTTTTTGGATATCCGTTTGTTAAGGAAGATTATGGGCTATATTACATCCTGCTACGACTCATAGGAGTGTCGCAATAACTATAAACGCAGTGGAAGATAGAAACAGAGGGCTAGTTTTTCATATTTTAACAGCACTATTTAAGACAATTCCCTCTGTCGCCACTATAAATAATTTCAATAATATCGATACCTCCCACGTAAGTTGTTGTAACCCCAAAATTACAATTTTACATTAGAGCATCAGGCGTATTTTGTTGTAACTTTCCTTGAAAAAAAAAAAGATTTTTGGTATTTTTTCACTTTAAACGCTAACGGCAATTTTGTGGCTTACAATAACTTACGTGGGAGGTATCGATATGTTTGAAGCTTTAGTTTACGTGTGAAGAAAGATGCGAGCCCCGTTTCCGACGTTTATAACAACGTGATGGTATTGTAGTCGCGCCGCTAAAATACGCAGGTATTGTTCAACGCTGTATTCAGTTTACATGTGAAATATTCGAGATATTCCAGTCTTCATTGTTATCATTCGTGCAATGTTTTATAGCATTTTTTTTAATTTTAATGATGGACGAACATTTTAAAGTTTAGATTATTGTATGATCGCAATATAAATTACTTTAAAATTTCACAATTACTAACGCACTTTACTACGCTTCCTCATTTGAATTCAGTATAACAAAAAATAACAGACATACACCAATACCTATAAAATTTTTGTATAAATATTTTTAGTGTGATTAAAAATTGCCTAATAATAAAATAAAATTAACGTATCACACTCAACGGCCCCCATTAAGGTCTTGTGACCTTGTGTCGGGGGTCCGGAAACATACACAACACTAACACAAACACCCAGACCACGACAAACATCCGTATGGCCAATACAGACATTTGCCGTGAGCGGGGATCGAACCCGCGACCGTTAGCGCTACAGTCAGTTGCAGTGACCACTGCGCCAACGTGTCTGTCAAATGTCTAATGATTACTTAACAAAATCTCTAAAAGAATAAAATTATAACAAAATTCGTGACAAAGTCTGAGGGACACGTCATGTGTCCTTTGAACTAATCTTGGGCAGTACGCATTTATTCATACACGCTTAAGCGTGTCACTAAGGTAAGCCAGGAGTTATCCTTTCCAGGGTTGAATACTGTAATATTTCGTTGTTACATTCAAACTGCAATATTATTATGTCCCTTCTAATACATATTATAAATGGATGCTGATAAGCATTAATGTGTCAACCCACAAAAAGATATTGAATCGAATTCTAAGATATTGATGTATTCTTATAATTCGACATGTATTTAATATTATAAAAAAAAGTTTACCTCATCTAAACTAATTAAGAACGGAAGAAAGTTGCTTAATTGATTATTATAAAATATATATGTATATTATTAGATAAAACTTTTTAGTATATATATAATAGGTTTTTCTGCTGCAAAATAAAAATGAGAACATGGATATATACGTCTTGAAACATGTTTGTTAAGTATAGGTTTGACATCTTTAGACGCCATTTTCTCATAATGAAGCCCGTGTGGCTTGACATAGTATTGCTCATGAGTGTCCTAATATGTTATATTAAGCACAACTTTTTTTTATTTAAACATTGAATCTTGTAGGTTTGTATAAACGTACAAGCATCAATCATGAAAAAAAATTTTTAAAAAAATCTGTTTTTGTTATAAATATCGTTTCCGTTATGTCCAATACATGCCCAAACCCATACTTTACTAATTAGTTTTAAGACGTATATTCTGGTTTTAAATCATTATACCTTTTCTATTTTGATAAAAGTTATAATGAGCAAAAACCAGATTGGCTTAATAAACAATTTATTCTATTATTTTTTAATAATGTTAAATACTTGACGCGTTATCAGAATAATTCAATATTTCCGACGATTGTTGACGCATTATTGCTAATCACCATCCAAATATACCATAAATGGATGCTGATATGCAATAATGTGTTAACCCGCAAAAAGTGAAATTCGGAGATATTGGTGTATTTTGATACTGCATCACCTATTTAACATTATTCAATAAAAAATAAAGTCATATAAACTAAATAAGTATGGAAAAAGGTTACTTAATTAATTGCTTCGAAATTCCAGGTCGTTGCATATTTTGTAATTTATACAATAATCTTATATTTTTAAAAACTTTTTGTTAAATAATATATTAAATATATCAACCTGCTTTTAATTCATTACAGCCTTAATCAAACAAGAAAAGAAAATATGGATAAATACTTATTCAAAGAAACTTATTAAGAATAGGTTTGACATCTTTAGACGCCATTTTCTCAAAATGAAGTTCGTGTGGCTTGACACAGTATTGCATATCAGCGTCCATATCATATTAGACTTATAATGTAACCTTAAAACTTTAACCAGTGTAGAAAAAAGCCAGCAAGAAGTATCTATTTTCGTAAAAAAATATAACCGACTTAAAAGAGAATTGTTTTTATTTACATTTTAATCGAGGCGAAAAGTAATATTTTTAAAGGCAGACCGTTAGGGTGGAAATTCGCCTCTTTTTTCCGTATTTACGGAGGAAATACAAAAACCCAAGCAAATGGCTCCATGTCCCTTGTGCGGCGAAAGTATTTACGAATAGGATTTTCAAAAAAAAGATTTAAATTATGGGCGCAATAACCTGTACAGGTGGTCTGCGGGAAATGTTTCACGGAACATGGAATTGTTATTGTATGCAACTGTGTAATTTATTAGCCAGATTAATGTTATTTAGAACCTTGTAGCTAGACGTGAAAATAAAAATACGTCGTGATAGCATTGTTATACTTTCAAATTAGTCTTTCTATCTGTTGGTTCTTCTTTATTTTTGTTGCTATGGTAGATAATTAAGCGAATTGTTACTATAATAATGGTAAAGACAATGTTAATATTGTGAGGGTAGACGAAGAAAACTCGCGCACTCGTCGTAGGGCGCGCTGTACACCAGTCAGCTCGTGACCACGACGGATGCAACTTCGTCGAAACGTCGGGTTATAAAAAAGGTATTACTACCATAGTTATCGCAATAAGACCCGTTACATTAAATATAAACACCCTGTCACTTCAATCCTCTAAGTGGACGGTAGATAATTATTCGTTCTGCATCATCAACCGCCATGCGACTCTGCAATCTACGCTTCCTTCGATTAAAAGTGCGTGAACAGGAATCATCAATACGAACAAAGGTGGTGAAAGTGCATCATCAAATGTTGTAGTAAGGCGCGATCGGTGTACGAGCGCGAATTTACATCTGATCGTGAAAACCCTTTAACGAGGTACTTTAACCCAAATACATAAAATGTGTGTCTTGTTTATTTTTTTAAGTAAGTTTATTTAATAGAGCACTTGAATTTTATTTCAATGTTTTAACGACACTATGCATAGTATAAATGTCACCTAAAAATATAAACTATTTTAAGAGTAAATCTTATAATAGTTTCAAATTTTTTATTGTTATTAAAAACGACTAATAGAATCCCATTTTAAAACCTTAAGATCCGCGAAGGACTGAAGAGGAAATCCCCGATCCATCAAATAATATCGATGATTCGTGAAACTTTTAGTAAGTACGCGGCAGTTTTAGTCTCTTGTAATGCGTAATGCGATACAACTCTATACAATATCTGCCTTACTACAAAAGATTTAAACAGACGTTAAACGCGCGTCTAAGACAGTTTTGAGTTAAACATGCTTTAGACATAGATTAATATACGTTTAAGTGAGTTTAATAGATGTTTAAAACCTATTTTTGCTTTCAAATTTAACGTATAACATTTTATCAATAAGTTTTTTAATGAGTTTATTCGCTGTTAAGCAATTTAGATAATATTTTAAGCAATGTTTTAATCTTAAACACTGTTTAGCTAGACACGTGTTCAACGTGGTTTTAATGCGTCTTTTGTAGTATCACAGTATATCTTCACGAACAAAAAATCACTCTGGATTATTCGTAGTATGCGTAGACATTTTTGTTGACACTTGCTTGCATGCATGCCAATATTTTTCCATGGTAAAAATTGCACTTTGTGCAATAATAGTTTGAAACTACTTGCACAAAAGCATATTAAATATTTGTATCAGTATCAAAGATTATATTTGCCGACTCGGATGTAAACAAACAAATATTTGTCTAAAATAACTTAGTATAGTTTGCGGATTCAGCATCGCAGCCCCAAGCGCAGTCCCGTGTACAAACAAACGCTATGATTGGCCTTTTCTTATTATATTTATTCTAGCTGACCCGCCGCTTCGAACTGGTTTAGTAATTAACTTACTATTTTATATGGAGATTTTTCACTTTTACGTGCGATTTTTCAAATATTTTCGTTCACATAGAATTTGTTCTGGGAATTACAAACACAGAATAAAAGAATAAGCCAAATAGGAGCCGTCTTGCAGTGATTTGCGTTCATACATTCGACAATTGATTTCTATTATTACAAATGTATGGTACAAATACAGACAATAAATTAAAGTATTGCTCATTTTTACACATTTTTATATTGTCATAAATTTTTGTAGAAAAATGACTTTGTATAAACAAAATTCTGTGCAACTTAACAATACAAAATATAAATACGTAGTTGGTAGATGAAAAATAATTACATTGAATACTGTACAGTTTTACCTCCTATTTCATTCCCTTCGGGTTAAGTTTTTCAATAATATATTCGTAAACATTAATTTAGACGTGAAAAGGTAACAAGCAAACACACAAATACAGATTTACTTTCACAATTATATTATTAGAAGAGATAAGCAAAAGACAGCACAATAAAACCTCTAAGAAGTATTTATAACAGATCAATTACTCGACGTACTTCACTCATTTTCTCCACTATCAAAAAAAAAACATTAAAAACCGATTACACTCAACACGCATAAGTTTGAACGGAATAAAGAAAATGAATCGAGATAAAATATTACCGCGGTAAAGCATTTATTTCACGCTATTTCAGATTTATTCTCCAGGTGCTGGTAAAATCACGAGCCACTGATAGAAATAAAACGCGAATTAATGAATTGGATCAGAGTGTTGAAGATTTATAGGGCAATTCTTATGATTTCGTTTTAAAATTATATAGCGTGAAGTAGTACTCTACTTTGAATAATGAAAATTGAAGCGTTGAATAGATTTTGTATCAACTTTTTCTACTGATATATGGATGCTCATAAGCAATTATGTGTCAACACACAGTACGGTGAATTCGGGGATATTGATGTATTCTGACAATTCGTTATTCAAAAAAAAAAAATCAAATCATCTACACTAAATAAGCACGGAAAGAAGATTCATAATTAAATGTTTCGAATATTAAAGTGTGATCAATGTTTTTCAATCTGCAATAATCGAATTTATATGAAAAACTTATTATTAACTTTTTATTGTACCAATATGCTTTTAATTATTTACTAAAATACTCCAAACAAATTTATTAAGAACGGGTTTGACATCTTTAGACGCCATTTTCTCAAAATTAAGTCCGTGTGACTTGAAATAGTATTGCTTATCAGCGTCTATATGCATATATGTATATATTTTGTTTGACTCTTTAATTTGACTAAGAAAGAGGTTCACGTTCGTCTAAGACTTTTTTATGTATGTTACCCGATTATTCCAATACGTCTTAGTGGATTGATTAATTATTTTTTGATTAAAAGGAATTTAAAAGTAATGTAATATTTATTTTTTATCAAAATCGCTTTAGTAATTTGATTTTAAAGTGAAAATGGCTGGAACATGTTGGTCATCCAAGTAAACGATATTACATATTTTGATTTTGATGTAATTTCTTTTTTGTTAACTCATGTATTTTATTTTTTAATATATTTAAGCTGGGAAACAAGCAGGCGTCAGATGATGTTAAGTGATCTCTTTAACTTCTGAACATGAGTAGGATTAAATGAACGTAACAGAAAACAATAGTAAAGTAAAGTAACTGCCTGTATATGTCCCACTGCTGGGCAAAGGCCTCCTCTCCTATTAAAGAGAAGGTTTAGAGCTTAATCCACCACGCTTCTTCACTGCGGGGTGGCGGATATACATGTGTCAGAAAATCTCTTGACACATGCAGGTTTCCTCACGATGTTTTCCTGCACCGCCGAGCTCTACGTGAATTTTAAATACAAATTTAGAACTTGAAAAATCAGCGGTGCTAGCCGGAGTTTTGAATCGTTAAAGATCGACGTGTTCTAACCACTAGGCCATATCGGCTCTTAGTCCATCGAATTCAGTAAACTTTTTGGTTAAATTATGTGTATGTTAAATAAGAACAGTTACACGCTTTATAGCTGGTTTTATTGTACTTATTAAATTTGCATATAAATGAACGAAGTAGGCTTGACACAAATACAAACAAACATTCAACATTTATAGAACGAGGGACTTTACGAGGAGGAAGTCGTAAATTATACGAAGGAGTTTGTGAATGTTAAAAAGGATGGACCAAATACGTATGTACTATATTACTAGCGTTTGTTCGCGACATTTATCGCGTTTATATGGATTTTATTATGCCCGATGGTCGTCTAAAACTTAATTTTCTTTAACGAATGACACGCGCGTCCCCTCCTGAAAGCAACTCTGTGTGTTACTACGCAATGACGCCTAAACTGAACGCTGATAAGCCATACTGTGTCAAGCCACACGGACTTCATTTTGAGAAAATGGCGTCTAAAGATGTCAAACCTATTCTTAAGAAATATGTTTGAAGATGTATATATCCATCTTTTCATTTCTTTTTTGTAAATAAGTATATTGAATTAGAAGTGGATTGATATATTTAATATATCATGTAATAAAAAGTTTTTCAAATATTTTAGATTATTGTATAAATAGTAAAATATGGAACGCACTTGGAAATCGAAACAATTAATTAAGATACTTTTTTCCGTACTTATTTAGGTTATATGACTTGAATTATTTTTAATAATGTTAAATAGGTGACGCAGTATTAAAATATATCAATATCTCCGAATTTAACTTTTTGTGGGTTAACATATTATTGCTTATCAGCATCCAACTATTGGACCGATTTAAATGAAACTTGATACAGAGATAGTCTAGAGCTTGGGAAAGGCCATATGAGAAAATGAATGCGAAAATTAATAATGATAAATATTGGTAAAGAATCCTGCCCAGACCTTCGTCTTCAGTGGGCACGGTCAAGTTGACAAAGTTTTATGTCGAACGTTGTGTATCAGACGGACATATCTTTTTCGGAAGAGTCAAATTTTTATTGGATGTCACCGTGTTTATGGTTACTGTGTACATTTTAAACTTTCTTGGGTGTTGAGAATAACAGTTATAAGTTTTACTCTCGTAACTTGTTATGTAAGTAATCTTCGAATAATTTACTAAATCTACTATATATCTTCTATTATATATTTACTATCTATTAATCTACTAAATATGTAAACAATTCTGTAACCTAATTGCCGTTAGCGTGACCTGTGCTGTAAGTTACAATAAATAAGTCAAGACAAGCTTACAATAACGTAATTTACCTATTTTTATTTATTTTAAGATACACCATCGACTTATAATAATAGCACTATAGGTTTTGTACACAAATATACAATTCAGTATTTACCTTTACAGGTAAATACAATATTTATATATAATTTCTTCGTAAGTAAAAGCGATAAATAATTTACGTAAATGTAATGCAAGTTCATAAGCAAAACTTACAGTGCAATTCTCGCTTTCTTATTTTTATAATTAAAAAGTCGTCATATCGACACCGATAAGCAATACTGTGTCATGCCACACGCACTTCATTTTCTTGATAAATTTGTTTGAAAATCTTTTCTTTTCTATTTTGATAAAAGGTATAATGAATTTAAAACAGATTGATATATTTAATGTGAAAATTTGACTTTTTGTGGGTTGACACATTATTGCTTATCAGCATCCATATACGTTCACCTAACACACACTGTTAGGCGAAGGCTACATGATTCACTTTAAATTGACACAAAACAACTGTAATCTGCTGATAGTGACCTACTCGTATATAACCGTGTGAAAGGTGTTCTTGACAAATGTAAAGACAGTGATAGAAAATTACTTTAAGTGTACAGCAATGACACAACTTATGTAAATGTATGAAAGTGTGAAAGCAAGTCTTATATGTATGTGTAAATTATTACATTATAGTATTTACAAAAGCGTTAAATATTTACAATTCATTAATTACTGTACAAATCATGTCCGCGTGAAATGGTTGCAAGAATGCTAGCAGCGTTTTCCCTTTGAATTATTTATCGGTATAATTATAAAATGTACGCACTTGTGTTGTGTATATAACAAACAGCTGTTTACACTCGTGCTCTTTGTGTGAACTAAACTTGTAAGAACTGCAAACCCATGTCATGCAAAGCCACAGAAGCTGCCCTTAGCGAAGTTATAATTAACTTATAAACAAGAAGTAGTTTTGTGTGCGGTCTGTCTGGCTAATAATTAAATAGTCACGATGCGTGCCCAGATCTCGGACGAATTAGATTTAATCACATAATCAAATCTATTATCAAATTAGCTAAGTACTGAAATAACATAAGAATAAATAAATCGATACCTCCCACGTAAGTTATTGTAAGCCACAAAATTGCCGTTAGCGTTTTTACTGAATACTACACGAATTTGCATTGCTTAATGCATTCAAAGTGAAAAAATACCAAAAATCTTTTTTTTTTTCAAGGAAAGTTACAACAAAATACGCCTTTTTTCAGGCGTATTTTGTTATAACTTTCAAACTAAAACGGATTAAAAGTGCTCTACTGTAAAATTGTAATTTTTGGGTTACAACAACTTACGTGGGAGGTATCGAAATAAACTACACTTTTTCTGATTTTATACCTCAAACGATCGTCATAGAACACAATTGCGAAAAGTTTGGGATCTTAAAAAAACATACCATAACTTACCGAGCGCAAATTTGAGAGATTTAGGTAAACATCAGTTTGATATGACTGTACCATACGCTATCCAGTTTACAACAACGTATTGTTCCCATTTAGACAGCGTTACGTGATGTCATTCAACGCTAAAAAACGGCAACGTCGGTCCCTTGCATTCTAGACAACCCCAATATTAAACACGAAAGAAACATACACTACAAATCCAAGTCGAATCTGAAATATAGTAACTGGCAAACAAAATCAAATGCAAAAGATACTGTAAAAGACATGTCAAACACAAAAATCGGTGTTCACACATACATTTATATATTTTCTTTATATTTTTACACTAAGTCTTACCTAACAAAAAGTGTAAGGTTGTTTTGATGTATTATAAGGCATTTTACTCCTTACGTAGGCTGTTTTAAAGACTTGTATAGCGTAAACAAGAAATTGGCGTGTATATCATCCATCACTCGACGGACCCTGGCTATTTCGAGGCATTCTTCTCGATCGTAACACCATTTGTTTCCATTTTAGTGGGGCCTTCGTAAATCGGCAATTTTTATCCGAAACGAGCGCTCCTCTTTTACGAATTCTTATATCGGTTCTTAGTTTGAGACGATTGTTGCACGTGCCGGGGAAGTGTTTGGAGATAAAGTATAAATTCAATTTAGAAGTTTAGCCGGGAACTTACTAACTAACCTAGTTTTAAAGTCGAGCTGCATAATGTTACATATGCTAACTTCGTAAATTTCCCTTTTGCTTAACAACACTTAGTAAATAGATCGCTGAAACAGATATCAAATACTATGATAATACTAGAATATCTTGAATAAGATATTTCAAATTTGAATGTTTTTTTTTCAAATTATTCAGATATACGATTTTAAATTAATAGTGTAATGTTTTTATTTTAAACATATATGTAATTTGTTACGTAGGATTTTATCAATAACTAGCTGTGAGCCGCGGTTTCAACCGCATTATTTTAGGAAAAATTATATACATATATAATTTTTATCTTTCCTACTTGAAGCGGATAATGTTCAGAAAATTCAAATTTCATTGGTTTCAATTTCGTTTTCACGCATTTTATTTTTTTAATAATTAATTTAAAAAAGTAGCTCAACTTACTCCTTATAACGTTAGCTATCTTTGCGTGAATTTCCGTCAAAATCGGTCCAGCCATTTCAGAGGGAGGCAACAAACTGACAGACAGACAAAAATTATAAAATTGTGTTTATGATGTAAGTACCCTGTATAATTTCATATGCATTTAAATAAAAGCCGTTATTTTGAAATTACATACAGACACTACAATTTAATTTATTTATTTGAATTATTGGCTTTTTAACATCAATTGGGTTTAACACTATAATTCTTTTTAGTTGAAAAAGAGTTGCAACTTGCGAGGCCTTGTGGACGTGTTAGAATTACAACACAGAATTTTTCGTACGTCCTTTATGTAAAATAAAATGAACATGATATATGAAACACTTTAAATTTTGCAATGAATATTTCGCTGAGTAAAATTTTCGCTTGCAATATAAAACAAATAAGCGAATTGCGTGTACATATGTTCAAATAGCTAATTTTTGAAAATGGTTTTCAGTATTAACAATTTACACTCCGCTTATCAATTCTATTTATAGGCTTTTTACTAATTGGTAAACACGGTTCGCAAAAAGCGTTCAATGTTTTTTCATTAAACAAATACTACAATTTTTTTTGTTTTATTTCAACTAGCTTTAAATTAGACTTCTATACAAACTTTCCAATCGGTGAATCCATGTTACGACATGTCATTCTTTTTTACATTCTCATTGCCAATGGTATCAGCACGGTGCGAAAATTTAAAAATCTTTTTAAATACTCTTTAAAAACCTAAGAGGTTGCGCCCCTCTAGATCAACCGATGCCCAAGTGGGACGCGCCTCACTGGTTATGAATCCATGCCTTAGGTGATGAATTTTTAAAATCCTTAGTAGATGCCTACGTTTGCAACTATTTGCGTACCTAATTTCAGCGCAATCCCGTTAGTGGTTTAAGCTGCATTGATAGATTAGTCAGTCCTTCGGCCTTTTATATAATACTGGCAATTCCCCGTCGCTTTACCTGCGTATACTTAGGAATTTGATACCTAACAAACTTTCAACTCTAAAAAGAGAGTTTCAACCCTTAAAAGATAGATTCTCGAAAATCCTTTCTTAGTGCATACGACATTTAAGGAACGTTTATGTAAAATGTCATGTTGGTTAGACCCATCGGTTTAGGCTCTGCATTAATCAATCAGTCAATGAGTCAGCCAGTCAGTGTTCATTTTTATATACAGACAGATTTCGATTTTGCAATTGTTGTTTCACGAATATCGCGCGTTATAAACATCGTAAAAATCTTGTATGGCTTGAAAGAAATTGTCATGTATGTGGCATCAATAAAGGAAAACCATATTGAATTAAATTCCGAATCCATACAATAACATATTTCCCTAACAATTTACCTGTTTGACAATACCCTGTTGAGAAAATCGAAGAGGTGACACATAATTGTATATTTTTAATCAAAGTTTCAAAAAACATATAATTTTTTATTTTGTTTTTCAATGGAAAATCATATCATCGAGCCACTGTGATTTTTTACGATCGTCGAAAACTTTCACGATGCGACGTCGTTAAACGTTTTGACGTAACGTGTCATGATGGGGCGTCATAACGTTTCACGATGTCGTGTCACGCTATTACACATAAGAAAGTTAGTTCACATATATTTATCTAACACGCCGCTGTTACGCAAGAATTACATTTGTATGTTGTAACTGATATAAAATAACTTTGCAACCTGGTAACAGTTACCTTGGTAACTTTATGAAAGCTGTTGCTAAAACAAAAACAAACACACTGACAATTAATTCTTTTAGATGTAAAATAGTGACAAACGACTTGAGAATTCAATACAAGTAACAAAACTTATAAGTGTCATTCTCGTCTAATCAAAGCAGGGTAAATACCCTACATACCGCGCTGAGGCACAGCAGAAATGCCGCCACTTTACCTAAATCATTACCTATGTTACTTTAGTAGAAAAAGCACTTTTTAAATATAAATATATAGTTTAGTAGGTTATAATAATTATTAATTGAAAATCTAAAAAAAAACTGTCATACCCCAAATTTTGTCCTGATCCCTGTCCCCTAGTGCCCCTATAGCATATACAGCGCTGCGTCCTTATGTGTCGGCTATTCAGTAAATTAGTTTAAGATTAACAACATTGTAATACCAAAGTACGTGCTAATCGAAAACCCATTAATGTCGTCGTAAATCATTAACTAAGAACCAATATTGACAGCCGCCTTTACATTTTGATCCCTCCCTAATCAACTCGTTTGTCAAGCAGATTCAAGTAGGACTAGAGGCGAGCAATAGTAATTGATGTATGTATGTTTGCTCTCATGTTTTGTGTTTCTGCATTCACGTCTATATGAAGTAAAAAATATAGACTTTACTTAACATCTAGTGTTCTGTTACATTTGATAACTTTAAGCGAGAAATTCTTGTATAAATCTATATTAAAGCGAAAGGTCACTCACTCATCAAAAAATCTCAGAAACTACGAGTGCTAGTTGTGTAAAATTTTGCATGGGAGTTCTTGTAGGTGATCACTACGCCAACCCCTAATGAATTAAAACGGGGGTCGGAAGTTTTTAAGAAAGTCCTTTGTCAAGTGCGAGTGAAACCGTGAGGGGCCGCTAGTTTATGTATATAGTCTAAATCTCGAAATCGGCTCCAAAGATTTTTTGAAACATTATATGCAATAGGTTTTGGAGGCTGCAAATCCATCTAGCTGGGTTTCATTTTTAGAAAACGAAGTTTTATTCGAGGTTTTCCGCAATTATAAACCGCTACTTTTTCTATTTACTAAATCTATAAATAATTTACAAAAACACAATTTATCAAAACAAATACCAGTCATCCAGGTAGAATTTCTTTATGAAATTTGAAATAAATTCAAAATAAAAGAACACACACATAAATGGAAATATTTTTATATATTCAAATTAATGCAAAAAATCAATACAAATACCTTAAAAAAAAACATTGTTTTTTATTATACCCTAATTATAGTTTACGCACGCAGTTTCACTAGCGTTAATACATAAAAACTACATAAACATACATCAAATACATCCTATAACCGACTAGAAGAATGTACCTTCAAATAGTACCATATTATTTTTCACTGAACCTAGTGACTTCGGAGAATAATTCGCACATACAAAATTTTCTTCCAATTATTTTAGTAGATAAATAAAATAACCCTACAGATGTAAAGAGAAAAATATAAAACATTTAATATTGAAACAACAACATTTGAAATTTCCGTTCCATTATTTGAGACACTTACCGTATACGAAAATCGTGACTCACGGGAATTAGAAATACACCGACCCACTTGATGTGCATACCGTATTAGCACTTAGCACTGCATACATTTAATGATAATTATCATTATAACATGAATTCGACTAGGAATTAGATTATAATTAGAATATATATAATTCGTACTTCTATTGTATTATTAAACTTAGGAATTTATGCTTTAAGCTGTCGTATTAAGTGTATAATTCGATACCTCCCACGTAAGTTGTTGTAACCCCAAAATTACAATTTTACAGTCGAGCACTTTTAATCCGTCTTAGTTTGAAAGTTACAAAAAAATACGACTTTTTTCAGGCGTATTTTGTTGTAACTTTCCTTGAAAAAAAAAAGACTTTTGGTATTTTTTCAATTTGAATGCATTAAGCAATGCAAATTCGTGTAGTATTCAGTAAAAACGTTAACGGCAATTTTGTGGCTTACAATAACTTACGTGGGAGGTATCGATTATAAATAAGTTATTTAAAATGAGTTTAATTTTGTAAATAGAATGATCTATTATGGTTTATGGATAAATCAAAAACCTTACTGCGTAACAAGACCATAAAGAATAGTTACTAACCAATTTTTAATCGATATTTTTTCACAGTAATTCTGATAGAAAAATAATATAATAAACATAAAAATGATTTTAAATACCTATTCAATGACACCACACGTAACACAGTTAGTCGATTTTAATTTTTTTCTGTTTTACATTATGACGTCGAAAATCGGCCATTTTCTTTTTCCAAATTATACTTTTTAAGACAATCGCGCTGTTATGACGAATCAAACAACGTATCTTTTATCAGAATTGGCCTACGCGTTTGGCCTAAATAGTGCCACAAAGGTACAAAACCACATACATACATACACTGATAAACACATAACCCTCTTTTGCGTTGCGTAGTCGGGTAAAAAAGAAATAAAATTCGTGCGTTGTAAATGCGACGCGTCCACGTAATTCATGAAAATCCGAAGATCTGCGTTCCGACATTTAAGAGTTTAACTTTTTGCTGTGTGGACACAATGTAGCTTATGTCCTTCTCAAAAATTCCATCTATCTCTATACCAAAATTAGATTAAATTCTGTAGTTTAAAGTCAAAAATATAGCAATCAGACGGAATATTAGTATAAAAATAAGGATAACTGCTTAATTGGATAGTCGGGTACTAAAAATAGATCCACTTTTTAATAAAATGTCACCAAATCATTACCTCTATGAAAAGTAAATTAAAATCGTGATGTTTTAAGTAATAAGAGACGTACTGGACGTCCAATTAAGGTTAACGAATCAGTCGAAATTAAATCTTACCATTTTATCATTCTAATTAAGAATTCTTAATTACTTTGAGTGCTCGGTAAGCGTCTATCCGTTTCTTTGACTGGTGTCAAGAAAACTTTGAAGTTTTTTTAATGGTTGCAATTTCGCCAACACCATCTCATTAATCTACATCTTTCTTATAAATTCTTATAATATTTTTCTCGGTTCTAAGTTTAATTTTATTTTTGGACAACACTATGATTGTAGAATTTAAGCCTGTCTCTTAAAAGAGCCTTGACAAAGCTATTAAGTTGACAAGAAATTTAAAAGCTAACAGCCAATACGGCCAACACATTAGTTTGACCATCAATAATTGAATTTAATTGACCACAAAATTTGTTTTTCAAATTATGCAATAACTAGCTGCTTCTCACGGTTTCACTCGCGTAAGATCAACTATCTAACACAAAAATATTTTTTCAATTCGAACCAGTAGTTCCTGAGATTAGCGCGTTGAAACAAACAAATAAACTCTTCCGCTTTATAATATTAGCATAGGTAAATGTTGTGAGTTTGGATAAAAATAAGATTTTATAATAGATTAATTGTACCCGTCCTTATTTCCCAATTCTAGTACTAACATTATATGACAGCATTTCGTCTCCTTGTGACATCAACAGCCCATAGTATTCTCTTAAATCACTCACAAACGTTATTATAACAATACATCATACATAACTATATATATTAAGTATGTTGAACAAAGTCGAGTTATTTACACTATTTATAACATCAACGGCTGGACTGATTTTTATTTGACCTGAATAGCGGGATAACTAGTAAAATATAGGAAAAATATGTTAAATGAATTTTGGTACCCAGAATGCTGACTTCTTTGGACGACGCTGTCTTGCAGCCAGCTAGCGACTGAATATGACAGGCATGAGTATTTTTGGCCCAACAAGTTAACTTATATGCTACGGTACGCTGAACATTAGTAACGTACATGTCACTGTATAGCCTAAGAGATGGTGACATCCATCCCATCACGCGTGGATAATGATAAGCAATAATGTGTCAACCCACAAAAAGTGAATAGATATATTGATGCGATCAGATAATTCGTTACATATTTAACATTATTAAAAAATCAAGTCATTTAAATTTAAAAAGGATCTTAATTTCAGGCTTAGAATATTGAAGTGTGTTTCATTTTTTGCAATATAATCTCATACATATATTTGAAAAACTTAATATTATACCAGTCTGCATTTTTCATAACACTATTTATCAAAATAGAAAAGAAATACGTCTTCCAATCAATTTAGTAAGAATAGATTTGACGTCATTTTTTCAAAATGAAGTCCGTGTGGCGTGACATGGTATTGTTTAACAGCGTCCAAATGTCGAGCTTGTCAAAGTTGCAATGATTTAACATTAACATCAAATACGTTGACTGTTTATTGATGTTTGTGTTTAGTCCACTGTGTCCGTTTCTGTGTAAATATATTAAATATAATAAAATTAAACTGTAAATAAAACATGTGATTGTCCCATTAAAATTACCTGTATTTTTATACTATTATTTATAATATTTATATCTATTTTTGTGTTATTCTTGGTTAAGGACTAATATGGAATTCACACTATTTTAGAGTGTTTTCAAAATTTAGTTAAGGTTGGATTCTTGACCCCACCGATCAATCTCCATCGTGTCTTCTCCATTCCACGTGACATTAGCGAAATAACATGTGTCTAATTGGCATAACTAAAAGCCATTAACCAAAGAATTGAATTGAACATCAAATACTATGAACGTAATATGACTATACGAGTTATATGTCATCGACTTTGTTGTATTTAATTTAATACAAAATAATAAACGTTATATTTTTGTCTCAATACTCTAGCTGCGATGCAAACACTGATTTATTTGGTATTCATCCAATCAAACGAGTTCAATAGCCTTTCAACGCTAATTGATCGGGATCGCCGAATAATTTTGCAGGCTTTACAACAAATTTACATAAAACAATTGTATTCTTTCAATATATTTATTTTTTATTTTTATAACATTATCTAATAAGTGATTTATGTAAAACTAAAATAATAACTCAAATAATTGTCTTACACTTTTCAGTAAGTTTACATGAAAAATAGTAAGCAGCAACATAAATGTAAATGTTAAATTTGTACATTTTCAATTTTAATATTTTCAACTAGAAGCGTTGTAAGGAAAAAACGCGTCAGCGTGGCCTTTTTATGTTTACGCTTTCACAGCACTCCTGACAAAAAAATAAAGAAATGATTCGCTTATACATTTTTTTTACAACTACGTTATTATACGTACGTACGTACGTACGTACATACGTACTATATTGTTGCTACAGTTTTGATGCTTTAACTTGTGCATACAATTTTAAAACATTATAAGTACGCTGATAAGCTATGCTGTGTCAAGCCACGCGGACTTTATTTTGAGAAAATGGCGTCCAAAGATGTCAAACGTATTCTTAACAAATATGTTTGAAGAAGTATATATACATCTTTTTTTTTCTTTTTTGATAAAAGATAGAATTAATTAAAAGCGGATTGATATATTTAATATATTATCTAATAAAAAGTTTTTCAAATATTTAAGATTATTGTATAAATTGCAAAATATAGAACGCACTTGGAAATCGAAACAATTAATTAAGAGACTTTTTCCGTACTTATTTAGTTTGTATGACTTGATTTTTTTAATAATGTTAAATAATGTTAAACCTATTCTTCATAATATTGTTTGAAGACGTATATAACTTATATAATATATAAGATTATGGTATAAATTGCAAAATATGCAACGCACTAAGATTCGAAACATTTTTTCTTTTTCTTTTTTCTTACTTATTTAGTTTAGCTGTTTTGAAAATGTTTATAATATTGTTAAACAGGTGAAGCGTTATGAAAATATATCAACATCTACGAATTTGATTTTTTGTGGGTTGACGCATTATTGCTTATCAGCATCCATATCAAAATTAAATACATTTTGACGATTAAATGTAACGTTTTAGTTATTCTAATACGATGAAACTACTCAAAGTGTAATGTAAAATGATGTACGTCATGCTAGCGTTAATTTTCAACGATAAGGCCCTACAGACAAATTCTCAAGAAGTAAAACTACCAAAATATGCAACATTTTGACACATAAAAAAAATAGTACAGTACAAAAAAAGTTTAATTCAAAACAATTAGAAAATTGCATGTTTTGATAATTTCATTAATTAGCTCACTGCTCATGATCACGTGAATCAAATTGAGATGAAAATATGTACTGTTTCATGCTACTGAATGGAACATGAGTATTAAATTCGTCCGTTTAATACACAGAGTATTTTAAATCTGAAAATTAGCTAACATATGTACATCATAGTCACCATCAATCGATGGGTAATTAGATCCTACATATAATAAACAATTAAAATAAAATATGTATCCGAAAATTAATAGGTGAACACCCTCCATTAATTTTTTGGATACAAATTACACATATAATTCTAGTGCAAAGTGATTTAAAATGAAACCAAGGAATAAACGAAGCCGCAAGCAAAAGCGATACATAAACGCTCTTGTTACAAATTATACGAAAATATAAAACAAATTGAGGTACTTTATACAAAGTTTTACAATGACTCTCCCTCGTGTACTGATTCAAAAACTCAAGACACAAAGACTTTTTGGGTCTGTTACTTTACAAATGTTAATATGGTTACTACATTTCCCTAAAGAACGAATTCATAATTTTAGGACGCTTATTGTGTTTGATACCTTGTAAAATCCTTACTTGTATTATAAATGAGACAGTAGCTCTTTCTTTGTGTTACGCAATCATGACTAAAGTACTGAACTGATTTAAATGAAATTTGATACGGAGATAGACTACATCCTGAGAAAGGACATAGGCTTTTTAATGCAACGAAAGATCTTTAAGGGGTTGAAAGAGGGGTGAAATAACAATAATTGAAAATACGGGTAAATAATAATGTGCATACGAAGTCGCGGGCATCATCAGCTTACGTTAAAATGTAGTACATATTTATAGAAACAACATCGTGTTTTGCAAATGATTTACGACAAAATGTAGGAATTTTTACCCATTAATCTTTTGCGATATCTCGTCTAAATTAGCTAGGTTGACTTATTCAAAACTAAAATACTTTTAAAAGGTTTAGAACAGGTAATAATAAAACATTAACTGGCTTACAAAAAAGATTTAAACATACGTTAAACGCGTGTTTATAACATTCTGTACTACAATTACGCGTCTAAGGACGGTTTTGAGTTAAACATGCTTTAAACATTTAGTTAAATTATGCATAAACAACGCGTTAATAAGTTTAATATATGTCTAAAACCTGTTTCAGCTAATAAATGTTACGTGTGACATGTTATTAATACATTTTTCATGATTTCACACGTAGTAAAACAAATGAGACAAGATTTTAAGCAATTCTTAAATACTGTTTAGCTGACACTTGTTGAACATGATTTTATTTCATCTTTTTTAGTATGGCAGTAAATCTTTAACGAGATAAGAAGTGCGAGCTCTACTCGTGCGCTAAGATCGCGCGCGTCTTGTCTACGACGCCTTAAGTTCACCTAGTGTAGCTGAATAAGTAGTCATTTTTCATCTTATAACAAACTCGCGAGCACAAACTAATTATATATATGTATATATGTATATGTATATATATATATATATATATATACATATATATATATATACATATATATAATTAGTTTGTGCTCGCGAGTTTGTTATATATATATTATATTATATTATATTATATTATATATTCTCTCAAATCCGTACCATTCGGGATATTAAGTTTTTAATATCTTTTGTATGATTTAAAACCACAATTATTTATTCCAAATATTTTTCTTACTAAAATTTCGTTTTAAATACTTAAGGTGTATTAGAAAACACATTAAGAAGTTATTCCGAATAAAGGTGGGATTAATAATTATATTCGCGTTCCTTAAGTTAAAAAACTTCTTTTATATTCCTAATTTATGAGGCTGATATTAATAAAATTCAACGGTTTACGAATAACCGAAACCCCTCAACCTCAATTTGCTCTAAAATATTTCACGAGAGTTCTCACGAAAGTATAAATCATTCCCAGTTCAAAGTTTAACCACAACCTACTCAATATAACAGCCCCGTCACATTAGAATGTAATTTAATTCATGTAATTGCTATATAATGTTTAATGATTAGATAATTTAAAATTTGTCTTAATTATTTTATATGTCACATAAAATAAACCTAACCTAACCTAATATTGTTAAAGATGAAATATAGTAAATAAAACTTGAAATTATTTTGAATGTGGTACATTAATTTACTGCAATCTTTTTAAAATCATCTAAACGAATATTTAAAATTAAAGAAAGCTGTTTGTAATTTCAAATTAATAGCTTTAAATAAACGCATATAAAAGTATTCATGATACTTACATCAAATTTGTCTGTCTGCCTGTTTGTTCCAGTGTTTCTAACAACACGTAAAACAAGTTGCAATAACATACAAATATTACATACATGCATATTGCAAACAAATTAACATACAAATATTAATAATTAAAGTAACTTTAAAATTTTGTCAAGTGTTATGCATCCAACCCAAAATCACAGCTATTATTATTCAGTGCATATTAAGCTTAAAATATATTCATCCCAGGCTTAATTGGAAAGTGATAAGGCCGTTTCCCAGCTGTCGTTTTACCGATTTTACAATCAGCAGGCGTGAAATAAAAACTTTTATTGCTGTTCCGCCATTACGCTGCCCGTAAAAAACCATAACATGCATACTCTCAAAATCAAGTTTACTATCACTTTTATTTCAATTATACTGACATTTCGTTTTAATGTGAAGGGACGTAACCTTTGTCATGCCAACGTAATAGGGTACTTCAGATTGGATATGAATACACTTCGAAAATATTTATTATTAAATAATAAAATATTCGTAGTTCACGTAGGAGGTTGCTACGGCTACAAGAACGTAGCACTGCTACGAGTGCTACGCCATTGAAGTGGCCACAATAATTTTGTCTTTTCATATTTCAACCTTTTAGAATACGAGACTCTATTAAATCGTTAACCGACATCAAAAACGTACATATGTATATTTTTTTATGCATATGTAATTTCGTTTACTTAGATGACATATTTATTTCAGTTGTATGTATTTATTTTCACGTAAACCTAACTACTGTACTGACTAATGACAAACTACATGGGATTAAAGGGACCCTTTTAGACCCTTTAAACTAAAAAAAAAAAAGATTAAACAAATCGCTCAAGATGCTTTCGAGTAATCAGGAAACACGAAAAAAAGTCCACAACAAATTAAGAACCTCCTCCTTTTTTGGAAGTCTGTAAAAATACGGCTCGGTCTTCTTCATATTTAATACTAGCTTTTGCTCCCGGCTTTGCTCGTTTATATTTTGTTTTAAAATACATTTTAAATGGTACGATAATTAAAATAAGTTTCGTAAAATTTACTACGCACATCAAAATCAAAATCAAAACATTTTTATTCAAAATAGGAATTTACATTCTCTTTTTGAACGTCAAAATGTATCTACCACGGTTTCGGAAAAGTATAACCTCAGGCCTGAGAAGAAACCGCGAAAGAATCTCAGCGGGACTTTTGTTTTGTTAGTTTTTTTTAACAACGTCAAGATTGGTTACAATACGTAAAATATATTGAGACAGCCTGGAAGCGGTCGAATTATTCCCAAGGTGTGTCATCATCTATGGATTCGTTAATATTATAATAACCTCTAACACACAAACGTTTCTTTACAATTTTTTTGAACTTTGCTATACATACAAAATTTGCTCTCTTTACTATAGTATTATAGATTGCTAGCAACCCGCTCCGGCTTCACACGTGTGCAATGTTCTTCTCTACAATAATGCATGTATTATACATATAAACCACTTGAGTTTGGTTTATTGACGAAAACCACATTAAAACCGTCAAAAAATACAGTTGCAATGGCGGCGGCGACGATTGCTTTTTTAATCTATGATCTATAAATCATTTTATATTTATAGATTAGTATAGATATAAATTTCAGTAATTCATAAGAATTATACTTGGCTATTTTATGTTTTCGAAGATTACTTGGTAATCTCTTAATGATATGACTCATCAATCTTTCGGGGTAATTTATAAATAGTGATGAAAACCAATTGTGTTTATCATATTTGTAATCCGTTTGAACAATATTCGCTATAATTTTAACGCAAAAGTCGCTATTGTGAGAACCGAAGTGTTCCACATCTCTCTCGAGACGAGGAATTCTTTGTCATCTCCATTATTGAAATATGCGAAGAATACAGATGGGACTGAGTCGATTTTAATACTTTCAAGGAATGTGTAACTTCATAGCATGTATCCACGTCTTAGTATGATATTTTATGAAATGTAAACTTCTTTTGGTATGTTGACGGAAATTTTGATACACTGTATATATTTTGTTATGCATGATTAAAAATTTTATTTAGAAAAAGTAGAACACGAAATTCGCGGACGTATCAAAAGCCTTACTTTGAAAGGTAGGAAGGTTTACATTTATTCATTACACGATTTAAAGTAGTTAACTAAGAGCCTAATTGTCGAACATAGGCGCTGTCGCAATTTTTAAGTACTTTGAATACAAAATAAAGTCAAAACCCATTTTTTCAAGTGTTAATAATTCTTTCAACTATCAGAATCCTCAATATTCTAGGGCCTAGTTATTTTTAGTTATTTTTTATGCTAACATACCGCTTTTATTAAAATGTATCACACTTTAATAGCTTTAGTGTTTTACAATTAACCCAGTCAAAGCGCTATCAATTAATACATGTAAAAACGCCAATATAACTAATTAAAAAAAAAACTTGAATACATATTTCGTTGGGCAATCCTGCAAGAACAATTCTATACATAATTCATAAAACAAATTATATTTGAAATAAATAATAGACGGATCCGAAATTATTATTTCGATTTCGAGCTAATATAACCAACTATTCAAATAATCTTATTCTATACGCTAAATGTTATTGAATATCCATATTCGGAATGAAGATGATAGATACCAGATGCCCTGAAAGTCATTAACTACAGCCATAAATCACAAGCAAACAAATATTGACAGTTCCCTCGTGTTATCTTGTTCGTCAGTTCTATTTACTTACATTGGCCTACAATCTCGTGAATGCCAGACCTTCTTTATTTTAAAAAAGCTGAAAGTTTCACAACGCATACTGCCAACATAGATAGGAGGGCGAAGAAAATTTAAGAATATCAAGCTTAATAATTTGACAAAAGTAAACTTAATTTTAATACACCTTTGCTACCCGATAATTGCTAAAACTAGCTCGATCCAACCTAAATAGTTTCTTAAATAAATCGCTGATGAGTTTTGGTTCATAGAAATAATATTTAATCGTCTACCTAAATGTTAGAGGTATTAACCGCATTCTATTACTGCAGTGCTGGTAACTTTAGGTTCTAAGTTTTGTCCCTTGTGTTTTGTAATTTCAAAGACTCACGCCCAAACGCCTAAATACAGCATCATTGCTTGAAAGTATAATATCTGGCGGGTGCTATTATAATAGTAAAACTTAATGTTCTCTGCGGTAAAGAAAATTATCGTGCGGAAATGTGCACGTTTTAGAAGGTGCAGTGGAACCAAATTTGACTCCAAAGCCTTTTAGGAAAGAGGAAAATTTGCTCATTAAGAGTTAATAGAGCACTTTAAGTTAAAGCACTTATACGCATATAATTGAATGTTTAGAAATTAAAATATACCTATATATTATAGAGAAAGACTCGTTGGCGCAGTGGTCACTGCAAGTGACTGAAGCGTTAACAGTCCCGGGTTCGATCCCTGCTCGCGGCAAACATCTATATTGGCCATACGGATGTTTGTCGTGGTTTGGGTGTTTGAGTTAGTGTTGTGTGTGTTTCCGGACCCCGACACAAGGTCATGAGATCTTAATGGGGACCGTTGAGTGTAATGCGTTTATTTATTATTAAAAAATTATACATTTACGTTTGTCATTACTACAACCTAAAAAGACGAATACAAATTGCCTTGAATTGGAATCTAACTAGCAGCTATTGGTGTTAAAAATACATTTACACAAAGGGTTACTCTCTTACTATACTAATAATGTGCGATTTTTTTTAATAAAAGTGAAGTATTTCGTTTTTCTTTCAGATATTTTCCATAGTCATTAAAATTGTAGCTACATTTTTATATTAATAAAAAAGTTGATATGAGTAATTCCCTTTTCAAAACAAGTACATAATTATATCCTATTCTAATATTTTGACTTATTAAAAGATGGCGTGGCACCGTAACATTTCATACACTTGCACTCTTGACTCTCGTGTCGATCCTTACAATAAGAGCCATACAAATCACTCCAAACCATTTCATTTTATGTTAAACATAAGAAATGTTAAATAATTTTTTTAAAACTACCTATTTTCCCCGGTTTTGCTCGCGCTAATAGAATTTCTACATACAAATAATAATGAATAACTTAGGTAGGTATTCATTATTGCTGGCTCTACCTTAAACTACTCTCCTAAAGTAGAGTATGTTCTTTTCAGAGTTTAAAATGTAGTTCTATGTCATTGAAATGGTTTCAGTAGTTCAACAGCAAAAATGTTACAGATAAAGAACGTCACTTTTGTGTTTAATCTGTATATAATATTATAAAGAGGTAAAACTTATTGACTAAATTTGTATGTGGATGGTAATCGCTGAAACTGCTGATCTGATTTGGAAAATTCTTTTTGCGTTAGATAGACTATTTGTTGGCGAAGACTATAGGCTATATTATGTCACGCTACGAATTCTAGGAGCGAAGTAGTAACCATAAAAACGAGTGGAACCGTGAGGGGCAGTTAATAAATAATATTAATATAGAAAACACGTACATGAATCGCTCTTTGAAAATAATATCCTTCCCTGAGCATCGAAGAAAATGTTTATAAATATTAATCGAGAAAATTGAATTTAAGAAAGAAGCTTAAAAAAGGTTGTGATATACAAACAATATGTTTTTAGAACTATCAAGATATTTATGATTTTCTAATTCAACTAAAGAATCCTTAAGAGTTTCATATCTATTTTCAAAAAAAAAATTTATTACATATTTAATATTTTGGTTAATAAAAATAACTTCTAAATACTTTTATTAAGAACATAATTGCCGGTGTATGTGTTCATACAATACTTTTTAAACTATTGCGTTGAGGGTATCCGGAAATTTTTAAGGATTCTAACCACACACACATTCAAATCTTATGAAATTAAAGAAACGCATACATATATGCTTATATATACTCTAAAAACATTTCGTGACCAATAAAAACATCTTAAGATTCCAACGAAAACGTAGTGATAAATTGAACCTCAACCAAAAGGTTCAATGTGTAAAAACTCTTTTGTACTAAAAAGGATTCTTAAGGTTCACTCTTTCGGACAGAAAGCCCTTTTTCGAGTCCGTTTCTTTAGAAGAGGTAATATGCGGTTAGCACATTTCCCTAAGGATATGACCGCGAAGAGGAATTTATGATTTCTCTTAACCGTCCTTCCGCCATGGCGTCGTGGGTCCGACGCTAAATCTGTTTTACTGAGTGATGTTTTGTTAGATTTACGCATCGTATAAAATAAATACTATTTGTGTTTGCTTCAAATATAAGATAAGCTTATATAGATAAATATAATTATTGTCTTTTTTTATTAAAACGGTATCTTTCCAGATAGGTTCCATTGAATTTTGCATCAAAATCGGTTTTAAAATCCAAGTAAACCGAAGTATGTCATTCGAGCAAAAAAAGTCTTATCAGAAATACATAAATAAACACATATGATAGCTCAGAACATAAGATTAGATTTTTGTTTATCTATTTTCCACAACACAGTCAATCACGTACCAAACGGCTGTCGTTTGAGCGAACATTTGTTTCAATCGTCGTGAGGCGTTCGCGTAAATCGCCAATTTTATCCGACGAACGCCTTTTCACTACAGATCTGTAACTATAGAAATTGTCTATTTTCGGACTTCAAGTGAAGATTGAAATTGAATTTTCGGGAAATTTCTCTTCTATCCGTCTATTACAAGTGAAGGATTGTGTTATACGAGAGTGACATTTTTTTTTTTAATATTTTTATGCAGTGGGGCTTTTTTATTAATAACTTACTCATTTCGTGTTTTGAATTTTTTTCTTTATAGGACAAAAATTATTAGGTATAAATTTTGCTCTCAGACTTTCAGAAAAATTTATATACGTTGTTTGTCATCGCTTTTCATCTCAAATAAATTACTGTGAGTGCTTTTGTATTTGACACTTACAGCTTTCGTAAGGTTACCTAAAGATAACTGTTAGCAGGTTACAAAATTGTATTACGTGAAATACGAGAGTAAAACTCACAATTTTTAATCTCGGCTAAAGACTAGGAATCTAGTAAATAATGGACCACATGACAAATGATCATTTGTATTCGTAAACATAGATATGGTATATTTGCCAAAATTTTCATCGCCAATATGCTGCCACGTGGTCCCCGTTTACACGAGTTCAATCTGTCACTATATGTTTATATTTGCCAATCCATAAAGTAGTAATAGTACTTATTTATGGCTTTATGCCAGTGCATACCAATAAATAAAATTAATTTGAATAAAATCGCTTCATAAGTTATGTGACGTGATACAAAAATTGATTATTATTTTTATATTTCTGGAAATCCTTTGAGAATGGAATTTTTTTCGGCAACATATATCTATATAATATATTTTTCTATACTATATTTGCTAAGAATACCCAGAACGAAAATCATGAACTTTCGAAAAATGTTTCAGTTCATTAATTTGGTCGAATATTTGTGATAGTATTACTCTTATCTGTGGTTAGAAGTACGCTATATTTGTGTGCTAAATAAGACAATGAAAGTAATATAGACTATACGTGAATTTTGTATAGTCTATATTACTTTCAACAATCAGTTGAGAAGTTGAAGTAGTAACGTACATATTTATAACATAAGTTAAAATCTATATGTATATTAATACGCGAAGCGAAAACTTTGTACCCCTATTTACGAAAATTGCACAGACGAAGAAGTACGAAACTTCACACACGTACAGTTTATATAAAAAAGGCGTGCAGAATACTATTTCTTTTTATCATGAATAAAAAACATTAAATCAATAAAAAAAAACGTTACGCACATTACCATGTCTTGGACACTATATATGTATTCTTTTGTTTATATTCAAACTTGTAATTTAAATTAATTTTGGTGGACCGCTAGACGATCACTAGCATTCATTTAAATCATCTCACCAATTCTCCAGTATCCTTTCACCAGCAGATGATGCAACATTGTAAGATGTTTCGGACCGTTTACTGTTTATTATTAGATCGACAAGTTACGTTCAATGTTTGAGATAACTGTTTGTCGTATGTGGTTTAGTATCGATCTCCAAGGGAATATTAACTCCCAAACAAACATCTAGACTCAAGTAGGAAGATCTTATACCGTGTATCTTCCATAATACCCTTATTGGATTTTAGTTAACAAATAGTAATTTACCTTTCTAATATACAGTAATAATATATACAAACCAAATTTTGTCTAAAATGTATTGAGTAAATGTTTGAAAGAGAAATTATAGTCACAAGGAACAATAAGGATGTTTGACTAATGTTTGCTATTCTAACATTGTAAATAGACGCTGATAAGCAATACTGTGTCAAGCCACATCAACTTCATTTTGAGAAAATGGCGTCTAAAGTTGTCAAACCTATTCTTAATAACTTTTTTTGAAGACGTATATATCCATCTTTTTTTCTATTTTGATAAAATGTATAATGGATTAAAAGCAGATAGATTTATTTAATATGATATCTAATAATACATTTTTAAATATTTGAAATTATTTTATAAATTGCTAAATATGGAACGTACCTGACATTCGAAACATTGAGTTAAGAAACTTTTTTCCACGCTTATGTAGTTTAGATGACTTGAATTTTTTTTGAGCAATGTTAAATAGGTGACATAGTATCAAAATACATCAATATCTCCGAATTAGACTTTTTGTGGGTTGACACATTGTTGCTTATCAGCATCCAAATGTGAATGTTTGTTAGCGTTTTACGCTTCAACTACTCAATCGATCTTCATGAAATTTAGCATACAAATTGTCAGGAGTGCAGAGAAGGAAGTAGGATAGATTTCATCTAGAAAACAAAAACTGATATCTACGAGAGATAGAACGTCGACTGATGCTCGCGGATTTAAACACCGGCTAGCACCACTGATTTTTCAAGTGTTAAATTTGAGTTTAAATCTATCTTGTAAACGACGAAAGATATGACGAAAGATATACCTAAACATGCACCCGCAGTGACGCAACGTAGTGGATTAAGCTCCTTAATAGAAGGCATTTGCTCAGAAGTGGGACATTTACCGATTGCATAATATTGTACCCAAAAATAAAAAAATAGATTTAAGACTGTCGTCCAGCATAACAAAATCTATATTAACAAATATCAAGCGATGCCGCTAGTAAGCACTAGTATGTATTAAAGCTTGTATCAAATGAAAGTTTAGGATTAATTCGTATTAAATTTGGGAACTGCATGTTTTTCAAAGAACTTTAAACACTGAAAGCAGTGCGATATGATACAATATAGTTGGGCTGACTTTGTAGATTACCTTCGGCAATCCTGTGTGCCGAGTTCGATGTTGATTGTCTTACATATATAAACCCACTCACTGCGCCCACAGTTTCATCGGAAAGATATAAATAGCTAATCAAAAGAAAAAAAATAAAGGAATCCAAAATAATTTTAAATCAATTATATATCATGTCAGATTATATATTTTTGATTCCGTACTTAAAATAAGATTTATTATTAATACATAATTCTGTTTAAAATTATGCATTTATTTTTTCGTCCGTCTTTTAAAGCTGCTTATTTTAGCCTACGAGCTGTTATATCTTGACTAACGTTATATGTTAATCCAGGATAAAAGCCATCTACGTTCCAAATTTCATTAAAATTCTTTTAGCACTTACAACGCAATAAAGCAGGAAACGTATATACTCATAATAAGTCACAATATTTGCATTTCCTGTGTATATGTCCTAATATTCCTAAATTCTATAGAGATAGCTATTCACACTTAAGCCTCATTCGTTCTAACCCTTCTTGCTATTTATATAAAAATAGATTTCGCTATACTTTGTATTCAAAAGGCTTTTTACACTCATTAAGTATACAAGACTTGTAGACAAAAAAGGTTAAATCTTTTTTTTTTTCAGAACTTTCCCGAAAAATCCCCAGCGACTACCCATTATTCTAATTTTATTTTACGTTGTTATTAGTTTTTAATCTAATTTTTTTAACTTCTCGACCATAGGTCTCGTTTACTAAATTCGCTATTAAAACATGCTTCATTCTGACTGTTGACTTTTTGTGTACTGAAACGCATCAAAAAAATTAAGCATATTTTGATAGCGATTATTTTACACTAATATCCCCTTCTGTCTATAGTTTCAGATTATAAGATGTTATTTTATATTATAACTAGAGAGATGCCCGTCGCGGTTTCACTCTCTTTTTACATAGGACTTCCATACAAACCTCCATTTTACCTTAAGGGTCGAATATTACAAAATTCCGTCTTAGTGAGGACCAACGCCCTAAAACGCAAAATTTGCATGCAAAGCAAAATACATTTGAAACTCCAAGCACTTGTAGTTTCTGAGATTTCGAGATGAGTGAGTGAGTGAGAGTAGTTTGAAAAGAATGTCTATATTAACAGATAAATTACCACACAAAATCACGTGCCCATTTTTGCCCTTGATGAGCTCATTACAATCAGGCTCTGATTCGAATTTATTAACCCTAACGAGTAAGATGATACGATAAGACTTATTTCTTAGAAAAAATAAGTTATCTTGATACTTGTTAATTGCATGTTTTATTCATCGATCAAAAATCCGAATTTGAAGGCGATGTGAAGAACCGCCGTACGTACACCTTAGTTGGACGCCGATAAGCAGTACTGTGTCAAGCCACACGGACTTTATTTTGTAAAAATGGCGTTTAAAGATATCAAACCTATTCTTAGCAAATTTATTTGAAGACGTCCATCTTTTCTTTTCTATTTTGATAAAATGTATAATGAATTAAAAGCAGATTGGTATGATAAAAAGTTTTACCTACTAATAAGTTTTTTAAAGTTTAAATTATTGCATATTACAAAATATTGAGCACACTTCAATATTCGAAACATTTAATTAAGAAACTTTTTTAGTACTTATATATTTTAGATGACTTAAATTTTTTTTTAATAATATTAAATACACATCATCAGTATACGTCAATATCTCCGAATTCGACTCGAATTTTTGTGGGTTAACACATTATTGCTTATTAGCATCCAGTTATTTCGATGATATTTTTTTTATTTGCTAATTAATATAGCAGACAAAGGAGAATATCTGATGTTAATGTATCATAGAGAAGAGATACAAATACATTTTTACCTTACAGAGGAGAAAAATTAGACAAAGAATGGTGACGTAGGATTCTGTCATTCTGCCGTACGAAACGTCAGTCACATCTTTTCCACTGGACACTCTAGGCAAATGTCCAGGGCCCCACGATCGAAGGGGCCTCGTAGTTCCTGCCATATAGGGAAATTATTAAAGATTTTTCCTGTCTTAAAAGTAGAAGGATACCTCTTCTTCAAATGAACATTTTTCGTGAGTATTCTGTATGTTCTTATTTAATTTTGACAGTAAAGAAATAAAAATAACAGTTAAATAAATATAGAAATTTGCTTATCTATTCTTTATACGTAATTTAATTACAGTTCTCTATCAAAGTCATTGGGGACCCCTTAATCCTAATGAGTCCAACCTCAAATAGGTTATAGACGGATCGCGAAACGTCAGCTACTGGGAAGAAAGTACTTCCGTGGTCAAGCCAGACCATTGCGAGGGGTAGAGAGCTAAAGCTAGCTTCCATACTAAATGATGGAACACGTCTCGTGAGGGTACGATAACACCATATGGCATTCCTGAAATATATTCTAGTATGTTGCCGATTCAAATCTATACACCATATGAGCACTCTCCAGGTGAAGGACTTTCGCAGAGGCAGACCGACCGTCATGGTACCATGGCATGCGTAAGCGATCCCGTGGCGCCCATCCAAGAACAAGAGGGCATCGCTGGGTTTTAGTGGGTAGTCAGGTGCGTCTGTTAGTATCAGGAGTCCTACATACCCACCTGAACTCTCGGGCTGGATGCGTAAATACATTTCCCATTGTTAAAAAAAAGCCTATACACGATATTCAATCAATCCTAATAAGTAAACTAATGGGTTGTATTATATAGTAATAATATTAATATCACATGTTTACTTCATCAATGACTGTCAGACGAGATTTGAACGCTGATAAGAAATACTGCGTCAAGTCACATGGACTTCATTTTGAGAAAATGGCGTCTAAAGATGTCAAACGTATTCTTAATAAATATGTTTTAAAGAAGTATATCTTCATATTTTCTTTTGTTTATTGCTACAAGGTATACTGAATTGAAAGCAGATCAATATATAATATACTTTCTAATAAAGAGTTCCTTAAATATTTGAGATTATTTTATAAATTTCAATATACGGAAGACACTTGAAATTCGAAACAATTAAAAAAGAAGCTTTTTTCCGTACTTATTTAGTTTGTATGACTGGAATATTGTTAAATCGGTAATGCAGTATCAAAATACATCGATATCTCCGAATTTGACTTTTTGTGGGTTGACACATTATTGCTTATCAGCATCCGTTTACATTTTTCACTTTTACTCTAACTGATACAAAACAACTCTGTAACTTAGTATCTCGTAAGTAGTTATGAAAGCTGTGTATATCAAAAGTAAGGCACTGGCAGTAAGTTTCAATTGAAAAGCAATGATAAATAACTTGTGAAAATCTTTATGAAAGTCGGAGTGCAAAACTTATAGTGTAAATCTCGCCTTACAATGAGTTTTAATGAGCTGTAGCACACTGACTACAGCTCTCGGGTTGGCTCGACCGGGGCAGTACCTTGCGCTCACAGAAAATCAGCGTCAAGGCGCCTAATATAGCTGAATTTTATACGGTGAATGAGAGACCCTGAGGTCTAATCCCATTCCCATTCCGTTCCTTAGTTACCATTCACTTTTATACCTTATTCGTATCGAAGCTTGCAACGCATTTGTGGCTCCTAATAACGCGTAGCTATCGCTATACGTTTATTTTATTAGTTTTGAAACAGAAATAAAAAAACTGTCAAACGGCGCAAATATTCGTCAATCATTCCAAATTACATCTTTATGCCGCTTGCAATCGAAATATTTGGACCGTGGTGTAGTAGTGCAAAAAAATGTCTAAAAATACTTCTCGTCTTATTGCCTCCACTGGTGACAGGGCGAGTGCAGTTTTCGCTCAGAGAATCGGAATTGTGATTGAAAGGGGAAACGCTGCTATTCTTGCCATTCCGCGCGGACTTTATTTATACAGTTATTATTACGATTTGTATATAGTTATGTTACTCTTTTTATTAAATATAGCTGACGTGGCAAGCGCTGTTTTGCTATAGTTATCGAGCAGGATGAAAAATGATAAAATTACTAAAATAGCTATAAAAAATAGATGTTTGTGATAAAATGATAAGAATTTAGGATTGTATGATTAATACCATATTATAGAAAAATAAAAACTAATAATTTGTTCAAAAATTAAAACAAAAAAAGGTTAAGGGTGAACAACCCTTATTACTTATAGGATGATAAATAGATAGTAGTGGATTCTCAGATTTACTAAATACACATATAAAATTTGGTTCAAGTCAGTAAAGCCGTTTCGGAGGGCTAAGGTAACTAACATTGTGACATGAGAATCTTATAATATTTATATACAATATTATAAAATTCTCGTGTCACAATGCTAGTGTGGTGGACAGTAAATCGAAGACGAACACGCGGCGCAAGCATTGTATTGCGTTGCTAGGCAAGCGGGCGTCGTGTTAACAGCGCGCGCCTCGGTGTACTATACATATTGTAAATTTCATATTGTCATATAATTTTTTTTTTATTTCATCTCTATAATATAATTAATTTATATATGTAAAATTTGTAAATATATCTTGTAAATAACTAAGGTTATTATCATTGATCTTTAGACGCCATTTTCTTAAAATGGAGTCCGTGTGGCTTGACACAGTATTGCTTATCAGCGTCCATATATAAGATGTTGTAATTTTATTTTAAATAAATGGAAGATTAGTGATATAAAAAAAAACTGTCAGAATAGCACTTTGTTGTTGACTTTCGCAGTGTAATGTACATAACTCAGTACAGTTACTAGGTATTCAACGAGTAATTAACGCAATAATTAATCACTGGAATCAATCACGCCCGTTGATCGTTTAATGGTTACGAGCTGTTGTTTCCGGAATTATGTGGAATTATTTACTGTCCCTGTGGGAAATACCCTATGATATGGCTGATAAATATATGTAGGATATACATATGTAGTTGGACAGGATGAGTTTTTCAACTGGGCGTGGTAGGTCAAATCCGAAAGAATGAGTAATAGTGAAAAATACTTCAATGACCCTGGGCCGATTTTGATGAAAACTAAAACTGCATTGAAATAAAACTATTTTAAACGGATTTAAATCGCATATATTAATTATTTTTATCATCACGACGTGGTCCACGTGACCACGAACGCAGTAAAGTGCTCGAAACGTCGGGATGATAAAAATAATTAATATACGCGATTTAAATGCGTTTAAAATAGTTTTATTTCAATGAGTAATAATCGCGAAAATCTAAGACAACGTTAACTAAAACTGCATTATTAGTTTTTTTTTTTTTAATTCATTCTCTTAGCCAGGGATCGAACTGGGTTTTGGATTTCATTGGATGTGTAAAAACACATCCTTTATTATTGCACCCTCCAATAATGTTTTTTATAATGATCAACTTTTGCAAAGCAATAGTAAGAGGCAAACTAAAGAAAAAATTCTTCAAAGAAATGATCAATATACCTACAACTCATCATCATTTATCAGTTAAAAATCTCATCCTGTATACTGTGCAGCCAAACAACGCCCTCTGTTGAGGAAAAGATATACAAAATTAATCCGATCAAAGCAGATTGTCTCCTTACGATGTTTTCCTTTACAGAGCGTAAGATGAATTTTAATCATTTAATTATCGCTTCCCATTTTAACACCCGTATGAATTAATTTAATTATATTAGGCAATGTTTTCTTTAAACTTTAACACACTTTAATAAGTTACTGAATTCGAAAATTTTGTGAATAAATAAAAAAGCGGTTAATAACCTATGATTTCGAAAAAAGAATAAATAAATATCAACATTTTGTGATATTAAAACCGAAATCCCGAGTGCAAAACTTTTTTTTTGCGTATTGTGCCCATAAGTGTAAAGTTTTGAATTCAGTCCCTGTAATACAAAGATATATTCTATGAAGACATTGCAGACAAAGTTGCTTTTAAATTTATAGTATTAAGAATGGATTAAGGAACTGAACTTAGTCTTGTAGCCAAGACATTAACTGAACAAAGATGTCCTGGAATAGCTCTGTGGACAAAAGGCTAATAGCTCTTAAGTTATTACAATAACTACTGGCGAAAGGATAAGGTTTTCGGAGCTTAACCATCGCAACTTGACCTCGCATATACCTAAAATGTTTCCTTTAACGCTTCGTTAATATAAACCACACTTATATAGTTTTTATTAATTGTTTCATTAATAGAAAAAATAACCTTAAGTCTTAAGGTTTCATTTCTTTGAATGACATCGCCAGTCATTTGAGGACCGTTTTATTTCTCCAGATGACGTCGATCAAACCTTTTCTATAACAACGGCAGGGTTATTATGGGTAAACAATTTAATTCAATTCAATTCTTTGGTTTATGGCTTTTAATCGTGCTAATTAGACGTAAACTATCACTATCACGACGGGATACGTTTTGACAGTTGATTTCTGATTTTTATACTGAAACGTCAAAACATCAATTTAGTAATGGTTGGGGGTTACCAATAGTTTTTCACAGAAGTAAAAACAACTAATCAAAGAATTGAATTGAACAGTTTCTCATTGTGACCAAAAAATTTACCAACGACTCGACAAATAAAAAAGCCTTTGCACTAAGAAACGGCGAAAAACACTCAGCGGGAATTTCTCTTTTTGTCAACGTGTCGGTTTACAGCCTTTTGTTAGAAATGAAAAAAAAACTTGAGACGTCGAACGTCTTGATCTCTTAAATATGCCATCACCAATAAAATAAATTATTTGTTAGTTCATGCTTCATTTAGAACAAACTTCTGTGGTTTATTTAATACTGCTATCTACCCATGTATATTTTTTGTATTAAAAAAAATAGAAATTATAAAATTCGTTAGGAATTTCTCGAGCTCAAGAACAAAAGACTTCGACGTAGAAAAACTAAATCGCTCGTAATTATTGCAATAATTCTGTTAGTAAAAGTCGATTATATTTTAAAGTAAAAAACCAGTATAATGAGGTTAGCTTCCCATTTGAACCCTAAAAGGTATGTTAAAAAAAGATAATTTTTATATAATATAATACCTATAAATATGCTTGAATATATCGCATCATTTACGCCCGTGTAAAAATGAACCCATACACTAATCTTTTATAAAAGAAAATTGATATGCTAACGCGAAATCTGAAAAAAAATGCAAAAAAAAAATTCAAAGCCACTTTAAAACATAGTGCATCCAGCTTTAATTGAAACGTAGACTTTTAATTAGGTCGTGAAACAGCCTTCAAATCGTTACAAAGCTAATTCACTTCGCCGTTTTATAGAACTACTTGTACACAATTTTAAGGCTCATGGAAAAACTTAGACGGGATATTCACCGTAATTATTTGCCTTGTATTCCTAGCTTTTTATGGAGTGCCTTTAAACTAATAAGTACAAATAATTTATTGTCTATAGATACCATAAACATAGAAATATGGACTGACAAGCCATAAGATAAGAAAAATTGATGACTAAAAAGTTGATCAGTAGAAAGAGACAAAGCGAGTTCGATAACTATACCTGTCTTTCTTTACTGCAAGCCCTTATTTAAAATAATAGAAGTAGTATAAATTTCTGATCCTATCTCATATTGATCTGCATTCGTACTTCATTGAGTGATATCGCCTTATATGATGTCATCTTTTTTATACCTTTCGAAAGGTATTCCTCTATTGGCTATTGGTCGTCAATCAATGGCACACTACTGCCATCTACTAGAGTTATTTAAAACTTCTTTGCTACAAAAACTTAAAGCTTAAACTACAATCACATATGGACGCTGATATGCAATACTGTGTCACTGTGTCAACCACACGGACTCCATTTTGAGAAAGTGGCGTTTAAAGATAACATACGTATTCATAATAAATGGGTTTAAAGACGTATATATCGATTATCCTTAATTTTTTTTATAAAAGGTACATTTAATTAATTGCCAATTAGTATAATAAAAAGTTTTATCTACTAATAGGTTTTTCAAATAAATTATATTCTTGAATATCTCAAAAAATGTAACATACTTCAATAGTCTAATCATTAAGTTAAGACACTTTTTTTCCGTATTTATTTTGTTTAAATGACTTGATTTTTTTTTAATGTCAAACATGTAACGAATTATCAGAATACATCATCATCTCCGAATTTGACTTTTTGTGGGTTGACACATTATTGCTTATCAGCGTCAATATAACATCACATTGTGTTCCCTATGAAGCTGCAAATATTGGGTGTTATGCTCTTAACATCAGGTGACCCACCGATTCATATGCCTGATATTTTTATTTAAAAAAAAAATGTATGTAAGGTATCGTTAGAATCCTTCATATAGCTAGAAGATGAACTCATAAAATAGTAATGGTTTGGCTATAAAACAAGGTACGCACATGAATAAATAAAGAAGGATTCGCGTATATTATTAAAACATCATATGTTTTAATGATCCTCCTACATCTACACAGTCAGCCATTAAATAAATAATGTAATATTTATTTTGACTGACAGGTTGGCGTAGTGGTCACTGCAACTGACTGAAGCGCTAACGGTCGCGGGTTCGATCCCCGCTCTCGGCAAACGTGTGCATTGGTCATACGAATGTTTGCCGTGGTCTGGGTGTTTGTGCTTGTATTGTGTGTGTTTCCAGACCCGGGCCCCGACATAGGATCATATGACCCTAATGGGGGTCCGTTGAGTGTGATACGTTTATTTATTTTTGAAAGTAACTATCGGTTTGTCCCTCAGACTGTTTATTTTTGTGACGTTTAACGCTCGATCCGCTGAATAAATTTTAATTAATTTTGATTTCTTATACTGGATAACTAGATTAGACCTTGAAGACAAACATAACCTTTTTTAATAAGAAACTACCTGCCACTCGCGGTTTTATTCGCGTTTATAGTTACTGCTTCAGTTCTGTGAGTCGTAGCGAAATGTAATATAGCCTATAACCTTCCTCAATAATTGAGCTATTTTACGCAAAAAAAAAATAGTGTCAGAGATTACCGCCTACATACAAACTTACTAGCAAATTTTACCCCTTTATAATATTAGTATAGAAGTAGTAAACGCAGTACAGCTCTGCAAGCTTATTGCCGAACACGGTCGCTATCACTTTTTGACAGTTCTTTACAAACGAAGGAAATTAAATCACGAAATAACAATTTACGATAGCGACTGTGTTCGACAAATAGGCTTCTGCATAAAATATATGTTTCCACAATTCAAAAAAAACAAAGCCGGATGTCATTTCTAAACGAAATATTTATACGCCGTCGGGAAATCGTGTATTTGAATTGCAAATTTCCTTCGAGTGTATTTTTTTTATTTTTTGTTTACGGATGTAAACAACGCAGATGTGCGATTTTTTTCCCTACGGCTATCTATACAAATTGATATGTGAAGTTATTTAATGTGAATTTAAAATGTATATGTTGAATCGTTTTACATGATTAAATATAATAAAAATGATAGAATTTTTTCAAAACTTTTTTTTTTAATTGTTCAATATTCTAAAATTATCTCTGGCTAAAAGTTTTGCTTGCATTATTGATTAAAGCATCTTATTGGTTTTTAAATAAAATAAATAATTTCTTATATTATCTTTAATTTACACTGTAATAAATAAGTTATCTATACCTAATTCCACCAAATAGCGATAAAGTTTTAAGGTAAACTCTATGCAAATTATGTCAAAATTTCATCGCTAGTAACCAAAACCGCGGATAGGTTATTTAAATAAATTTTAATTGTCCATTAATCTATAAGCAAAATCGCAGAATCAATCAGTTAACGCATTTTAACGTACTATTTTAAACGGATTTACATCCCGACGTTTCGAGCACTTTACAGCGTTCGTGGTTACGGGGTAGGTCAATGAGTAATAATCATTATCAAGTGTGTTTATTAAACATAATATTATTAAATACAAAAATACAGATTATCATCTAAAATCAAAGACATCGAATAGCGTATTTAGTAAGTTCAGATGTTTTTTTTTTGTTAGTAATTATAAACATTGAACGAAATCATCATTAAAATAAATGTTTTTATTTCAATTACGAAGTAAATTTATATCAAACAATATTTAAACTCGTCACACACGTCACAAATAAAACAACAAATTGAAATGAATTATTCATGACGTCATAACGTAAAATAGAGTAATGGGTTCCGCGTATATCTATTTGCATGTATTTTAGAGGATGTTAGTGAATCTGTCGGTGATTTTAACTCTAGTCATACAAAAATAACTGGTTTATATCTACTTTTCCGAAAAGTATAAAGAGATTATATAAAAAAGAAGATATATGTATACTGAAAAAACTTTAGTAATTAAGTAAATTTATATATTCACACGTGCGCAAATATTATATAATTCTTTAAACATTAAATAAAATATTTCGACACAGCGGGATTCGAACCCCCACCTTCCTGCATACTGCGCCAGTAAATTTTTAAGGTAACATTTTTTATTGAATTTAACACGAGGCTAAATTGACTGAAGAATCTTTATTTAACTGAGGTCATTATCTCGATTGCATCTTGCAATCTCCCCTTTCAAAATTAAATAACTGAAACTATTTTTATATATAACTAGCTGTGCCCGCGACTTCGTTCGCGTGGATTACAGAATGCTTGGCATGTCTCCTGCAAAGCAAGGTTATAATAGTCTGCGGTGCTGCTCCAGAAAGGAGCCTTTTACTTTGAATCTGGGAACTTTCTGGTTGTATTTATAAGCAGACACTAACTCAGATATGGTATTCCTCCACGGTTTTCACTATAAATGTTGAAGAAAAGTTGTTTTGTGGTAGTATTTAAAATTTCGACTGCAAAACAGTAAGTTCCCACCTAGGTTCTCCTTGTATTATATATTGGGTGACTTTTTCTACTGGACTTAATAGGCCAAATCCGGAACTATAAGGAATCGCGAAAGATACTTAATGGAGTCTCGTGTCCGATTTTGAAAAATCTAAAACTGCATCATAATTTTATTTATTTCATGATTTTCCTGGCCAGAAATAGAACCCACTAATTAAAAAAAATACATTCTGTATTATTGCACCACCTAATTGTGTCACTTGTAAAGATCAACTTTTGGAAAGTAATTGTAAGCGGCAAATTAAAGGAAAAGGTTTTTTTTTTACAAAATAACATTAAATCTATACATTAATAAGGTTAAGTATTCGATTCTACATAGACATAAGCAAATATGTGGGCTAAATCATGGGTTCCGGTAAGTTTAGAAAGAAATGTGCGTTACTTCGAACGATTTCTTTATAAATTGCATCAAAATGCTAGTCACCTACTAAAGTGAGGAAGAGTGTGAACAATACAATCAAAAATATATAAAATGAATTACTCACAGTAACTTCTTTTATGTTTGTCTTTTTTTTCTATGTGAGTTATACAAAGTTGATAGAATGTCACGTTTGTTTTGGTCCCCGTCATCTACTCAGTTACCTAGGTAGGTTTAGATAATTCTTAAAAAGATGAATCAATTTGTTGAAAATCTACATTTCACTGGACTCGGCTATTGTACTCACCCGCTATTAGCGTTACAACATCCCGTTACTAAAGATTTAATTAATGTAAGAATTTGATAGAATTTGAAAAAAAAAAATAGCCTTTTCTTTTTGTTGCAGTTTACTGTATAGTATTACCTCACTAAAGTTGATCTTTATAATGTATGAAGGTATCAGATGGTGCAATACTACAGAATGTTATTTTTTTACAGAATCAACGTGTTCGTTTCTGGCTAGGAAAACTTATTTTTCAAAAAACTAATGATGCAATTTTAGTTTTAATCAAAATCGGCTCTGTGACTTAAATTATTTTTCGCTTTTCTTATAGTTTCGGTTTTGTTCTATCATATCCAGTAAAAAATTACTACGTAAATATATTATTTCTTAAAATGATTATATTGATATAATATATTATATCTTCCCTATTTTAATCAGATATTATTCACTATTTCATTGGTTTCAATTTTGTTCCTTATAAAATTGGCTTTCTGCTAGTGAAAATTTCATCAAAATCGGTCCAGCTGTTTCAGATATTAGCCGAAACAAACTGAGTGACAGATGGACAGACGAAAATTTTAAGATTGGTAATTTTGTTGTAAGTACCGTGTATACTTTCATATGCATTTATTTAAAATTACAAACAGACACATCAATTTTATTTATTTGTATAGATGTATACCTTCCCTTCTTAAATCGGAAAATGTTCACTATTTCATTGATTTCTACAATATTTTGTTATCGTGTAATTCTCTTTTTTACTTATTGATTAAAATAAATATATTTTTTTAATATAAGTAGCCTAATTTAATCCTTATAATATTAGCTATAGGGGCTGCTGTAATGTTTTTAAGAACTTTTTAGACTTTGTGATATTTTGTGATTGTTTTCTTCCATTCCCACTCCCTTCTCTGGGCCTAACGTGATTAATGGACATCCTCTAACTGCGAGTGAAAGTCCCATCAAATTTGATTCAGCTGTTTCAGAGATTAGTCGTAAGAAACAGACTGACAGTACTTGATGTTAGTACTTTCATGCATTTAGTGAAAATCACAAAATAATGTTCGACGTGACCCCATAAGTTGACATATCTTTTTTAGCGGGCACAAACGCACAGATAAACAGACAATCAGACAAAAATTCTAACAAATTTTGTTTTGGGTTCTATTGCGTAGGAAAAGGCCTCCAATATTTTTTTTCATATCTTACATATACAGACAGCGACCCATTAAATTTTTTTCATATATATAGATTTAAAAATATCTAAAATAGAAGTAGCCCCAAGTCACTCCTTATAACATTTTCTAACTGCAAAAAGTACCATCAGAACCGGTTAAGTCGTTTCAGAGATTAGTCGGAACAAACAGATAGACAGACAGACTGACAGACAAATTTTTTTAAAATGATTTTTTTTTATGTAAGTACTGTATATACTTTCATGTATTTAGTTATAAACACAAAAAAAAATGTTCAACGTGATTCCTTAAATTGACATAACTTTTTTATTTATGGACCGATTGACATAAAACAAACCCTAAATGTTAAGTGAAGCTTACTACGATATATTAGTGAAAACCGCATCTAAATCGGATAAGCCGTTTCTGAGATTAGCGTGCACAAACGCACAGATAAACAGACAAACAGACAAACAGACAAACAGACAAACAGACAAACAGATAAGAATTCTAAAAATCATAGTTTTGGGTTCTATTGCGTTGGTATAGGCCCCCTATAATATTTTTTTTCATATATCTTCCATGTACAGACAGCGACCCTCTAGAATTTTATTATTAGTATAGATTAAGACTAAAAAAATAAATCAACTTCAAAAGCAAAATGCGCAATTTCATTTGCTTGGATGACATAATAATACCAGTCATTTTGATTTATAAACCAAACTACTGACCCGATTTTGATAAATAACTAAATTCTTAGATAAGAAACGTATAAAATTACGCTACGTATTAAAAACTTCCTTATTTTTTTAAAATGATTGAAAAAATATAAATTTTCCCAGTAAAAAAGATTTCATAGATTATTAAAATGGCATTGAAGCAAATAGACTACTTAATAAATCATTTATATTCCTCTTTGATATCAACCGGGTAACTTTATTCAGTACAAAACTTATTTTCTCAGAAACTTCGATACCCGCGCCGTTATCAAAGACCTCAAACATATATCACGTTGTAAGAATCTTTGATGTTTAGTAAAATATTTCGCGACGACTTCCAATGAAGTGACAGATTAATCGGCTATGGGTAAAATCGGCCGACAAAGAAATCGACAAGACTACTACATACCGAATTATTCTCAGCTATTTTGTCTAAGTCCAATAATGCTATATTAGGTAAGTTATTAATAACATAACTATTTTATTTAAATGCTGTTTTTCTGTTTCAGGTAAGACTTAAAGGATAAAAAAAGGTAATTCCATTTAAGATTTTAACTTTAAACTTACAAAAAAATTTATATGCGTTATGTAATCGCAGTTTGCGGTTTCCGTATGGAGGATTAAAATATCTCTTCAATGTTTGTTACACCTCTACCCTAATTCCTTCATATTCCTTACTAACAAAACTCGTATATCATTAGGATGCATTAAATTTCACTATACCTAAAAACCAAAATACAATACAAAGCTTCTTAAGACCAACACACACGGAACGCTGGACGGCACACGTGTTGACTGTTATACAAGATTATATGAATGAAAAAGACTTTGACTTAATAAAACCTTACGTGCAATTAGCTAGTATTAAAACTTCGTTGTAATTTAAAAAACGCTATGTATATCATTGTTTTCAAAATAATAACTGTTTGTTGCCGGTTCCTCTCAGTAAAAACATGATTCCGAACAGTTAAAAGTTTTACTGTCAACAATAATTTCATTTCTTAACTGACAAAGTGCTTAACAGTGCGCAGCATGACTTGATTTCCCATAAAAAATGCTCAAGGTCTACCTTTAAATTCACCGACGTGTTCCACATCACATGTGAAGATCCTTAGTTGTAAAATAATTGATGAATGTGTAGTAAATAGTGAGTCAGGTGTGAATTCTGAATCTGAAAAAAAAACTTAAACATAGGGATTACAGAACATTTTCACTTGACTATAAATGAATTGCTTAATCACTACATAGATTTTTCTAAGTACTCGGATACATATATTATGTATGTAGTATCTAGGTTACTAGTAAATAATTATAATAGAATTAATATTTGTAAATTTACAGTTAACAAATGCACGTACAATTAAAATTACAACTTACATAAAATTACTTTTTAAACATCTTCAAGATAAAATACATATTTATGTTAATGGTTTTCAATAATTATTCCTTTTCCCGCGTGTTTTATTTTAAACAAAATATTTTTACATAAAAAGCTTTTCCAAACCGCGTATTTATGTACTTAAAGCACATTATATGAAAATGTGGGTAACGTTTACGATTTTTTTTTATTTTATTGCTTTCAAAGGCTTTTAACGTAGCAACTGCTGGCTGTAAACTCAGTTTATGACTCATCAAGGGACTGTAGTTTAACCTTCTCAGTATAAAGGACGTAATAGATTACCACAGATAATAGAAAGAAAAATAAAGTCTTAATTATATAGGGATAGAGAACTATCGATTATAAAACTTTTTAAACAACGACTTCAAAAATGAATTTAGTACCAGTATAGTACAAAGCGTAAAATTTATATTTTCTTTACTTTTTACAACATAAAAAATTTTAATTTTACAAAATCCTTCACAAAAACATACACTAGTAATCGTTAACAATTAGTTACTACATAATATTATATATACATATATCTAGTTTTCCCCGGAATGCGATCAATTTTAAAGATTTTATCCCCAGAGCACCGTATCACAATTTGATCAATGGTTTCGGACCACATAGAGGACAAACACATTAAAATTAATTTTTCTTTATAATATTATGTATACTTGCTACATTTTATGAGTTTACTCTTAGGTCGTCTAAATTTTTGAAATATTTAAACGTTTAGTCTAATTTATGTATGAAATTTATTTCAAGAAATTCATATCACCAACGGTTTCTCGTACAAACATCAAATTGTTTTGATTGTAGGGCGAGAATTGGATATGTAAGTTTTACTGTCGTAACTGATATAAAGCAATTCTATAACCTAGTAACAGATACGTCGTAAGTAGTTGCAAAAGCCGTGAATATCAAAAATGACTGACAGTATTGACGGTGTAAAGTTATGTTAGTTGTCATTAACTTATGTTAACCTTTATAAAAGTCTGAGAGCAAAACTTATAAGTGCAATTCTCACCTAAAACTAATTTTTTACTTGTGAAATAATTGGTGAAATTAAAATAATTTCATGCCACTAATTGGACAATGTCGATAAGACTTGACATAGAAACAAACGAAATGGCTGCAATACGAATACTTCTGTCACAGCTACTAAAAACAAGTTCAACTTTTAAAAAAACATCCAATACACGTGTGCATCAAAGCGTTTCAACATTTTCATCGTTTTTCCCACAACGAAGCACATCTACAGTATTCTCCAGGGCTAGTTTGACAGTTAATAAGCGGCAAATTGCAAAACGAATTCTGCCCCGCACTGCCCGTCTCTGAGTTATGACATCGTAAATCCGTCGCTTGTCAACGTAGCCTGAGCGTACCTTGCGTAATCCAACTAGATACTCTTAGTGGGATGGAAACGGTATACCTGTTTTGAAAGACTTTCATTTCTTTATGTGTCATATATAGTAATGATCTATGTATTTTCAACCAAAAAGTGGAAAATTCTCAGATTCTTAATTATTTTGTAAAGTGGGTGTTAGTGTCGAAGTTTTTCTCCTTCCCAACATAATTATTATTTTTCATTTCACTACGTATAAATTGGATACATTGTAAAAATTATATGAGTTTGTTTTGTTACAAAATATACTTGAATTCGGTAGTAGGTAATTTAAAATGGCGTAGTGATGATCTAAAAATATTATGCAAATTTAAGCAACCAATATCGATGGGCTCGTTCTTTGTCCCGCTAAGTTCTTTATCCCATTTTGTCCCGCTGAGTGTCTATCAAGTCTGACGTTTAACTTTCCGAAACCGTGGTAGATTCATTCGCTTGACGTTTAAACTGTTTAGACCGCATTTTCAAACGCCTTAAAAAAGGATTAGGCTCTATGTATGTTTTCTTACCTAAGAACTCCATCACATCTCAACCGATTGTAATATTTTCTTTATTCGAAAGAGTCATTAATAAAGTTTTCATCAAATTTCATTAGTTTGGATTTTTAAATCATAATAACTGGTAAAAAGCTTTTTCATTTACTTAGCCTTACTAATTAATACTTTCCAGAAGTTGATCCTTATAAGTGACATTATCAGATGCTGTATTAAAATAGGATGTGTGTATGTGTTTTTTTTTTCAAATTAGCGGATTCGATAAAAAATAACTTAAAAAAAACTAATGATCCAAACTTAGTTTTGAATAAAATCGACCCCAAGACTCCTTTAAGTGTTTTTCGCCGTTATGTAATTATTATAGTTTCTGATTTGGGCTGTATTGATACTAAATGCGTTTTATTAGCAGAACAATTTTTAAAATCGGGCCATTATTTACGGAGATACTTTATTATAACATCCTAAAGACTTACGCTTAACCACGCGCACGTAAATGATAATTGTTTCGTCGGCAGTTATATCTAACTGGGCAGACTGAACTATCGTCCGATAATTCTGTAGTCTGTACACGCCCTTACTGTAACAATAAACGCACAATGATAGTCATGCACAGAGATGCAAGCACATTTCGAGTCACTGGTCCGAAATAAATTCCAAGCTTACACAGCCAATATCCCAGCTCCCAGACTGATTGCGCAAATATGTTCGCAAATACCTCACTTACGTAAGTTGAATTGTATGCAGAAATATTCACACGACGTTATATACGTTTATGTGATTTATAGTATAATAAAAATATTTTTATTCTAGTATTCCGCTCGCGACTTCGTCTGCGTGGAATTCGGTTATGTCGCGCTTCAGTTTACATCGCATTGATAGACCGTGCATTTTTTCGGGAGTGAAAGTAGCCGAAGTCTCTTCAAAGGATGTTAACTACATAACTATAAAATTTTATCGCAATCGGTTTTGTAATTTTGAGATTAATCGTTACTAACATCTAATCTTTCTCCTTTATAATAATAAGTATGTGTATATACGTAAAGATCAATGTTTAAGTTTATAAAAATGATGTTTAAAAAACATTAATCTATAATTTGGGAGATAAATTCAATAGATTCACGTTTGTAAGAAAAAAATATTAACCTATGTACATGTTTAAAAATATTAACCTATGTTATAAAATGGTAACCTATGTATATGTTGGTAAATGGCCCTTAATTCACCCGCTTTGGGGTTTAAAAAAAACGCCGATATATGTGCATATATTGCTAACCAGAAGTAGCAGTAGCTATTAGGACAATTAATTGGACGCTGATAAGCAATAGTGTCAAGCCACAGAGAATGGCGTATCTTTAGACGCTAATATTTTTGAAGAAAAGGTAACATTACAATTGGACGCTAATGAGCAATATAGTGTTAATAGACACAGACTTTATTTTGGAAAAATAGCGTCTAAATATGTCAAACCTTTTCTTAATAAATCTGCTTGAAGAACTATATATCCGTCTTTTATTTTCTATTATCTAAGAAGTATAATGAATTAAAAGTCAAAATCACCGATATGGTATGGTAAAGAGTTTGATCTAATAATAAGTTTTTTAAATAAATAAAATTGTTGCATAATCTAAAATATGAAACACACTTCAACATTTCAAACACTAGATTAAGAAACTTCTTTCAATACTTATTTAGTTCAGATAACATGAAAAAAATTTCGAATAAAGTTAAATGTGTGAATTATCAGAATACAGCATATTTCTAAATTTGACGTTTTGTACGTTGACACATTATCGCTTATATAAATATAAATAATCGTATAAATAGACAGAAGTAATAAAATGTCACCACCTATTTTCTCATCAGCACTTTCAATCAAAAAGTGTTCTAAATTGTATACGTATTAAAAAATCTAAACCATACGGATGAGCACGAACCATGCGAGCGATAAACAAACGGGATTTAGAGATATGACCGGAACTTTTCGCTGAAAATTGTGAACGGGCCGTTGAACAGCGTGCGTCGTAATTCAACGAGACAGCGCCGCTACTGAGTATCGGAAGTTACCAACAGCTCGTTGCATCACTTTGTACTTCGAGTCAATATAATTATTATATTATATTATAATATGTTATTCGTTACATAATAAATAATGTCTGTTAATAAAATTAATGTTTATTTTTGAAGATAAGGAAACATTATAATTTGACGCTGATAAGCACTATGTCAACCCACACAGACTTTATTTTGAGAAAATAGCGTCTAATGATGTCAAACCTAATTGTAATACGTCTATTTGAAGAAGTATATATCCATCATTGATTTTCTATTTTAATAAAAAGTTTAATGAATTAAAAGCAGATTGGCTAATAAAGAGTTTTATCTCATAATAGTTTTTTAAATATATGAGATTATTGCATATTTCAAAATATGGAACACACTTTGATATTCTAAGCATTAAATTAAGAAACTATTTCCGTACTTATTTAGTTGACTTGAAAATTTTTTGAATAATGTTAAATAACGTAATGCATTATCAGAATACATCAATATCTCTAAATTTGACCTTTTGTGGGTTGATACATTATTACTTATCAGTAACCAATTATACTCTGTGAAATAAAATAATGCATACTAATTTCATGAAAAGGTAAAATTTGTTTGTAAGTTTCTATGTAGGGGATAATCGTTAAAACTACAAATGCACTTTTTTAAGTCAGATAGACTGTTTATTGAGGAAGATTATAGGCTATATTAAGTCATGCTATGATAGTGATAAGCGCGAGGGTAAATTTCAAGAGCTAATCTTATATAAAATAAAAATAAAACAATTAATACACTCAAAGCCTTTAAAAAATTGTATAGTATTACAAAAAATTGTAGGCGTCATCCATGCCAATGCATCTAGATAAAGTTCCCAAAATTCTGACAGCAACGGGGTAACCGTTAAATGGCCAATATAAAGCACTAACCATACCGGTCATACGAATGCAATAAAACTTTACCAGCTTACTTCGTACTGGCCAGACAGAAAAATAAGCTTGAGACGCTTGTCCGGCCTCTAATATCTATATCTATATAGCGAAGCCAAAAAAAATTAGTATTTTGTAAGAATACCACCATACCACCAAACTCTCTAAAATCGATTTTAAAATGATGAAATCCGGTTGTCGATATACATGTGTGTATATCCGATCTGAGTCTGCTGTGTCCAGTCCTCTGTAATAAGGAATCAAAAAATGTGAAGTAAAGTGAAAATGAAATTACGAGACACATTAAGTTTTTTTTTTTTTTATGAACGTTGAATATAATAAGAATGTCTCATCAAAAGTTTAATTTATATTCTCTCGGTGCATTTGTCTCGACTGTAACATTTATTACACGTATATCCAGAAAGTGTTTTTTAAATTTAAACACTTCTTGAAATTTATTTGTTTATTTTTTTTTCCGAATTTGAAATTTAGTACCATTTGAAAGATACAATTTGTTCTAGATTTTTTTATATAATAAAGGGTGGAAACGAACAATTAGTACCCAATGTGGTTACTATCGTTTATGGACATCTGCAACACCAGGGTCGTTGCCGGCCTTTTACGGAAAGGTCTACTCGATGCTTGAAAACCCAAATTATTAATATATATATTCTAGATGGTTGTTGATGTTGATGTTTACATGTTTTTTTTTTTTAATTTAAAACAAAATCTGCGTTAACGTGAATGTAACCCGTTAGTAGAAGCTTTTAATTTGTAAAAATAAAACTAAAATTTGTCCTTCTATTGAATAAACTTACACGAAATTATATTAAAAAATATATTCGAATCGTTTTACAAATACAATCCTAAAGTTCCTATAGACCTATAAAGACATTTTACCCTTATTTAAAACAACTAAGAACTTAGCGTAATTTATAAAATTGGAAATATATATTTGGGTAAAGGATTTTTAGGCAAAAAAAGAAAATATTCATTTCTACCATCATTATCGTAAAGGATAATGGTAGTATTTAACGAAAAAGAGTAACAGTTACTTAGATTTAAGATAGACAGTTTCCCCAAAGAATTGGTCAATTAACCTTAGGTTAGGTCTACCGCTAGGCTTTAAATAATAAAATTTTATAGTACTAAATATAAACGAATACTGCGCAAAAAAGGATCGTACTACATATGTATATTTAGTACAACATACTGTATCTACGTACGACATATATTATGATTAAAATGAAAAACATGCATAAGTTATTCGTGTGTGTCTCGCTCAGATCCAGCTCACTCCTCCCCTCCCGCCAACTAAAATCTAGAATCCAACACTAGTCTTCCCTCCCTCCAATTTTGTATTAACCATTTCTTTATATATTGATGATCGTAAAAGTTATTTTTTACTTTTATGAATTAATTTTCCCAATAAAAGAGGCTTCATAGCAAATGATTAATTGTTGCCAGTGAATTTCATTTGCAGTCTGTTATCCGTTGAATTATAGTATTTTCCGCGGCGGCTGAATCAAAATTATTACTTTTTGATTTGGAAATGTGATTTTGTCAGACGCAACCATGTTTCTTGTTAATCATGTACCTAAATGCAATGTTAAATTCTCTTTCCAGCAAATAACTTCAGTAGATATTATAAAAACATTTAAATCTCTTAATATTAAGAAAACGAATGATCTATGGGGTATTTCGGTTAAATTAATTAATACTATTATTGAGGATATTGCTCCATATGTAGCTTTAATTTTTAACAAAAGCCTTGAGACTGGATCATTTCCGAATTTATTGAAATGTAGTAAAATTTTACCTCTTTTCAAAAAAGGGAGCAAAGATGATCCCAGTAATTATAGACCTATTTCTATCCTACCGTCCATAAGTAAAATATTTGAAAAAATTATCTTAAATCAACTCATTGATCATTTTGATGTAAATAATATTTTTCATAGTGAACAGTACGGTTTCACTAGAGGTCGCTCAACAACGGATGCAGGTATAGCGCTTCTTAAACATATTTATGATGCGTGGGAGAAATCACAGAATGCTATCGGTGTTTTCTGTGATTTGTCTAAGGCATTTGATTGCGTAAACCACGAAACGCTTTTATGTAAACTTCAATATTACGGAGTTGAAGGTAAAGCTCTTGATCTTATTGCTTCATACTTGACTGGGAGAATTCAACATGTTTTTATAAATGGAATAAAGTCTTCTGGATCAGAGCTAAAAATGGGTGTTCCACAGGGATCAATTCTGGGTCCATTTCTATTTTTAATATACATCAATGATCTACCTTTTTATGTAAAAAGTATTTGTGACATTGTATTGTTTGCTGATGATACTTCACTTATTTTCAAAGTTAATAGAAATAAAGTTGATTATGACGATGTAAGCAATGCATTATCACGGATACATGGTTGGTTTACCACTAATAATCTAGTTTTAAATACTAAAAAAACTAAATGTCTAGTGTTTACATTACCTAATGTAAAACAACAAACTTATAATTTAATATTAAATGGTGAGATCCTTGATGTTAGCGATACAACAGTATTTTTGGGAATTACCTTGGATATGAAGCTTCAGTGGAATTCCCATTTGGCATCTCTTACGGGAAGACTCAGCTCCGCAGCATACGCGGTTAGGAAAGTTCGTCAACTAACCGACGTTGATACAGCTCGATTGGTATATTTTGGTTATTTTCATAGCCTCATGTCTTATGGATTGATGTTATGGGGTAACGCTACAGATATTAATACTGTATTCATTTTGCAAAAGAGAGCTGTTCGTGGTATTTATAATCTAGGAGCTCGAGATTCCCTTCGAGATGTTTTTAATAAAGTTGGTATACTTACGGTTGCATCGCAGTACATTTACAATAATATTATGTATATTCACAACAACATTGATTCTTTTGATAAAAACAGTAACAGGCATTGTATTAACACGAGAAGAAAGGATAAACTTATAACGCCGAAGTTTCGACTCCGCAAAGTCAATGTTACCTTCTTGGGGCAAGGTATTCGTTTTTATAATAAAATTCCGCAAAAAGTGTTACAGTTTACGAAAAATAAATTTAAAGTACATATTAAAAAATCCTTAGTAGCTAAAGCATATTATTCTGTTCAAGATTATATAGATGATAAACATGCATGGATTTAGTATAAGCTGGATTCACACAGGGTATTTAATATGTTTGTAACTCATAAATGTATGTACCCATCGTAAAACTTTTAAAAAGAGTAACTATCGAGTTTCTTGCCGGTTCTTCTCGGTAGAATCTACATTCCGAACCGGTGGTAAATTAATTAATTAATTAGTGTTTAGTTTTCTTTTGTTTTTGTATTGACGATTCAAAAGTGCTTGTAAAAGCCTACTTGAATAAAGCATATTTTGATTTTTGATTTTTGATTTTGTACCATTTAAAAGTGGAACATTTCGTGCAGCTTAAATTTTATTATTAGATCAATTTAATATCCTTCTAACCGCTTTATGCAACACTAATTCAAATTATGCACCTACAGTTAATGTGAGTGATGAACACGTGACGTGGAACGTTGCCTAGCAACGGGCTGTTAATATCAAGAGAGAGAGAATAATATGGCGATATAATATAACAGGCGTAGAATTAAGGTGTTGCCTATGAATCTTATGAATTATTATTTATTTTTCACTTAAAAACTCTTTAAAAGTAACTAGAAAATTTACGAAAAAATGCGCGACTCATATATCAAATGGTAGTTCGAAGAAATATTAAAAATATCGATCACCTATCTACACACATTCATTTCAAAAAGGGTTTTGAAATACAGTACATACGTTGTTGTCGTCCTCATTAAAGGTATAAAATGGCCTGCATAAATAGACAGAAAAGAGACCTTTTTTTCTCCGTAAACGCAGGCATCATAAATTTTGGCACCCAGAAAGCCGACATCTTTGAACGTTGCGTAACAACCATCTAGCGATTGAGCACGACGGGCGAGACTATATTTGGGCCAACAATTAATTGGCCAGCTGGCCAAAGGAAACGGCTACAGATTTCGATCAACTTTAAATAGAATAAATATAACGTCGTAAATGTAGTACCCGTAACTACTAATTTTGGTGAAAAAGGACTTTTTCAGTCAAAGCAGGAATCAAATCACTTCCTTTTACAATAAGCCGTAAAAGAAGTTTTTCTCTATCCTGTGAAGTTCGGAAGTTTTCAAGTACGAGCTGTCACATCAAGACCGACGGTAACATATTAGTAGTTGGACGCTGATAAGCAATACTATGTCAAACAATACGGACTTCATTTTGAAAAAACGGCGTATCAACATGTCAAACCTATTCTTAATCATTTTGTTTGAAGAAGTATATATCCATCTTTACTTTCCTATTTTGATACAAGGTTTAATAAATTAAATGCAGATTGGTATAATATAAAGTTTTGCCTGATAATAAGTTCTTCAAATACATGAGATCATTCCAAAATTGCAAAATATGAAACACTTCAATATGTTAAACATTAAATTAAGACACTTTTTTTCCGTACTTATTTAGTTTAGATGACTTGAAAAATGTTAAACAGTGCATTATAAGAATTCGTCAATATTTCCACATTTGACTTTTTGTGGGCTTGGCGCGTTATTACTTATCAGCATTCAGTTATAAGATGTCATTGTCCTCGCCATACCATCAAACTAATCACTAGGTTTCTGTGTAAATATATTAAATATAATATAATTTTACTGTAAATAAAACATGTGATTGTCCCATTAAAATTACCTGTATTTTTATGCTATAATGTATAATATTTATATCTATTTTTGTGTTGTTCTAGGTTAAGGACTAATAATGAAATTCACACTATTTTAGGGTATTTTCAAAATTTAGTTAAGGTTGGATCTTGACCCCATCGATCAATCTCCATCGTGTCTTCTCCATTCATACTTGGCACAACTAAAAGCCATTAACCAAAGAATTGAATTGTATTACTAATTACTAGAGCTGTCAAATCTATCATCCAATTTTGTACAAGGAAATTAGTATTTCCTCCTTTCTTGGTGTGTCGGAATCTAATAACAGCGTGGACGGTTACCCTTAATTAAAGTTAGTGTGTGGACGTGGCACTTAACTTGTTATGTAAACTAGACCGATCTGTCTTGTTTAATATGGGTAATCGTATTCTGTTCTAGTATAAATGTATAGTCTATTTTTTACTAATTAGCAGTGCAATACGATGTATTTCTAGCCACACATAAGAGTTAAATAAGACTTTATCAATTGAATGATTATATTGAATCATTTTTTTTAATGAAAAAATATAATAAAAAAAATCAGTTCGAAAATTTTTAATTTTTGTTCCGGATGTAATATCCGGATAAACAAAGACAAGTAAAGAATAACGCCGTCTTAAGATTTTCACGATTATTACTCATTGAAATAAAACTATTTTAAACGGATTTAAATCGCTTATATTAATTATTTTTATCATCCCGACGTTTCGAGCACTTTACAGCGTTCGTGGTCATGGCAGACTCTATCGGCGACGGCGATGCGGGTTAAATTTTCATCACTTTTTTTTTATTTATATCTTAGGTTTGGATTGGTTTAATTAGAGTAATTGGTTTTATATAAAATTCTTTTATTTTATTTTTTAAAGAAAAAAAACTTTAAATTATATCGAGGGATCGACGAATATTTGTGGTAAATAGCGTACAAATTATTTGTCTCTATTTGACTTATATAACCTTCATAAAATCTAAAATGATTATCTTTACTCTTATTGTTCCCAAAATAATATACAAACAGGAATGTATTTTAAAATTTTATTTCCTACATGCAGTTTTATCAACTTAATTTAACCGAGTATGCTCTTCATACATAGTTTGTCTTCGTCTCCGCCTCGAAGGCACAAGCCCGCAAGTAAACACCGAGTTTGATTAGACACCGAACTACCAACTACGTTACTACCATCAACATTGGTAAACTTATAATATATGTAGACGGTTTTAAAGTGATAACACCGCAAGATTTACGTCTTGTACTTTAGATCCGACTAAAATTAGGAGGGTATTTACGCAGAACGATCGCTATCGTATCGCGATACATTTTGTGTTTTTTGTTTTGTTTCAGTACAAAAAGTCTATTGGTTAGAGCTCGTTGATTTCAACCGAAGGCCGTCGGTTTAAACCCTGGCAACGCTCAGTTTTTAAGTGCTATGTTTAAATTTATCTCGTGTTCGGTGGTTTAAATTTACTTTTAATTTAATTACTATTTACTTTTTTTTCAAAAATCAGAAATCAACTATCAAATATATCGCGTCACAATAGCGATAGCTCACCGTAATAAGCCCGCGTATCACGTAGAAACTAAGACACGTGACGTAATATTCAAACTGTTTTAGTTTATTATATCTTCTGCTTGTGGCTTCTATAACATTTTGTTTTAAAAATGATCTAAAATAATGTACCTTTCAAAAGGTATCATAATTTTTTAAATAAGTTTAGTGGTTCCGAAGTTTACTTCATACATACAAAATTCGCTGTCTCCTTATTACATTAGTATAGACAGAGTAATTATATTCTGCTTAATATGAGAAGAAGAATTTGCCAAGCAATGCAATACATACTAAAATACAGTAAAAATACAGAGGAGTTGAGCAGAAAGCAATATATTAAATTAATTAAAATAATACATTAATTATTAATATGTATACTGGTGATGTTAAGCATACGCTACCATACTACAACAGATGTAATAAAATCAGATTCAACTCCTGTTTAGCTAAACATTGTTTAAAAATTAAACATTGCTTAAAATATTATCTTAATTGATTAACAGCGAGTAAAATCATTAAAAAAAAAACTTATTAATATAACAGCAGATAATTAGACAGCAAATGGGTTTTAGACATCTATTAAATTCACTTAAACATATGTTAATGTATATTTAAAGCATACTTAACTAAAAACCATCTTTAGACGCGGATTTTAAGTACGAATTTTTATAAACACGCGTTTAACCGGTGTTTAAATCTTTTTTAGTAACGCAGACAGTCTTTGGTCAAACATTTGCAAGATTCTTAAATCATTAATCTTTAAAAAAGCTTTGACAGCCAGACAGACAGGCAGACAAACAGACAGACGGACAACTAAGTGACCACTAGTGTATTTAAATGTGTAATAATCGCGAAAATTAAAAAAGAAAATCTATACAAATGGCGTCATATTTGAACGCGAGCTCAGTTCATATTTCCTGCTTACAACTGTCCTAGTGGATTTTAAACGCAATTTACACTAGTTAACACTGAATCAAGTTATGCAATCAACTAATTTCAACCCATTTTCGCTCGACAAAAATTGTATGTATAGTTATAATATAAGATATATGTAATCCAAAAAATGTATAATACAAGGATCCTATTATATACTATTGTACACTAACTATCCGACCCAGTGATTGCACTGGTGATGACATTTCCGATTCATGGGCAAACTAATTAGGAATTACCACTTTTTTAATTTGAAGATTTTTCTTCAAGTATTTTCAAAAGATTATATAAGCAAATTATTTCAATTCAAATATTCAAAAGATTATATCTTCAAGTATTTTCAAAAGATTATATAAGGAAGGAGTGTTATTGTGCGTAGCTACCGCTATCGCGAATTTGTTTCATTTTAGTACAAAAACCGACTGTACGCGATGCGATAGCAATAGCTTATCCGTAATTACCTTGCTTATCCTCACCATAATTGGCCGCTGATAAGCAACACTGTGTCAAGCAACACCGACTTCGTTTTGAGAAAATGAAGTCTAAAGATGTCAAACTTATTCTTAATAAATTTGTTTGAAGACGTAATATATTCATCTTTTCTTTTCCATTTTGATAAAATTTATATTGAATCAAAAGCAGATAGATTTATTTAATACTAGCTTTTGCCTGCGACTTCGTCCGCGTTTTTGTCGTTTTTCGAAAAAAAGTAGCGTATGTCCTTCCTCAGGGTTCAGTGGTTTTGATGTGACAGACAGATTAACTATCGTAATTTTATTGGGAAATATAATATGTCATTCCACAATACTTGAATTCTATGATTTTTTTTTTATTAAATAGGTAATAATGTTAACTTTTTAAAATTAGAGATGCGTGAGAGTATTATAAACGTAAGAGTAAGCAAATATAATCAGAATGCTCCGAACTGCTAACCTATAAGGAGTTACACGTGTTATTGTGAGTCAACCATAAAAGATAGACATATGCTGTTGCGGGATATTTTTTAGGAAATTTTATGTAGAATATTTCCGTCATACATGATTTCTATGTAACTTTAACCATTAAGGCTGCATACGCGACGAAAGCTTAAAAATTAACGTCTCCCGTTTTCCCTTTATTACTCTGCTCCTATTGATTGTAACGTGATGAAAAGTATACTATAACCTGCCCAGGAGTATGAAGAATAATTGTACTAAGTTTCGTTAAAATCCGTCGAGTAGTTTTTGTTTCTATAAGGAACATACATATAGACAGACAGACAGACAGACAGACAGACAGACAAAAATTTTACTGATTGCATTTTTGGCATCAGTATCGATCACTAATCACCCCCTGATAGTTATTTTGAAAATATATTTCATGTACAGAATTTACCTCTCTACAGATTAGATGTTATCTAATAATAAGTTTTTAAATATTTGATATTATTTTATAAATTGCAAAATATGGAACGCACCTAAACCCATTCGAAACATTGAGTTAAGAAACTTTTTTTCCATACTTATTTAGTTTAGATGACTTAAATTTTTTTGAATACTGTTAAATAGGTGACGTAGTATCAAAATACATCAATATCTCCAAATTTGACTTTTTGTGGGTTGACACATTATTGCTTATCAGCAGCCAATTACAAACAAAAAAAAACACTTAACTAAATACGTACAGCTATTCCGAAGCGATTCGCTGACAAACATTCGATAATTGATTTATATAGTTTGTACTATTAATAATATTAGCTTTACATTTTGAATCCCAAAAACAAATGCTACAGAGTTTTCAAAACGTCTAAAAATTGCAGGATCGGAACTATTTTGACGAAGAAAACCGATTTTCTAGAACTATTTCAGCATTAACTTTTCATTGGCGTTCGTTTGAACTTTGGACAACTTCCATAAGAGTACGAAGCTAGTATATGTAACTCTTCGTTTTCGATACGATTTCGTGAAACTGAGGCTTTGAAGTTAAGAAAACAAAGATGTACATTGAGTAATTTTACAAATGCAATATTAGTTTATACTTTTTTATTATTTAGCACTAATATAAGTGATGCTTACATTATTTATAAAACAGAGAAACTTAAATACAATTTATCATACAATGTATAAATCATACCATGCGTAATGGTCGCAAGAATGCTAGTCCGATTCTCTGAGTGGAAAATATGACAGCCCTCCTGTGAGCCCCTCTTCCAGCGGAGGAAATAAGATAAACAATAATATTTTTTATTTAATTTAACGTATTTTCGTTACTTTATCAATATTTGTTTTTTCATATTATTATCATATTATATCTTTCTATTTTTAAATTTTATTATTGCGTAATACTATTGCGTAAACTTAAGTATTTATACTATTTCATACGTTTTATTAAAGTAGAATGTTCAATTCAATTCAATTCTTTGTTCTTTATCTAACTATCGAGTTTCTTGCCGGTTATTCTCGGTAGAATCTATGTACATTCCGAACCGGTGGTAAATTAATTATTTAATTAGTGTTTTGTTTTCTTTCGTTTTTGTATTGACGATTCAAAAGTGCTTGTAAAAGCCTAATTGAATAAAGCAAATTTGACGTGTTGTGTAACTAAAGTACTTACCAAACAGCTTTATTAATCTCTAACATTTTGACAGTTAATTTCTGATTTTTTGCTAAAACAAAACAAATCAACTGTCAAAATGTGTGATAGCGATCGCCCCACATAATGGCAGGGGGCACCAAAAAACATATACATTATAGTTTATAAAATTTTGCAAAAAAATTACAAGAAAGAAATAGCCCAATGAAAATTATACTAGAAATAAAGAATAGAAGAAGAATTCATAAATTAGAGATAACATTAACATTATAAAATATCACAGAACATTATTTCAACGGTAAAAAACGATCTATTTTCACAGTTGAAACATTCTAAAAGAATATTCAAGAAATATTTTCATTGTTTAAAATATTAAAAGGAATTTTTAAGAGCAAACTTTACGAACTATTATAAGGCGTGAACTACACTTGTAAATTTTGCTCACAGATATTGATAAGATTTATTTTCATTGACTTACTTTTTTCACTCATTACTTTCGTAAGGTAACCTGTGTAAATGTTACGTAAGTTGTTTAATGTCAATTACAAGAATAAAACTTACTAGTGTATGTCTCGCCGTGTTGTTTTAATGTTCTTAACATTATTTTATTTTAAAAACGTAACGATATAAAATCGTTGTGTCTTATCTTTAATTAAATTCAATTCAATTTTTGTGGTTATTTGTTCTTATCTTTGATTAAAATACGATATAATCTCTTAAATAATAAAAAAGTTACGTAACGCTTGCTGTTAAAAAAATGTTTTTTTTTTTTTTTAACTACCCTTCGCAATAAATGCATTGGCTGCATTTTGAGTGATAAATCGAGGCTGGTGAATTTCGTTAGCCGTCTGTTATGCTGAAATATTGCCTTTTACATGTTATCTGTGGTCGCTGTGCTCGGAATAACTCACTCCTGATTTAGGACCATTGATTCCCGCCAATATGCTAATTTGACAGCACGTTGAATGTATGCCAATTTAATCCGACACTATTAGTGCTTGAAAGCATCCTAATATAGTAATAAGTAGCTACGCCTCCCAGTTTCACCCGTGTCAATTTGAAGAAAAAATATAATTATATAATATCCTTCCCTACTTGAATCGGATACTGTTTACTATTTCATTGGTTTCACTTTGGTTTTCACGTAACCCTCTTTTTTATTTATTAATTTTAAAAAAGTAGCCTAAGTTACTTCCTATAATATTAGCTATCTACGAATGAAAGTCCCGTCAAAATTGGTCTAGCCATTTCCGAGATTAGCCGGAACGAACCGACAGACAAAAAGTTAAAAAAATTGGTGTAAGTGCCATTTTTACTTTTATAAGCATTTAGAGAAAAGCTGTTAATTTGATATTAAAAATAGACACTTTGATTTTATTTATTTGTTTAGGTAGATAGGTCAATTGGATCAAATATACCATTAAAGCCTCGTTTTTTACAAAAATACACAGTATTTTGTTTTGTTTAATGAATTCTTCAACTAGAAAATATCAAATTTTTTTCTTGGAAAAGTTAATTTAAAGACAAATTTAGTAAGACAAATAAGTTTTATTTTTGTATCAAAGTTAATTAATATATTTTATTTATTTTTTGTTTAATTTCATTTTTATTCTATTGTAGATACTTTGATGATACAAAACTTGATGCAATTAAAATAATAGACAACGAATAAGAAATAGCATACATTAAACTTAATTACAATTAGTCTTACTTTCTTTCAAAAGAAGAAAAATTCCTTTCATCTTTTACATTCCTTTTTATCATTATTTAAACATAAATTACTTTAACAAATTAAATTCTACTTTTGAAAGGAGTGTATTCTGCCTAAATCTTAAAATAACTAATACGAAAGTCCCCTGTTATATCAGAAACTAATAGAGTTGCAATGTAGAACAAGCTTTAATTAATGTTAGTCTAAACTCGATTTAGGAACCCGCTTACTCTGTTGTGTTAACTACAAACTTGACTAAGCGTTACACATAATAGCATTCAAATTATTTATTTATCTAAATTCTATAATATTCTAAGACTTTTATAATATTGTTATACTAAATAATAAATATATATAATTAAAATAAAATTGTATTTAGCAAAGTGAAAGTAAAAAATGTAAATCTATAAACATTGATATGTTCGTGTGTCGTCTATGGACTCTTAAACGTCTGAAACGATTTTGATGAAATTTTTAAGAGGTACGATTGAATTAAATTCAATTCTTTGGTTACTAATAGGGTCACTAATAGGTACTAAAAAGTGAAAATATATATCCTTATATTTCAAAGAGTATTTCAGTCTTTATAAACACAACCAGACTCTCAAAAAAGGGTGTATACATTTTATTGAAAGAGTGTTCACATGTGTATATTCCCATATGTTCAATTCAATTCAATTCTTTGGTTTAT